>OX104069.1:38344307-38436807 GCA_944474145.2 Dicrocoelium dendriticum
CTCCTTGTGGCCGTGTTAGGCTCAAAGAGCGGTTCCATGCACTCAGTGTGGAGCGGACTGCGGTCCAACCACCGCGAACTACGGCCTCAGTTGCTGAGTGAGCTGAATGATACACCCTGGCGTGAACAGTATGAAGATGCTGGCACCTGGTTACTGGTGGTGACCAAACACTGACCAGCATATAGTGCGTCTGCTGAAAAATTGCAACTGTCAGAAATACCCGACAAAAATATCCCCGAATGATACATCCATGGCGTTGGCAGCAGAGGCACTGGAAGCGGGTACATGAGGACTACTTTGGCCCGATCAATGGGATGATGTGTTTACTTTTGGTTGATGTCAATTCTAAATGTATAGAAGTACATCCAGTTCCACATATGACTTCCGCAGCAACTGTTACAAAAATGCGCTCCACATTCGCCATTTTCGGTATCCCAGAGACGGAACCCCATTTACAAGTGAATAGTTTCAACAGTTCATGAGTAACGACGAAATACAACTCATTTAACCCTCGCCGTACCATTCCTTGTCCTGTGTAATGGCAGAGCGTGCAATCCTGACTGTCAAGCAAGGTCTCCTCAAGGAGACTCATGGAACTCTACAAACTGTTGGATTTGCTCCTGTTCCCTTCCGGCGCAACAGCGACTGAGTCGATAGGGAAGTCACTCGCGGATTTAGTCGTTGGCAGGCCATTACCAACTGGACTGCAGCTACTTTTTCCGAACCCTCGAAGGAGAATGGACGCAAAGCAGGTGAAGGTGTGTGGGGATGGCAATATACCAGAGGAAATATGTGTCAATGTTTTTGAGCCGCTATACACAAGACTGCCTCACGAAGCAAGGTGACAACCCGATACACTTATGTCCTCAAGGAGTAACCAATCGGAGCTACAGTTAAAGGACGGCCGCGTGGTGTGCCGCCATTTAGACCATATCCGGCCACGCTCAAATGCATCACATGAGCAGGATCAAAAAGCGATTGCTACTAAGAAAATAACGGACTTAGGATCTGCCTCACGAAACCAGGAACCGCAAACACGTGCTGAACCATCTCAACTAAGACGCTTAAAACGTACGCCTATGTCAGTTGATCGGTATCGATCCGGAGACTGCAGTTTTTAACTGGAAAAGAGGGGTGTAACGAATGCACTTGAATATTGATTCGTGAACACAGGCGCTCACACGATTGGTTGACAATAATCTTGCCTTACCTTCCTTATTTACATGGTTTTTTGCATCGACAATTTTAGCCACCGTAACGTTTTGGCATTCTGTTCCGTCTGTCGGTTAAGTGCCATACGTAACAGGGCAAACTATACCATCGACATTATGGGTTCGTTTGCCAGTGCACCTCCGCAGAAGCGAAGTGTGCTAGTTGCTACATACTTCTGCTGCAAATGGCCAGAGGCTGCACTGTGCTGGGAGGTACAATGAACAATGAACAATGATTTATCACGGGATAAAAGCGAGTGCTTGACACGTCCCGTAGGATGGTTGGGGAAAATATGATGAAACCAAAATATGTCTGGGTCATCTATCGAACGTCTGCCTAGATGAATACTTTGATAGTTAACAATCAGTGTAAAATTTAAAATAAAATCGAGCGTAGACGTTCAGAAAGACACTGGGGTGTAGTTATCGTCGATATCAGCTGTGAGGAAAGTAAAATATTGTCGCTCACTTGGGTCCATTGGATACATGAATCCTGTTGAGAAGCATGCTTGGCGTAATCCACAATAGAGGAGTTTAGGTAACAAAATGCTGAGAGGTAAGAGCAACATCTATTGGCTTTTTTTTTAAATGCCCAAGGTCGGAGGGATACAACTGAGTCTGGGAGTGCGTTCCAGAGTTGGCAAACCTGAGGGGAAAAGTAATGCCGTCGATACTCTAGACGGCTATATTGTTCCTTCAATTTTAAGCACTTACCCCCGAGTTGCTTTTTGTGGTTAAGTTTCAGCAAATGGCGGCATGCGTGGTTGGGGTCATTCAGTATCTGATAAGCTAATATGAGATCACCGCGCAGCCTTCGATAGCATCCGCTGAAAATTCCCAGCAACTTCAGCCTTCGGTGGTAAGAGTGATAGCGCAGGCCCTTTACATTCTTTGTTGCTCTTCCTTGTGGTGCCTCTAACGCCTCTACGTCGCGCTTCAATCAAGGTTGCTAAGCTTGGATAGCGTATACAACGTGCGGGCGCACGTAGGAATTGTGCATCATTGGGAAGATTGATGGGTCAAATCTCCCGAATGCCCTTCGCAACATGCCGACGTGCTGGTTGCCTCTTTTCGCAGCTACCTCAGCCTGTTTTGAACAGTTGAGGTCGCTCTGTACGAGCACACCAAGGTCACGTTCCTGGGAGCTGGTCTACAATCCGTTTGTTCCAAGTAAATATGTGTAGTTATGTCTATGGCGTAATTGTACAACGCGACATTTGTCTACGTTGAATGGTAGGGCGTATTGAACTGACCAGTTCGACACTGTGTTAAGATCGCACTGGAGCCGTTCGTGGTCGTCCGGTCCTCTAGTCCTTCGCCATCACTTTATATCATCAGGGAAAAATAGGAAATCGGAAGCAATTGATCGCGCCAAATCGTTAATGAACACCAAGAATAGACGAGGTCCAAGAACCGAGCCTTGTGGTACTCCACGCGTCACATCGATTGCATCAGACAATGATTCTCGGACTCTCACCACTAGCCGTCGTTCCTGTAGAAAATTGCTAATCCAACTCAGGATTGGGTCGCCAATGCCGTAGTTTCGAAGTTTCTGAAGGAGAATGCGATGGTCTAAGCGATCAAACGCGTTTGAAAAGTCCAGGTAGATGACATCGACTCCTACTCCATCATCAACAGCTTCAGTCTAGCTATTACGTGCAATTAATAGGTTAGTATTACACGAATGCTTTTGACGAAAGCCATGTTGCTCTGTTGCTATTAAGTTGTGGCTTTCCAGATACTGCATCAGCGCATCTGCGATGATTGATTTCACCACTTTGGATAGTACGGGAAGTAGTGTTATTGGACGGTAGTTGGTAGGGTCAGTGCGGCTACCTTTGTGGATAGGAGTGATGATCTCTCGCTTCCATACAGGTGGAATATGGTTCTCTTCTAGACATCGCTGCTAGAAAACAGCCAGTGGTTCTTCTAGATCACTAGCTACCGCCCGCAGAGCCTTTGGTCGGATGTTGTCGACTCCAGGAGAACTGTGGATACGCAAGGATAACAACTTCTTCAACACAGCTTCCGCAGTGAAGGTGATGTTGTCTAAACCCGATGGTAGAGTAATAGAAAAGAAGAGAATATTTGGGCTTGTTACCTGCTAGAAAGTTTGGGAGTAATGAAGCCGTAGGAGATCAGCTGCTTCCATTGCTGATCGCGTGCACCTATCAGCCGTGACTAGTGCTGGAACCCCTCGCTTCACCTTTCGAAGGCCGTTAACGTGCCTATACAGGAGTTTGCGATTCGTGCAGAATCGCTTCATTAACTTCTGTTGATGAGTAACCTTGTCTTCGCGGATCAGCTTCACACAGAAGTTACGATGTGTCACGTATGCAGTCCAGGTTTCGGCATTCGAGCAGTCCTGGTGATCTCGCCATGCCAAATCCCTCCGGGACATACATTTACATGTTCTGCTCCTCAGAAATGACTTATGCTTGTTTTGGGTTGGAAGGACTTCTGTTCCGATACGTGCGCCATCAGTGTGCTAAAAGTCCTTGTAAAGGTTTCCCAGGCAACATCTGGGGGCATTCGGTTAAGAAAGTCCAAGATGTATCCTTAACAAGCTTAGATAGTACATTGTAGTGCGTGACAGTATGCACTTTATCCTCCTCCTTTTCAGGGTACTCCGCATAGCATATATAGTCAAAGAGTAGAGTAACATGATCACTACGACCCAGTGGTGTACTTGTAACTATCCCGTCAACCATGAGTTCTTCGTTAGTTAGCACAAGATCCAGTATCGACGGCTTGTTAGCAGTTCGAAATCTGGTGGGAGAGGTTACGTGGTTGTACAGAGGGTGGCTAGCAATTAGCTCTTGCAAGCAGGCTTTAAACTGCGTACCGTCGGTTACCGGCGTTTCTATGTCGTGCACATTAAGGTCTCCAACGATAAGAATGTGGGTTTAGGACTTGTTCGAAGCAATCTGGAAGACCTGGTTCAGTTTGGAGTCCATTTCCGACGTTGAGTTTGGTGGGCGATAAATCACGGCTAGTAGACATGTGTCCTTGTTTCGCAACCATAGGCGGCACCAAAGCGAATCGGGAGCTCGGATTTCCGAGTGATCGATAACTTCACGTCGGAGGTTTGTATTATAGTAAAGAATCACACCGCTAATCCTTCCGGTTCTATCGGTCCGAAGCAGCGACATACCGAGTAAATTGATCTCAGAATCGGTTATCTCAGGGTTTAACCATGTCTCTGTAATCATGACGAGGTCCCGCGGTTGTGAGGCATGGAGTTCTCTAAGTTCGGCCAACTTGCTTAGAAAGTCTTGGGCGTTTGTGTACATGCAAGATAGAGCTTTTCTTGTCAGGAGTGCGTTGACGGATGTCAACTTTGTGTTAGTTTTTAAGCCGGCCGCTAGGTGGCCGGCCATTAATCGTTTTTTAGTTGATGTATTTCAGTCATGTTGCATGGCACTGTTGAGCGTTCCTGAGCAGACGTTTCACTCGTGTTGTGCTCTGTCCTGTTGTGTGCCGTGGGCGCTGTTGTGTCGGTCTCTCCGCAGGACTTTGCAAATAAATAATTTGTAGCGTTTGCAAGTTCCATCGAATTGTTTCCGACTTTTGACCGTTCACCTGCTGCCTTTAGCCGGATCTCTGTTGGCAACCTAGCTCGAAAATTTAACCAGCTATCCAACAGAACTTGCGTCATTCCCTCGGAGAGTAGTATTACTTTCATTAGCCTTGGACCGCAGCCCTTGTAGTTAGGTGATGACGGAACTCTTGTCAGGGATTTGACGACAACATAGTCAACAGAGAGTGCTTCGCGGATGTAACACCATTGCTCTCGGTAATGTGTTTGCGCATCGTGATCAGAAGAATGCAGAAGTTTGGGAACACCATGAACAAATATTGTTTTCTTGCTATCCATATTAGGAATGCCGCGTTGCTCAACTGCTTCTTTTGGGCGATCTTTCCAGCGTACATCAGGTAATATGCACACTCCACTCGGTGAGTTGCGAAGACGAACTGCTGAGAGCAGGACAGCCTCTGTCTCATCTGCTGAGTCTAGTGTTACTCGAAAAATTCGAGGTTCACCAGAGTGCACTGAGGTCGGATGACGCGCTACGCGTTGTAGCATTGTAGGCTCAACCCGAATACCAATCGCCTCGCAGATGGAACTCCACTGGTTGCGATCGTCTTGCAACTTGCCTTTTATTGTGCCAGATTTGGATTCGGGAACATTGGTGCACACGAGAGTTAACGCAGCGTGGTTTTGTCTAGCGAGTGTTGGCTTTATACTTTTTGCTGGCAATTGGGGTTGTTTAGAAGGCACCACTGGAGTTGACGGTGAAAGCTGCTTTGCGCCACGCGTGCTCGGTACTGAAGATGGACCTATGTGTGTCGCTCTCGGTGTGTTTGTCGACGCAATCGATGCGTACGTTACCTGCTTGTTATCTGCACCGGACTGTCTTCGGCCCTGAGCTGTCGCTATCATGGCTGAATCTCCAGGTGAAGTGTCTATGGTTGGATAAGTGGAAGCAGGCATGTTTGAGGATTGTCCACTTATGGGAGTGAGATGAACCAGAGTATTTGGAGACACAGACGCTGCAGCGCGGTTGGAGCGTCTAGCTCTCTTCTTCAGATTAGATTCGGAGCTTACTTTGGCTGGGAGAGGTATTATTGGGGCTATATTTACCTCCGTGGGATCGATCTTAGCATTCACAAAATGCGCGATTATCTCAGTCATCCTGTCGCACTTTTTCATGAGCAAAGACAAACAGTTGACAACCGGAATGACTTGACATGTTGAGCAAAACCAAATTGTCTCAGCAACCTTGTTTGTCTGTCTCACTTCTTGGACGGATTTGCCTACACATTGCGGACAGTACGATCTAATGCAGCTAGAACAGATAATACTGATCTTAAGCACTTTACTGCAGTTGTCTGCGCAACATAGGCGACGTTGTACCATTGGAATGTTAGTCGTCCTCTTATTGTTCACAGCAAGGCCTATCTGAAACCTCACCTTTATGAGTGTTCTTTGCGCTAGGGGTGACGCATGAATAGGTCAGAACACGCACACAAATTGAGAATTGTTCAACCGCAGCAAGCTCAGGCGGTACAGGCAGATGGAGGTCGTACCGAGCAGACTGTCGGGTTCAGTGATCAATCGACTCGCAGTTGAACACATACACCCACACAAAGCGGCAGCGTGTGTTGATCGGACTGTCTTAAGCGAGGATGAAGGTGGAGCGCTGATAAAAGTCCCTAGAGCTGTTCAGTTGAGGAGCGGAGCAAAAAGGCTGTAACTTGGTTATGCTGCAAGTTGCAGGGATGGTTACCGCGTACTTTGGGAGCCCTCAGCTTCTTCTTCCGAATGAGACCAAAATCTTTTCCGAAAAACCGGTTTGATATAGATACACACGTGAAATACCGCAAAGAATATGCCGAAAACTGGGAATTGGAGCAGGTGTATAATCCGCACAGGTTAGATCCAAGAGTTGGGAAGCACTGAGTAGAGCTCGTCGAACTGGTTCGAACGAGCGCACCACAGTATAGTGTGGGGAGAATTAGAGTGACCACAGAGGGCAAAGCCAGAGCCGAGTTAAAGTGCGGTCGCACTGGAACTTGTCGCAAGTGGCTGCGTTGTTTGTTGGCAAGGTACGGGTTGCCTGAAGAAATAGTCACTGATAACTGTTCACAGTTTCGAAGTGACCAGTACGTCGAGTTCCTAATGCGCAATGACATCAGACACCCGAGGACAGTACCTCATAATCCTACCACGAATGGGCTTGTCGAAGGACTTAACCGTACGTTTGTAGAATCGCTACAAATCCTTCATGTTTCGGGAGAATCTTGGGAGGATGCTTTGGTATCTGCCTTATAAGTATACAGAACCACTCCAACTACTACAATGACAAGAATACTATCAGAGTTAATGCTGGGGGTAAACAATTCAAACTCGATTAAATGCAGCCCGAATAACGGGCTGTTTGCCAGGCCAAGTATAGACGCGTTGGGAAAACCTCTCCCCCCGGTCATTTGTTTCTGTGAAACTACCCTATTCCCGGCTAGGAGGTAATACGTTCGGACGTTCGGGATACAACAGTTGTTGACAGGAGGTAGGCGCCTTGACCTTGCATGTTTGCTTAGGCCATTGAGGTTTTACAATAGATCCCCTGCTTTCCCGCTCATTATTCTGCGTTTCTCAGGTCACCGTGGTTGTACGGCAGCGACGCATCAGTCCAAATGGCAGATGTACTGCTGCTGATGATGAGGATGGTGGTGGTGAATGGATGGAAGTAGGAGCAACAGTACAGCGAAAGCGATCTCCACCTCTTAATCCACTTTCAGAATGGAATGCATGGCGTGACCTCCACCTAAGCCGCAGTTTTAGCAAGATCGACAGCTGAGTGAAGTTTACAGTCAAGGCGCAAGCACAGTCAGTGCAGCGAATTTGCTGCTCAAACTGCGGCAATTTCTGTCAATGAAATTTAGTGGAGATTGAAGCTGGCCGGGTAGTGGCAAGTCGGTGGCACGAAACACCAGCCTTGGTATTCCTCACCTACTGTTGTGTTACTTTTTGACACAATTCCGTTCTCACTGCATTTGGTGTGTGTATCCTCGGCGAACGCATCTGCGCGCAATCAATGTACTTCAGGGTAGCTCAATCAGGGGGGTACTGTTACCTTTTAGATGAATGTAACCACCGCCCACAAATGAACATTGTCCACACATCCATCCAAGCACATAGAGCTAACCAGCGGAATAAAAAGGTATAATCAATCCGGTTGTATCTACCGGCACCGTTCGGAAAAGGGCTCATGTTCCGAAGACGCGGGGCACCGATTGGCAAATGTCCTTTTCAGCGGACAAGTGTAGTGGGTTGACATAAAAGTGCCAACTTTCGCCAAATGTAGTTATTTTGGTGGCAAGCCCATCCTCTGAAATATGACTATGCTTGCTCTAGACATCGGGTATTCTAGCACACTGAATTTTGGTGAGCAAGTTGAATTCATAAAGGCCAAATCACGATGAAGATTAAAACTGGTCTTAAGCTCATTGTCGATGCGTGAACCCAAACTGTACTTGCTTAAGGTCTTCATTCGCCCTGTGCTAGAGTACTGCTGGAGCATTCTTATAAGCAGCAACAAACGCGACCGCGTGTGATTAGAAAACGTACATAGATCATTTACAAAGGCTCTCTTTAACCCATCTTCTAAAATTAACTACTATGTGCATTGTAGGATGCTACAACTGGAGCCACTGTGGCTAAGACGCATGAAGCAAGGATTAACTTACTTATTTGATTTGATCCTTTGGCGTGTATTTGCGCCAAACATCAATATTCACTTCAAAAAGGTGGTTACGCACTTCGGTATACCAAGAACAAGCTTCCGGTGTTTACAGCAAAAACTAATGTCCGAAGAAAATTCGACCTAAACAGACACTGAGATCTGGAACAGCCTCTCTATTGCGATAAGAGTATGCAACTCGCAGCAACTGTTGAAAAGAGCAGTTTCAAAGTAGCTGACGACGCAATACGTAAAAACATTGGTACGACTAAATTGCAATAAAAAATTACTATTAGTGGAGCAGTCGATACGTGTGTTGATAACAAATATACATGAATATGCCACGTACATTGAATTCACTTTGCCAAACCCTCCTGAAGAGGTATATTGGACAAAAGTTATATTGTTGCCAGAACTCTCTTCACACTTCTTCACCCGACCCACTTTTCTTCTCTACTCGGAAAAGCGTAACACACAGACACACCAGTAAGTGTGGACTGCAGAGGAATTGCAAACGGAGATTGAGATGACCATTTCTATCTCCACTCGTCATCTTCTGCTTATTCAGCCACGTCTATCTTGCAGCCATACCAAAAACTTTGAGCTAAGAAGGAAACGCTAACTGAATCTACCCATCTTCATTCGCTTTTGTCATTCGCTTTTCTTTTATTCGTCTATGCTTCCCATATTGCTCTCATGTAAACACATCAGGCAGCAATGTCAAGCTGACCGATTCTACTTCCAACATCTTCATCCGTATTTCCACAAGTTCTCTCTCATATTTCCTCTTACTTGCTTACGCCTAGCGCACAGTTATACCGAAACGTCTGAACCAGTTGACAAGTGCGAACCACGTTCGCCTAACCCACAACAGATAAATCTCCTATTCTACCTGTCTCGGCCTATAGGTACAGCTGCCATTCACAACCATGCAACTAATCACGCAGGGTAGAGCAAAAAAGACAGAGGGGATCGATTGGTGGCCACATGGTCGACAATCCGTGCGCTTCGCAATACCGCAGCAGACTGAGGGTTATGGTCAGCTGCTACTGCACGCAGGGATGAGGTTGTTCTCGGTCAATAGCGATGGCTCCCATCAACCTGCGGATGTGGGGGTTTTGATTGTGCATTGACACGTTAAACAATTCATTGGGGTTGGTTTAGGGACCGGTGCTCACGAATGCCGTGCGATTTTCGAGACAGCTCGGCTCCTCAATTCATCCGGTTCCCAGGTCACAGTCCCCACTTGGGAACGTGATCATCTACCCTGACAATTAAATCTCGGCCCGTTCACCCAACAGAACTGCCTCCGCAGTTACAGGTAAATTAGTATAAAGCATAAGACATGCACCATCTCATCTTCGGTGTTTTAATGAAACACAGAGCAAGAGTCCTCGAGGTGATTAAACGTACTCCTGCTGCATTGTACGCGCTTCTCAGTAAGGCACATCCGGTTGGCACTGACTCAAGATGTGGTCACCTTTGATAAGCAGCTCGATAAATATCGGACTGCTCTCGTGTCCCGTCGTTTGGTCTCATTTGTTTAGGTTATTATGAAAACAGCTATTAGACATTCATTTATTGTGACCGAGCTTGATAGCTATTCGTTACTCTTCCTATTTTCTATTTCTTGACTCTTGTTTAAACACTCTATTGGGTTTGCCCGATTGGTACATCAGCGTCATTGTTAATGGACGCTCATCGTCATGCCCTTCTCAGCAGCCCTGTTTGCAAGAACATTTCTATTGTTTTTTTCTCTTCTCATCACTGTTCTACTTGGTTATGTTAAAGGAATATTTAGTGTCACACAATTATTGTACTAGTTTTCAACCTGTGGGTCTGCATTCCTCATTCGCGTTTGTTTCGTGACTTTTGTTTAGACGTTTCACTTCTTCATTCTGATTGGCCAGTGCCCGTCACTGTAAATGGTCATTCGCTTTACGCTTGGGGTCCAATGATGCTATCTTTAAGGACCTACGCGATTCGCTCTTACGTACACGGCTGCTTATTCGCCGTTGCATTTTACGTTTTTCCTTCGGTTGGTTGGCTCAAGTGTACTTTAGTAGCTTCCCTTCATTTTGCCTTCAAACTATATAAGCAACTGTGATTACATGTATACAAGTCTCCTTCTGGCTCGTCTTGGAATTCTTGTTGCGGTCGTGGGATGAAGGCGTCAGCGGCGACACAACATATGTCACATCGGTGTTCTGTAAATTACAATGGATAATCATTGGAATAAAAATTGTCTAAAAGCAGATTGCCTCTTGTGTGCATGCGGTACAAAACAAGAACGCTCGATAACACAATGTCCGGACAAGGGAGCCTTTGTGTTGCATTGAGGAATATCTCTAGAAATGCAATTAATGACTGTCCGCGTTGAATTGCGGCAGACTAAACTCTTTGTCGAACCGTGAATCCGTCGTGTGAGTCAAGCGTAAAGATACGGAAGGCGATTATCCTGCTTACACACCACTTAAGTTATCATTACATACGCGATCTCCTCATTCTAATTCAAGGTGTATATTATATCGTCCACATAACGCTAAAATAGAGTTGCTGACCTCATGATATCTTCCATCTACTTTTCCATCACGCCTGTGAATAAGTCGGCAAACAATGGGCCCAGGCGGCTACTCATCGCTGCACAGTTTATAAACATATATGGCTGGCGGCATCCGGTTTCGGATTTGCCTGTCACTGTGGCCAATCACAGGAAGCCTGCGCCTACACAGGGACCATGGATGGTTTGCGCTGCATCAGCCACAGCTCCAACCACACACCCCATCTCCAGTGTAAACCCGAAGGAATAAGACCGGGAGGCATGTGGATGGGAGCCACGTTTCATCAACGGAGCCGGCCAACACTCCTTCACAGGCAAACACAAGCACGCTGTATTTGGGGAATCAAGTGCACACAAGACGGTGGTTGGACCGTAGTCCGCTCCACACTGAGTGCATGGAACCGCTCTTTGAGCCTAACACGGCCACAAGGACGGTGCACGCCGTCCCCTCCAGAAACAACCAACTGTCTCCTGGAGCCAGTATGGACGAGGTGGTGGGTAATAGACAGGTAGATGCCTTGTCAGTAAGCACATCAAGCGCAGCCCCACCGGGGATATCAAACAACCGCCAATCGCCTGAGGGAAAGATAACAAAGAAAAAAATCTAGCAATGCATACGGAAACGGTGACATAAAGCTTAAATTAATGAGCATATGCGATAAGTTGTTTCCAAAAGAATCCGAGGTAAGTTCACGATGTTAAGAAGTTTATTTTACGGAAATGCTACAAACACGAACATTTTATCGAAACTGACTACAAGTGGCTTAAGCGACGTGTGCAAGTGTATAGAAGAGAGCATAAGTAGGCATTTATATGGGAAAGAAAAGCATTAGGACAAAACTGAAAACCCACTACCTGAAATAAATGGACTTAGTATGCAAGCACGCGGTTAGTAAATCGAATGCAGCGCACCTACAAACACTGTGCCGGTTCTGCCCACGTTCTCTGCAGGATCCGTCGTCGCTTCGGTAGTGGTCCCGAGTGGCCTCGCTCATGGCTCACTAGACTTGCCTGACTCAGGCACTCGCGACCGCATGTGCTACAGCACCATGCACTCGATGTCGATGGAGTACAACCCATCGGTGCTTGCCGCTTCCGCAATTGCCGCTTCTTCTCTACATGTATGAAGTCTTTCTCCCGCACTTCAGCAACTGTCTTCGTGATGAGATCGCGCCATGCACGCCGATCAACCGCCTTCGATTCACATGACCTGCAATCAAGATTAGAACGTGAGAGGCTCACTTTGATCATGTTCTGGTAACGCAACTTCGGTTTCCTCACATGCCGCTCACCAATATTCAGCTGACCGTGTAAGAGTTGTTTCGTTATCCGCGTTGAATCCATATGCCACACATGACCGAGCCACCTCAGGTGTCTCAGTAAAAGTATGTAGTCCACTGCATACATCCCACTTTGTCGCAACACCTCCGTGTCTGCAACTCTGGCGCCCCAACAGATCCGCAAAATTCGTCGCAGACACTGCTGATGGAACCGCTCGAGAAATCGCACATCCCGCCGGTACATCGTCCACGTTTCACTGCCGTGTAGAAGGACGGACAGCACCATGGATTTGTACACCATCAGCTTCGTGCCAATGGTGAGCTGATGGTTGTTCCACACTCGGTACTCAAGCTTCGCGAATGCCGCCGCTGCCTTCGACACGCGGGTACGCAGCTCCCTCTGTGGCTGCTGATCAGTCGACATCACACTCCCAAGGTAGCAAAAGCAGGAGGTGGTTTCTAATACTTCAGCACCAATGCTGATTCGCGGCAATATTGAAGATTGCACCTCCGGTAAAGGCTGAAAGAGACAGACAGTTTTGCTTGTGTTGATGGTGAGCCCGAATTTGGCCGCTTTCGAAGCCAGAGCACTAGTCGTGTGCTGCAACTCATCCGCGTTGTGTGAAAACAACGCACAGTCGTCAGCAAACAGCAACATACGGATAGTTGTCTCACAGAATAGAGTTCTCGCACCGAAACGACGGATGTTCAGCAACCCACCATCAATACGGTGCTCCACACGAACACCGTAAGCACAAGCGGCATCAAAAGCACAGGACAACATTGCATGAAGATATATATTAAACAGGACAGGAGCTAAGACACAGCCTTGCTTCACACCAGAGAAAACTGCAACGTCCGCCGAGGTCTCTCCACTCAGCTGCACCCTCGCTGGCATGCCGCTGTACAGATATTCAATTAAACTTACAAACTTACGCGAGCAACCAAACTTACCCAACACCAGGCACAATGCCTCGCGGTTCACCATATCAAATGCCTTGGTGGAAACAACAAAAGCGAGTACAATGGCTGGTGTCGTTTTCTGCACTTCTCCTACAACTGATGAGCCTCAAACGCCATATCTATAGTGCTGCGACCTTAGCAGAATCCACACTGCTCTTCCGCCACGTTAGGTTCTACAACCTGAATGACGAGGCGGTTGAGCAGGATTCGGGCAATCACCTTGCCCACACAACTCAGCAAGTTGATGCCACGATAATTCGTGCAACATTGCTTGCTCCCAATGCCCTTGTGCAGTGCTAGCACGATGGCATCCTTCAGCTCAGGAGGCACCTCCTCCTCAATCCATACGCGTTGCACCAAGTGGTGCAGCGCAGTCAACAGCGCGGATCCGCCGTGTTTCAATACTTCAGGCGGGATCCCGTCGGCCCCAGCACACTTGCCGTTTCGCAGCTGAGCAAGTGCCCTCTGCGTCTCATCCAGTGTCGGCGTGTCCGTCAGACTCGTCTTCACATCGTGCTGCTTCAGGCCGTTCAATGTAGGCCAATCGATCTCTGAACGGTTGTTCAAGAGACAGTCAAAGTGATTTCGCCGGATCTGTACTATGTCTGCAATCTGTGTGCAGGTAGCGCCGGAACTACCATCGATCAGTGTCCTCAGCGGCTCCAATCTCGGTCCATACCCCGCCTCCATGGAGTCAAAAAATATAAACATATATATGTATATATAATCATTGTAACTAAGTTCCAACAATATTTTTACCTATTGTAAGGTCAGTTGGACTACCGAAATTGGCGAATGTGAAGCGCATTTTTGTAACAGCTGCTGCGAAAGTCGCATGTGGAACTGGAGGTACTTCTATACATTTAGAATTGACATCAACCAAAAGTAGGCAGACACATCATCCCATTGATAGGGCCAAAGTAGTCCTCATGTACCCGCTTCCAGTGCCTCTCCTGCCAGCGCCATGAACGTATCAGTCTGGGATAATTTTATCTTTGTTATTTCTGACTGTTGCGATTTTCCAGCAGACGCACTATATGCTGGTCAGTGTTTGGTCACCACCAGTAACCAGGTGCCAGCATCTTCATACTGTTCACGCCAGGGTGTATCATTCAGCTCACTCAGCAACTGAGGCCGTAGTTCGCCTGGTGAAACTATGCGCAAGCCCCGAACTATACAGCTGTCGTATACACTCAACTCATTATTCCGACAGGCGAATGGTTTCAGTTCGTCTGATGTGCTTGTAGGCCACCTGGTCATCAAGAACCGTTTCATCATCCACAACACAGGGTCCCGTTCCGTCAGGCTCCGCAACACCTCACTCCGGATAGGAGTCTTTTCAAGAGGTTTCATCAGATTGACAAACTCCATGAGTTCACTATTTGTTTTTGTGCCATGCTGCTGCGGGAAGTGACTAAGTGCATCGGCGATGGCATTACTTGATCCGTTTACATACTGAAGTTTTTAGGTATAGAATCATGGAGTGTTTGGGGAATCTCACGATGTAGGCACTGAAGTGCTGCGTGGTGAAAGGTTACTTGATCTAGATTATGCGGACGACATCGTCTTGCTTTTCGACGATGTTGGGGTGGCACAATTAACCCTGAATAGCCTGTCTAGATTGGTCCCATTCTTTGGTATGCACTTCGCACCTTCAAAGTGCAAAATGTTGCTGCAGGAGCACCAGCCACTTGATGACCCCTTGACGCTTGCTAATGAGGAACTCGAGGTGGTTGATCAATTCAATTATCTTGGCAGGTGCATCAGCAATGATGGACGCATAGAAACTGACATCAGCTCACGCACTGCAAAGGCCAGAGTGCATTCTTGAAGCTGCGGCATCTGTGGCGACAGAAGGGAGTTCCCCTTCGTCTGAAAGGCCGTGTATACAAGGCCACTGTGAGGGCCGTTCTGCTCTGTGGTAGTGAGACTTGGCCCCTTCGGTCTGAATATGTGAGACACCTTCAAGTCTTTGATCGTCGTTGTCTGTGAAGCATTGCTGGTGTTGGGTGGCACCAGGGTGTCCACAATGATGATGTAGGTATGCGAGTACTAGGCAGTTCTAATCATGCTAACTCCCTAGAAGAACAGATAGCACTGAATAAGTTGCGTTGGCTCGGGCACGTGCCACGTATGCCTAGTCACCGCTTACCTAGGAGGGCCTTGTTCAGTCTACCAGGTGTAGGGTGGCGTAAGGCTCGAGGCGGACAGAAGTTGACTTGGCAGCGGGAAATGAAGTCACTGAAGACCAAACTGGGTGCCGTTGGTCCGTCTCGCCTTCCTGGCTGGAGTCCACGGGACTCGCCTTGTGCTTGGCTCAAGACTTTACAGTACATGGCTCATAGTAGACACCAGTGGCGAGTCTGCTGCCTTCTCCTAATCGGGTTGCCTGTTTAAAGTATGCTTGGTGCTGAGTTATTTGCGGGGTAATGGCTGATTATGACGCGGGGCAGTGAAAGCCGCAAGGAAGCTGTCTCGCCGATGCCGCCTTATCTTTGCACGATAGCCAGCTATTTGTGACGGTATGTTGTCTACACAAGGTGTAGGCCCGTTGACCCTGAATGTTTGCTTAGGGCATTAAGGTTTTCAGGTAAGTCCCCCTTCTCTCCTTCTTATTCTTCTTCATTTCGCAGGTCCTCATGGTTGTATGGCAACGAAGCATCAGTTAACATGGCTGCTGTACTGCTGTTGATGAGGATGATCTTAGTTATAGACGCTCAAACGTAGTGCGCACCTTTGTATTCAAGACGAAGACATTTGTTGGATTCTTTTCAGCTTAAGCAGAAGCGAGATAAGTGGTTTATAGTCAATGTGGATATGGAACTGTCTTCCCCAGACGAAATGCTTGACTCTGAAAATAATCGCTAAGGCCTCGCCGTCCATTTGAGAGTAATTCCTTTCAGCGGGATGTCGGGTGAAAAAGGAAAAGCGTTTGACGAAGAGAACCGTCATCCGTGCAGTGGCAAAGGACTGCGCCTGCTTCGTGTGGGGAAGCTTCACCCTGCAACACTAGAGGCCGGTCCGGATCGAAATGCACGCGATACGTGGCTGCTGATTACTCTTTTTGCCTCTGGATGTCCTTTATTTGATCCGGACCCAAAGTCCAGGACTTCCCTTGTGCCACACTTCGCACTATGGTGCAAATACTGTTGAGGCGCTAACTAAGAAGCGACGCGAATGAGAAAACATTCTTAAACTGCGCGGTGTTCAGCTGCATTCTTTGATTTAGATGGGAAAAGTTTTGACTTGACTTTGTCTTCTAACACGTGTAATCCGTATTTCAACGAATCACGGGCAATGCTGATTTTCAGCAATGCAGATATTCCCATTGGATTCAAATGAATCAAGACCAGAAATCAATTTAGGGTTAAGAATTCTTTTCGAAATTCTCTTCAGTCACGAAGTTTTACATGGCACTGATTGTGTGGGGGAGGCGTCACTCGGGCCAGGATTGAGTTCTAAGGTTGTTGAACGGTCAGATGGCAAGCAAATTGCACCAACGGTAACTTAATACACAAGCCTCAGTAGCCTAAAGTAAATAAGGGCACGAAGGGAATTAAGTAACCATGTCAGTCGGCCGCGGTAGTTGTATCGACCGTATGAATCGTCTATGTACACGTAATTCCTGCTTCAGATGGTGGAAGTAAATAGCCTGGGCAATAGACAATATTTGCTTTCGGAATTCTTGCGAGAAGCGTTCAGGTAGTGAGCACGAAACTGGAAACCGTTTACCTTTTTGGATGTAGAAATCATCCGCCACTCGGACGACTTATGTAGCAGAATTGTACTCAGAAAGCATACGTGAACTGGACAGTACGCTAACTTTCAAAGTGCAGCGACTTTACAGCACAAGAGGAGTTTAATCCGATCTCTTGCCTTCAGGGCGCGCAGTATTTGCACTCCGGATACCGTTAATGAATAGCTACAGAGAATCAGCAACGCCCTTTGTGAAAATGGTTATCCCGATATGTGTATCATGAAGCATTTGAAAGCACGAAAACGAAAGTCACCTAGGAGCATTGGTCCCAAGAAAGAGCTGTTAAAACATGTGCCATTTAAGGGCGATACTGAAGCTGATAACTTATCTCCACGTCTGAAAGATGCTGTTGAGAAAACTTATTTTGTAGCCCGCTTGAAACTTGTTTAACACAGCAGGCCATTACTTGCAAAACCCTTGAAACATAGTCTGCCATCGTTGACACGCTCAGTACTCGATTATCAGGACTCGTGCTCCTGTGGTGCACGATACGTGGGTAGCACAGCGAGACGTCTATCTCAGAAACTTCGTGAGCACATCCCGGCGTGGTTTTACAAAGAAGAAATGAGGTCGTCAGACACCTCAATCATGTCGCACCTCCTCGAAAGTGGTCATACTGCATCTGAGAATGACTTTAAAGTCATCCACTCACTACTTGGAAGATTCTCGCAAGAATTCCGAAAGCAAATCTTGTCTATTACGGAGGCTATTTATATCCACCATCTGAAGTTGGAATTATGTGTACATAAACGATTCATACGGCCGATACAACTACCGCGGCCGACTGACATGGTTACTTAGTTCCCTTTGTGATCTTACCTATTTACCTTAGGCTGGTGAGGCCTGTGTATTAAGTTTCCTTGTGTGCACTTTGCTTGCCATCTGTAGCCGCATTTAGTCAATGATCCTGACCTTTCAAACTCCGTAGAAATCAATCCCAGCCCGATTTGACGCTTACCCCACACAATCAGTGTTATGTAAACTTTTGGGTCTGAAGAGAGTTTACCGAAAAGAATCCTTAACCCTGAACTGATTTCTGGTCCAGATTAATCCGTTTTTATTGGGGCGGTAACCCAGGTAACAAATGGATTCTGAGAAAATGGCACCCGTGAACTTCTTCAGTTTGAGTCCACACAGTTGTAGTCGTTCGAGCAGAGTGAATAGCAGTGGGAAACAATCACCATCTCTTTGATGTTGAGGATCATTTTGAAGTACACGTTGTGTGGATGGATTGCGACACGCAATCTCAACGTTGACCGCGATTCCCATTGAAGTGAACTTTGGTCTTTCGATCACGAAGGCCGTAGCTGATGCAAATAGAAACTGGGGTTGCCCACTCGAAAACACTTCACCACTATGACGCGTTTCGATATTAGTACGTCTCATCAGATAGAGTTAGCAGGCATCGAACCCGGGACCATCGGGATGTTAGTTGTGACAGTAACCAATACGCCACCCGTCGTTCATAATGCTGTAGTGCCAAGCGTTGCCCGTACTGGCCAGCGCAAGGTAGGCACAAGTGTAAGGAATATCCTGATGAGGTTGTCAATCAACCTTTGGTATATCGCCGCGGCTGAACTGATTTCGAAGGGCAGACGTTTCTGTTGGAATTGACCCATGTGGTTACTTAACGTAATGCACGAGCGAGAGATCTCGTCTAACTCTATTTGTAAGGCGGCGTGACTGAGGTCGATCTGTGTGAACTTTTGTCCGCCTGCCAACCTAGCATACAGATCCTCTATCTGAGGTAAGGGATAGTTATCCAGAACTAAACAACGATTAACAGTTAGGTTATAGTCAACACAAATACCTTAATAATCATCCGGCTTCTATCGAAGCTCCCAACTCACTGTATTGTACTGGCTTGTTTGTTCCTGTTGATTGCAATCTCTTTATCTCATCTTTCACCTTTGATCTCAAGACATAAGTTGGGGTAGGTGAGTTGAAATAGCGGGGCTGATTTCCCAGCCGCAATTTGACACTAGCCTGATATCCGTGCAATTTTCCCAGTTTAGCATCAAAAATGTCAAAATATTTGTTGAGCACATCCTCCAAACACTGGTTAATGGACATGAACTTCATTGTCTCTAGCGTGGCCGGAAGGCAGTTAATTCAGTCGCGCCCGAATAAGTTTGGACAATCACTCGCCACAACATATACCTGTAAGGTCTGCTTCTTTCCCTGCTCATTAGCGTGAACAGTGCATTTACGAGGACTGGTAGGGGCTGCCAGGTGTAAGTCCGCTTAGTTAGTTCACAGGGGGATAAGCTTGGTAATCTTTTAACTGATGCAGCACTGATTATTGCAACTGAGGCACCGGTATCAACTTCCAGTCTAACCAACTGGCCTCCTGTTTCCAATTGCACAGTGTAGTGTGGGTGGATGCTACAGATGCTGGACATTGTGTCCGAAGTCGTGTTCAGCTGGTCATCTTCGTCTGGAGACTGAACGATCTTCACGGGCTTCTTGAGAAAACGTGATGCCGCGGCTATGCAAGCTTTAGATCGGCAAACTCGGGCCAATTGCTATAATTCACCACATTGGCAGCAGATAATCTGTTTAGGATGACGATCTTCGGCTGATAATTGATGATTTCCACATCTGTAACAAGTAAAAGCCAATTCGGACCAACACGGGATGGCACTTTTCGGTCGATTTCTGACATTGTGTCTAGACGTTGCGAGGAATAAGCTGCTAATTGTTTATGGACATCCTCCAGATGCCGAACAACATTAAGGGTCTTCTCCCAGCTCATCGTCGTCTCAGCTTCCTACAACAGTCTTTCACGAGCCTGTTCGTTACGGATACCGGATATCAAGCACTGTTTAGCCTTCGCTATTTCGTGGCTGGAATTTCAAAATACCGACACTCTGGTAGGGCTTGCTGAATCGCGCAATGAAATCAATGACCGTTTCTTCAGGGTTTTGATTCAGGGTTGAGAAAGAATACCGCGCAATGTATGCATTCAGTCGTGAACCCCATAACCCGTTGAGGACTTATAGCGCGCTGTTGATTGTCGTCTTCTCACCGATAGGGAGGGTTTCGACATGTCTTTGGCTTTCACCCCACAGAAATTGTCCGTAATATAATTTTGTGGCTCACTGCAAGTACCGTAGTTGTTGCATGACGGATAGTAATTCCAAAGAATTCACAAAGTGTACTTCCAGGGGTTCCAAGTTGTCGGTGTTGGTTTCGCAGAAGGGATCTTCCAAAGTAGTATAGAAAGGTGCAACATTGCGGTAGCTTAACCTCTTCGTCAGAATGCTAAGTATAGCTCTTAATCGATCGACGGAACAGAACGTGCAGGCGTAGTATGGAACTGTATAATGAAAGCTACCTACGTTATAGTGGCTAGAAATTCCAAAACGAAAAACCAATAAAATAAAGAAAGTAAGGCAAGGTCACTGTCTAACAATCATGTGAGCGCCTGTGTTCACGAATCCGCTACTTAGCTGTATACATGACATGCCCATAGCTTCATCGGGTAGATGATAGATTGAACTTGGGCATTCCGTAGCCTCGCATTCTTATCGGATTGCTGGCAGGCGTAACCTTTCCGAATAACCGCCTCGACGCTGGAATTCAACTTCGTATCCGGGCTTTTGTCCGCACAATCCCTGGATAATCTTCATGCGCACATTCAACCGCCCGAAGGAATAAGGATTGCAGGGACAACAAACTGCTCGAATATAATAATGCAATTACTCACAGTAGGAGCTAATGCCGCAGGGTATATTATGGAAGTAACTCAGGTTGGATCTTGGTAGGAAAGGAGCATGAAATGTATATGTACTCCCGAAGCCTCTCTAAGACTTGGTCTTTGTCAGTGTGCTCCCGCATCAAGTCGTGTTATGGTAGAAGGCGTTTCGTCTGAGAGATGTGATAGCATGTTACCCCCTTCTAAGTTTGCGTCTTCCCCTTCGTTGGACAGTTGAAGTCTCAACAGTACATCAGCAAATGCTTTAAAACATCCTGACAGTATTTTATTCCATAATTGCAGTACAATAAGCTTGAGTACCACGGACTCAAGCGCACCGGCTTTGGCCTTTCTTACCGCGACTTCGTAGCGTTGTAAGAGCAGAATGATCGGTGCGCGAAGTGAATCGACGTCCGAGTAAGTATAAATGTCATTTCTCACACGGCCAGACGTATGCAACGGCCTCATTTTCGCCGGTAGAGTAATTTCTTTCAGTGTCGGACAACATACGCGATGCGCACGCAATCACTTTCGCATCGCAATCGTGCAGCTGGGGCAGAACTATATTATAACCAACATCTGGAGCATACGTTGAAACAAACGGTGAGCAGTGCTCATTGAAGATCGCTGCCGTAGGAGTGGATGCGATCATCGATCGTATGGTCATGTAGGCATCATCTTGTTCAGTGATCCAATGAAACACTTGGTTTTATCGAGTGGGCCTCCGCAACGGCTCGACAATAGTCGCAAAATTGGGTAAATGTCGAAGGTAATAAGAACAGAAACCCAAGAACTGTTACATCTGTGTAACATTGTGTGGTTTTGGACAATCGAGTATGGCTCTGGTGTTCTGCACATTAGACTTACTACCGAGGTAGAAATAACATGACTAAAGACGCAAACTTTCCGCGATTGAAGTCGACAATTCCGCAAAATTGCTGCAGTGCAAACTTTAAATTCTGTGATTTCACCGCGGAAACGAAAATAAACCGAAAACAAGGCGCCCTCGTGCATTCACTATATACCGTATATTATCGTGTAGAAGCCGATCCGTACATAAGCTGACAGTTTGACTATGCAACGTCAAATTTGTCCAAAATCATAAGTCCGTATATTAGCCGAACCTCCGCCGTCGGCCCTCCCCCCCCCAAATCAGCAAAAGGAGAAACGAAATTGTTTTTCACGATTCTGACTTCATCACTAGCTGCTCTCACTTGAGTGTGCTCAAGCGAAAGTTGCTCTATTATTGGTCAGTTCTGGCAACCTAATGATCGCACTTATGATCGCACTTACTTTGGCTTAGAGCCATCAGAACAATGATTTTATCCGCACTGGACAGTGTATGGATTAGGGGTCAAGTCACAAGGAACAAGTAAGGCAGCGGAGTATATGGGGTAAGGTGAAAGGGTTGTCAGACACTCTCACATAATCAATGATTTTGTACATCTGAATCGCAGTGGAGCAGTGGATAAGAGGGAGATCACGCTCAGTGATTTGGGACGACGTAATTGTAATGCACCAGATTGACTAGCATAGCATAATCTATTAGCGTTGTGCTTTGCTAACCAAAGTAACGCTCACGCGACGTCGCTCGATCCAGCTGAGAGGGAATGTGCCCACATTTCGTGCGATTTTCCAAAGCCGTGGAAATGTGAAAAATGTCTGGACAGAAGCGATGTGCATGTGCCGCTGACTTTAAATGAAAAATTCTCGCGTTTGTCGGACAATCTAATAGTTGTATGGCTGCAAACCATTTCACGGTGAATGAAAAGCAAGCGAGAGAACCGCGAAATGAAAAGTGAGAATTGCCACTAATGCCTGTATGCAAGCAAGCAACACACAGTGGAACAACCTTGTTCCCTGCACTAGAGGAAAAGTCAGGGCAGTGGGTTATGGAGTAGCGGCACAGCGGGTTAATTATTACCCGAAGGAAAATTCGAATCAGGGCGCTCACAATGTTTAAAGGTCCGGAATTCCAGTCATCAAAACCGGTGACATTTGTTGCTTCCGCCGGATGACCCAATCGTTTTATGAACCGATTCGACATGTATCTACGGACTCGCACAAAGCTAGCCCAGAAGCTACCGAAGGAATTGGACAGCAAAGTTGAATTTTTTCAAAGGTTCGTGATTCAGATGAGAAAAGAATACGACGTTGAACCATCACAAATAGGAAATATGCACGAGACGCCCGTGTGCCTTGGTATGCCTCCAAATCGCACGGTGGAGCAGATAGGTGATAACACAGCATTTGTAAAGACGATCAGACACGAGAAGACGCGGTTCACAGTTCTCTTATGGTGTATGGCTTATAAATCCCGTCCATCACCTTTTATTATCTTTAAGCGTAAGACTCTGCCTAAAGGAGGGTAGTTCCCAAGCGACGTGTTTGTGCGGGCTCACGCGAAAGGATGAATGGACGAGTGTGGCACTATAGACTGGATGAACACCGTTTGGGGAACGCGAAGCGATGCCCTCTTAAAGAAACCATCTATGCTGGTTTGGGATTTGTTTAGGACACACCGAACTGAGAACGTAGAGCAACGATGCCATGCAATGAAGTCGTTCGTGGCTTTAATTCTTGGTGGACTTCCATCAACCTTGTCACCACTCGATGTCTGTTTCAATAAGCCCTTCAAAGATAGGCTTCGGGCTCGGTGGATTGAATGGATGGCGTCATCTGATTTAGCGTTGGAGAATGGTGCCAACGTGAAAACTTTTGACCTCGTTACAATTGCATAGTGGGTGAAAAAACCATGACTGGATATTCCATCAGAAATTATCATGCGAGCATTTGAAACGTGCTGCATTAATGATACTACGGATGGAAGTGAGGACGATACCATTTTTGGGGAATACGACAATGACGAGAGCAGTGAAGTTGAAGATGACGATATTCACCCTGACGTCCCAGTGACAGAGGAACAGTACCAGGAACTGTTCAGAGATTATAACTAAATACATAAAAAATGAACGGATTATTCCTCGACGTTGCGGGACACGGTCCAACTGAGTGGGCTGATCAATCTGTACAACAAGATGGCATAAAATGGTTAATTGTGCTCGTTTTGTATAACGAATCCCAACTGAGTTTTTGAAGTGATTGGCAGTCAGAAGGCAGCAGAGTGCTTAAGAAAATGAGGACAAGAACAATTGCAGATTTAGTCAAAAGTTTACTTAAACTAATACGGCCAATCATGGAACTGTCCCAAGGGGACTTGCTTTCATGTGGGGTATTCACTCGATGGGTTTCTCCCTCTCTTCCATGCTACAACTGACTATGTGCTGGTGTGGCAAAATAGCATGCGAGGATTGGAGTAATTTTGTTAACATTGTGTTACGTTTGGATATGTGAGCCTATAAAATGTACCAGTACGTGCTGTTCTGTTATGAATTTTTCCAGTGTTCGATTCTGTACATTCAGTATGTTTCTATTACTGCCGTCCGTCGCGAAAGTCAAATGTGCTATATACCGAGAATTTTCGACACAAACATAATGTGTCTACCTATAAGCACTTCAGATATCCGCCTGGGTTACCGTCTGTCACTAGCGAGTGATGCTAAGGCAAGATAGGGGCATAGGTGTGTAGTGAATTTCTGGGTGGATTTTGCATGTGATTTTTCATAGTGCTCATAACCTTTGTATAATCCGACCCGCAGCCCCCAACTACAGAAATGGAAAATTGGCCAAAGTTCCTCGGCTTATACACGGTGATATGCGGAACAGTTGGTCGTTGATGTCAGCAGCTCCTGGACTTTATGACAGCTTGGGATAAGCAGAGTTGCATGTCAGTTTGGATTTTGCTGAACGTATCAAAGACGAGTCACTCTGTATGCAAATTTTGCAGCCAGTTTTCCTCTGTGGTAGTTTTCAGCGACATGGATAGATCGGGGAGGTGATTGTAAATATTACGGCTTACCAGAGACTGTGATTCGGCAGTTTTCAGGTGACGGATGATGACCTTCGCAACAGTCGTAATGCAACGCAGTTACCATCTCAAGGATTTCTGTGTTGTTTCCTTGGTTAGAATATCCATCATTTCACAAACACCAGCGATTATGGTCAATCATGGTTGCATTTCTAGATGGATCTACAGTCTCTTCACACTTTGAAGGAAATAGTAGATTTTTATCCGCATTGCCGAAGTTGTATTCTCCAGAAATCCCCTTCACTCTGTGCAGAGCAGTTTTTCCTCCTACATGTTATTTTCTTTTCTGAGATAAAACATGTTGATTATTGTATGCAAAAGACCCACTTGGTTCTCGGGTAATTCGGCAAAGAAAACGTAGCCGAGACTGGACTACGGTACTGTTCAAAGGAAGAGGAAAATTCAGTAGTGATGAACCTCAACAGTAACTACTCAGTACTGATACAACAGTATCTTCACGAAGTACTCAAATAGGGTACAAATAACCGTTCTCTCCAATATACTGACAGATGAGGACGACTTCAGTGTGCCAGAGAAATATCACGGTCACTTATATTGCGCCGCCGAGTCTTGTGCAACGACGTGGCCGCTGTTCAACGCCTAGGAGGCGACGGCGCATCAATCCCGTGGGTGACCATCATGGGAGGCGGTGTGTGTCGGCCAGCTGTGCGCAAAAGTGTGCCCGAACTGATGTCAAACAGATTTTATGTACATAGGGATGAATGGTCGTTGTATAATGGACAATAGAATGAGTGCACAGCATGGGCAGGCAGATGGGACCTGGTTGCGTTATGGATACCTGAATGGGTGACATTCTGGTCTGGGGACAAGTGAACTTGGATAGCAGATGGTGGACCGATGGCGATAATGATATTTCACTGGAATGTTCTAATAGCCAGCTGGCTGCTTTGGCATTGCTTCCGAATACAAATATATTGATTACAGAGAGAGCGAATTCAAAGTAACTTTCTTTATACACTTCTCATTTTTTCCGCCATTCCGTGAAATTTTTATTTTCTGCAACAGTTTGAAAATTCCATGATTTTCTGTTTTTCGTGGAATCGTGAAAAATTCGTGTCTTTACACGGGAGCAATAAACTCTCTCTCCGTTACGGCGAAGTGGCATTTTCTGATATTCAGGAAGGGATTTAGCTCATTCAGTCTATGTATCCCGTTATGGATGTTTTCATTATGTTCGGTGGAATTACTACTGAAGACACAAATACCGTCCGTATACACAGCACATGCTTTGAGATCGGATAATGACAAGGTAGTAACTTACTGCCAAACGGCTGGGGCACTACTAAGTCCAGTTGGTAGCACTTTGTAATGATACAACCCGTCTTATGTAAGGAACGCAGTCAAATGTCGGCAATCTGGAGTCAGTGGCATGTGGTAATATGCACTGCGAAGATCCAGATTGTAGAAATGTTTGGCAGTTGAAAGCCTAACCATCAACTCGTCAACAGAAGGCAGAGGGAATTTATCCACAATCATATGTTGAGTAGGCGCTCGAAGGTCAGTACATATACAAATTAAGCCATCTTTTTTGCACGGAAACTAGGGGGTGCGCCCATTCAGAACACTGTATGGGTTCTAGCAAGTCTTCAGTGGCAATTTGTTTTATAGCTTGAGACAAAGCCTCCTTCTTGGCTAGAGGTACAGGCCTGGGATATGAAATGCTGAAGGGTTTGTAATCCGCGCTCAACCGAATGTGGTGTATTGCTTTTGGGACTCTGCCATCTCCGCAAGAATGAGATTTGGATAACTGGACCGTAGTGGATTAAGGTTGAAGTTGGCAATAGTCATTCGGCTGACGCACAGTGATACATACAATGAAATCACGCCCTAGTGGAGGCATACTGTCCGTTTTGGAAACGTAAACTTCAACTTACGCTCCCTGCTGTTTCGAAGAAACACTGAAACCGTAACAAACCCAAGTATTTGAACATCACCATTTGAATAGCTGCTAAAAGTGTAAACAGGTGGATGTACACAGTTAACTGGCCAGAATAGTGTTTCCAAAAACAATATACTATCACTGTGATAGGTGACGCGGAATCCAGTTCCATGTCTAAACAAATGATTTTGTTTTTAACTTTAACAAACAGAACAGAAGTCTGGTGAAGGCATTTTGGGTTCTCGAGTGGGAAAAGAAAGTGAGTGTTTACATTCATTAACCCCATATATGGAATGTTCAGTGGTCCGTGGAAATTGTAGTCATTTGCAGAATCAACATAAGAAATGGCTCGGGAACGACAAACTCGAGCAAAATAACAGGACTTACCCCCATTCCGGCAGATTACAATTTGCAAAACATGATTCATCATTTGCACGGCGTTCGGTATTTCCACAACGGTACCACTCATTTCCAACTGAAGACCGCGTCAGAGAATGTGTGGAATCCAAACGGTTAATTTCAGTGGCTGCTGCGTTAGAGAGGAATATTTTGTTCTGTTCCGTGGGCGTGACCTTCACGCGAACCGCATCGCATGCCCTGTCCCAAGTGCGTTTTCTACGTTCTCTATTAGCAGACTCCCTATGATCCTGAAAAGCACAAGTAGAAGACGAAGCTCGGCAAATGCATGCATTTCGTATCGTCTCATCAGTGCCGATAACGATAACCGGTAATTTTATATAAGAGTTTGTGGGTACACACATACATACAAACGAAGGAGAGAAAAAAGGGGTATCTTTGTTCTACAATCACTCGAACATATTCGTCTGGCGCGACTAAACAGGGTCCTAACAAGCGTTCGCTTGTGCCGCATTGGCGTAAAGCTACTAAAATGCAGAGACTGTCCCGACCATGTTGTTTTTCGATAGACAGACCGTTTTACCAGTCCGTCCTCCCTGCGGCTGATAAGAACATCCAAATATGGAAGACAGTTCTGCTGTCCGATTTTACAGGATACCCTCAAATTGGCATGCGCAGAGTTAAAACGTGCCACTAGCTGTACGATTTGAATTTCTGTCGAACTGAATACCAGGATATCGTCAGCGTAACGTTTGTAATAGGGTAACTGCGCTATTTCTTCGGATAGGCTTCGTTCTATCATTATCATAAAGAAATCCGCTAGTATGGGGCCCAGTGGGCTGTCCATGGCTACCCCATCAATTTGGCGATACGGTATGTTTCGGAAGTGGAAATCGACATTCTCTGTG
The DNA here is from genome assembly GCA_944474145.2 of Dicrocoelium dendriticum. NCBI lineage: Eukaryota > Metazoa > Platyhelminthes > Trematoda > Plagiorchiida > Dicrocoeliidae > Dicrocoelium > Dicrocoelium dendriticum. Next base: position 38,372,113 of record OX104069.1, read on the forward strand.
CAGAGAAGTAATGATTCTCTTAAGAGGTATTCTTGGAGCTGCCTTTTAAGGGTGACATTGCTTCGTTGAGGACCAGAAGACGTCTGATTTCCGCCGCAAAGAGCACTTTCTGTGCTGCCGAAGTTGTAATCATCGACCGAACTCATAACCTACCGTTGCCTCCACTAAAGCAAACTCAGCTTACTGGCGCCAACTCCCACTGCGTATATCAATTCGTATGTAACTGCGGGGATAGCTACATAGGCAGAACCAATAGAACACTGAGTTCCCGAATTAAGGAGCATGTACCAAAATGGGTTCAGTGCGGACTTATTCAGCAAGCAAGCCCAACTCAAACTACATGTGTACGCAGGCCGCCAGCAACTTCGATCAGCAGGCACTTATTGACATTGGGTCACCGAATTGAGGTCAACAAGGCGTTTCGAATCCTGCCTTGCCATACCAATTCCCGGCTCCTCCGGTTTGCCGAGGCTGTTGCCATTAATCGGATTAAGCCACAGCTTTGTGTTCAAAAATAGTTATCGGTCAGCCTCAGGCTGCCCTGGTTGTAGAACAAAGACACCCCTTTTTTTCTCTCCTTCGTTTGTATGTATGTCTGTACCCACAAACTCTTATATAAAATTACCGGTTATCGTTATCAGCACTGATGAGACGATACGAATTGCATGCATCTGCCGAGCTTCGTCTTCTAATTGTGCTTTTCAAGTTACTAACTAACTAACTGTTTTAAATTTCTCTATGATCCGACAATCCGCGAAGCCAGAAATCAACTGTTGTATTAGCATAATTTCTACAACTTTTTTCTTGGGAATACTATCGTAGTCACACTTTCGAACAGAACAAACGAGGCGAGAACTGGAAGTATCCAGTGGTTCATCAGATCTCTGCTTTAGATGCGGAAAATTGTACCCAGAGACAGAAGTGTTCACTCGAACGCCCCAAAGTTTATCGATGGCTGATAAGGTATCCTTTAAAGTGTGTTTTTCCCAAAGGTTAAGCGTATCAAACATACGTTGACCCTCCTAGCCGAGGTGCATGCACAAAAGCTTTAAACTATCCTAGTTTTCAGCGTCACAGATGGAGTGAGAACTGGTATCACAGAAAGCTAATACAAAAAGAACAGATTCTCCAGTTCTCTCAGCATTCTGCATTCGGAGTAGTCGCAGTATCACACCAGAACTGTGCAGGAGCAGTAGCATGCAAAGACAACGGTAATAAGCGACGCCGATTTGTTGCATCTCGAAAAGGCAGAAGATCACAATAGGAACGGAACGTATGTATAAACCTGCCTGCACATGCGCGCGCTACAATAAACGTAGGCGGACGTTTGACACACCATTAATCAGATGAAAGAGCATATGGCTGGTTCAGTGAGTGTTATGTAGGCAACGTGGTTGATATAAACGAATCGATAACACGGATAAAGTGAAGCATTTTAACACGACAACGACGTATCGTCACAAACGGCTGGCTATCATCCATAGATAAGGCGGCACCGACGGGATAGCTTCCTTGAAGTTTTCACTGCCCCCGTCACAATCAGCCATTACCCCGCAGATAACTCAGCACCAAACGCACTTTAAACGCGAAATCAGGCTAGGAGACAACGGTAGATGCATCACTAGGGCCTACTGCGAGCCATTTCATATGACGCCTCGAGCCACGCGTAACTTCGGTCACGTGGACTCCAGCCCGGAATGCGAAAGATACTGACGACATCTAGTCTTGTAGTCGGTCACTTAATTCCCGTTTTGAAGTTAACTTTAGACCACCACGAGCCTTGCACCACCCCACATCTAGCAAACAGAACAAACCCCTCCTTCGTAAGCGGTGACCAGGCATAAATAGTACGTGCACAAGCCAAAGCAACTTATTCGGTACTGTCTGTTGTTCTAAGGAACTAGCATGATAAGCACCGCCTAGCACTTAGCTACGCAAATCATTGTTGTCGACAAGCTGATGCCATCCGACACCAGCAATGCTCCGCAGCCATCGAGGATCAAAGACTTGAGGACGTGTCAGATCCTTGAACCGAAGGGGTCAGGTCTCAGTCCCATACAGTAAGACCCCCCTCACTGTGGTCTTGTAAATACGGCGTTTCAGACCAATGATGTTGCACATTCAGGAAGGTAATTCCAGCTTTCGCAATACGTGAACTGACTTCAGTCCTTATGCGCTCATCGTTGCTGATGCAGCTGCCAAGTGAGTTGTTCAACTACCTAGAGTTCCCCCTTGTCAAGCGTCAAGGGGTCTTTATGTGGATAGTGATGAGAAACACATGTCAGCTATGGGTCCACTCCATAGAGTTTATTCAGATGTGATGGGGCCGCCCCAACATGGTTAAAGAGCAAGACAATATCGTCCGCATAAGTAAGATCACCTAGCTTTTCACCAGGCAGCAACCCAACGCCTGCATCGTGAGATCCATGATGGAGTATATGACGAAAGTGAGCAAAATGGGGAAATTGGGCAACGCCGCGAAAGGCTACTTGTTGCCCAGTTCCATTCAGGGACTTTGTACTCAAGCCATTCCATCAGTCGCTGGAAGATGGGTGGGCTCGTTTTTAACTTCTGAATTAGCTTAGCTTCCAACACCAGTATGTCAAGTCCACCGGCGTTCTTCAGCTACCATGTGACTTATTAGTTGGAAAGAACCGTAGGTAGTTATATTTTCGTACTATTCACCTCTAAGTCTATAATCAAAGTCGTCTTTCCTCCTTTCCTGAACATCTCAGTGGGCGTTAGGATATGTTGCGTGGCTCGCATGGCCCCATCATACTCGCGCAGTCAGCCTCTGAGCAAGCCTCCTCAGCAGGCTGAATAACACTATCCCCACGCAGCTACTCACAATGAGCAGGTAACAGCTGAGCTCACCTGACTGAAACTGCAAAATGTGCACGTGCCATCTAAGCACTCCGCAGTGACACTATTGTATGCACCATCTCAAGCCGCACGGAACTAAACTGGTTTACTCAAGACATTGCCATTAAAGTGACAACGCTGCGCCATACTGACGCCCACCTTTCTCTATGCCTTACGCTGTCATGCTATCGTTATAAAGAGGAAAGTGCAGAAGACATGTTCGCCGTTGGCTAAGTTAGAAAACAAACGCTTGCTATCAACCAGTATTTCCTCTCTGGGCTTCGAGTGAAGTCGTGCGGAGTTATGCCTTGTTTCCATTCTCATATCGCATGTACATTAGTTTAGCGACTATGTCTCTCAGAATTTAGTTGGCCACTCTGCTTGCGGAGTACTATCGGTGCAGAGCGTTTGGTCCACTCTGACGAGGAAGATCGAAACAACTACGACTTCTAAACCAAGGTGGACTTCGGATGTCGTGATTCTTATGTGGCCATCAATGTTGCTAGGCCATTGATGACCACGGAGAACATTTAGTACCATAGTCAGGGATTTACTTTCGTTTATCACTGTTTACTAAGCGCCGATAACCAAACACACAGCAGGTACTTCCAAGGTAGAAATGAAAGTGATATTCACTAAAAATTATTTATCACATCCCAGTACCACGTTGCATACCTAGATAACTGAGGTAAAGGTTATCGCCGCAATCGACCTTGAACGAACCTGCGTTCCAATCGCTTATCTGTGATTTTGTTGTTTTGCTGCCGTTCTCCGTTGCATTTGGTCACTCAAACGTGTGTTCACACTCATTCGACCCAAATTCATCAGCGCTATCTAGTGCATTCCATCTTTCCGTTCTAGCTTGTGTGAATCGTCTTTTATTTCCACATTGCGGTTTTTGTGCCATTCCGGCAAAAACACAATCGAGGCATTTTGAGAATCACGAACCTCCCAGCAATATGTTTGTTCTCATACGAAAGCCAACTACACGTTTCATCTGACAAATCAGCACCCAGAGCTGTGGACCAATCATCAAAGTAGCTATCGTACACGTTGTGTTCGTACTACTCATTCGCTCAGTTTGCGACATGGACGATCTAGCCGCTTAAACCTGTCCCGCCTTGCCAAGACACACAGAATGTGACGACCTTGGACAAGCAGACCATTCAACACACACGCGACCGGCGCTCGGGCTTCTCTGGAAATACCATCGATCGACGCAACGGATTTTGGCGACCAATAAATGCTCATGTTCCGCATCCAGATCGACAGTAGTTTGTGGTTTTCCTACATGCCATAAAAATGTGTAGCAGTTGCCAAGGCAACTTTTATCGCTAATGTTCCAAGTTCACAGTGAACCAGTTGAAGCAACACAATAGTAAACCAGATTCAGTCTGGTTCTGTCCAGTATGTATAGCCATCCCACTGGTAAAAATTGTAAATGAACTATCACAGAAGTAGGAAAGACTAGTAGTAATGGTTGAACGAGGAGCACCAAAAGCGGTTCCTTTGTAAAAAGCGTGACAGAAAGCAACTCCCAGTCATTCCCATCCAGCACCGCATTAGAACTGAGGAAGAAGGCTAGGCAGGGCGCTAAAAATGCATCATCCGTGGCATTAAACGCCAATACCACGAGTTGCTCAAGTATGCCTGAAAAGACTACCGCCAGTCCGACTGCAATGAGAACGGTCAGAGCTTTTTCCATCCTCCAAACGGTTCTGAAAATTCAGAAGGGCTTCGACACCAGTGGTGCTTGGAACTTGGTTGCTGCCAGAGGTGACCGGAAACCTAGATCTTCGGCCACTCCCATTGGACGCATAGTACATGAAGGAGACGAAGCTGTACCCAAACAGCCTCCATCGACTGTATACAGACCAGCTGGTCGCTTGACGGCAGCAAGAGTTGCACGTAGTATGACAGCAGTAATCTGCACCAACGTTCCAGAATCGACGTCAATTTCCTTAAAAGGTGAACAACTCGATGACATGAACCAGTGGAACTCTATATGTGACCCTATAGGTGTTGTAACGAAGCCCGTAAGTTTGACACGTATTACCCGTCACCCAAACTCACAGCACTACGGTGAACCAAAACTTCTCCGAGTTGTGCTGACTTCTGCCAATGAAGTAGAAGCTGTCCTGTTATCGACAGCTTGCCGGATATTCCGTGGAACGAGTGCAAACAGACGAAGCACTACTTTGACGACAACAAGAAGGAGTTCGTAGCCAGGACCGCCCTTTTACACGGTGTTCCGGAGGCTGGAAATCATGATGAGCGCGAAGGGACCACTCACGACCAGGAGCAATGTCGGTAAATTCGCGAGACTTTCTCCCTGAAGAACGTCATAGCCCATTCAACCTCGAGGCTGCGCTGATCGCCGAACTACAATAGATGTGGCGCGAGTACTGTGAAAGTGGTCCTTCAATCTAGACAAATATTAGCAATTGTAGTGGAGGGATGTATGCGGGTAGCAGCAACCTTCCTTCCCAGCTACAGATCAAAGCAGCATCTGCTATGCAAACATTCCAGAACAGCCAGTTAATCAGACCTCTTACCGACAAGTTCGGATAACCAATCAACTAACCAAGGAAACTGGCAAACATACAAGGAGAGAAGTAAAGTGGTAATGGTAGGATCCTTGAATCGGACCCAGATGAGTTCGTAATCCCCCACCCAAAAATCACTAGTTGCAGACCTTTTACCGGTCGGCACAACATTTGATCCAAAACACCCATCCCACTATTCATTGGTAAAAACAGCGAAGCTTACCTGCATGTACACCGATGCACAATGTCGCCTGAACAAGCTTGCCTAACTGCGGCTACGTCAAGCGTCACATGTCTGGGACCTCCCACTTGTTACGGAAACCTGGTTGCACTCAGAAAGTACTGATGCCGAAGTCGCGATAAATGGTATGTCCAGTCTCCGAAACGATTGACCTAGCAAAGGCGGGGGGGGGGTAATATTATACTACCGAAACGATCTGCAGCGCAAACCGGTGCCCGATCCGGAAACACTGAGCATAGACTCACTCTGGTGCAGTCTGCGACTGAGACGCAACGACACTTGCCTTTTGGTCGTTGTTTATGGTCCCCCAAATGTCCACCCCAGAGATGGGCCTGCCAGGCATTATCCTTGGGAAGGGTCCTACAGGAGGATACAGTGATGTTCTCATCTCAGGTGACTTCGATCTTCATGATTTGGAAGTTCCGCCATCCTCTAACGAGCAGTTTAAGGTCGACCTGCACGAGTAGATTACAAACATGCCACTCTTCAGCCACGTCAGTTCACCCACCTGATTCAGAGCCGGAAGTAAACCATCTGTGCTTGATTTAGTGCTCACGAACGAAAACCTCATGGTTGAGAAACCAAGGCTAGAGAGCCCTCTGGGGCGAAGCGACAACGTACTCATAATTTACGATTTGTGTGTTATGCGGAGTATCCACAAGAACATAATAACATTTTTCGAATAATCACCCAATACGACACACTGGCAGAACCTGTGGGAGATGCCAGCTGGGAGTTTCCGGAAGACTGTTCCTTTGAGGGTGCTTTGTTGGATTTTACTGGCGAGTTCAGTGATCTGGTTAAATCTGCATCGGTCAACAAGCCCCTTCGTACTATGAGAGCAGATTCATTCATTCAGAGTAGAACCCGAAAACACATGACTGTAAGGGACTCCGCATGGCATGTGTATAAAGCGAACCCTAGCCTTGACAACTGGAGTAAATATGTCGTGCATCGTAATCACTGTACCACGCTTATGTGTGAGGACAAATTAGCACACCAGCAGAGTGAGCGGTAAGCTTTAGTGTTAACAACAATCTTCTGTACAGACATGTGAACAGCCTCTGGAATGTGAAACGTGGTGTTCCTTCATTAGTGTCAGCGGATGGATGTGTTCAAACCATCGAGGATGTAACAAACATTCTACGGATGCACTATGCCACAATTTTCCTAAATGCTCTCAACATTTGTAACATATCTGTCCCCTTCTCCCAGATGTCAATATTCACACACGTCACGTTTAGTTCAGGGATCATTTTGAGGAAGCTGTTGTCGTTGCGCACCCAAGTTCCCTCGGAGTTGACAACATTTCACCGAGAGCACTGCAGATGGCAGCTACGAGGATAGCTGAGCCACTAACAAGATTTTTCGAAAGATGCCTGGACGAACAGCAGGTCCCTAGCATATGGAAGCAAGGCATCACTACCTCTCTTTTCAAGATTGGTAGCCGTTCAGAGACAGCCAACTATCGCCCAATGAATCTCCTCCCGGTGCTCTCTAAGGTGATGGAACCGATCATAGCTAAGGTCTAACATTATGGCACCGGAGCAACACGGATTCCGTCAGCATCGGTCATGTACTATCAACCTAATGCTTGCCCGTGGCAATTGGGCCGAGATAGCCGAGAGTGGGACTGACATAGATGTCACCTACCTAGAATTTTCCAAAACACTGGACCGCATAGATAACCGCATACTTCACCAAAAGTTGCAAGCATACGCAGTTGGGAACCCTGTCCTTGGATGGATTGGAAACTTTCAGCGGCATCTTCAAGTTCGAGTTTGAGATTCGTTTTCTACTCCAATTGGTGTAGACTGCGGTGTTCCACAAGGGTCGGTGTTGGGGCCGCGGTTATTCTTACTCTTCATTAAGGAGCTTGCGAATGTCATCAAATCAACTTTTCTTCTTTTTACCGTTGACATCAAGTTATAGATGGCAATACAGTCCATGGATTGTATTACAACTTGCTCATCAGCTGCTGTTTCTGCTAGTCACTTTCACGCGACTTCATCACACGCCAATTGTTTGTTTGCTAACAATCCTCACTTTCCGTTACCCGATTCATGTGCTCAACAATCTGGCTGCGATTCCGGTTGCGCCGCAGACCAAGAGGTTCAACCTATGGCTCTCCTTCGTCCCCAATTCTTGTTCCGTCTGGCGTGCTTCAACTTTCGGACACTCATGCAGATTGGACAGCAAGCCGGTCTAGCGCGCACCCTAGATTCCCTAGACATTGATGTCTGCTGCTTTTCAGAAACCCGATTGCAAGATCGCAGCACTGTGCTTACACTGACATCCCCCACTGACCACGAAGCCATATATCACCTGTGTCTTTCTGGAGATCCAGAAGCAGCCTCAGCGGGTCTGCCTGGTGTAGGTATAGCACTAAGTGGCAAGGCCGAGGCGGCACTACTGGACTGGTTCCCTATTAACAGCCGACTATGTGCAGTTCGGCTTCGGGGTTCGTGTAGAATCAACAGGCACCTCGAAGAGAGACACAACTTGTTTGTGATCTCCGTGAACGCCCCAACTGACTGCAGTGGCGACTCGGTCAAGAACGAATTCTACCGGGATCTACAACAGCTCTTGACTAATGCTAAAAAGTCGGTTGTCGTTATCCTTGTTGGGGATTTTAATGCACGGGTTGGCCGCCTGTTACCATACGAACGCCACCTTGGTGGTCATCACTCGCTCGATGAGAACCGCTCTGATAACGGAGTGATACTTCTCACATTGTGCGAAGACAACCGTCTGTTTCTCTCGAGCACTAACTTCAGGCGTACGAAGAAGCGTTCCGCAACGTGGCGTCCGCCTTCTTCAACACAACCGTGGTCTCAAATTGATCACAATGCAATTAGCTTCAGATGGCGCGGCAGCGTACTGGACTGCAGGTCCTTTTGGTCCACCTTCGTTGACTCAGATCATGCTCTGGTCTGCGCGAAAATCTGTATGTGTTTTGGATGATCCAGAAACACAAAGCACCGCAAGATTGATGTAAACAGATTAACTGGTTCCTTTGTCCAGACGTGCTATCAGTCTTCATTGGCATATGCACTCAGTTGCAATCCACCGCAAGAAGTGGAACAACACTGGACTTGTATACGGAAGGCAATGGCCATTTCCGGACAGTCATGCTGCGGCGTAACTCGATGCCCCTTGAAGGGTTTTGGATCTCTGCTCGTTCTCTGGAGCTGTTCGAACGCCGCAAAGATATCCAGGCGGAATCAGATTGCAACGAGCGGCGCCGTTCTGCCAACCGGCTGCTCAAGCAAAGCGTACGCAAGGATCGCGAGACACGGTGGTCCTGGCGTGCTTTAGAGATGGAGACCGCTGCCCTCTCTGGCAACACTCGCAGGCTTTTCCAACTCATTCGGTCCACTGGCTTCAGGAAACCTGGTGTCAGTGAGGTCATTTGTGAGGTGGATGAGTCTCCGACCACCAACCAACAGAGACTTATGGACCGTTTGGGCCGAGCACTTTCCCTCGCAGTTCAACTGGCCTCCACCGTCCATCAATACGTGCAGTACACGTTGTTGTCCACCCTGGCTCGTCCCTCTGAATCCACCCAGCGAAGCGGAAGTCTGCCTCGAGATTCGACGCTTGAAGCGCCTCAAGGCTGCCGGCTTAGACGGACTTCCTCCGGAACTATTCAAGTACGGCGGTGTGGCGATCATTAACCAGGTAACCGCGCTGTTCGCAAAAATTTGGCATGAAGAGAAAGTGCCTTCCTCTTGGGGCGAATCAGTCATTATGCCGATTTTCAAGAAAGGCGCTCTCACTTCATATGCAAATCATCGCGGGATTAGTCTTATTTGGGTTGCCTCTAAGCTACTGGCATCCATTCTGCTTCGCGGGCTATCCCCAGTACGTGAATCATACTACCGTGAAGAACAAGCTGGTTTCCGTCCTGGCCGCGGATGCGTGGATCAAATCTTCACGCTCCGCCAGCTCCTCGAACATCGCCACATTTATCACAGGCCCACTATCATTGCATTTCTAGACATACGTGCCGCTTTTGACTCCGTTGATCGACCTGCTTTATGGCGTTGCTTACTAAAGAAAGGGGTGCCAGAGAAATATACCGCCATCTTACGAGCACTTTACCTTCATACATCCGGCAGAGTGAGGGTATATGGCAAGCTTTCCTCGCAATTCGCTGTCAAAAGCGGTGTGCGACAGGGCTGCCCTATGTCTCCATTCCTCTTCAACTTCGCAATCGAAAACGTTCTGTCGAATGCTCTAGGAGGTTTCCAACATTTTGGCTTAGAGCTTCTACCGGGTGAGCGCGCGACCGACTTAGATTATGCTGATGATATCGCCTTACTTGGTGACGATCCTCAGAGTATGCAACTCATTCTGGATCGTTTGGCGGTTGAAGCATATAAGTATGGCATGAGCTTCGCCCCATCGAAGTGTAAAATACTGCTCAAGGATTGGCTTTCACCTGCTCCCGTACGCGCTCTCAAAGGTGCACAACTTGAACAGGTAGATAGTTTCGTCTACCTTGGGAGCTGTGTTGCTGCTGACGGCACTATCAACAAAGAAGTTTCTCTTCGTATCGCTAAAGCTCGATCAGCATTTGTCAATTTGAGGCACTTGTGGCGTCGTCGCGACGTCTCATTCTCACTAAAGGGCCGCGTCTACAGCGCATCAGTTCGCTCAATATTGTTGTATGGGTGTGAATCCTGGCCGATTCGCGTGGAAGACATGCGTCGTCTTTCTGCCTTCGATAACGGTTGCTTAAGGAGGATCGCGCGTGTTTGGTGGCAACATCGAATAAGTAGTAATGACGTTCGACGTCGCATCTTGGAGAATGCGAGTATTCCCTTCAACAAACTGGTTTTGTTGCGCCAGTTAAGATGGCTCGGTCACGTTCTACGCATGGCACCTGAGCGTCTACCGCGTCGCGCTCTATTCGCTCGTCAAGGACCTGGCTGGAGGCGACCGCGTGGTGGTCAGCCTTCCACTTGGCGGCAGCACATGAAATCGCTGACGTCGTGTCTAGCCGCTGTTGGATGCGTACGTCTTCCAGGATGGGGACCCAAAGATGAGGTGTGCCAATGGCTTAGCACACTTGAAGACATGGCCCGCAACCGGAATCAATGGAAGACTTGTGTACAGTATTGTGTTGATTCACATGAATAATGCTACAAACATTAAAATGACAAAAAAGAACAAAAGCGGCGTGGGAAAAACAAACTAAAAATATTTTGTTCTACTTTTTATCAAAATGTTCCATTCTTACTGCGGCATATTAGTTGAAGTGTGTTGCTCACCTTCAACTAGCATGCCACGATGTTTATGACGCGATGAATCTTACTTATCTGCTGATCTTCATGGCTTTATGCTGGCTCCGTGTCTAGCTAATAGACTGTTGAGAATACATACATACATACATAGATAGCAATCGACTGTCATGGAGATCACGTATTTTGCTAGGAGACTTAGACTGCACTATTGAATGGTCAAAATGACATCCACTTCCGTTTAACACGGACAAATGCACAACTGTGCATGCCCGCCACAGGCCCACGTACACATATAAGTTGGGGGACAAGATTCCGAAAACCGCCTCGCAAGAGGAAGACCTTGGGGTTGTGATCCAAGACGACCTCGGCTGTTCGGTGCAGTCCTTGAAGGCGTCCAAAACCGCGAACCAACATGTTGGTCTGTTACGGAGGGCGTTCGGGAGGTTCGATCCCTCCATCTTCCCCAAAATACTCAATGCGTATGTGAGGTCCCATGTATCGTACGCGATCCAGGCTCCGCAACCCTGGTTAAAAGGCGACCTGGTTGCATTGGAGACCGTACAGTGACAGGCAACGAAAAATGTGATAGATTTGTCTCACGTGTAATACCATAGGCGACTGAAAGCCCTGAGAGTGTACAGCGGAAGACCGCTGTGTACGGGGTGACCTCATCCTGGCTTTCCAGATTTTGAAAAACCCCGATCACGCTTGTGTCCATCTCCAGAAGCTTAGCCTTGACACAGCATTGAGGGGTCATAAATTAAAACTTGTCACGCAGTACAGTCGGCTTGAGTGCCGCCGGAATTATTTTCCCCTTCGAGTTTGTCAACCGTGGAAAGCTTTTCCGACGTTTTTTTCTTTCCACGCCAACGCTACCCATTTTAAAAAACAAGTCGACGATGCTTTATATCATTTGCACTACTTGCTTTCTAATCATTGAGTGACGACAAGACGCAGACAAACCTTGTGCTCACCAACCCTACGAAATCGGGGTAGACGGATATGGTTGGCGGCATCCGGTTTCGGATTCGCCTGTCACTGTGGCCAGCCACAGGACGCCTGCGCCTAAAGGGGGACCATAGTTGGCTTGCGTTGCACCACCCACAGTTCCAACCACACACCCCATATCCAGTGTAAACCAGAAGGAATAAGACCGGGAGGCATGTGGATGGGAACCACGTTTCATCAACGGAGCCGGCCCACACTCCTTCGCAGGGAAACACAAGCACGCTGTGTTTGGGAATCAAGCCGCACACAATGCGGTGGCTGGACCGTAGTCCGCTCCACCCTGAGTGCATGGAACCACTCTTCGAACCTAGCACGACCACAAGGACCGTGCACCCTGTCCCCTCCAGCAACGAGCAACTGTCTCCTGGAGACAGTATGGACGAGGTGATGGGTAATAGGCAGGTAGGCACCTTGTCAACATGCACATCAAACGCAGCCACACCTGGGATGTCAGACAACAGCTAATCATTCGAAATGCCAATATCATAGAAAAGATATCGGATAAAATAAACCTAGATGACGGCATAAGTACTCGCTAAATTAGCATATGGAGTAAATTGGGATCTTTTCCAGTTAAGTCTCGCCAAAACGTTAAGCCCCGCCACCCAAAAGAGACTATGAAAAGGGAGGATATGGAACTTGAACTTTTACTCTCTATTGAAGAGGGTGAAATCGAGACAAGTCATTAACAATTTGCATGAAAAGGTCCATTTTTCGGTGTCTTTGCCTCCAAACGAACTCACACAGGTAGCTGTGCACTAAAGATCGGTGTGTGCCGCATTGGCGCTTATTCTGCACCTTGTAAATGTGCCAGAGAGATTCGATGGTTTGTGTGTGAGCTCCAGTCGTTGGATCCACAAAGTTTTCGCTATGATTAACAGTTTGACGAGTATAACTCATGCCAATCATCGATTCAATGCCTTGGTATGATGCCCACATATCGGAAATGATAATTGAGCCGTGAGTGATGCAGGCCTGGATTGTGTCCAGCAGAGTGGCCGCAGTTCGATCTGGCACTGCATACAAGAACACTTCTTTAGTCTCCCGGCAAATCCTTCCGAAAATCCACTGCTGGGGAAGGACTCGCCCTGCATGGTTTTTACGACGTGATATTAGGGTTTCATCGATCTCTACATGTAGACCTGGGCCGCCGACAATCGTTGGAGTCTGCAAAAGCTGCCAGGCGCAAATTTCACGCAGAAAGTTCTTCCAGTCGACAGCGGTCGAGTGGCCAATAGATAACCCCTCTGAGCAGAATTTGATTGTTGTTAGATTTTTGGACCAGCAATAAATGAATAGGATTATTGTCCTGAAATCCATCCTAGACCGCTCCAGCCAAGTTCCCTTTCGAAGGCCGATTTCTTGCCCACACTGTCGGGCATCACACCTCCACCTGTCAGAAACAGTTGAAAGTGTCATTTGGTGTCCTCGTCTGCATAAACGTTGATGATGAATCATTCCATGGCTTTGCAAAAAAAGTATTGCTGTTTCCTTGTCACGAACGACCGCCGAAAGCGTCAGAAAGTTCATGTCAGGTCTTACGTGCGAACGTAGAAACTTTTTGGACAAAAATGACCTTAGAAGCGGATAAGGAGTGTTTTTATGGGACACGTTCACATGCATTACGTACACTGGAACTGGCAAACAGTGGCGGGGTTCAACTTTTCACGCGTGCCCTTTTTGCACTATTGATGGGGCTTGACTTTTCAGGTGTACCATTTTTGCCTTAGTGGCGGGGCTTAACTTTTTGCGCGTGCTCTTTTTTCATTAGTGGCGGGGCTAAACTGGAAAAGATCCGTAAATTGGTTATAAGCGAATTCGCGGTAAGTATAAAATGTCCGAAAGTTATTTAAAAATTATCACGTGATAAACTTACGTAAGGTTAACAGAATTAGCATGAGCGACGTGTGCAAGTTAGGAGAAGATTATCAAGTACGCAGAACAGAAAATATAAAGTGGAATGAATTTTATCCACATTAAAAAGACCTAGTTTAAGTGTAAGTTGATTTAGCCCAACTGCGGTGAAGAAGCATCGTGAATGCTACATCAGTCTCAGCATGGGGCACGGTAGACGGATATACCTATGTGTTAACGTGGATAATATGGTGAGTCCACAGATGTGTTTTTCACTTTGTGCAACTTCACTGAATTAACGTTATTCCCACAAACCATCCCACGGGATTTGTCAAGCCTTGGCTTTTAATCCGTACTATACCATTGTTCCATTGTTAGTTCCGCACCGCTCTTGACGTGTGCTGTGCGTACATATTGGCATCTATGACATGCCATAAGCCGTCGTAATTACGTTGTCCTATGATTAAGCGCCGGACTGGTTTCTTTCATCCAGTGCAATAAACCCTATTGGACACAGACTAGTGAGTAGGCTTGACAGTGGAACGACTCTTGGATTTGTCAGTACGCTGCACTTCGAAGCTCTTGTCCTCTAGTCTGCTGCGTGGCTGTTTTTCGTGCGCTTAACTCTTGAATTCACGATTCTCATCGATCCGACGCTACGTGAACCGCTGTTGTTGGATGGAGCGAAGCTTAATGACTTGACACAACCAAGATGGCGGTGACTCACTCATATTGTGCAGCTCACCGAAAGCGGCGACTTCAACTAGGTGGTTGCCGGAGATCAAATCTGTCCTTGAAGCAACTGGCAGAAAATAACCGGAGATTAACCGGAAAACCTGTTTCATCCACGGACAACTGGTCCCTCACAATCAGATCACGTTAGGCGGTTGGTCGTTGGGTTTCTCGTGTCAGCGAAAACCAGACCAGTTTCTAGCTCTGTCGAGGATACCTTAATCATTTACTTGTGCTGCACCGTGTGCTCCAAAATCATCACGCAAACGCGCAACCTCCATCCAACACTCTTGAATTTAAGGCTGCATTTAACTAAGCTGATCCAACATGTCTGTGGTATTGTATATTCATAGAAAACATACATTAAACGCTCAGTCTTTTACTCTGTAACTAGCAGGTTCATGCCATGGTTTAGGTGTACCACGAGAGTGTGGTTCGTAAAGATTTCCTATCTACCCTTTTCTCTTCTCCAGCACTGATTTGTTTCTGTCGCCTTCTTGGATAAGTAAATAATGAACAATGATTTTTATCACGGGTAAAAAAGAAAGTGCTTGACTACTCCCGTATGTTGCTTGAGTGAAAACTAATAAATCAAAGGATAAGTGATTCGTCAGTTTAACCGTCTAGCCATTTATAACTGCACACCGCCATGACGACAGTTTGAAATGGGAATTTAATCTGCTCACACCAAGTTATATGGGGAGCAGTTATAGCGCACGTAATCTGTTGGAAAAAGTACAAAAGAAATGACGACCCTTACACTTGTCCCGCTTCCTTGGGATGATTTGAGATTGTAGCGAGAATGACGCGGGAGGAGGGCACAGAGGGTGTATTGCCGCAACAACACGCAACTGAGTACTCACAAACCCATGCAGATATGGACCGAGTTTCCCTCCCATGACTCACACGATGAGGATTTGTGAGATGGGCCATTCCATGTGCTTACAAGCTTGGGCCTGGAAACATTCCCTCTATGTTTTCATGCCGTATCTCTGCTTTGCTACATCCGATTCTTGCCAGCCATGAGTCGTACGAAAGCTCGCGCTTTGCTCTCCCTTGGCTGTATCATTCAGATAGCGTTCTGTTCTGTGGGCTTTGTAAGTGGCGTGTCTGTTTGAATCACTGCGTTCTCGACAAATACCTCCGTTGTGCTGGGCCTAGGGTCGTTATCAGACGTCGCTCGTGATCCACTGTCCGCTCGATCCGCAAGGCTCGCACTGCCTTGTATTGTCTTATCTATTGCGCCCGTTGGTAATTCTCTACTACCCCCTTTTGGTTGCCTTCCCGGTTCCCGAATAATCGTTGGTTTTCGCCTCCTTACAATATGTACATTGTTTTCGCAGTAGCAGCGCCAAATAAATGTGCAAGCAGTGAAAATGTGCCAGTTGATTTGTAGCGTTAGGTTGACGCACATGCATAGAGGGTTATATAGTGTAATGTAAGTGCTTGAGTGTATGGTCTGTAGGTATTTTGAATGCCGTCAGAATGAGGGAAGGCATAACCTAAGTGGGGAGAGCTTGCCAAGGTTGGCACATGCGAAGTGAAAACAACTTCCGGCGGCATTCTGGTTGCATATGTTGTGTGGGCAGCTTTAGCTGGTGACCTCTCAGCGTGGTAATGTTATTCAGCTTCAAAATGTGACGAAAATCAGGGTTTGGATTCCTCAAGATCAAATATGTCATTAGCAAATCGCCACGCAGGCGTCGATATTGTCCACTGCATGCACCAAGAGTTTCAGCCTCAGTTGGTAGGCGAGATGGAACAGACGCTTTAGTTTCTTGGTCGCCCTTCGTTGTGACATTTCAAATGGGGTGAGGTCGTGTTTGTGTCAGGGCTTCCAGGCGCCGATGGCGTATTCTGAACGGGATCCAATGTAGGCGCTGCGCATCTGAGAGGATCGAAGAGTCAAAGCGCCCAAGTACCCTCCGCAAAAAGCCAACGTGTTGGTTAGCTTTTTTGGATACCGCATCAGTCTGACTTTAACAGACAATACCCTCTTGTACCATCACCCATAGGTCGCATTCAGGGGAAACGCGCCGCAAAGTTTGATCCCCCAGCATGTACTCGCAAATGGATTGACGGCGTATGCTCAGCCTTACACTTGGTGGTGTTGGAATGTAGCATGTATATCCTAGCAAGGTCATCCTGAAGCGCTACGAGGTCACCCGTTGTATTGATAACCTGCCATACCTCCAGAACATCAGCGAAGATTGTGAAATTGCAAGTGATCATTCTCGCAAGATTCCTTATGCAAATCAAGAATAGGTGTGGACCAAGTACTGTGCGCTGTGTCAATCCGCACTGAACTTCGATAGGGTTAGAGATGGTGTCGCGAGCTCTCATATTCAGTCGTCGCCGAATCAGAAAGCTAACTATTCAACCGAGAATTGGGTTACCAGCTCCACAGCTCTGACGCTTGTGGTTTAAGCGCTCGAGCGTCATTGAGCAGTCCAGATAAACTGCACTAACCCACCCAGCTGTTGACGATTTCAGCCCAACTGGGACGAGCAAGTAGCAGGTTGGTGGTGCAAAACTTGTTCTGACGGAATTCATGCTGTTCTGTTAATATAAATTAGCATCCTTCCTAGGAATTCATGAGCGCTTCGGCAATAATAGACTCCATGACTTTCGATAGCACTGGAAGTAGTGCTATCGGGCAATAGTTGATCGGATCTGTGCGAGTTCTTCCACCAGTGAATGGATGACGATTCCGTGCTTCCATATTTGCGTTGCCCGCTTCTGTTTCAGTTTGTGACGGTCCACGTGGCGTGTAGAGGACAGGAATCCATCGTTTTACTCTGCAGAGTTTGTTAACATGTCTGTAAAGGAGCTTGTGGTTTGAAGAGAATTTATCAGCTAGATCATGTTGTTGCTTTACATTATCCCGAAATGCCACGCTCACCCAATGCGTTCGCTGGATAGCGTAGGTTTCCCAGGTTTCGGCATTTGGTGACTCCTTGTAGTTTCGCCAAGGTGAATCTCTTGTGACCATACACTTCCGCGTCGTGCTGCGTATAAATGGCTTTACTTTCATCATGCCCGGGAACTTGTTCCTCGAAGAACTTGTCAAGTTGATCAACAAAATCCCACTAGGCAAACTCGGAGGATGGTTAAGTTAGGAACTACCAGTTGGTTGCAATAATGAGTGTAGTTGTGTCGGATACTCGGGAGTCTTTGTAGACTCGCACTGTTCCGTGTCCGCAAACGACAGCTATTCAGTTGTGAATGAGTGAACACCGATGCAAAATTCGGTAATCGCCACGCGCTCCTCTTAAAATATTGTGTATAATCGTACTACTTGGACTGAAAAGTAATGTACATCCGGTAAAGGTTGAATAATTGACTGTCGGTTTAAGTAACTGCATGGTGCGCAGAATACTTTAGTTTACGAGTAACAAATACGCTCGACACTAGGAGGTGACTGTGTATTTTATCTTAGCTATTGGTGACTCACATTTCCGTATTTCTACCTTACCCAGTAATAAAGAAATAAATGGGTACATTTCCCAACGCGCGGGATACGTTTCCTTCTGTGGAAAGGCCAATTGTAAAGAGAATTTCATCATTATTTCATGTATAAATTCCACTCAATGTGGACTGCTTATGCAGTGTTTTCTTGTGTAGAAAGTAAATAACATAATTTGATAGTTAATATTGACCAATGTTGTTTGGGCCTGATCCCAAGGGTGCACTCGTGGATTGCTGAAGGTCGAAACGTATGGCCATATTTGACATAGAAAGAAAATCACAATTGTGCGAAGAACATTCTTTTCGATAAATCTCATCAGGCATTTACAAGCATAGAAGGAAATTAGAAAGCCGGTTGGCTAATAAAAGCTTGGTCTATATTACAAAGAAATGTAGTGGAGTGAGAACTAGTCCTAGACTACTGCACGGCAAGCAACGAATCAATGTCAGATAAAAGATAAGAATACGCTGACCTTCAGGCATGATCGGCTGGACTAAACCCAGATATTTCACACTGCCTGACAGAATTTTCGAAAGATAATATTCCACAGAGTCAGTTCCGCGAAGCTCAGATGTCCCACGTACATAGACGAAACAAGCTCAACACAACGCCGCAGGAAAGCGGGAGGCGCAGTTGGAAGTTAAGAAAAGTGTATCGGAAAAAGCGGCCAATTCAAACAACGGTACAATACTGCTTGAAAAACGAAGTGAGATAAGGCGCAAAAAATGAAAATGTATGAACACTACAGGACTCCGCCCTAGAGCGTGAGTGGACAAGCGAATGCTCGAAATCTACGTCTCACTGCTTGCAAAACGCTAGTTTAAAAGGGGGAACTACCGTACTACCAAAACGTGCGCGTTTGTGTGTGTGAGTTATGGTTGGTGTCGCAGGGGATTGCCAAGAAAGTATACTGGGATCACACATAGGCTGTGCAGGAGGTGCTCGGTAGTGGATCATCATCGGGAACAGGGAAATTCGATGTAAGCAGGTTTCAAACGATTGATGCGCACAGAGTCTTCGCAATCATTTCGCTCCTACACAAAATAGTTTCCCTTGGGGTGGATAACTTTGTAAGGACCCTCATAGGGTGGTGTCAGAGGTTTACAAACAGTATCGATGCACACAATAACGTAGGAACAATCGCGAAAATCAGGATGAACCTGTGAACAATGAACAATGAACAATTACGGGATAAAAGCAAGTGCTTGTCACGTCCCGTAGGATGTTTGGGGTGAATATGATGAAATCAAAATATATCTGAATCATCTACCGAACGTCTACATAAAGGAATACTTCGATAAATTACAGCAGTGTAAAAATTAAAATAAAGTCGAGCGTAAACGTTCAGAAAGACACTAGGGTGCAGTGGTTGTTGATATAAGGTGTGAGGAAAATAAAATGTGGTCGCTCATTTTGGTATTTTGATACAAAATCCTGTTGAAAAGCATGCTTGCCGTAATCCACAATAGAGAAGTTTAGGTAACAAAATGCTGGGATTACGAGGCGTGAGTCGTGGATGTGTTGGGCATACCGAGCTAAAGTGAATCCTCAGGCGTGTGACATAGGACGTTGGATCTACATAGCCAATGACCCTTGAATCCAGTATCATCACTCTAGGAAGTCTAAGTGGCGTGCCAAAAGCTAACAGCGGGGCAACAGCCTCTCTCTTCCTTTACTGTTACGTATGCAAATCAAGAGTATTGGTAAACGCGCCGACCATTGCTGACTCGACTGATAAGCGGTAATTGAAGCTTTCAGTTGGCGATGGTAGCGTTTGACCAAAGCATTGGCAACGTGATGGTCAGCGCTTGTGTGTAAATGAGAACAACCCAGAAAGCGATTCAGATCACGAAACAACGAAGAAAGGAACTGCGGGCCCCTGTTTGTCGTGATGGTAGCATGCGTGCCGAAGGAAGAAATCCACTTTTCGATGAAGGTTCGCGCTACTGTTTCAGAGGAAACGTCCATAATGGCACTGCGTGCAGACAACATGTAAATCTATTCAACACATGTCACCAATAATGAAAACTGTTGGAAGGAGGCAAAGGACCAACGATATCCATATGGACATGCTTGAAACGATCATCCGGTGGCGAAAAGGTGCCAGGGACAGTGATTGCATGGCGATGGATTTTGTTGGTCTGACACGTAATACAGTGCTTTACCCATTGTTGGATGTCAGAGCGCATATTGTGCCAAACCATCGCAATGAGGCTGGACGTTACCGTAGTTCAATGGTTTGTGTGCCTCAGCGATCCAGTGAGATATGCTTGGGGGTGCTTTTGCACATTTAGAGTCACTCATACTAGATAGGTCAATGGTTAGAGGCCAGAAAAACTCAGCCTCTTGGTCCCCAGGTTGGGGGTTGGAATGAGGGTGGCTCCTTATTCCTTAAAACCGACTCCTTGTAGCGCAACGCCAAACCCGCTGCCTTGTAATAAGGTTTTTGAATCAAAGGCTTTGGTTGAGAACCCTAATTGTTCTCCTGTCTAGCCCTGGGCAACCTGACAGTATTCTGCCCACGCAATACAATGAATCTCTCTTCAAACAAATTGCTGATGCTCTAGCCACTGCATAGGATAATCAACGTTGCCCTATCTGTACATCGAGCAGGGTGGATAGGGGTTTGGATGCTAGTGCTCAAGTCTTTCCGTCTTCTTGTTCCCCCTCTTATGCTTTTCTACTCTTACCGTCCCGTCCCAACTTCACTTTTATCCCCCCAGTTTACACCCCTGGATTCTTGGCCCGCCGCCAACATGCTTTGCTATGCATTTATCTTCTAGTTGTAACTCACATGCTAACGCTTAGGGTCACTCCTCTCCTGTCGACAAGCATATGTCCAACCAAGCGGTCCATTCCAGTTCTTCGGCTTCCATTTGAAGCCCTCGATCCTTCTTCAGATTGGCATGACTCAACATACATATACTGCCAAGATCGGTCAACAGGCAGCACTTGCCCGAACTTTAGAGACACTGTCCATCGATATCTGCTGCTTATCGGAGACTCGCCTGCAAGACTCCAGCTCAGTGCTCACTTTGTGATCCCCTTCAGGTGACACCAGCAGTATTTTCTCATTACGCCTATCCGGTAACGATGCAGCTTCGAGCACCAGCCAAACTGTTCTTGACATTGCCCTGAGTCCTCGGGCTGATCTGCTCTAGTTGATTGGATTCCAAGCAGTAGCCGGATGTGTGCGGTCCGATTGGCTGGCTCGTTCAAAGCTTCAAAGTCGCGCGGGACTAACAGGTGTCTATTCATCATCGCTGCCTACGCGCCCATAAACTGTAGCAATGATTCGGTAAAGAACAACTTCTACCGCCAACTGACCGAGATCCTTCACCACAGAAGAAGCACGGACACTGTTGTGCTGACGGGGGATCTGAACGCACAAGTTGGAAAGTTGTCCACTGATGAAATGCATCTGGGTGGTCAGCACGGTGTAGGCGTCCGTAATGATAACGATGAGCGATTACTCCATTTGTGTGAAGATCCTTTTTTATTCCTTGCGAGCATTAACTTCCGACACAACATCCACCGGAGGATGACTTGGAGCCCACCAACCTCGAACCAGCCTTGGACGCAGATCGATCACATTGCTATCAAAATGTTTTGGAAAACTGGTAGCTCGGGTTGATAATTCAGTTGCTCATTTGTTCGTCGAGCTGCGAAATTGGTTTGCAAACGTTTCACCGTCATGCGAGACGGCATCATCAGTGCCTCGAGATGTCGAGTGTAATCTCGTTGATTACACTCGACATCTCGACGCACTGATGATGCCGTCTCGCATGACGGTGAAACGTTTGCAAACCAATTTCGCAGTTCGGCGAACAAATGAGCAACTGAACATTACTATCAGTTATCGCTGGAGAGGCTGCATCTAGAACTGTCGCTCGATTTGGAGTACATGTGTGGACACCGATCATGCACTTGTATGTGCTGACATGCGGATGCGTTTTGGCGGACGCCCACGACGATGTTGTGAGCGCATTGACACCAACCAACTGACAAAGCCAGCTGTTTTGAATGCCTATCAAAATATGCTGATATGCGAGTTGAGTAAGCCCTCACTGGAGATAATTGATGATCACTAGTCACATGTTCACCAGACCTTACTAACAGCAGGCAAATCCTCATGTGGTATGTCAAATAGCCAACATGGATATTAGGTTTTTTCGCGGTCTCTGGAACTTATCGCCGGCATATTCCGGCTGGAAGCGAAAGCAGTGAAACTCATAAAGAGCTCCTGGCAAAACTCCGTGCTAGCCTGAAGAGAGAACGAGAATCTTGGTAGTCCCATCGTGCATCAGAGATGGAAGTGGCCGCTGCCCTTGGTAACCATCGTAAGTTATTCCGTCTGATACGGGAAACGGGAAGCAGGAGACCAGGTGTTAGTGAAACAATTTGTGACGAGAGTGGACAGCCAATCCACAATTTGTCAAAACGTTTGGAGCGTTGGGCTGAGCATTTTGAAAGGCAATTTAATCGGCAAGAATTGTTCGATTCTTCGCCGGCCAGTAATCGCCCCGCTTCTTGGGCTGTCCCTTGGGAGCCACCCCCTTGTTCAGAAGTCGAACGTGAGATCGGACTGTTGAAGTTGAACAAAGCCGCGAGACCAGATGATCTTCCTCCAGCCCTCCTCAAATTCGGGGCCTCTGCTGTTGTTGATGCTTTACATGAATTACTAGTGAAACTGTGGGAGCAGGAGACTGTCCCAACCGAATAAAGCCGCTCCGTTATTGTTCTCATCTTCAAAGGAGTTTCGCGTTCGGAATGCGTCAACCATAGCGGAATCAGTCTGATCTCCATCGTCTCTAAATTACTCGCCTCCATAATCCTTCACAGACTGAGTGGCGCTCGTGAAAGCAAGATTCGTGAAAAAGCAAGCCGGGTTTCGTCGGGGTCGTGGCTGTGTCGACCACATCTTTACCTTGCTTCAGTTGTTGGAGCACCGTCACATATATTGGCGGCCCACCGTAGTCGTGTTCCTCGACATCAAAAGTGCCTTCGATTCGGTTGCTCGATGTGCCCTTTGGAATTGTCTACTCAGGAAAGGTGTGCCCGAGAAATATGTAAATATTATCCAAGCGTTATTTGCGCGTAGCACGGGCAGAGTGAGGGCTTACGGCAAGCTGTCGCCACCCTTCAATATCTCCAGCGGTGTGAGACAAGGATTCCCGCTGTCACCTTTCCTATTCAACTCCGCTATTGACGAAGTCATGGAGAATGCATTTACAGGACATGACTTGGAAGGTGTGGAGCTACTCCCAGGAGAACGACTTCTTGACTTGAAGTATGCAGACGACATTGCCCTCATCTGTGACAGCTCCCGGACGTGCCAAGCCGCTCTGGACAGATTAGCACTGGCTGTCAGTCGCTTCGGGCTTTGCTTTGCACCATTGATGTGCAAAGCGTTCCTCCAGGATTGGCAGGGATCGCCCCCTGTGCTGACCCTTGGTGGGGATCAGCCAGAAGTCGTTCGAAAATTCAACTACCTAGTAAGTTGTATCAGCACCCGTGGGATCCAAGACAAGATCATGAACAGTATACCAAAAGCTCGAAATACTTTTGCTAGTCATCGCAACCTATGGCGGCGATGCGACATTACTCTTGTCCTGAAGCTTAGACTGCACAATGCAGCGGTAAGTTCGACCCTACTGTGCGGTTGCAAAACCTGGCCCTAAGATCGGCGGACATGAAGAGGCTAGTTACGTTCGACCATCGGTGCCTTCGTAGTTTGGCTCACATCTGGTGGGCACACCGCGTGAGGAACGAGCGTGTTCGATGCCTTGTTTAGGGCACAGGAAAAGGAACTGAACCCCTCAGCATCTTCATTTCACGCACCAGGTTTCGATGGCTGGGCCACGTGTTGCGCATGCCAGCCAACCGACTTCCAAGACATGCGTTGTTTGCTTACTGGGGATGTGGATAGAAGAAGACGTGGGATGGCCAAGCGATGAATTGGTCGAGAGGAATGCAGGTCCTCACTTCAGAGCTGGCTTCGGCTGGAGCGTCACGGCTCCCTGGTTGGGGTCCACAATACGATGAACACGTTTGGCTAGATACACTTGCTGACGTGGCAAGGAGCCGGCCTCAGTGGCGTTCCTGCTGTGAATTTCTTTGTCCTTCCCCATCCCTTTTAGCCTCCCCTTCCATCTACGATCTCATTTCGTAGCGTAAAACATAATAATTTTCTTTTTGCCTAGTAGCCGGCTGGTACCTTACCGAAACGATGCCTATCTGTTGCTGGTAGCTCAGCTGACATGCAACTGTTGTATTTATTTTCCTTTTCCTTTATGTAGTGCGGCGCAATAACTGAGGTGTTTCCCACCTCCAACTGATGTGTACAATGATGATGATGATGTTGTACCAAACAAAACGAGCTGGGATCAATTTAGCAGTAGCCCGAATGCTTGGGTGCGAGAACCCGTAGAACTCGGCGGTGTCATTGAGGAACGTAGGGTCGGTGCATACCCGTAGACAAGTCACAATGAACTTGGAGTCCGAGTTAAGGAGCGGCAGACGAGTAAGTTTGATTTCAACTGCATAAACCCAGCTTTTCCCTACTGATGAGAAGCGATTTCCTCTAGATCGTTTGTTGGACGCGAAAGTTCGTGAAGTTTTATGCGAAACATGAGTCGGCTACGACGTTGTCAGCGGCGTCTACATGACGGATGTCAAAAGTAGACTGCGATATGTAATCAAGGTGTCGGATTTCACGAGGGGAAAATCGGTCCGAATAATAATAATAATAATAATAAATAATAATAATAATGTGTCAGCTGTACGCCGTAACGGCGCTTCGCTGCCGCGCAACCACCACCAGTCGCGCGCGGGCTGAGTATATCGCGAGGACGCCCACCCTCCGCGGATTCGAACCGGTGACCTTATGGTTGCAAAGCAAACGTGCAGAGCACTCGGCCATCGGCCGCGTCCGAGGGACCACTGAAGGCAAAACAAGTGGTTTATGATCAGTAAGAATTGTAAATAGACGACCTTCGAGGAGGTATCGTAAGTGTTTAATGGCGAGGCAGAGGCCAAAAGTTCGCTTCCAAAGGTACTATCTCTGGTTTGTGCAGGTTGTAGTTTACGGAAGAAAAACGATAGTGGTTCGGGATGGCCATTGATGAGTTGTTATAGAACGGTTCCAACTGCGGTCTGTGAAGCATCGGTTTTAAGGACGAGAGGCATATTAACATCAGTCCTCAAATGGTTGAACGCAGTGACGTTGGAAAAAGCATGTTTAAGCTTGTCGAAAGCGTCTAATGCTTCATTCTTGGGTTTGAATTTCTGAGTTCTTCCTTTAAGCAAGTCGATTAAAGGTTGAAGCAATTTAGAGCAATCAGGTATAAAGAGGCTGTAAGAATTAACCATACGGCGGAAACGGCACAGGCTTTCGTAGGAATGCGGCATGGGATACTCGGTGGTTGCCTCTGTTTTCTCCGGGAGTGGACTGATGCTGTTGCGATCGATTCAATGACCGAGAAAAACAACATCAGATTGGCCGAAAACAGCTATGTTCACGTTGATCGTGACGCCATAGTGATCAAAACGCTCAAAGATTTGGCGAAGATGGAATAGATGTTCTTCGTGGTCAGAGCTGGCCATGAGAATGTCATCGATATAAGCAAAAAGAAAATTAAGTCCTCGGAGAACTTGGTCAATAAATCCTTGAAACGTTTGTGCGGCGTTTCGTAATTCAAAAGGCATACACACAAAATCATAAAGACCGAATTGTGTGGTTATGGCTGTCTTTAGAATGTTATCAGGGGCGACAGAGATTTAGTAATATGCCCGGACCAGGTTAATCTGAGCGATTACTTTGCCGTTTAGACCGATTGAAAAATCGTGTATATGTTGTACCGGATACCTGTATGAGACAGTGGCATTATTAAGTGTGTGTTAGTCATTAAAAGGTTGCCAACCTCCACAAGACTTCTTGGGAACCATGTGCAAAGATGAAGACCATGGACTACTAGAACGGCGAACAATACCAAGACGGAGCGTGTGCCCCAACTCGGATTTGGCGTTAGCAAGTTTAGCTGGTGGTAGTCGGCAAGATGGAGACATGACCGGTGGTCCACGAGTAACAGTGATCTCATGTTTAGGTTCGGGACGATTATTAGACGGCACACAGCGCGGAGAATTGTTGGAGTAGCTCAGTGAACACGGTGTTAGTGGATGGAGTGATGCGAAGTCCGACCGAGCTGATCGAAGTGGCTCTGCCCGAAGTCGTGAGGTAGGTGATACTATCACGAAGTTCCCTGTTATGTAACTGAACAATAAGACCAAAGTTGGTGAGGAAATCGACGCGGATGATGGGGCGTTGAACAGTGGCGATCAGAAAGATGATAGAAAGTGTTCGTCGGAAGCCAAGATCGAGAGTCAGCAGTTTCTGACCAAAGGTCTGGATGTTTGTATTATTAGCCGCCTGGAGACTAGGTCCTGTGGGAAGGGGGTAGCGTTTTTCCTCTTTCAGGAGGCCGAAAGCTGATTCGGCTGTAGTGTTGAATGTGGAACCACGGATAGAAAGCAGGCGACTAGAAGATCAGCCAGCCGAAGTCGTCGCTGTTACTGGCTGGCTGGTGCGTTTCCATGTTCAGCCTTGGGGAAGGACTTTCGGGTGCACGCAACCAGGACGACAATTTTTAGAGGCATCACCAAAACGTCGATGATAATATCCAATGTCCTCACTAGTGTTCCTAGCGAGTCTCGTTCTGCTCCTCGAAGTGGATCTAAACCCGAGTGCGGGGAGACGTCCTCTCTTAACGGCGAGCTCGAGTATGGACAGTCTCTGACAAATCGATTCAATGGGATCTTTTGACGTGATAGTCTCAGGCACGGTGCCAACAGGGTTACAGACTGGGCGCTGAAAGAAACACTCGTGAACTTTGTCAGTCATTTCTGCTAGTTTGTTAAGTGACAAATCGTCGGCGAATCCAGCGAGAATTGCCGTAGTGTTGGATGGGAAATATTTGAGCCATAACATGTAAGACGCCGTCGTCGACTTTAAAGGAACCCACCAGAGAGCGCATATAACGGTGAAGCTGCGAAGGTAAATGACCACTCAGTTCAACTCCGGAGAGAAATGGATGAAATCTGGCATCATCGGAAGCTGTGAAAAGCTTCAAAATAGTAGCTTTAAGTTTATCAGTGGGGGATTCAGTATGAACAGGATCAAATAGGTCTACCAGTTCGGCGGCTGCGTGTGGGATTGTGTGCAGAGCGTAGGAAAACGTAGAATTTTGTGACGTAATCCTACAGCAGTCAAAAAGAGCTCCTAATTGCAAAAACCAGACATGCGCATTCTTTACGTCAAAAGCGACTAAAGGAAAAAGGAAAAAATTTCCCAAAGTCAGTGTGCGGAGTGTCACTAAAGGACATTTCGCAGCTAAAAAAGTGAATTCCAGTTTGTAAAATGAAAGACGGGAGTCACCACTTACGTAGTGGAGTGAAAACTATTCCTATACTACCGCACCAGAAAGAACAGAATAAATGTCAGATAAGAATACACTGACCTTCAGGCGTGATCGGCTGGACTAAACCCACAGACATTTCACACTGCCTGACAGAATAGTTGAAAGATAATATTCCACAGGGTTGGTTTTGCGAAGCTCAGATGTCCCACGCACATAGACAAAACAAGCTCAGCACGACGCCGCAGGAAAGCGGGACGCGCAGTTGGAAGTCAAGAAAAGTGTATCGGAAAAAGCGGTCAATTCAAACAACGGTACAAAAATGCTTGAAAAACGAAGTGAGATAAAGCGCAAAAAATGCATATCGATGATCACGACGGAACCACGAAATCCACCATCTATCGGCTTAACATGGCTGGCCATCGACCAATGTGTTAGTCAGTCGAAGTACGCCGCTCGGACAAAACACATACGGTAGGTGAAGGCAGACAGATCAGCGGTGACAAATGCTGGTCGCCTGTTTGAGGCAAGGGATTCTCGCCGAAGTGTGTTCATGGCCACGGTGGAGTCAAGGTTTGCACCAGCGTCCGTTGTTCGCACAGTTCTGGTTTCAAAACCCTGATTGCAATGGCCTCGGCTGTTGTTAACAAGCGGTTCTTAAGTCCTTTAGAGTATCGTTTCGGGATGGTATCTATGACATTAAATGAGTCATTTGTCTGAGTCTGGAGTTCTGTTTCAACTAAATGCTCAAGTATCGAACTGTTGATGTTATTTACGGTGCCTTTTCGTAACGAAGCCGGCAGTGTTCAGCGATCCTTTTGGACAGGCGCCTGGTCGTATGTCCGAGGTACGTTGCACCACAGGTGCAAGTGAGTTGATACAGGATGAAAGATTTGGACCGCACCGGACCAGAAGTCTATCCTGCAAGCGCTGAGAAATCAGTGGTCTAGTTTCGGCAAGCAATTTAGGATTGGCTACTTGGAATGACTGAGCCATTACGGTCGACAGTTTTCTCCTCAATAGCGCAAAAGCAACATCTGCTTAAGGAACTGTAAGGAAGACGTCTTTTTTCGGTACTTTAGTGACAGCATTGGTAGAATGGGGCGGTTTGGAGTGATTTTTAATGAACTGGGGAAGATATCCATTCTCCTGCAATGTACTGAGAATGAGCTGTTTCACTGTCCATCGTCTCAATGCTGCAGATGGCCGCGGCGAGATAAAAGTGACATCGGACTAAGTTTCGCTTGTGCCTAAGTGGCACGCAGCTGAGAATGTGGGTCTACTGGCGTACCCAAGTCACTTTTCGGAATACGCTTCTTTCAATTGACCCATTCTCTGGACAGCGCAATAGCGCGTTTAGGAAGACCAGTTTCCCGTCCTTTTCAGTTAGAATGGTAAATTTTAATGACGGGTGTACATGGTTAAATTCGTCTAGCAAATCATTGCTTCAAACGGAAGCATCACAGACGATGAGTCTGTCGTCTACATATCGGTAGTATGAATCAAATCACGCGATCAGGTTGCTCAGTGGTCCACACTCAAGTTTCCCGACGAAGATATCTGCTAAGAGCGGGCCTAGGGCAGAGACCATTACAACCCCACCTATCTGGCGGTAGTAAGTTCCATCAAATACGAACTGTACGTTGAGAATGCATTGTAAGATCAATTCTTTCAGCTTTTGCATAGGTATACCCACGTTCAAGTTCCTTTTAGTGAGATAATCCCAAATGAAACGCGCTGTTTCTAACAGTGGTACGTTGGTGAAGAATGATTATACATCAAAGGAAAACATTACTTTATCACTCACATTTAAATCTTCTACTCCCTTAATAAAAGCGAATGCATCTGTCACAGTATGAATAGATAATTCTTTACATACCGGTTCAAACAACTCCGTTATCCACTTGGCGATTAAATAAAAGGCGGAAGAGGACATGACTATTATTGGTCGCACGCGAACCTCTGCTTTATGCAGCTATGGCGGTCCGTGTCGTCATGGAGGATGTGAGCCACATGGAACCAGCCTTGTGAAAAGCGAATTGTCTAGCGGTTGCGCCTCTTTAAACTTCTTTAGAATGTTAGTGATTTCAGTTTCCTCCTGCGAGGTCGTCTCTTTCTGCAATGCATCCCGCCGGAACTTCTTGTTGTCTAAGAATCGTTTTCAACTTGAGATGTACTACGACTTTTTCATCAGTACCCAGCCAGACCCTTTATCTGGTCCATAAATAACCAGCTCTGTGTTGGGCAGTAGTTCCTTAGAATGCTTAGAATATTTGGAACTTGCAGTCCCGATACTGCTGGGAGAAATGCACCAGTGTGATCTTAAATGTGTCGTTTGCAAGTGGAGATAAAGGTCTTAATTCCACTAGTTGGTGCATAAAGTTCCAACCTGAGTTCCTCGATGAACTTGTTCAATTTTTGGTTGGAAGAAGTAAAACTTTGGCCCAATGGACAATGCTTCTAGCTGCAGCTGCTTCAACTGCATGCCAGACAAGTTGTGCACATATTTCTCAGGGTTGCTCGGAAACTGACTCAGGGGAACATGGTTCCAACGCCTTTTGCAACTCGGAGTATCGCCTTTCCATTATTTTATCGCATATGGTTTGTAAATATCGAGTAAAAGATTCACGAATGTCGATAGCTAGGTCGTCAACCGCGGATGAGTGACAAGAATAGAGCCGTTTTATTTCAGAGAGCCGAGACTGGATATCCCCAAACCGTTATACGCATACCTGAATTCGCTTGTTCGCCGAGCTTCATAATTAGGATGCAAACGTTTCATCACTAAACGAGGTGACTTCCTCAGTGCGCTGCTGGGTCAAATGTAATCCGCTGACTCGTTGGTGTGTCGTCTACCGAGCGGTCGCAAAAAATGTTCTCCTGCGTTATTCACCCTGGAATCTTTGGATTTATTCTCACAGTGACCTACGTACTATCATTCGATTGGGCTCCGCGAGCTCCTCCTACCACTGTCCACCTTTTGGATCTGTCATTCCCGGATCAGCAGCAAACTGTGCTTTTGCAATTTCGAAGTCAACCGTGCTTGAATTTTATCGGACAATTTATTTTTCCTCTCGTCGCACAAGAACTCTGGGGGTCTTATTGTAAAGATCTTTTTGAGAGTCACCCGAGCATCTTACTACCACTCCTTCTAGTCGCTGTACAAAGTGATAGTTGTCAATTTGGTCCGCCTTTTGTGCAGCCACTGTCGTCAATAGACAGTATTTTCCAAGTCGTTCTGCCTTGCCTCAGTCTTACGTTGCATCGCTACCTATCCACATACCTGCTGGATCAATAGCACGCACGTCGCATATCTAGCCTAAGGAACGGGTGACTCATCTGGACGCCACACGTCTGACCCCCCTGACCTCAAACCAGCGCCTATCGCCGCGCAACGAAAACTGAAGCGAAGTCATACACGGTGCGTCAGTCTCTCTATCCTCTTGCTACCCCTGTTGTAGTGTACACATCCAGTTACTCCATTCCATCTTGTTAGTGGTGAATCTCTACACCATATCACCACCATCTGCGGTCATTCCCACTTCGCTGCCCCATTACTGACCCTGACCACATAATTCAGTAGAATTATCCATTCTAAGCTAGTGGTAAGTGAGAGATCTACAACATAGATTCTGAACTCTCCTTTTCTATCTAATCCCTTTTGGAATTGGTGCAAGTCAAAATAACAAAGTACACGCCTCAAGTGGATATGGCTCATTCGAAAGTCAATTGTGACCTATGTGTAAAAACCGTTAAGTCTGGTCCAGTTTGCTTTAACTGTCAAAAAGCGTACCATTCGAAGTGTTTAGGGATGAGTGCACTCGAAACTAGACAATACAGCAGCAAAACCGAAGCATTTTGGTTCTGCCAGGTGTGCAAATCCATTCCTGTCGTTAGTTGTGTAATTTTCCTAATGAAAAAGTGTGAAAAGTTGGCGGAAACAGTTGAGCAACTGGTGAACGCTCGCAACGCAGCTGTGAAAGTAAACAACGCTATACTTGAAACTGAACGGACACCTACAAACTCCCCGTTTAGGCCGAGGAAGAGGGTCAGACATCCCAACCCCACCATCGCGTCTCAGTCTCCAACGTCCCCTAGCCTCATGACTCCACTAAGTGAAAAAGTCTTTTACAACCCACTTGCTACTACGTCCTCCAAGGGTGCAATAACTAGTAATTCAGTTGACATACTCGACACACAAAACTCCAGCAAGCCTACGGTAAAAAATAACTGGACATCCTACGCAGCGGTTGCTTCTAGGAAAACGCCGTCAAAGACACCTGTGACTTCACTTATCGGAGAGGTCAAAACTGTGCCTCAACATGGATCGCTATCGCCAGTGCGGTTCACAAATCCACAAAAAGCAAAAGAACCTAGTGCTGTTAAGTCGCAAACCACAAGGCGGAATCATGGTGCCTTAAGTCTTGTGTGCGCTAACGTTCCTGGATCCAAATCCAACACAATAAAGGGCAAACTGATAGACGATCGTTGTCAGTGGGATTCCATCTGTAGTGCCATCAGCATGCGCGCTGGACCCACTACGCTGAGCCGCATCGCAAGACACCCAAACAACTTACACTACGGTGAACCTCGACTACTTCGAGTAACACTACATTCCGCGGAAGAAACGGAATCCATTCTGCTCGCTGCAAATCGACATCACAGAGCATCGAACGGAGTATGTATCTTACCGGATATTCCGTGGAAAGAACGTTCAAAGGATATGAACAATCAACAGGGAAGTAGAAAACACGCGCTGAAAACCGTCATTATTCATGGCGTCCCCGAGTCTCAAGCTTCACCTCCTGAAGAAGTTCAGGCACATGACCTGGAGCAATGGCGATACATTCGTGAGGCGCTGTCTTTAGAAAATGTCATTGCTACCTCCCTGACCAGGATTCCCGTGTCACCAAATTACAAAGGGTGTGGTCCTAGGTTGCTGAAGTTGGTCTTACCGTCTGAGCTAACTTTACAGGCAGTTCTAGAGAACTGGGGTAAATTCCGGAACATGCTACCGACAGAAATTCGAATTAAAGCAGCAGGTTTACGACCAGAGGCTACTGGTTACTCCATGGAGAGAACCAACTCAGTGGGAACAACCGTTGTTGCAGAGTCCACCACAGAGACTGATCTGACTGCCGTCATAGCATCCGGCGAGGCACTGCAGGAGGTGAGTGACCATCAGGATAATCATGAACCTGATCACACGGTGCAGAGAGTTATCCCAAGTCATTCTCGCGAGCCTAAGACAATTTCAAAAAACTAGTAGCAGCCGACCTCAAGAGGGTCGGCCAAGTCTCAAACCTGTTGTCTATATCCACAAGTAACCTTCTAACCTATGAATCACTCTCCTGTTTTTATACCAACGCACAAGGTCTTTTAAGCAAACTGACGGAGCTTCGCCTGCGTCAGGCCTCGATGTCAAGCGACCTCGTTAGGATAACCGAGACTTGGTTGAGTGAAGCGATCACTGATGCAGAAATCGCACTACCTGGGATGTCAATTCTACGCAACGATCGACCAAGTAGAGGAGGTGGAGTAGTACTTTATTATCGCAGCGAACTACACATCGATCTCATCGATGACCCAGAGGTTCAGATTGTCGATGCGCTTTGGTGTCGTCTTCAACTTAGCCGTGGGGACGCATGTTTGTTGGGTGTGGTGTATCGCCCTCCGTCGGCTACTTTGGAAATGGACAACCGCCTAGCCTCCACAATGAAGACCATTCTCTCGCAGTCGTACAGCCACATTCTCCTGGTTGGCGACTTCAATATTCATACCATAGAAACCCCAGCCTGTATCAACGAACACTTCAAAATGGAAGTACAGGAGATAATCAGTGGGCTACCACTCTACAATCACATCACATCTCCCACAAGATTCAGGACGGGAAACAAACCGGGTGTCCTGGATCTCGTATTCACCAATGAAGAGCTTATGATCGAAACGGTATCGATAGAGAGTCCTTTAGGCCGTAGCGACCATGCAACCCTCATGTTCAAGTACATCTGTTATGCAGAGTATTCCTCAGAAAACACCGAGGAATGCCAGCTCATTACGGATTACGGCGCTCTAGTCAAACTTATAAATGCTACAAACTGGGCATTTCTAGCAGAACGATCCCCCGATATCGCCTAGTCTGAATTTGCTCACCAGTTCAACACGTTAGTAACTAGTGCTTCTAGAAAAAGACCTTCGCGAGCGAAGACAGTAAAATCATTCATACGCAGCAGGACACGCAAGTGTATCGTCACGAGGAATTTACTCTGGCGAAGATACAAGGAGTCACCGAGTGCCGAAACATGGGAAGCCTACACTATCCAAAGGAATCACTGCGTAAACCTGGTACGCGAAGATAAAATACAGCACCAACAGAATCTAGCTGAGAAATTTCTTTCAAACCCCAAGCTCCTGTACAGACACGTTAACAAGCTCCGCAAAGTACAGCGAGGAATTCCTGCTTTACACACATTGTGTGGACTTGCACAAAACGCAACCGAGGCGGCCAACGCCCTATGTCAACAATTCACCCCGAACTTCCAGAGCACGACATCGCCGCATACACTGTTCCCAATCGTTGTACCACCACCAGGACTCAGCCACATCACGTTTACGACTGCGGATGTCATGAAAAGGCTAATTGCCCTGCGCGAGCATACCTCTCCCGGTGTTGATAATATTCGTCCAAAAGCGTTGAAATTGGCTGCAGTAAACCTGGCGGACCCCCTCTGCAAGTTCTTCCAACGATGCCTCGATGAGATGCGCGTGCCAACAATGTGGAAGCAAGGCATCGTCACTCCCATCCATAAGGGGGAAGTCGTACAGATCCGGCCAACTATCGCCCGATAACACTACTTCCGGTGCTCTCCAAAATCATGGAAGCGATTGTCGCCGAAGCTCTGATGAACTTCTTGGAAGAACGAAATATCATAGCACAAGAGCAACATGGGTTTCGCAAGAACCGATCTTGCACTTCAAACTTGCTGCTTGCCAGATCTAGTTGGACTGAGACCGTTGACAGCGGCGTAGGTGTTGACGCAGTATATCTGGATTTCTCAAAGGCTTTCGACCGTCTGAACCACCGTATCCTCCTTCACAAGCTGCAGTGTTGTGGAATTGGTGACCCAATCCTCGGTTGGATAGCTAACTTCTTGCTTCAACGACATCTGAATGTAAGAGTTCGCGGCGTCATCTCTGACCCAATCGACGTTAAGTGCGGAGTGCCCCAGAGCTCAGTACTTGGTCCACGACTATTCCTGATTTACATAAACGATCTCGCGACAGTAATCAACTCCAACTCCTTACTCTTCGCTGATGATCTCAAGATATGGCGAGCCATTAGAACAACCAGCGACAATGCAGCACTTCAGGATGATCTGGACAGGGTCTACGAATGGTCGACTCAGAACCTGCTTCAGTTCAATGCTACAAAGTGCAAGGTGTTGAGCATACGCCATAAAGCCACTTGCGAATACAGACTGGGGGATCAAATATTGCAGCGCACTACAACGGAATGCGATCTAGGAGTGGTAGTGCAGGAAGATCTGGGCTGTTCCCGTCAGGCCGAGAAAGCCTCCAAAAAAGCTAACCAAAACCTTGGCCTTTTGCGGAGGGCATTCGGGCGCTTCGATCCTTCCATCTTTTCTCAGATGCTCAACGCCTACATTCGGCCTCATTCTGAGTACGCCATCCACGCTTGGCAGCCATGGCAGAAGCAAGACCTTACCGCTCTTGAACTGCCACAACGAAGGGCGACCAAGAACGTAAAGGGCCTGTTTCATCTCCCTTACCGATTGAGGCTGAAAACCCTCGGGGTCTACAGTGGACAATATCGACGCCTGCGTGGCGACTTGATAATGACTTATATGATCCTGAGGAATCCAAACCATTGTTGTCGTCACCTACTAAAGCTGAATAGCAATACAACACTCAGAGGACACCATCTAAAGCTGGCCACACAATACAGCCGGTTGGAATGCCGCCGGAATTTCTTTTCCCTTCGTGTGTGCCAACACTGGAACGCTCTTCCCACATACGTTGTTTCTTCCTCCACGCTATCGCTATTCAAAAGACGTCTGGATGAATCGCTTATCCACCTACATTACGCTATATAATCAGAGATGTCCACGTCAAACAAACGCGAAAAAAACGGTGCTCATTCTCAGCTTTTGTGCTTCACTATTTACACACTGCTGTTGTGGAATATAGTTTCGGATATATTACAACTGCATTCATCAATTTACCCCAGTCCAAGAAAGCGGCGCACGAGTAAGCGTTGGTCGTTTCTCTTGTTCTTAAGACCTGCCTTACCCATATTACTTCCCATATTACTCTACAGTAGCAATTCAGTACATATTCTACAACGTTTCTATGAATAAGGGGCACTTGAATTCACTAGACGCTTAAACTGACGATTTACACTTATGTTTACTTTCACTTCAACCATCCTACGGGACTTGTAAAGCAATCGCTTTTTTACCTGTAATATATCATTGTTCATTGTTCTATTCCTCTGGGACATTCATGTGCTACTGGGCTAGTGGTGGTGAAGGATGGTGTGTTGAATATATGAAAAAACATGTGGCTGGGTGCGGTCGACGTGAAACTGGCCTTCCTAGACGCGCTATTGCGCCGTCCAGAGAATGGGTCAATTGAAAGGAGCATATTCCGAAAAGTGACTTGGGTACGCCAGTAGACCCACATTCTCAGCTGCGTGCCACTTAGGTACAAGCGCAATTTAGCCCGATGTCTCTTTTATCTCGCCGCGGCCATCTGCAGCCTTGAGACGATGGACAGTGAAACAGCTCATTCTCAGCACATTGCAGGAGAATGGATATCATCCCCAGTTCATTAAAAATCACTCCAAACCGCCCCATTCTACCAATGCTACCACTAAAGTACCGAAAAATGACGTCTTCCTTACAGTTCCTTAAGCAGATGTTGCTTTTGCACTATTGAGGAGAAAACTGTCGACCGTAATGGCTCAGTCATTCCAGGTAGGCAATCCTAAATTGCTTGCCGAAACTAGACCACTGATTTCTCAGCGCTTGCAGGATAGACTTCTGGTCCGGTGCGGTCCGAATCTTTCATCCTGTATCAACTCACTTGCACCTGTGGTGCAACGTACCTCGGACATACGACCAGGCGCCTGTCCAAAAGGATCGCTGAACACTGCCGGCTTCGTTACGAAAAGGCACCGTAAATAACATCAACAGTTCGGTACTTGAGCATTTAGTTGAGACAGGACACCAGACTCAGACAAATGACTCATTTAATGTCATAGATACCATCCCGAAACGATACTCTAAAGGACTTAAGAAACGCTTGTTAACAACAGCCGAGGCCATTGCAATCAGGGTTTTGAAACCAGAACTGTGCAAACAACGGACGCCGATGCAAACCTTGATCCTACCGTGGCCATGAACACACTCCGGCGAGAATCCCTTACCTCAAACAGGCGACCAGCATCTGTCACCGCTGATCTGTCTGCCTTCACCTACCGTATGTGTTTTGTCCGAGCGGCGTACTTCGACTGACTAACACATTGGTCGATGGCCAGCCATGCCAAGCCGATAGATGGTGGATTACGTCGTTCTTTCTAATTTAGACCTAGCTTTCGTAAGCCATTTGTTTTCCTAATTTGGCTCTATGATTGTAAATGGCTGATATATCGAAAAGGATATTTCTTGCGCGAGTATGATTTGCTGGTTTCATGGGAATTGTTCACGAATAGAAAGAAAATTTTTTATTACGTTTTATTACCGTGTATAAGCCGAGGAATTTTGGACAGTTTGCCATTTCTGTAGTGGAGGAGTCACGTTTTATCAAGGTTATGCACTATTTGTAAAAAGCAAATGCAAAATCTACTCCGAAATTCACTGCGTACCTGTGCCCCTATCTTACCTTAGTACCACTCGCTGGTGAGGAACGGTATCCCAGGCGGGTAATTGAGGTGCCAATAGGTAGACACACTGTGTCGAAAATTCTCCGTATATTGCACATTTGACTTTCGCGACGGATGACAGTAATAGAAGCATACTGATTATAAAGAGTCGAACACCATCCCACAAAATAACGTTGGAAAAGAGCATGATAGAACAGCACGTACGGAGCGATTTTATAGTCTCCATAGTAGTATTAAAATTACTCGAATTCTTCGAAGCTAGAATCAGAATCAGAATCTCCGAACAGTTTGTGGTACTGGCCGTCTGTCGTTGGGAGGTCAGGGTGAATACCATCATGTTCAAGTTCACTTCTCTCGTCATTGTCGTATTGCTCAAAAATGGCATCGTTCTCACTTCCATCTATGTCTTCACTGAGGAAGCACTTTTTGACTGATCACAGCGCTTATACATTATGCTACGCTAGACAATCTGGTGCGTTAAGTTTACATCGTCGTCCCACACCACTGAGCGTGAACTTCCTCTCATCCACTACCCCACTGCGATTCAGATGCATGAGGCCCCAGATGATGTGAAGCGGTGTCTGACAACCCTTTCACCTTACCCCATATTCTCCGCTGTGTTACCTGTTTCGCGTGACTTGACCTCTAATCCATACACTGTCCAGTGCGGATAAAATCTTTGTTCTGATGGCTCTAAGCCAAAGTAAGTGCGATCATAACACATTAGGTCGCCAGAACTGACCAATAATAGAGCAGCTTTCGCTTGAGCACACTCAAGTGAGAGCAGCTAGTGATGAAGTCAAAATCGTGAAAAACAATTTCGTTTCTCCTTTTGCTGATTTGGGGGGTGGAGGGCCGACGGCGGAGGTTCGGCTAATATACGGACTTATGATTTGGACAAATTTGGCGTTGCATAGTCATAGTGTCAGCTTATATACGGATCGGCTTCTACACGGTAATATACGGTAGTTTTAAAGTGGACAGGCTCTCGAAGGTCCTTGTTGGTAACGGGTTTATTCCACAGATAGGCGTTGCTCACGAGGAAGAGTGTAAGCGGGTCTTCTTACTGGTTCGCTGTAAGGATAGTAGACATTTACCATTACGAGTGGGATAGGTTGAGCCATTATGTAATGCGACGGTGGTACTGGTTAAACAAACTCGAAAGTATATTATGCTGTAGAGAAGAGCGAGATTGATTTTCAGACTTCGAATCCTGAGTAGATCAAGTTGAAGGTGAGAACATCGCTCCTCATTGGTGAATTATGATGGGCGCCCCACGAGCATTTTTGTAAATGAGCACTGAGCATTTTCCAAAGCAATTCTGTTTTACGTTAGTGGCTATACATGATGGTGCAATAAACCAGTGGGTCGCACAGTGAGTTTGCATGATTCAAGCTGTGTTTGGAGTGGGGAAATGACCTAGTGATGTAGCTTGTTAGTTGCTTCGCTTTCGCTACTCGATGTAGGATGTGTTCGGAGAAGTTGAACCTGCTCGAATAACGAATTCCCAGGTCTCGAACGGAATACGCAATTAGGATGGGAGTGCCAGTGAGAGTGATAGATCCTTCTGGTATACCGCATCTGTGACAGTATTTAAGATTTATCTGCGAAAAACCTCATCGACCTACTTTCGCTCCATTCGTTTAGGGATGATAAATCCTCGCGTAAACTTTTTATGCACAGTTCCAGATGGTCAGGTAGAAATGAGTACACTAGCTTGATGTCATCCGCAAATACAAATTAGCGCCCGTGTCTAAGGTAAACACATATATCGTTTACGTAAATGAGGAAAAGCAATGTGCCCAATACACTGCTCTGAACAATACCGCTCGTGACATTTCTGGAAGTAAAACAATATTGACCAATCTGTACTTTGTATTCGGTGTTTAAGATATGACTCGAACCAGTTCAAGAGAGGGTTGTTGATTCCAGAGCACTCCAGCACGTCCGGTACAGTACACAGTCAAACGCTTTTTGCATATCCAATAGGATGATGATGATGACCATGCCGTCATCTAAAGTTGCTGTAACATGATCGAGAAACTGTAATTGTCGTGAAGTCATGTTCAAAACTGCTGAGTAGGTTTGGTCTTGTCAGGAATTGTGTTACCCGAGTCTTGACGATTCTCTCTAAAGCCTTAGAGGCGGCGACGGTTTATGAATCGATAATTTGACATTCTCTCTCGTGAAGCGCCTTTGTGTTTCAGTATAATTATGTATCTTTTTTCACTGATACTGGAAGCACCTAGTGTTTTGTGCAGTTTAATAATATTCAACATGAGGAGAGATATGTTTTTATTACATAGCCATATAGCTACAGGGGGA
This sequence comes from Dicrocoelium dendriticum, assembly GCA_944474145.2. NCBI lineage: Eukaryota > Metazoa > Platyhelminthes > Trematoda > Plagiorchiida > Dicrocoeliidae > Dicrocoelium > Dicrocoelium dendriticum. The sequence continues at coordinate 38,411,716 of OX104069.1, forward strand.
ATGCCATCAGGTCGTGGTTGGAAAGTCGATTTGATGGATGTTATAGTCATCTGTACGGCCTTTAGATTCCGAGGAATGGTACATAATACCTCTCCAGTTTATCTTGGAAGGAGAGATGACACATATGGTGTGGTGGTGAACGAGGTGGCAAAGTAGGAATTCATCGAATCACATATTTGGACTATATCGTCTATTACCGCACCGACGTTTAAAAATAGGCTTGAAATTTCGTGGTGTCTTTTCTGACTAATTGCATCAGGGCATGAGCTTTCTCTGTATTCGTGATGGTTCGGGTTTCCTCGGCAATCCTGAGCTGTTTTTGGTGTTATGGCTTCGTGCATTTGAATTAATGTGGCGATGTCCTTGTTTTTGCAGTGCCGTGATCTCAACTTCCTAAGCTTGGAAGCAATCTTGGGTAGCTTACGTATCGACCGTGAAAGGGGTCTGTGTTTACCTTCGTCGTAGGTCCTATAATGTCCGTACATGTGATGATATTTTTCGCAAATTCGCCTGCGGCTATGGCCAAATCTGATGTGGAGAAGAATCGGTCCCAATGCATGTTCTCAAGCACTGTCAAATGTGTTCCAATCAATAAGGTGTATTCTGGGTACTGGCTTCCTTATTTCTCTTGTCTTTCTATATGGCCTGATATTCATGCTACAAAGCACCGTATTGTGGTCGCATCCTATTAATGGGTCTTCAATTAATACACAAAAAGATGGAATACCCATGGTGAAAACCAGATCTAGAATGTTATCTAACCTAGTAGGTTGTTTAACGTCCTGAGTCCATCCATTGGTACACACATTGTGTTATTTCTGCAAGTTCCCCAGTTGTTGTAGGCCTATGAGACATCCAATTTATATTTGGCAAATTAAAATCTCCACATAGGAATTTGTACTTGTGTGGAGTGCTGGAAGCAACATTAATGGCAGACATTAACTACTGAGATTCATGGAGAGTAGCATCAAGAGGTCTATAAATTCAGCCCAGTAGCAAATCATAGGCCGGAATAGTCAACCATAATGAATCATCCAAATCATTGAAGGCTAACTGGTCAGCTGAGATTGCTGTTATGCCATTGCGTATGTAGATAGCACATCCACCGCCGCGTTCGTGCAGACGATTCTTCCGAAACAGCTGATAACCCAAAATATTCAGCTGGGAAGTCACATATGGCTGATGTGCACCATGTTTCAGTGATACAAACCATGTGAGTAGTTTTAAGGAATGTAAATGTATGGATATCCAGTTTTGGTAATAGCGAACGAATACTTACAATAGCGAATTTAAGTATAAGGAGGTAGGATACACAAGTTCGGTTATATCACACCCTCTGTCTTCAAGGACGTAAGTGGTGTGCCGTGGTGAAACAACTGGGCTCTATCGTGTGTTACAATGTCCTTTCTAGTGAAGGAAATGCTGGAACAATTGGATCATTGTTGGGTTTTGTGTGATCGTACGTGGAGGCTCTATTGGTGGGGGCGGATGTCGGCTTAAAAAAGGGTCACTTGGCAATTGGTTAGAAAATTCCGTAGGAAGAAGTGGTGGAGTATGGTAGGCTAAAAACGGAGGCTGCCATTGGAGGTAGTGTAGGTAGGAGGGCGTATGCTCCCCCATACCTTCAGGTCTGTCATGAATTACTGCGTTATTCCAGTTGGGATATTGCCACCTCCGTTTCGGAGAGGTAGATAGTAAAAACTTTTGTGATGGTTGGTAGTCGGTCAAGTGGTTATTACTGCCCCCAGAATCAGTTACAACCTCATATCTTGAGGTGCGACAACGTGCAGTTTTCCTCATCTGATTTAATGAGCGGTTCTTATATTATGATGGAGGTTGTTTAGGTGTTATCCGTTATTGGGAATGTTCATAGAATATTGTAGGGATAAGGCGCTCTGCGATGTTGTCTATGCTTAGTTGGGACGTGGGATAGTTGTCATGATATTCAGTAAGGGATAGCGTATTTAAATCTCCAATGTTAGTTTCACACTGCATTTCGGTTCTGAGCTGGTGCCACATAATTTAAGAGGTCGTTGTTTGCAGAAAGGGCACATTGCATGGCATTGACTTCTGCAGAATTTTTAATAGTGTGTCCTATATCCTAATCATACCGGATCAGCATTATCGTGCAATAACACTTCGTGAGTGGGCTGGTGGACTAGATACTTGTGAGTATCTTTAGGTAGGGGCGATCTTGGTGATCTGTCAAGGTCCACATCGTTACCAGTATGATTGGGGTCGGTGCGAGAAATTCGAGCGTCTGAATGGTTCGTCTTACGTGAAAAGCACCTTTGTAGTGGCGTTTGGTCGTTTCTGATCAAAATGTTCTTAGTCAGTTCGTGTTGCAATGAGCCGTTTGCCATGTACACAATGTTCAGCCATGGCTTCATCAGGGAATCTAAGGAGGATGAGGCATGACCTTATTGTCGCTTTCTTCTGGAGTCTGAAGCAGACAGCTGGAGCAACTCATATTGTATGCGGCGAGCAAAATATTTTTTGACTATCTATGCTCAATCGGTCAGGTGTGTTAAACACAATCACGTTCTTTGCTCTGCGTAAACGTTCCTGAGTCTCAGTTGTGATTAAGGATAGCATAAATCTAGCCACATCTATTGAACCTTTAATTAATTCGCAGAAAGTCAAGACTTGATCGTATTTTGAGCCAAAGCGCAGGAGTTCGGTTTTTATTGATATAGCTTGTTTCTCAAGAGCAATGATGCGGTTTGCATTTCACGTAATAAATCAACTCTATCGTCAGGGTAGACAGCTAATGCTTCATGTTTCTCCGTCATCTTAGCTGAGGTACTTCTCGTGTTGGTGGCATTGTCACTGCATACTGCCAGTGATTCCTGTTTATTCTTCATCCTAACTATGACATTTCGCACTTTAGTAGAGCTAGCAAGCATTTCACTTCTACTGCTAGCAGTTAGAACTGGTTGTAAATCGTGTTAGATCATCGACAATTGTACACAGTATCGAATGGAACACTCAGAAAGTAGCCTACGTTGATCTACTTAGCAGAAATGCGATAGAAACTGACCGTTATAATTCTGCGTGCTCATCGATATTTGGCTTCACAAGCTACTTTGATCCAAAGCAGACACTTAAATCACGATCTGTACATGTTATCAGTACGATTGTGATCGCCATGTAGAGTGAAATGATGGAGAAAGTAGCGTCGAAACTATGCATTGGGGGTAGCTTCATTTTGAAGCACGCATTGTGAATGAATTGTGACGCGTGATCTCAGAGTCTTGACTCCGAATCACAAGTTGGATCGTACTTCGGTCCACTGGGTTACACAACGCATGCTACAAAATGACCCCTCCAGTGAGCTTTTGTTCTTTGTGACGACCGTTGCTCCCGCGACTCGGTGCCTTGAGAGAATAAAGGAGGCCGACACCTCATGTTCTGGTTTCGAGTCAAAGCGCAAACAAGTAGGAAAACGGTTGCGAGTCGCAGGCATGCGAGCTGGTGGCGACAAGTAATATTCATTTGTGAAAAAGGAGGAGGATAGAGCGCGATCATTACCACATCCAATCGACAACGAAGGACAAAACAGATGCGGTTAGTAGAGAACAAACCAATCAGGCATTGCTCGTGTGCTGCTCGATAAGTCAGCCAATTGGCGACTATTTTGTAGACTGGATAAACCGTTCGGGATTGGTTCGGCTCGGCGAAATTGAGTGAGCTAGCGGAACATCAAGTTTTTCTGAATTGAAGAGTGATTTGGCCATAGCAGCATCAGTGTCATAATCGGGTCCCAGTTAACAGAAGCAAATTAATGAGCATTGCTGGGAAACGGTGGCAAATCAATGAGAAGGGACAACAACAACAGAGCGATTTAAAATTCCGTTTAGTCTGGATGAGCACTCTGTGCATAAACGACAGGTTTCTGATCCCTGTTCAATCTTTGGTCTGCAGTTCGAAGGGCTGAACGACAATCCACATGATTAAAAGCAAGATGAGAACGTGGTGCCATAGTCAACATGAGTGCACAATGACAGCAGTGCTCTGAAAAGACGTGGCTCCCCTATATAGTCAACACTTTAAAAGTGATACGTAATGTAGTAGAGATGGAGGAAGCGGTTAGGAGAACAAAGATACGTTGGTGACACTAGTAATACAAATTGGACACATTTGATTGGTGACACTGAGGGTTCCAGCTGCATCAAGAGATTGGGGAAATGCAAACTTAGTCTCAAATGCCATGTATGCATCAAGAGAAAATCATCGTAGCTGCAGCAGCGGATCACAAACGTAACGACAAACCGGACAGACGAATTCGAGGGGGAATGCGACTTAGCAGTGAGGTATCAACGGTTTGAGTGAATATGGGCGGTAATGGGTACATGATAGGGACGAGAGCAATGAGGAAAATTGGTTTCTGTTGCTTGCAATAAAAAATGTCGAAAATTAAACTGGGAAAGGACGAGGTGAAAGAAATAACAAAGCATAAGCAACATAGGAAATATTTCAAACATAAATGATTGGGAACAGGACAGAAAATTAAAAAGCGGCATTAGATTTGCACGATCTCGGTCAAAATGCAGCGATAAATCAGGGAGGCGAGAATGGGACCTCACAGCTCATGTGACGGAACTGAACTCAAAGTTTTCATGACAGAAACGGTATAGTTACGGAGGAGGGATCAGGATTCTAGGTAAGGGTAGGGGTTCTACGCTTCCATGCACCATGACAATCACTGGTCGGCGTCTCGCATCCCCTCACGGGGACTTATGTCTACTTGTTCATCATGAGCCCCAGACTGGGATGCGGTGGGCGAATTCGGGGATCCCTCCTCAAGTTGTCCGGAGGCCGCGTTACACTGTGCCTCTGCTGCTTCTACCGGTAGTTCGGAATGCAAAGTATCCCCACCGGCAAGATGAAGAGCAGGGGGTTGTTCTACCGATGTGCCTTCCTCCGGAGTGGGCTCCTGGGCAGGGGCGTCGTAACCGGTCACCGCAGGAGAATCCTTCATGTCAGACTGTTGGGCAGTCTGCGAATCCTCTACAGGAGAGGCTGTAAAAAAGGATTTAGAGATTTAGTAGTGCCAGCGACGCTGATGGTCTGAATGTACCCCAAGGTGGCACCTAATTCATCGGAGTTGCGAAAAACAGAGGATCCGGAAGACAACAATAAGACGAAGTGTCAGGCTTTTAGGAGCTATGCATTATGTAACCATTTCATCAGGTTCGGAGCATTTGGAGATCGACTGAGTCCAATTTAGATATCTATGGCATTCGAAACTTATTAGGGTGAAGTTAGAATCTGCCATTGATGTAGAAAACGTTTTACTTGCTGCAAATGCGCCACAACACGGGTCATGTGGCATACGCATTTATCCGGAAGGCCCTTGAAGCACGCGACAATCGAAGAGAAACAGCGCGGCAAGACATGGTAAGCAGGTTCGCCTAGACACAATCATCATCCACGACGTGCCAGAGCTTGCTTCTGACGATAATCAAGAGATTGGAAAATACGATTTGGAACAGTGGTGGTTAATTCGGGAGATAACCTTATTGGATAACGTCGCTCGATCGATCAAAAGGCTACTTCCCTCACCAAATTATAGAGAATGCGGCCCAAGAATTCTAAAAATCGTAATTCAGTCAAAGCAAACAGCAATGGAACTGTTGGAATGTTTGTGAAAAAAGTCGAAAAGGCTTTCCCATCTGAACTTTGGCTAAAAGTGGTAGGTTTTGCAAAAACTAGACATGAGTTTACATGAAAAACAAGCATACCGATCATTACACGGGTACTATGTTTGACCGCTCGTTCACGCGATTCTGTAGTGGACCCGGACGAGGAATTGGTTTGGAACAAGAGTAAAAATTGGTAGCTCAGGTTTTTCTGGTAGCAGTTTGGCAAGTTTGTAGTTGTTGTTGGACGGATTTTTGCCAAATTAGGCTGCGGACGAAGTATCAGTATCCCATCAAAAAACGAATAACGGCCGACCTCATAACGGCCCGCATTCCCCCACATCTGGCTCCTAGAGAACAAGAAACTAGCCTGCTTTTAAATCAATGCTCATTAAGCTGGCTAAACAGAAAGACCACCAAGTTTCTAGACCATGTGCTATCGGTGTCACTGAGACATGGTTACACGCTGGAATAACGGACGCGGAAGTCTCGCTGCATGGCATGTCACTCATACGAAACGATAGGCTCATAAAAGGAGGAGGAGTAATTCTGTATTACCGAAGCGACACAGCGCGAGACTGTAGGGGATTCAGACTCACGGTTCCCCGATTCTCTTTGGTGTCGCTTGTAACCTTGGTGTACCTACCTTGCAACAGCTTTATGATGCAAGTTCAAGGGAAGATACACTCACATCCTTAGCATACATGATTCTAACGTTTAGAAACCCATGCCACGAGTGGAGAACAATTGAAAGCTGATATGCAGAGCTCGTAACCAGTGTTCCGCTGTATAATCAAAGCACTTAGCGCAGTCGGTTCAGAATAGATAACAGGGCATCTGTGCTAGCTCTTATGCTTACCAATGATTGATCTGTTGTCTGTAGCCTGGTCCTTCGGGTCGCAGTGATCATGCAGTCATCAGTTTCAACTTCATCTGCTATGCGGAATATCGTCACGAGAACCATGAGATGGTGCGCAGCATTACACGCTACGACCGTAAAGCTCAGCTTGTCAGTGCCACAACTTGGTCATTCCTCGCCGACCTCCCGAAAGTTGACTGACTCGAATTCGTCAGCAAATTTAATCACCTGGTTACGAATGCCTCAGAGACAAGAGTTCCGTAAGGAGAAGAACTCGAAAATGGATGTTAGTAAGCAAAGCAGTATGGCCGCAGCATAGGTCATCTCCAACGCCAGATACTTGGAACAACTACATAACCAATGCACTCAACCGCTCAGAGAATACAAAAACACATATCAGCAGAACATGGGGAAAACTTTCAGCGCTAACCACAAACTGCTGTACACGCAGGTCAATGGCCTTCGTAAGGTGAGACAGCGAATTACTCCACTCTGAAATACTGATGGTCGAACAAGAAAGGCTACAGAACCAGCAAACGCGCTGCGGACGCATTATGCTCCCGCATTTCAGAGGGCCTTACAATCAGGCGATTTTTCAGGTTTGGTTGACCCAATGCCGGGGCTCAATTGTATCACTTTTACCGCGGAAGCTGTCTTGCAGAAGCTGATATCTCTGCACAGCCACAGCTCCCCCGTATCGACATCATACGCTCAGAAGCACTGGGAGCAACAGCAAGACAATTGGCAGACACTTGGACTCAGTTCTTTCGGTGCTGCTTAGACCAGAAGCAAGTTCCTTTCATGTGGTAGACTGGAGTAGTAACCGATTCACATAGGCGAAAGCACGTCTGCGTCTTCAAACTACCACCCAGCATTTTTATTTTTTGTACTGTCCAAAATCATGGAATTAATCATTGTCGATAGGCTGGTGTGCTAGCTGGAAAACTGTAATATTATTATTCCTGAGTAACACGGCTCCCATCGACAACGATCGTGCATAGCGAATTCATTAATCGCACGAAATAGTTGGACTGAGCAAGCTGACGCTGAAGAGGATGATGGTGGTGTGATCTAGTTAAATTTGTTGAAAGCATTCGACCGTCTAGATTATATAAGATACTCCTTTCCAAGCTACAGCATCGGTGACCCACTCTTGAACTGGATCACCAACTTTCCCCCTCAACGGGGCAATTGGTGGTCAGAGTCCGGAACTCCTTAGTAGACTCCATACAAGTCGAGTGTGATGTGCCGCAAGACCGTTTAAGAACCACGATTATTCTTGGTATTCATTAATGACCTTACACAAGTAATCGCTCCGAACGCCCTAGTGTTTACCGACAACATGATTTGGCGCAGGATTCAGGTGAATTGTGACCAGCATCTGCCGCAGAATGATCAAGATACGGTGCACCGGTCGTTAATCCAAAAGTTATTGCCTTTCGACGTGAATAAACGCAAGGCACTTTATATACGACAGCTAAGTATGTACTCATACATGCTCGTAAATCATTTAGTGCAGCGAACTTCCGTCGAACGCGTGCTGGTTCAAAATAACTTGGATTGTTCCCGACAATCCGAAAAGGTGTCAAAAACTGGTACCCAACCTGTTGGTCTGTTGCGATGGGCGTCCGGACAAACAGACAACACTATTTTCTGACAGATGCACAGTGTTCACCACCATGTCGAATACACAATACAAGCGTGGCAGCCATGGCCTAAACAAGTCACGGCACTAGACCAACTCCAATGTCGGGTTTCCAGGTACGTCACATTGGAATGCGCATATGAGCAGAGGCCGAAACCTTTGGGAGTATTCAGCAGACGCCATCGCCGATTACGATGCGACTTGCTAATGACGAGTTTAATTTTACACAATCGAAATCATATATGCCAATCATTACTGCAACTCAGCAGTAACAAAAACTTGAGAGGCCACCCCATGAAACTAGTAGAGCAGTATAGTCATCTGAAGTGCCGTAGAAATTTATTTTCTATTCGCGTATGTCACCCGTGGAACGCTCTCCCCAAATCGGTAGTTTCTGTACCTACACCAGCCATCATTCAAAGTAGGTTGGAAGACGCACTCAGCTGCTTGTACTTTGTTGCTGGGCTCTAGCTCTCCGTCCTAATCCCGGGAAATACCTTGGATTTATTAGTTGACGCCTACGAGATCTGCGAAACTACGCGGACTGCAGGATCACTGTATCAGAAGCGATAAATGCACTCTTTTGGCGGTAGAAGTATGAACTGCAATTTTTCATTAACGTGCTTCGATAACTCACCAGACCACCCAACAAGGCTTGTAAAGCGGTGCTTCTTAACCATAAGAAAGTCAATGTTCATCATCTTGAAGTTTAAGAGATGAGTCGCAGCTTGACAAGTAACAGAAGGCGAAACGATTTACCCCAGATGAAATGGCATCAACGCAACTAGGACATGTTACATGAGTAGTAATGTAAATAGTCAGACTCAGAGAATAATCCCACATCTTGGTACACATTTCAGCCTACAAATATTCACGTAATTATCGACGAATAAACGGTAGTTTGCCAGTATTTTCCCTGCCAGTGGATCTGTTTACCACGCATCTGTGTAGCACTCGGACCAAGATCTGGACATGTGGATGCGAAGCCGATAGCTGTCAACCGATAAGGCCGGAATACATATAGTCACCTAATGGACATCGTCTAGATGAAAAAGATAGTGGAGGAACGATGATTTGCACGGGATAGTGTGAAAAGTTATGCACTGCCCCTTCCAGCAAGCCGCGCGTTGTTGTGATCGTGACACATTGGTATGCTTGGTCACGATCTAGCAGCAATTTCTAGGTCTAGGTAGTTTAACAGTTTTCAATCACCGCCCACTGCTGCGGTCACAATACGCTACGGTGCTCTTACTATTAGCAGTACTACCATCCAGAAGTTAAGACTTATGGCAACGATTTAATAGAGAGTGGTTTCAAGAGTGCAGATGCAGTTCAGCGTCGTGTGTCCGGCTTCTTGGATGTCGAAGCCTACTACCGTCAGGAAAGCTGCAGGTGGTCGCAAGCACCTTGAACTGTAGCCACCCTTTCACCAGATGATCAAACTGCCAAGATGACAATGCGAAAGTTTTGGACTCACCGGTGATATCCTCCTGTGCAAAAGTTTCTTCCTGTTTTGGTTCGTGATCCGCTGTTCCTGGTGGCGTGTCGGTGATGGAGGAGCTGGCTGGCGGCTCAGCTGACTGACTTTCAGCTACTTCCGGCACCTCCTGTTCTGGTTCGAATGGTTCTTCCATACTTGCTGACATGGACTCGCTTTCCCGTACTAAATCTGCGTCATCGGTGGCCGACAGCATGTCTTGCACGGCACGGTCTAGCATGGGGTCACCACCCAGTTGGCTAGTGGTGGTTACTGGCGGCGAGCCGGACTGCCAGTGCTCTTCCTCAGCATCATCTGTGACACCTTCCATCGCTTTCTGATCGGAAGGCTCTTCTGATTCCGAGATGTGAACACCAGACCAGTCCGCAGTACCCTCAGGAATGGACTGTCTCTCCTCGTCAGCCGGGGGAGAAGGTTCCTCAACATCATGTGAAACAAATTCTCGGTCAGCGGTCGTCTCTTGTGTGGTGGCATCTACATCCGTAGATAAAGGTTTCTCGGCCATCAGAGCAGAATGGAATTCGTGAACAGGAATGTCCTCCATTTCGGACATCATGGTACCAGTACCAACAAGTGAGGTAGAAGTTGGGACGGGAGGGGTGAGCTGCGCTTGATCGGAGGAAGCAGTCTTGTTGAGCAACTTTGAAGCCTGTATATAGGTTGTATCGAGTGAGAGAATTTTTACAGGAAGGTGGGCATGCAGAAAAGTGTGAACGTGCGTGTGAGGAGGAGAGCGTTAGCACAAGCTAAGCTAAGTGTTTTTAAACATTAAGCTGCGTTGTCAAGAAGCTACTTCGATTCAATGTGGACAAATGTAGATTGCTGCATCTACGGCACAAGTTGGGTCATTTCCGTCGCAACGAGACTGGACCTTAACGTGGTGCGAGGGTTTGCGTACCTCTTTGACACATTGAGGTTGTGCCTGTGGGCACCTTGAGAGATACTCCTACCAGGTTGATCAATGGTAAGAGGTCAGATAAACTCAGTCTCCTGGTCCTCCAGGTTGGGGGTTTGAAATAGGATGGCGTCCATTTCTGTAAAACTAAGTCATTGCCACCTCCCCGCTGCCTTGCGGACAGGCTTTTGAGCCAAAGACTTTGGATGAGGACCCTAATCGTCCACCTGTCTAGGTCTAGGCGCTCTGGCAGTATCCCAGCCTACATACAACCATGATTTTTTCTTTAAACATAAACTTCATCCTGCATCGGCCGTCGCGCAGATTATCAAGGGTTGCCTTATCTGCTGTATATAGCAGAGCGGATAAGCGAAAATATGCTACTGCTGGCGTCTCCCTCCTTTCTTTGCCATTTGTTTCTATTACTGCGATCCCGACCCCCATCACTAACCTTCCTTCTATAAACCAGATAGTGGTAATTATGCTAGCTCCCTAGAATAATATATAACACTGAATAAGTTGCGTTGGCTCGAGCACGTGCTACGTATGCCTGGTCACCGCTTACCTAGGAGGGCCTTGTTCAGTCTACCAGGTGTAGGGTGGCGTAAGGCTCGAGGCGGAGAGAAGTTGATTTGGCAGCGGGAAATGAAGTCAGTGACATCCAACATGGGTGCCGTTGGTCCGTCTCGCCTTGTGCTTGGCTCGAGACTTTACAGGACATGACTCGCAACCGACACCAGTGGCACGTCTGTTGCCGTCTCCTAGTCGGATTGCCTGTTTAAAGTGTGTTTGATACTGAGTTATCTGCTGGGTAATGACTAATTATGACGCGTGGAAGTGAAAGCCGCAAGGAAGCTGTCTCGCCGATGCCGTCTTTGCACGACAGCCAGCTGTTTGTGATGGTATGTTGTCTACACAAGGTGCAGGCGCCTTGGCTTTGAATGTTTGCTTAGGGTATTAAGGTTTTCCGCTAAAGCCCCTTCTCTCCCTCTTGTTATTATTTATTTCATAGGTCATCATGGTTGTATGGCAGCGAAGCATCAGTTCAAATGGCTGATGCACTGCTGTTGTTGATGATGATGTTGAAGCACTGGCCACCAGAACATGGAGATGCTCAATAAACAAACCGGGACCAGGCAACACAGAAAACTTGACATGATATGGTTGGTGGTATCCGGTTCCGGATTTACCAGTCACTGCGGCCTCCACAGAACGCCTGTACTTACTGAGTGATCATCGGTGGCTTACACAGCATCACGCACAGCTCCATCCACATACCTTCGACATGACGCAGCAATATATATATATATATATATATATATATATATATATATATATATATATAAAGAGAGTCTAAGAAAAAAGCACTTATGTTGCGAACCATTTTACCAATCTTTAGAATATAAACACGCACAGTGGGACACTCATGGCTTCTGGTGTGGACCTCGAGAGTTCCTAGCTAGAGGTAGCCGCAGCAAGCATTTATGTCCCAGCCTAGCTTGCAGTCCTTTATGCATCCACTGACCGAAACTGAAACTCCTAGCCCGGGCATAATTACTCCCACTGCATCAACCTCTATCGATGTAGAGGCAACAAGAACCTTAGTAGCAACGGCCTTAATCACGATGTTAACGTGACAACGCCACCCGCCCACTGCTCCAAGTTTTCAATGACCGATACCCGCAAGGCTTTATACCAAAACTCCCCTTACCACCTTAACAATACTTACCACCACAGTTCGATCAAAAAACAGATCGGCTTGTCTCCTAGATAACCCAACTTATCAACCTCCGCGTCACCATCACTCCGTTCCGCCTTCGGACTGTCACAACCTCCTGAAGATCACGGAACAATGGACAACAACAGATCCTGCCAAATGCCAAATACACCCGGCCCCTCACGATTCATCCAACTGTAATTCTTTTTTAGTAGATGCGCGAGTGGTACCACAATCACTCTCACCACTGATACATCTAGTAGAAGCAAACAAGATATATTCGCTCTTCCTGTAATTGGTCCACATGATACGAATGGCTCAGTATCAAGTCAGGAACATCCTAAACTTCATGCATCAACTCACTACTTTCGTTCAGCTTTACCGAAAATCTCGACCGATAATAGACCCGTACGTATGAGCACAGTAGAGGCTGTATCTACCCCTTCATCTCTATTCTCACCTGTTATACCTGAACTTCGTGCTCCTCAATTCAAAACTTTCTCTAATGTGTTCAACGAGAACCCCAGCATGTGCATACCATCTTCTATACTTCTGATTAATGTGAGATCTATTAACAGCAAGCTCCACCTCCTAAAGGTGAGTATAGCAAGTGTAACCCTCATCACGGAAACATGATTTTCTACCATTACGCTGGATTCAACTCTAACAATACCCAACTATCAACGAATTCACAAAGATTCCTGCACCAATGCATCGAACATTTACAGCGATGCCTCTTGGCCACGTCCCTAAATCTTTGTGGTAAATTGTCACACGTGTGACACGCGCAGCTACACCCGCCGAATACACCAACTAGTGGTGTTAGCACAATTTTTTCGCATTACATTTTGCAACGGTGCTGCGTACGAACAGCAAACAATAGCTGAGGACTTCCATTTCCCGAAACTACCTCGGTCACCAAATCCATCTTCGTTAGAACACACGGAACTCCTATCGACTGTTATGGCTAGGGGATGGACACAATGGGTTACAAAATCTAATAGGTCAATCAACGTACTTGTTTAATGTGCTAGGAATCGTCGAAGTACACATAAGTCTACTGGACGGTCACCTTGGCAGTGACCACAAAATAGTACAATTTATGTTCAGCATCAGAACAAATGCCAACATAGAACCGCCCACAATACTCTATTCAGGGAGTCAATTGAACACATCGTCAACATTTGGTCCGGTCTTCCAAGCGGGATGTTTTTTCCTATTAATCAATGTTTCCCTAACAGTAGCAGAGTTCTACACTAACATCCACCACATAACCCATCTTACACCACAAGGTAAAGGTATTGCTTATGGCTCTAGAAATGCAAATGAACGCTCACTCACTCGAAAATTTCTAGCAAGATATCACAAGAACGGAGACCTTTGAACAATATTACAATGCACGAATGGACCACTGGGATCAAACATGCACAAGCGATGCGAATTAAAAGCGATGCAGAAATGGTCTACGAACGGGTCACAAAACAAAGAAACTCGCTATTTCTAATCACAGAATCAATAACTGCTCTCTCCCTTTCACGGAAACTAAGGGATGAATAGGGTGAACCCGATAGCGCTCTCTGCTGCCTCCATGATCTTTAAATCTAGCCCCATAATTGAGTGTCCTCAATCCATAACAACTAACAGCCTATGCAAAGTCGAAATGTCTCACGAATAGTATCCAGCAACCAATGAAAATCATTAAACCTTATCTCAGGTTGAACTTCGACGGCATCCCTTCAACTGCAATCAGAATGGGAGGACCTGACTTATCATTACTTTTGTTAAATATGTTTATTTTGTCGCTACAAAATAGCCATTTCCCAGATGAATGGAAAATCACATTCGTCATCCCATGCCATAAGAACGGTTCCTAACAAAGTTGCCAATTGCCGACCGATTCATCGCCACTTTCTTCGAAAGGTTAGTTAAACTTTGATGGAATTCCTTAGTTTGTTGAACCTGTTTAACATATCTCAACATGGTTTCCTCCATAGACGACGTTCCTGCACGAGCTGCTAGCTACATTACCTTAAATACACTTCAGAATCCATAGACGCCGGTTATGCAATAATAAATTTATTTTTGGAACTAGGAAAAGCATTTGGCCTTGTGACGCACAAACGGCTGTTGTAGAGGTTGAATGTTTTGGAATCCATAAGCCGCTTTTAAGCTGGCTTTCATCCTACCTTAGCAATCGGTTTCAACTAAGCACTTTAGGTGACCAACACGCTTTTCCAGTCCCAATTACCACCGCCTCATCTTAGGAACTGAACTTAGTCCTTTGCTTTCCTCCTCTATACCAATGACATCGGCATGTTCATCAAAAGTGGCCAACTCTTTCTATTTGCTAATGACATCAAGATTGTCTATAGATCGGCGTGATGCGATTCAGCACACACTACCTCTACTTCAAGTTCACACACATGCTTAGCACACGACATAGTCTACCCGTGATCTTGGAATCCGGTATTCTTCTAACTTCCGCTGTCTTGAAGAGGTCTAACGCCAAATAATCCGAACCAGACAATCTGTGGCTAACATATGCCACAAAATCCATACAGTCCCTGACAAACAAGAGTTGTTCAAAACGCTCACTAGATCATTCTTGGATACTGCGATTTTACGGCAGCATGCGGACGATCAACAAGAAGGCCACGAAAAATTTGCAGGGATCACTCACCAAACGTTTGTTTAGTGTGACACATCTACCCTAAACGTATAAGACGTTGCAAGCAGCTTTATGTAGAGCTCATCTGACTGCGACATCTGAAGCAAAACTTAATGCGCCTTCACAACCTGTTACAGCAGAAAACATACTCTTATCTGCCTAAGTTAGAGTTGAGAAAAGATACACGTCAAAGACTATGCAACAAAAACAAATGTTATTTGTACCAAGAGCAAGAACAACCATGTTCTCTAACTTCTTTCTGATCAGACACGCCATCTTGTGGAACAGCCTGCCAGCCACAATCAGGACATGTGAAAACCCTAAATCATTCTACAATAAAATCGATTGCTTCGTTGACCTGGAAGAGTGGTACCATCCATGTTCGCATCCAACAAATGACTTAATGAAATATTACAGGATGGGCCAAAAAACATTTAGAGTTAGGGACGGCATCCGTATTCATTCACATAACAGCGTGATCATTCCTGTTTATACTGATCTGCTCCTACGTTAGGAACAGAGGATGGGCAGCGGGCAAGCAAACCTGCACTGCTCAGCATCATCACTGTGCTGCTTCAGTGGAAATCCCTGGCAAATTACACCCCAGCTGTCAAGGGAGCGGAAAGCAAATAAGCAATTCTACTGGCTACGGTTTCCAACTCTCAAGCCGCGCCCTGTAACTACATGTGTGTTAGGGACCGATTGCTAAGGAACAATCACCGCCCTGTATACTCCTAGTAGGCATGATTTCAGCTATTCGTATGATTCAGCTAATTCATCATCGTCACTCCCAATCAGCAGACTTAGGCTAGTCTGGAAAAGCACCAGACGCCAGCGTTTCGACCTTCTGGGTCTCGTCAGTGGTGCGCCTCCCAGCGGACCCTTGCCGGGTTCCGTCCCCATGACTTCAGGATGCCAACAGCTAGTGCCACTTCGCCATGGGTGACAGCCACGGATCTGCGTGCTTGAGAGTTGACTATGATATAGCCCGGCTCATTTTCCACTGCCATGCCAGTTACGAACTGTGCAGAGGACAGTGGCTAACCTCACGAGCTAGGACTATCCGCATAGCGCCAATGTACGACATAGGACTTAGGAGCTATACGGACAAATTCGTATGAGTTGAATGCGGAGTACCACGTGGATTGGTACTAGGATCTGACGTATAGCAACGACATCACACGTGCCATAAGCTCGAACTGCCTGCTTTATGCTGATGACATCAAAGTGTGGAGGGCGATAAATCCACCAGAAGATATCATAGTACCTCGAAGCGACCTAGATAAGATTTACATCTGGTCAATCTAGAATCTACTTCGATTCAATGTGGATAAGTGTAGAATGCTGCACTTACGGAACCAGTTGATGTTCTCCTACAATCTCGGCAACCAGGAGCTTCGAACGTCTTCTGGTGAAAAGAATCTGGGCATTTTGATCCAGACCGACCTTGGATATTCGAACCAAGCTGAAAAGGCGTTAACAACAACACGTGGGCCTCCTGAGGCGTGCATTCGGACGAATCAATCGTTTGATTTTTCAACAGCTTTTCGGCTCATACGTAGGTCTACATGTGGAATACGCAATACAGGTCTGGCAGCCATGGCTAAGGAGAAATCTCACCGCCTTAGAGATACTCCAACGCCGGGCAACCAAGAATGTCAAAGGTTTGTATAATTTGCCGTACGAAGGTAAGCTTCAAGTGCTCGGGGTCTTCAGCGGACCATATCGGTGATTACGTGTGGACCTCATTTTGACTTATCAGATTTTGAGAGATTCCAACCACGCGCGCCGCCATTTGCTAGAACACAGTCACAACAGTGATTTGAGAGACCACAAGCTCCAGCTGAGTAGTACAGTCACCGGGAACACCGTCGGAATTTCTTTTCCGTACCCGCTTGCAGAACGTGGAATACCCTACCGGAATCTGTTATTTGTGCTCACACGCTGACAGAATTCAACGCACGAGTTGACCGCGCACTCAGTTCGCCACACCATATGACATAATTCACTGCCCATGCCTAAACAGGAGTGTCTGTTAGAAATTTCGTTGGCGGTCAACTCAAAGAATACGTTTCACGATTTTCCCCTCCCGTTTGTGTTCACCAGGAGACGGCGTCCCATTTGTCATGATTCCTAATGGACTTTCAGTGGATTTACATTTTATGCTACGAATACCGTGGTGAGTCCACCGGTGCGAACCTAGTTTTGCTGACAATCTTTCTATATTTTGTATTTTCACCATAACCATGCTACGTGACCTGTTGGGTCTTAGCTTTTTTACGCGTATAAAAGCATTATTCCGTTGTTACATTGAGTCACGAACATGCTGGTCCGCTGCGAACCAATCGTGGCTGCCATCCACATGTCCGGCATGCACTGGAGTGTGTGGATGGAACTGTGGGTGGTGCAGTGCAAGCCACCCATGGTTTCTCTGTAGGCGTAGGCGTCCTGTGGCTGTCATGTTGAGGCCGCGGTGACAGGCAAATCCGGTACCGAATGCCGCATGTATATATCTACACCCAGTGTATACCGAAGGAATAAGACTAGGCGATATGTAGGTGGAAGGCATGAATGATTCGCGGCGGACCGACATGCTGTTGACTCAAAGTAATAGCTGGAAACATGCCTATTAGGTGGAGTATACAGGGTGGTGGCTCTCCATTATCAATCGGTCCCTAACACACATGCAGATACGGGGCGTGGCTTGAGAGTTGGAAACTGTAGCCAGTAGAATTTCTTGCTTGCTTTCCGCTCCCTTGACACTTGGGGTGTAATTTGCCAGGGGTTTCCACTGAAGCAGCACAATGATGAAGCTGAGCAGTGTATGTTTGCCTGCTCGTTGCCCATCCCCAGTTAGCTACAGGTGTGTGGGTGTGTGCATGCGTCGCAGTTAATTACCTCGGTCCCACCGTTCAACGCGATTTCAGCTTATTCGTAACAGTTATACTTGTTCGCTCGTAAAACGCAAAATCAGTGATGGGCTGCAGTTAGCCGATAAGTGATCCAGAACCATTTGGAGCCCACGATTTTCCGGCTACTTCTGTCCATCTCGATGATCAGATCAGTCAATCAGTCGAAAAGTTTACGGCTTTACAGAATCTATTTTTGGTGGAATTCAGATGATACTAGGAAAAAGTATATCACTTGGACCACAAGAACACCCGGATCCTTCCAAGTTCCCGCCACATGAACCAGATTCCAGTTTACTCCAACCTGGATATCGATATTTGAAGCAAGATAAGCTATTCACGGTGCTGAAACCTAGAATATGGGAGGGGGCATTCCAGAACCGTCAAACTCGGCAGCGACCGGTTAGCACGTGTAGGCGTTTGATGCTGGCACACGCTTGGCGAGTTCGGTTGCGTATAGACCATTAAGAAAGACTATCAACTCGTTCAGTCTAAGCAGAACTGAAGCTCAAGAAAAATGCTCGGCAGGTCAAGCACGTTTTACCATGGGGATGATCCTGGGGGGAAAAGTTGTGTTTGAAAAATACATCACAAACGCACCAGTGTGGACAATCCGAGTCGACAAAGTCAAACACATCTTTTGGTGAATTGCATGGATACCTATGTTACTCACTTCAGTACGTTCCTCCTCCTCCAGCACACATTGAATATCTCGCATGCACGACTTCACCACATCCACCCTGCCAATCGACCGCAGCGCTCGATTCAATTCGTTTCCTTAGAGAGGCAAAAGAAGAATTGACATTGGTTAACAGAAGTTCTAAAAATAGTCACAACCTGTTGGTACAAGTTGAAAAAGGAGGCCGCCTGAATTGCGGGGCTATCATGTGAGAAGGTTGGCATAAACCAGACAAAGCGAAACAGTGGATATATGGTCCGGAAGCGGATGGGTCAGCAACGAACTTTCCATCTTACCATCAAGTGCGCCCAAAGCACTCATCAGGTAGACAGTTTGGGCAGTGAATTTCATGAAAAGGTAACTTCAATTAGCTTAGTTGGGCACATTTTTATTACAGGCTTGTTTCCTTACTCATAGTTCCCTGTCGTTGGTTTTGCTTCGTCATCCACAACTATCATAATCATCATGAACCAGGAGTTGGTGACCCTGTCTGTTCCACTCTGGTGAAAGGAGCACACGCGCTAAACTGAACCCAACCAATAACAAATACCACGCCATCCAGGCACAGACGAATCTAAAGTAGCGAGAAAAAGTCTCGCAATAACAAAAAAACAAATAAAGAAAAAATAAAGCCAAATACGTTACCAATCTGAAAGATGCAGGTAATAGTAAATAACTTCCTTAACTTCCTTAATTCGTAGTTCAATAGAAATCGGCTACTCTCCGTTAAATTGGTATAGTTTGTTGGCTAGAGAGAACAGTCCCACAGCCACGAGCAGAATCAGAGGTTTATGCTAGACATAGTCGATGGGCCAGAGAGTGATTATCAACGTTACTAATATGACAATAAAATCGTGTCATTATTAACACAGTGTTTACTCTCCCCGAGTAACTGTCAATCCTCACCTGTTGCTGCATCACCTTTATGTTGTTTCCAAGCTAGGAGAACAGCCAACGCCTGGTCATGGTCGGTGCGTAGATCGGCAACCGTGAGGCCTCCAAGACCTCCGGCTGGAGGTGGACTACTTGATCGAGCTTCAACCCACTGTGGTTCGTTTTGGGTGATCCAATTGACTAGCTGCTCCACTGTACAGGTTGCGTCCAGCCTCGAATCCGGCAACAGGACACCGACTAGTTTGGGCCAATCACCGCCAACCTCGCTTGCTACCTGAAGTAGGTCAAGCTGGCTCCGGGCTATGATATCTTCGGCGTTCACTGATGTCAAAGACAAGGGGAAAATACACCAGCGTTAGCAGTCAGTGCGCGCTGGACACATCAACAAACAGGTGAGTGGGACCTGGGTCAAAGAAGGGGGCCACGATACTCTAAGCAATGACGGAGTTTGAGTATAACCTGCCGTGAACAACAAGAGTGATCTAGATAGCGAAAATATTTCCCAATTTTCCGGGGAAACTAGCACCAAACAAAACGGTTGAGACAGTTGATAGGAGTAACAGCAGTAGACAGGTGGTAAGTTGCTGAATATCAGAGACAAAACCCGGCGTGAGTCCGAAACTACCTCCGTTATGACTGATAAACTACAGTAATCTGAGACAGACACGGAGAACTTACAAATATTCTATAACCGGGTGGAACATGGAGAGAAAGGCTCCCAGCAGTTCAATAAAACATTATGGTCGCTACACATGAGACGCACGTGATGCCAATCGATCGTGTGAATCGCCTAGACCTCGATCGTCAGACTGGTCCAGTTGTTGCTTAGGAAACACGCAAGGAATCGATTGCGCCGATGCCGCCGCCGGTGTGTTCAGATGAGCTGACAATGAAAGCAGTCCGACTTCGGCCATGGATGAGGTCCCAGTCTTGCCACCGGTTTCAGCCCCAATGTGGACCTCCAAGGTGCAAATTGGGCGCTGCATCGACTGAGAAGTGTCCGATCCCTACAACGATAGATAGAAGAAGCAAAATATTACTACAATAGGTTATTTATACATCGGTATGCTGGTGTATTCATAATGCTTCTTCACCGCAGTTGGGCTAAACCAACTTACATAAACTCGTTCTTTTTATGCTGGATACACTTCATTCCACTTTTTTAGGTTTGTTCTACTTACCTGAATAATATTCTATTAACTGGCCAAGTTGATTACGCCAATTGTGGTTATCATTATTAACTTTATTGCGCTTGTAACATTTTTGAATAAATTGTGGGCATTTTGCAGTTAACGCGGATTCGTTGCCAATCAACTTACTTCATATACTAATTTAGCGAAGAGTTATGTCGGCATAGCCATATGCCCTAACAGATATACCTTATTTGATAATGTTATTTCAAGTGATTGGCTTTTGCTTGTCATCCACGGTGTGGCTGCGCTTGATGTGCATGCTGACAAGGTCGCTACCAGTCTATTACCAACAACCTCCTCCATACTGGCTCCAGGAGACAGTTGTTCATTGCTGGAGGAGAGGGGGTGCACGGTCCTTGTGGTCGTGCTAGGCTCAAACAGTGGTTCCATGCAGTCGGTGTGGAGCGGAATACGGTCCAGCCACCGCCTTGTGTGCACTTGATTCCTCAAATACAGCGTGCTTGTGTTTGTCTGTGAGGGAGTGTGGGCCGACTCCATTGATGAAACGTGGCTCCCATTCACATGTCTCCTTCTTTCGGGTTTACACTGGATATGGGGCGTGTGGGTGGTGCAGCGCAAGCCACGCATGGTCTCTCTGCAGGCACAGGCGTCCTGTGACTGGCCACTGTGACAGGCAAATCCGAAACCGGATGCCGCCAACCATGAGAACAAACATGGTTGTCATCAGTACCGCGGCAGAAACCGAAAAAGGTAATTTTGCTCGACGAAAGGAAAACGTTAACAGAAAGGAAGGTGGTTCGCACTCCGATTTCCCACACATGCCGTCTTGATTTTATGCTTTTTATTTAAAATGGAACATTGAATAAGAAGAAAATGTAAAACAACATTGGCGCCATGCAACCACAACGTCAGAAACTTGCAAGCAAGTCACCCGGTCCCAACATGGGATCAGAGGGATCCAACCACCTACTCCTTTTCTACGTTGTCGGTCGTCCACCACCGCACCTTATCCATATGCAATTCAGAAAGGGAAAATAACGCGCTGCTACGAGGAAGGTGATGGGCTGGTACACACAGTACTTGATCACACCGATGATAATGGTAGTGGAGATGACTGCTGTAAACATGGATTGTTGCATTACGAGAAAATCTCTGAAACACCCTCGGCTGTCAGTTGGGACAGTACGTTTCAGTTAATTCAATGACCTTGCTTTGTGACCGCGAAGACTGCTGCAGCACTGAACCATGTCCTCAAGTAACCCCGGAGGTTTTGATCACTCAGGCGTGTTGCATTGTTATCGGAGCAAACGTCCACATGTTTACCACTTGTTTACATGTTCACTGCCTCCGAACTTCTAAGGATACTTGACCTCAGATCAATTCGTGTCGATTGGAACAGATGCCTCACGCACCCGGCTTGCTACATGGCGTCATAACAGTTAGCATATTTCCTGAGTGACGTGTGCGATGTCATCCACCTTGAATATGGCTTAGCTTGCATGTGGTGAATAACGTTCATCTCTAACCCCTTCCGCACTCCGTAATTGGACCGTCAATATTTATCACCGTGACTGCTAATAGCTTCCAAGTATGTGCCGTGTGCTCCATGTCCTCTGGCTGTCTGCTTTAAACGGTGGTTTCAACAGACCCATTGTACTTCCCCACCCGTGTAATTGCATCTCGTCATCGAGGCTGATATACGAGAAGTATGAACGATTGAGGTAGGTGGAATTATCCCAACGGCATATTTTGTAATAGTACCGTAGGTACTGCGATCCAAACTTGTTGTGATTTCGCGATTATTGGCTAAGTGTTGTTCAATTTTTGACCGGCGAACGTTACTACTCTGGAGGCAACGGCTGTTTCCTCAGTTTGTACCGTCTTGGGGTACTGCCTATCCGTGAAAGGCCTACCAGGGAACTGCTACCCATTTTGAAGACTTTCTAGTGCAAACCCCGAGACTGAGTAAAGGCCTACAGGAAGTAATCTCGTTAATTTCACAGAAAAAATGGCATTCGCCAGATGTGTCCTGTATCTCCCTTCCCCTCCAACTTTGTAATCGAAATGACCATAGATGACTCCATCCTCTCAGCCTCTTCTGGAGTGGAATTGCTGCAAAGTGGCCAAATTGAAAAACTCGAGTATACGGATGACATAGCTATCCTTGGGTCTGACGCAGTGGCCGTGTAAGCACTACGGAATTGCTTGACGCTTAGCGCTGCACGTTTCGGCCTTTGGTACGCAATTTCAAATTGCTAAGCTTAGCTGCAGTAATGGGTCGACACCCTAACGGTTCTGACTATCACCAGACAGCCAATGGAAGTGGCTGGCCGGTTAACTGAATTTGGTAATTGTGTAGATGGAGCTAAGCTAAAGATAATTATGTCGTACGAAACGTAAATGAATGATCGTACTTCGAGTTATAAACCTAGAACAGGACAGGATCCAGGGACGTGGCAAGCTTTCGCTTAACCAGCGTCCCGTTTCGCGCGCTAGTAAGCAAGACAGAGCCCGTCCAACACTACGACCTAGACTAGATGCGTAGTCTGGGAAGAAAACGGTTGGGGGCAAAGATTTTTCTATATAGTCTTGTAACCGTGCAGTCTAAGATGGCATACCTATCTTCGCAACAGACAAACCAATAGCAGTAAGATCTTTGGCAGGAGAGTCGGGAGGGGAAAGAGCTCATTGAGATTTCGGAAGGTTTAGAATAAAAGTCCGTTTTTGTCAACACCTGTTGGAGTCCATAAGAAGCGAGCAGTCAGGTAACTCGTTAGCACTCACGTCGGGTGTAGCCAATCTTGACTCATCACTTGGAGATACATGTCCGGTCCGCGCTGACAAGTACCGACTCACACATTTAGCCAAAGTGCAGAGAACATGCGTCCTGTGTACCGCGACAGCTGAAGTCTAGTTTGTTCAAACTCTCAAGAGAACGCAGAGATGAAGAAGATACGGAATACTTTAGTTAGATACTCCGTCTACTCGAGGCCATTGTTATCGATCGACAGTGCCCACCACTCAGAGTCCAAAAACATGACGGTGACACTAGGCCTACCGTGGTAACATTTAACGCACCAGTCGGAAAACAGTTGACAGTTAATTGATTTTACGCGACATTGTTTTACATCTTGTTAGCTACATGTACGTGGTTGACGAATATGCACGAGATGACAGTGTCATCCCACAACATTCCACTTCTGATATTCTTCTGTAGATGACAGAAGGTGTTGAAAGTGCGGATGAAGGCTACCACATGATTTTAAGGGTTCCACGGGCCAGACGCCGTCGCCACTAGTGGTGCCCAAAGGGCATTGCGGCAGGGAAAATACACAAATTATCCATCCGTAATTCAGTACGTTCAACTAGTGCGACAAACTCCCTACATGAGCCGGTACGCAAGCATACTGGTAACGATCCTAAACTGAACGGCCGGAAGCTTTTCCGTGTCAATTTGCGAAAGTCTATGTTGATCAGGAGTCAAAAGGTATGGAGGCCACCGTTAAGTGCCTGGATCCAAGAACAGAGCTGCTTAAGTTTTAATTAAAGCTAGGTGAAATAGTCAGTTGCTTCGAAGTTGGATCGAATTGGAGGAATCATGGGTACTTAGGGCTATAAAGGCGCTGAAGACGGTTTAAACAGGACAGTGGGATCAGAAAGATCGCCACTAGTCAACGAGCATGCTAATCATGCGGCCTTTCAAGAGCGGCTTTTGTTTGCGCAGTCGCTTACACATCAGTATGGCGTCCCTGATGTTGCTCTAGCATCTGAGGTACAGTGAAAGTATCATCCACATAGTCCTGTACTGTCGAAAATATTCCCGTTCTTCTTCAGACCGATATGTCTGTTCGCAGTAAGGCGTCTGACGAGAACGACGAAAAGTATATCTGCCACCATCAATAGTGGTTAGCATAAACACTGCGGCTGGTTTTCGTGATTACAGTCACGAGGATCGATTCGGCCCATGTGGCCCAGAGCTTCTGCCCTAACGTACATCATCCGTGTAGATGAACCAATTCTCTGCGGAGAACCGCGTCACCGTAGCCTCGTATAATCTACGCTTCATATTGCTCGTGTAGTTAATAGGCAAATGAACTATCCGTATCATTTCAGTAAATAAATGTTCCTCACATGCCCAAATTTGTCAGCTGCGCGGACGTTCACAAGCGGATAGTTGAGAGCCTAATATTTGAGCGCTAGTCGTGGCGTTTCAGGGATATGTGTGCATGAATACGTTGGTGAATGGCATTGTTATTGAGATTCTGAGTTATTCGCTGAGCTGCGTAATTCGTTGGGAGATGATTCCTCACCCAACTAGGTGACATCTTCGGTAGCAGTAGGCACAGACCTCCGGACAAATTCGGGGGTACTGCTATTGTCAACACTGTGGTTAAGAATTAGTTCGGCATGTTGAGCAGTTAGCCAGTGTTGACGAAGGAAATGCCGCGGGTCTGATTGACAGCATTGCGCACCCGGTACAATCGTCAACATTGTGGCCATCAGCGTCCCCAGTATCATCACAGGACTGGCAT
>OX104069.1:38439307-38620043 GCA_944474145.2 Dicrocoelium dendriticum
CTACTACTACTACTACTACTACTACTACTACTACTACTACTACTACTACTACTACTACTACTACTACTACTACTACTACTACTACTACTACTACTACTACTACTACTACTACTACTACTACTACTACTACTACTACTACTACTACTACTACTACTACTACTACTACTACTACTACTACTACTACTACTACTACTACTACTACTACTACTACTCTACTACTACTACTACTACTACTACTACTACTACTACTACTACTACTACTACTACTACTACTACTACTACTACTACTACTACTACTACTACTACTACTACTACTACTACTACTACTACTACTACTACTACTACTACTACTACTACTACTACTACTACTACTACTACTACTACTACTACTACTACTACTACTACTACTACTACTACTACTACTACTACTACTACTACTACTACTACTACTACTACTACTACTACTACTACTACTACTAGCTTACTCGGCGCCGTCGGAAACGTGCAGGAACCAGTCGTACGTCGGTTTTCAAGACAATGAGGTTTGATGCTAAACTTGCAACAGGCATGCAACTCTGAAGTCTCTCAAGCTGACTTTGGTTTTCACAGAGGGAAAAATTGCTCTGGAAAAGGTTCATGGCTCATTCACCGAAATGACCCTGTGCGCTCACTTACACTAAAGTACAAATATGTCACCACCTCCAACTTGACCCCCTCTGGCTGCGACGACTGAGGAACAAGCTCGCTCATTGTGAGTTGACACAACCAGTACAGCCTTCGCACTGCAAAGTGGCTGGACCTATTCCACTAATAATAGGAGGTACTTGCTATCCTAACTAAAGACCAAGTAAAACATGCTTAAACTTATTCCTAGTAAGGTATGCACAATTAGGAAATAAAGTACAATTGAAATTCAGTGCAAACGGGAAATTGTCCACGTTTAGAACGATCTATAAGTGCTTCTAATCATACAAAATGTGGGCAAGACATTTGGCCTTCAGCAACCTACTACTACTAGTGTACTCAAGGAATATGACCCAAATAACGTGTGGCACAACTCGCTTTCTAATCCACTTCTTGCTAGATATTCCGCAAAACTTGTGACCAACATAGAAACCAGTTCACCGATGAACTACTGAGGAATGCCGTTGTGCATGAACGTGGACATCATCAGTTTAAAGAACACACACTCCCTGCCAAGAAAATTCGGATCTTCAATTGCACTGAAAAGACTGCAAATCATTTGCATTTGAGATAGGCAATCCTGCGCGAATGAGCGTTCTCCAAATAGAAGTATATCCCGTCTGACGGAAACTATAATCATTTATTTATTTACTCATTTACCCTGTAAATCGCCCGCTCTCGCATCTCATGAATATAAATCGGCACATGCTCAGCAAATTAACATGGTTCACAATTAGAACTAACAAATGTTCAACGCTCAAGACGTGCACGTACACAACGGAAAACGCAGGGGGTGCATCAATGTGCCGATGTGCGTCACGGGGTATCAGTATCCACGCGCAAGTGAAAAGCGATCATGTCATGCCGGGGCGCTTGCGGACAAAACAAAACACTCTCCCATCTCTTGTAGTCTTGTGCAGTAACCCAGTATGCTCGTTGTAAGGAGCACAACGATACCGTGAAGCAACTAACCAACACCTTTCGTAGTAAAGGAGCCCAAATCATCCAGGAGCCCCGCATCCCAGCGGGATCAACATACATCAAACCGGACGTTATCGCCATCAAGAACTCCACAGCACACGTAATGGACGTGGCAATATCCGACACCTACAGAATAATCAATAGCTACTAAGTAAAAATTGACGAATACAGTGTAGGTGCTCATGCGGAAAGCCATAGCCCGCTTTGTGTCCTCGGAATTTCTTACGGCATTAAATATCGTGCATTAATTGATAATCATCAACAACTGGGGTCATATATTCCCAGCCTCCGCCAAACACGTTTCGGCACTGGGGCTCACCAAACTTGGCATATCCGACGTGTGTGTGTCTACCAGGAGAAGATCCCTTCAAGTTTACGAGACCTACATGTGGGGTGCAATGTCACAAAACGTATCACGTTAACACCGCACATTCGCGAGCGATTCCGACCACTTTTTGCGTTTTAAATGACTACTGTTTCAATATTACGCCAGGACATGTCCAATCTCGGTGAATTTATGTACTGACTAGGCCTTGGGCCATGCGTGAATTTTACGAAAATATATGTTCATGGACCGGTCAGGTGGTGCGTGGACTTACCAGAGCACGACGTGGCTCGCGCATAAACGCGAATTTCCCCACTGGATCCGCTTGAATATCGCGCACGCGAACGGGAAACGCCAAACGGTTCTCGCGGAATGCATGGAACTGTAAACTCAGCTGTTCCCCCGATTTGGTCATGGGGAGAAGGTTGCCCGCAGCCTCCAGCCACACAGGTCGACCCTCGGCTACTTCAACTTCGGGTGAGGCGGCGCAGACTTCGAAACCTTCTTGGCATTCCAAAGTCTATGATCGAAAGACCAAAGGATGGGGAACAATTGAAATAAAGAGTCAACCAGGAGATCGCTGTATAAAATAACGTGAAGAAGTGAAAAGGTACGCACGGTTAGCATACTTTTGGGTAACTTATTGCTAAGCTACTTATGTTTCTACTTCCAGTGACGGCAAAAACAGAAGAAAACTCATGGTTGCTTATACGGCATTGTTTCAAAACCCAATAACACATACTTATCCTGCACTTCTGAGTGAGCAAGTGGGCTGACATCATGGAACATTCACAGACCCATGACAGACCATGGCGCATCTGCTGGGGACAGAGTATGCTTTATCAATTTTAGGCAACAGGTTGCGCTGCTGAATAGCAAAGTAGTGTTGTAGTCCAGCTAAGTGAAAATTCGAATTCAAGTTTCAAGAAATTTTCTCCGTTCATCGCTAGACGAAAGCTGACAACCTGCAAAATGTGAAGTGAAAACTACCCGATTAAGAGAAAATCACTAACTTACCATTTCGGGTCACATTTTCGGACTCACATGAAACCTACAATCATCAAACGGTGACTCAGGCTACTCTATAGCATTTCCCGTAAAGTTGCAAAGTGGTCACTTTCAACACATTCACCTCAAGGTTCCAAGCGCATATTAGTTTGCATCGAAAGCTTGTGTGCTCTTTACCGTTGCGGAGAAACAACAGTTTTGGGCAACGTGTAATCCACGTCGATGCAATGTTTCACGTATACAACATACGAACATACCGTCCGTTGATGGGCCACTTGGCACTGTGGATAGTGGCAACTACTTTGCCACCCGAGGGGGTGGTAACATTATCACTCTTACTGTGGGCAATATAGGCGCGTGAAGGCCAAACGATCGGTAAAGGGCACACTAGCTTTCGATGCAAACTAATATGCGCTTGGGACCTTGAGATGAATGTGTTGAAAGTGACCACTATGGAACAAATAAGAGGAGCACTGGGAAGAACGTTTGCACAAGTGTGACACATGGCGCAAATGTGTTGTTGATCATACAGAGTAACATTAAAATAATCAATCCACAGCTTGTCCGGATAATTTGCCATTCATATTTGGTATCTAACATACGACGGTAATAAAAAGGCCGCCCCGTGTCACGTGCCGCCCTGGCCGGACCGCCTACGCGCCCCCATACTGCGCCTCTGTAAACGAAACAACTAAACGTATTCAAAGCGGATTAGTCGTCTCTTCGTCTACATAATGCAATCCCCCGTCATTAAGAACGATCACGTGTTGGGAGTCCAGCAACGACACCATAGCTCAATCATCGATAATTGCTCATCCAAACTCAACCGAGTGCACTGAAAACCAAAGCGCTTACACCGGAGATGCATCACCAGGTCAACAACAATGTAGAGGACGTTCCTGATGTAAAGCGCTTGGTTGAATGTGCCCGTGAAATTGTAGTCGATAGCAATTAAGGACGTAAGGTAATCGCTCATGTTCCCGAGAACAACACTGGAACTAAGTTTCGACGGATCGCTCGCCTAATGCCATGTGTGTCATGGCGAGAGTACCCAGGGCTTCCGTATCCGGGCGCACATTGGGTCATCAAAGATCCAGGGGATTGAAAGGCGAAACAGATACTTGGTAGGCGGCTAGACCGTTTCATATCAACCACCTACTAGGAGTCCGACGTGGATGGAGAGTGCGCCTGATTTATTTCTCGTGATTAGCTGCACGGTGTAGTCACAGCTCGCGATGGGGGACGGAGCCTGAGGTGTGTGGATGGATGACGATAACACCCACGAGATATGATTGCAACAGATGTCCGGCTATAACCGTATCATTTACCCACGTGGAATTGGGATGAAGCGAAATAACAACTTTCAGTTGCACATGGCAAATGCCATATGAACGCACGGATTGGTTTCCGTCATGCGGAGCCACTCATCCCTGTGCAGACGTTACAACCCGACGAGTAAATGTGATTCGCCGAAGCGAGTACATTTTATTTGCAGCTTCAAAGCATCCTCTCACCGCAACCCTGTGATGTGTTCGAATACAGTCCACAACTGAAAAATACCCGTCGGGAAATATTCCCCTAAAGAGCGTGATAAACATTAGTTGTGCTTGTCCTACATGCTCTGCGTCTCCGCATACAGCGTCCAGCCGCCTGCGTCGGTGTAACGGATTAAGCAATCCGGCAAACGGCCATACACACTACCCATGTACGTCAAGTCTGCATAGTTCAATGTTCGTATTTATTATGCCCTTATCAAAGTCCTTATCCACTGGCTCTCCAAACACAATCAACGACAGGCGGTAGAACATAATTGCTTGTTACACAACCGTGTTAGAGTGGCATCTGTTTGTCAAGCTCCCACATGATTGTTCTACAACGCGGCAACTAAAAGGGGTGTGCGACTCGACTACAGGCACCAACTTACAGGAAATCCACGATATTCCCCCGATTAGAGAACTGGCTATTTCCAGCAGAGTATAAAGTGCACTCTGACTCGTCATCATAATAATGTAAGAACAGCACTCGCTTAGAACAGGTAGTTTACTGCCAACAGGATGTTTTACAGATCGGCCAAATGAACAACACGTCCATAATTCTTACTGACATGTGGAACCATTTGTTGGCAGTGCTGCTGTGTCACTAAGGCCCGTGTTTCAGACACCGCCTGCTCCAAAAGACGAATCCTCCACTCGCTTTTATTCATAATGCCTTCAGGATCCCCCAGGAGCATCTCGGAGTATCGTCCCCTCATTGCCTGTTTTACATGAGCCTTTATTATACTCCAGATGCCCTCCATAGGATTCAGAGCTGGTGAGTATGGCGCAAGGCGTAGAAGCGGTACGGTTCTTCCAGGAAAACGTGCTCCAGGTACGTGTGACAGGGTGCGTTGTCACAAATCAAGACACCTTCCCACAAACCCTGCTCCGTTGGTATCAAGCACTTGTCGCAACCACTGAGCGCACCTTTGCTTGTTGTAACTTCCTCTCAGAACCGAACACGCTATCAAGCCGTTGTTTGTCATGGCGCCGACAAGATGAACACTCGAGCCCCGGCTGTTCGCCACTGTACACTGTGCTCGATTGCCACGTCGTGAGCGGCCACGAGTGCGGGAGCAAAATAAGTTGAAATTGGCCTCATCAATCCACGCTGCTTGACTTCCTTCCACCTCGTAATCCATGAGCTGCAAAACGAATGACCTGCGTCGCTTTTTGTTCTCCATCGTGTTCATGGACTCCGGAATGGTGTGTAATTTCTTCATTGTTATAAATCTACCATCCAAGTATCGTGAGACGGTGCTGGTACTTACTGAAAGTCTGAACTCCGTATTCAACCGCAAACGAAGGAGTTCAAGGGTAACGGTAGGCTCCGCAGAAACCCACACCCCCAGAGAGTTGACGTTGCTTTCTCCCAGTGCTTTGCGACAGACTCCCCCGTGCTGCCCCCCCCCCCCGGTTCCGTCGATTCGTACGCCCGTATCCAGTTGCGGCAAGTTTTCACGTTCACCTTCAGTATGCAAGCGATCTGCTTCCAATCGTCACCTTCCTCGTACGCTTTCAGTACGACGTTCCTCACCTCCCTCGAGTGCCGAACATACAAGCCAACCATTGCGTTTAGGTGGACTGCACATTCAAAAGCATACGGCAAACTTATTTGGCTGTGGCTCGTTATACCAACCCAATCGGTATTCAAATCCCTACTCTCGTTCTAATTGGTGGGAATCGCTTCCTAGGACAGCGAAACAAAGGCCAACCTGGTGCATCGGCGAGCGACACTGTCCCTTGTAGGAGCTGAAGCGTCCCACCTGCACCCCTATGACTTAGTGCGTCTGAGGTCCAATTGGCTGAAGGCGAGGGGCCATACACGCACACCTACACACCTGCACAAGTAAGTGGCGTGCGCACGGCTCAAATTAATTGAGTAGACTCATGTTGTATGCCTCAGCGCAAATCCTTGGCCGTTCAGATTAATTCTGTTGCCCAAGAGGACAAGTTGGCCGAGAAATGTATAGAAACTTTGTTTCTCTATGCTCATTCCTCGACATTTGTTTTGACGCGTCATTACGTTAGTTGGAAGAGCGGCTAATGGTGATTGTTTTGGCAACAGGTCACAGCTTTTCCCTGGCATTGACGCTAACTAATCGTTCGATTATTGAGTTTGACTGGTACTTGACCTATTCACATCTAATTGGTTTGCGCATTTTGTTGTTTTCTGTGCTGTAGATGGGTTCAATAATTACTCTTTTCGGTGCGTCAATTTGCCTCAAGGTTATATGGACATTGTAGCTGTCTGATGCGGACACCTATTTGTGTCCGTATTGTTCGCTCACTACATTGAGGAATGGAATAAGTTTATGGGGCCAACATAATGAGCGGCATCCTTGTGTGGGCACCAGGGAAAAAAAGGATAGACATGAAAAAAACCGTCGAAAAAAGCAGTATGTCAGCTCACCTTGTCCACTCTGTCATCGGTGACGCAGAGGCATCGAATCAGCGCTTCGTCAACATCTATGCGCTTGGCGAAGATGACTAGCTTTCCCATGTACGACACGAGACATGCCTCCCGATACAAATGACCGGCCATTTCAGTTGACTCGTGAATAGACTGGCAGTCCATGAGCCAAAATCTGACCAAATAAGCACAACACGGAAGTCACTAATGAGCAGCGACTCAACAAAAGCAATCAATTTTGTTGAATGCATCACGGCAACCCCCAAGCCATACTCTTACCGCGAATCCGCAAAAGCATCAGACAACGGTTTCGCCTTAATTCATGACCGCTGGCAGCTTGCGCCACTAGCCAGAAGCCACAGGTATGAACGATAGCAGCAGACCGTTACGGTTTGTAATCTTACTTGGATATGTAGTAATGTAATAAGCAGCGCATGTAGCTTAGTTTGCTGCTTCGTAGTGAAGAAGACAAAAATGTGTGATGACAAGAACATTCTACCCATCATGAGGAGTGATTTCCGAAATAGTTTTAATGGACCAGTACATGCGGTTACTCCAGAACTGGCATGATTGCAGAGCGGTGTGAAGACTACACATCGGGTAACCTACAATGGTCTGAACATGTGTCGAACTGTTAGAGTAGACCAACCCCAGTAAAGGAAAAGCACAAGGCGAGTACGTGGCCAGCTGGAGTCGTGGAAACGGAAACGTTAGTCACATGGCCATTACTGACGCGGTCGTGATAGCAGACGGGAAAAGCGCAGACGAACACGAAAATACGAAAGAAAAATGCGTCAGAAAATAAGCGTCCCTGATTCCGGGACTGCGACATATTCGATAAGAGATTTGTTCCAAAATCTGATTTCGGAAACAAACGACCGGCCTAACAATGGAAAATTAGAAAAAGTAGAAGGTTTGGCATGCAACTCCTTTCATCAATTGTCGTTCGGCGGCAGCTTAGCATAACGAAGCTGTCAGACCAGTGGGTTTCATCCATTGGTTCAGCTAACTTAGCATCGGGGTGACCCTCTGTAACGCAGCCAAACGATAATAAGTCAGTGGGATCAGCGTAAACGGATGGTTTTGCCTAATGTGTCCAATAGCTGGGCATGTTAGGCTTTATTCCAATTGGTTGCCCGGTCCGTCCCTCAGATCCACTCCAATGGCACACCCCAGTACACAGGACTTTACCATTGACAGGGCGGATTTCATGACTTTCATCTAGGAAAACGTGAGGCGACTGCCTGATCAAGACATTGAGTCTACTGTTCCATCTGCCGACGCCATGTCCTCGATCGGAGACCATTAAGTCCACCCAACCAGCTGTAGTGAAGGCAGAGAAATGCACGCCAGGTCAGCGGATGTGGGAAAAATAGGAATGACCTGACCAGTGTGAGCGGAGACACTGAAAGATGATCAAGCGCAGTGCTAAAGGGACCAACATGAGTTGTGCACTCGACGTGTGAGCAATGGAGTAGATACAAGGGTCAAAAAAGACCATTCTCCTGAGATAACCGCGATACTGTTTGGCGCTTTTCAGTCATTCCCTATGGCCTGTGCACCACAACCCGCGTTGCCATGACAAATAACGTAAAATAGTAGGAAATAAGGGGAAGCGAAAAACAATACAACAAGATATGTCAACTTGATGGCATAGACAACGGGAAAAATTCAACTACGATGGGCGTTCCCATGAAGTCAATAACCATATACTACTATCGAATAGTTAGTAGTCATGTAAAGCTGCGTAATATGCCGCAGGGTAATTGGCGGCTAGAGTCGGGAAGCCATAGCAAAAACTCATCCCATATTCCGCAAGTTAGTAACGCGTATAGGTGGACGATTAGTCACACTATATCGCAGCCAGCAAAAAGTGATGGTCGGCCACCGTCACCCAGTGGCTCAGTAGCTCAAGTCGCTGGCTCTTGAGAGGGGTCTACATCAGCCATTCTCAACGGGGGCCATAGGGAATTCCCGGGGGACCCTGGGATGAGAAAATTGTTTAGGGTGGCCATGAAGGACCGTGGGGGGCCGTGTTATGAAAAGCGGGTTGTGATAACACATAACAAAAATCATTTAAAAATAATTTTCTGTTACTGCGCATTAATCCCCACCGGTCAGTGAAATGAATTACGCGAGCGTACGTGCTTGTTTACGGTGTGTAAGCCAGGCCTAGCGGACTTTCTGTAGCGGAGCTGGCATAGCTCCGCCAAACTTGCACAGATTTCGCCGGGATCACCACACGGTGACTTAGAGTGCGCAACTAACACCTAATTCGTCTTCAGCACGTTGAAGCCTATCCACGGTGAACCAATTGTGCTTTACTCAGAACACTGATGCCTCTATTGTGCAAGCTGCAATGAATCTAGCGTCCCCTCGTCATAACGCTGCGACAGTTACGGCACAAAGCCACATTGAAGCTAACTGAGTTTTCCTCAGGACACTACCACTGTGTGACACTCATGTGCCATTCAGTCTTCCTCGTTCGGGTTTTACTGCGGTGGCGCTAGGTTACGCGTTTGTCGTCTCCTGTCTCAGCTGGCAGTGTTCCACCAGTCTGTATTTCTAATGATTATAAGGGGTTTATAAAATTACTGATGTGAAGACGCATTTAACTAACATTTAAAATGGTGGCAACTAGTGCCTTAGCTCGTGTGTACCTGGCCACTGTCACGTTAGCCCGCAATTTTCTGAATTCGAGTGGCTACTCTGTGCGCGTGGGGTACTATATTACGGGAGGATATCCAATTGCTTTGGTGAGTATTTATAACATAATGTGTACATAAGGATGCTTCTCTTTATAATTATAATAATGAAGTGCCTTGCCAGCGCGCATTTGGCGCCGTGTTTGGCAATAGCTGATGTACCTTATCCGCTTCGTTGTTGACACGCCCAGGCCGGTTCCTTAAACTAATCGGCATTTGCTTCCATGTTTATCTCTTCTGTCCTTCATTTTACCTGCTACCACTGTTTGTCACAAGTTGTCTGTAATGTATGTGCTTCTAGTGAGCACTGTTATTTTCTGAGTTGCATTTATTTTCATCATTGGCTTATCGTGTTGTACCAACTTTTCTAATAATTGTAAATGCCTGAGGAGAATTATCGAAAAGAGATATCTTCACAGCAACTCCTTTTTTTGTCAAGTAGTTTCCTGTCATTTTAGCCATCCACGGTATTTTCAAGACATACTCATAAACCACAGTAAACACCTATATATATATATATATATATATATATATATATATATATATATATATATATATATATATATATATATATATATATATATACATTGTAGCAGCCAACAGATGTTTCAAGTACGGTTGTTAAACCACTATTATTATAATATCGCGGTCAAACAAGAAATTTAGTGCCACCAGTTATTAATACTACCTGCGTGTTTCGCCTTGTCGAATGATGTTATGCACATGATATAATTGTGTAAGAATATTAAAACAAAAGCAGTATACGTATACTACATAGTAGAAATTTCTCATGACATAGTTCAGAAATGGTCTCCTGCGCAACGAATACGTTTCGGCAGTACTCCGTAGAATACCAGTCATTTGGATTCATCGCAGCACATCTAAACCCCACTCTACCTATATGTTCAGTTTGCCATTACACTGTCAAATGAAAGTATGCGATCACATAAATTGGGAAATCATTTGGGAAGTAGTGATAAAGGCAAAGGCGGAAAGTCTGTGGATTTTTTTTAGAAGGCTGCGGAATAGCTTCGAAAACATACCAAGTTTAAAGACAATAGTTTCTGACAGGGCAAAAATAGCTAATGGACTTACGGCATCTTATAAAATCAGCAAATTGATTGCTAAAAATTGCAGTTCACATAATGTTGGAGAAAATATTATCTTGCCTTCAGTATCAATAATACTGCCTGATCTGATGTATATGAATCCACAAGAAGCACTTTAAGCCATTCTACTCAGCAACTCCACTGTGTCTAGGCGAATAGATGTGCTGGCTCGTAACATACAAAGTACCTTAGTTACCTTACTACAGTCCAGCAAATTTTCATCACTAGTAGATTAATCTAGGTTCTCACGGCATATATACGATTTTTCAACGATGATGTATTAATGGAAGTGATGCTGCTTGTCAGTATATATAAAAAGTATACAAAATATCAGTCTATATTCGAGGTAGTCAATGGTTATCTGCCTGAAAACCATCACAATGTAAAACATATTTGCAGATGCAACAGGCGGTGCTACCGCAATGGTCAGAAGATATAGAGAGAATTCATAGTCCAGTTAGCTTGCAAATTACGTAGCCCAGCCGACGTACGCCATGGCTCAGTTGCTTAAGCTGCTGGCTAGTTGGCATTTGCCGCTAGCGGGCATGGGTTCGATCCCAAAGAGGGGACCGAGGGAATTCGCACCACTGACGAGCCCCAATGGCGCAAAACGCGTTCGGGGCTTCTGCGGGCTAGGCTGTGTTATGTAGCATGTGAGCTCCTGGGAAGAAAACATTACAACATATTAAAAGTGTTCTCCCTTCTGCTCATACAATTCACAGAGAGCACCTAGTGGTTAAGAACGTGGGAAGGTGCTTAAACGATCCACTGTCAACACTTATAATAGTAGTTAACAATATCAATCCGCACCCTTTTCAATGTCGTGTTTTCCAGCAGTTGAGTGAAGAGAACAGTAAAAATTTCCAGGTTCTAGTTTTGCGTACAGAAGTTAGATGGCACTCCAAGAGCAATTGTATTCGCCGTTAGGTTTCACTCTGGGACACCACCATCACATTCTTTCTGGAACTGATTATCAAAGAAAATTGTGTACAACTAAGCGAGATGTGTTTTATCTGGCTGAAGATTTCGAAAACTCCATTTATTGAAGAAAACTCTTCAAGGCAAGTTGAGTAACCTGATCTCGAGCAAACATCCAATTGTCGCTTTTATTAAAAAAAAACTGGAAGTATATGCTCAGAACATTTGACGTCGGGAATTTTCACAGTTCCCGATTAATTGTTTATGCCGGTCATAAACAAAAACTCCGAAAAGCATGGAAAGACAGGTTTCATGACCAGACTGACAAGGAAATCCAGATTTAGATTTTAGATCCATTTGATGCACAACCCTGGAGCTGCAATCCTGAAGAGTCGCATAGAACTTAAGGATGAGACACTAATAAGATCCAAATCCAGGGTACATAAGAAGGGTTTTTTGATGTACTGAGGCCCCCGACTGGGGAAATAGCTGAAATATATTTCCTTGCTTTTCCACTCACATACATAGTTGCATATGGATTCAGCAGGCTGGTTTCTCTAACAAAAAGTAGAAACAGATTGCATATCACAACAAGAGAAGATATTGCACTCTCGCTGTCAAGTCTGGAGCCGGATGTAAGCAAGTTTCCTCAAAGTTATCAGGCTCAATGCTCGCATAAATAGCACAACAAGTTACTACACCTCCTACTTTGTGACATCCCTTACAGTTAAAAGACAATAATAAATAAATACAATTTTAAATATTACGCATGAGTTTTGTGTAGGTACAGCTAAGTGGCTTGATGTTGCCGCACAATGAATTTCACCTTGAAGTTGTGAAAGATAAAAAAATGGGGTTTATAAGGGAAACAGCAGTGATACCAAGGCTACAAGTTTGGCCATCATAATGAAAGATACCAATATGCCCACTGGAAATCACAGATTTGCGTCTGTTAGGCGCTATGGATTGCTGAAGTTGGGGTGATCAAGGGTCATAGGAAATGGAATGGTTCAAAAGGGGCCAGGGCTGAGTAAAGGTTGAGAATGACCGGTCTAGATACAGCATAGCTGTCCAGTGGGTGCGTGTTACTGACGATTTCAAACAGAATGAAACCGCGATCCAGTGCTTTTTTTGGATCTATCTGACTGGATTTGCTTACCATGAATCATCTCAGTAGGATGTACGTATGAAAACTGGTATAAGGAAAAAACATATTCTCGGTGAAACTTAGTCAAAGCCAATTTTTTCATTTCGTGACACAGAGAAGCCACTGGTTTAATATGAAAAATTTAGAATACAAATGGTTTGAGTAGAGTTCTGTATTGTGGGTACGTTCCGATCGTGACGCAAGAGCTTCCACAGGTCAGGTCTTGCACCAAAAGCTAAACGTAGCCACAAGTCCACACAAAACCGATATGTGTCTTAGATCATCCAAACAAGGATTTCCAGTCGGTTCCAAGCTTATTCCGAGATAGTAGTTTAATACAGCTCAAGATAATATCAAGTAAATTTAAGATGCACTAAATATGAACTACAAAAATCCGTGGAACAGATCTTCATCTGAAAAATGGAAGGGATGCACTTCACAGTCGATGGAGACAGTGCGTTGCGGGGCTGATAAAGTGGTGGGGAGTAGGAGTGAGAACAAATGTTTACGGACGCATCGTTTCTGATGGATCTTTAATAAAATTCAGAGAACCCCCTAAGGAAACGGGGACTGTGTTGCATGGTCACCGAAACAATAATCAGCTACCATACAAGCACGACGTGAAGGACAACGATGCGAAGCGTAAAGGGAATTAGAGTCAACAATGCAACCAGGCCTCTTGCAGCGTTACATTAAAAAAACTCATTCAACATGGTCAGATACACATGGTTGGCGGCATCCAGTTCAGGATTTATCTGCCATTGCGACCTCCACGGGGAGAGCCACAGGACGCCTGCGCCAACGAATGGACCATGGGTGGTTTGCGCTGCACCACCCACAGTTCTAACATGCAGAGAAGAAGCATACATGCTTAATTGGAAAATCATGAGTATCAGACGTACACATGGCGGTGGCTGGCCCGTAGCCCCTTCCACACATGATGGAACCACTCTTTGAGCTTAGCACCGTCACGAGGACGGTGCACACCGTCTCCTCCAGCAACGACCAACTGTCTCCTGGAGCCAGTAATCGAGGTGCAGTGTGTTCGACAAGTAGGCACCTTGACAACATACACACCAAGCGCAGCCACACCGGGTATATCAAGCAACAGCCAATCACTTGAAATAACATTATCAAATAAAGTATATCTGTTAAAGCATACGGCTATACCGACATAACTATTCGCTGAATTAGCAAATGAAGTAAGTTGGTCAGTAATGAATCCGCGATAAGTACAAAATGTCCAGAAGTTACTTGAAAATGCTGCAAACCCAATAAAGTTATCGAAGCTAAGCGCAATTAGCATAATCAATGTGTGCAATTTAATAGAAGATTATTCAGTTAGGCAGAACAAATGAATTAAAGTTGAATGAAGTGTATCGAGCTTTAAAAGACCTAGTTTAAGTGTAAGTTGGTTTTGCCCAACTGCGGTGGGGAAGCATCATGAATACAACATCAGCCTCAGCATGGGGTACAAGCCACACCCACACGTGCCTATGCATATACATGCGCACATAAATCCAGTCTGAAACTAGAGGCAGTACTTTATCTTCACGGACACAGCGCCAATGCGCAGTGTCGTCGGGATGTTGCCACAGATAATGGACCGTTACGTTTCACTGAACCAGTGGTATGATGATCCTGACGAGTGTACACGACCGAAATAGATTTTAAATTGCAAAATTCCTCAATCTATCCCACAAGAAATATGGGTTACTCACTACTCGTAAAAGAGAGAAATTTAAAGATCCACTCAAACTTCTTCTTGGTACGGTACACTCACATATGGAATAAGCTACCATTGAAAGTACGGGCAAGTGATAATCTAACCAAATTTAAAATGAACTTGGGCGCTTTTCTCACTATGCAGAACCTAATGAACAGAATGAAAACATTCGGTCTTCAGATGTGTTAATTTCATCAGGCCCAAACAATATGTGGCCTAGAATGCAGGTTCACCACATTTCATCATACCTTAAGTTTATGCTCGGAAATGCCACACTTGAGATCCTACTTGTAGGTAGAGAAACAACAAAGTGTATATCTTGCTTTATCTCTCCTTCGTTTATATTAAATATTCTACTGTGCTATGGCATCCGGATACTTTGCATTACCTAATGCGTACTGAAAGGAGAAGCCAACTCATTAATAACGCTACCTGTTATGCTAAACTGTTGCAATATTTTATCACACCCAATCGTATGACATCCCACAATATTGCTAGGCAGGCTATTTGGCTACTCATTTCGTTGATATTTA
This sequence comes from Dicrocoelium dendriticum, assembly GCA_944474145.2. Classification (NCBI taxonomy): domain Eukaryota; kingdom Metazoa; phylum Platyhelminthes; class Trematoda; order Plagiorchiida; family Dicrocoeliidae; genus Dicrocoelium; species Dicrocoelium dendriticum. The sequence goes on from OX104069.1 coordinate 38,454,392, forward strand.
TACCCCTTAAGTTAACTATTTCAACTTATTCTCCTGTTATTCTGTTGGTCACGAGTGGGCCGATCTCCTGAGGTGATGGTTCGAAACGTCTAAGCAACATGTATACCCACGCCAAAAGACTCAATGATGAATAGAAAAAGTGTGCAAACATTTAAAAAACAATCCAATGTGAACTGCTGAATTCACACTTAATGGCATATGACGCCAAGCGGTGATCCCGGTCATCATGCACGCAAAAAAACTATGAATGACGAAAGGGCTGATGGGCTTGAGTAACGAGCTCACCAAAAAAAAGAATTGCCCAAATGATGAATAAAATCGGTAGTGGCCAGCGTGTTTTTAAACAACACCGATACATAGGCAGATGGGGCGTGGAAGTGTAGGTGAAATTTCTCGAGGGACTACCCCGCATGGAAACAGGTCCCCGGGAGACGATTCCTCGAATGCCCGTGTTACTTCACTTGTTGTCTCTTACCATACTTCATTCTGCATTTAATCTGTTGTGCTCTTGATTCCTAGTTAGTTCATTTATCCCTTCTTACTGTCTTACCGATATTTCCTATTAACTTATTACTTAGATCATAGCCTCGCTCTTAGTTGTGGTGCATTTCCTTTCGATCTCTACACCAAAAATCGGATAACCATTGCACACTTTCCTAATCACCCTGCCTTTGGCATCTACAAGACTCCGATGCACTGAATAATTCCTGAGTTTGCAGTGAATAGGCGTTTATTTCTTTCTCTACTTATCTGTTTAATTCTCAATTTTCAACATTAATTTTACCGTGCATAGTCACACACGCCCTAACTATCCACCTACAAGTGAAGGCTGAAATGAATGCAACTGAGCTCACCCGGCATCTCAACCATCTGGCAGACCGAAACATTACTTGACTAATTCAACTCCATAATTAGACCAAGGAATATCTAGACACCATGCTATGCCTTAACTCCATACGATGTGAATACTGTCTACATTATTCTGAGAAAGAAACGAGTTTGAAAATCCACCGAAGTTACCTTAATACAGTATTTTCCTTATTTTCGCAGCTCCCTAACTTGCTACTCACAAATAGCTCCAACTGTATTACTCCGGTCTAGTAAATAAGATTGTGCATTACTCATCAGATTTTGATTGGTGACTGTTTCATTCTCTTCATACTGCTTCCCTCCCCCCATCAAACCACGGCCATTATGGCACCAACAAGCTGCACCGAAAACAACCAAAGGAGAATAATGCCCGCGAGCTGGTAGCACACGGCGACATAAGCCCCTAATGAAAATATTCGTAAAAACATCTCTATTTTAACCCTGTAAAAACCCAAACCATTGACAGCCTGGCACGCCTGAGCATGTTGCAATGTAAATATGATCCGTCCCTTTACAGGCTCGGTTTCTCTGTACCAGAAGAAATATACCTTATTATTATTGTTATTATTATTACTATTATTAAACTATGCTGTCCACTGGTGTAATATAGCAATCGGACACTGTCTCGAAACGGTGTCTTTATCTCGTTTTGTTCGGTTCCACTGTGTCAAGAATCGATTGTCCCTCAAGTACTGGCCTCGATAAAGCGATGGAAAGGGACCATAACGATAGAACTTCGACATCATGTGATCAGTGCTTGTGAACCAGAAGTTAAACATAAACAAACGCGAACAACTCTGTATGGTGTGTGGGGACCTCAAAACGAATGGAAGCCCTCTCACCAAAGCTAACATGTAAACAGATTGAGTGACATCAGCCGAGCGTCTACCAGATGATAGTTGAAAGTTCGTTGGAAAGAAACCTGTCTCGGTTTGAGGTTTCATTGCATTTGAGCATTGGCATCTGGGTCCCGATAGGGATTAGCAGAAAAGAACCGGATCAGTTGGGAAGAATTCACAGCAAACCCACTGGGGTAGATCGTAGTTGGTCAATCGTACGTTCGATTCCGCCACATCCGCAATACAGCAAAGCCATGGCGGTTCTGACAATCAAATGGAACGATCTCAGCATACATAGTAATGTCAGAGGCGATGACCATGGGTTAGAATATGTTGATGGCCACATCTGAGGGTCCAGCATGCAGCATGTTGTATTCCATCTTCGGGCCATGATTCGGTTCAGGGAGAAGCAGCCGCAATCCGTTCATCACAATGCTACTCACAGTCCTCCGGTTTGCTCACGGTTGACACACGTATGGTCCCTATCAGTTGGGTGAAGGTGGCACGTTCCCGTGACGCAAGATGACCTGTGAGGCAAGTTTCGCTTAACTGGCGTGCACAATTCCTCACTAGCACTTCCGCTCAGATAGGCATCCGGTGAGCGGGGTTGAACGGGAGCTGGAAACTCTACTAACTGGTGCGTCTGTGCGTTGGACGTACAGACGTCTTTCGGTACAGTTAACAACGGTCGTCATGTAAGAAAATAATTATCTCCAAAGCAGACCATGCGCTTGGGCGACCGTATCTGGTAACCAGTTTCTGAATTGCAATGAAGGAACAAATGGTTATTGAATGTCCAAATGCTGACAACAGCACTGCACAAGTAGTGTGTGATTGGTATCAAGCAGACCCCCAATGGAACTCTGTGCTTACTCCCATGTTCAACGCTGGCTTGTAGGCCAGGCCACTGAGTCAGACTTCGAATGGTATCTCTCAGGTGAATTCCACTTTACTCCATTGGCCCCTCGTGCAGCAGATAATGGATTCAAACGCTAGAGGCGAAAGTTCTTGACCACGATGGGATAGACCAGCCGGAAAACGATCAGTTGATGCCCTTCCTTCGCGAGTACAGGTTCACTTGCGAATCATTAAAAACGGACAACCAATGCATAGATCAAACAAGCTGACATCCTGCTGACACACGATATCTTGTTCCATGTCGAGTCGTTCAAATTCGATCTACTGTGTCAGATCGGTCAACCGACAACACTCAGCGTAACCTTGCTGTGGACTCACAGTATGAATGTGGTATGTCGAAACACGCTGTGACGACAGAACAGAGTTCCGATGCATCTGGGATCACAAAGACAGAACTCATGCGCTTCTGATGACGTGGAATTCTTGTTTCGTAACATCTAGGTGATGGGAAGCATTTTCAACACAGACGTAGAATCTAACCGCCTCCACTGTACAAAGTGGACAGCCGCACACATGCGTTCCGATCTCCGAACTCAATCGGGATGCGTGAGTAGCGGTCGTAAACAGAATGCTTTCTATCGTTTCGGTAACTGCTCCTATACACAGTACACCGGATATCTTCAAGGATCAACTTCATGATCATTCCACATCTTGAATTCGAATAGACAATAATCAGGATGTCATCGTTGTCCTAAATGACAGGAATGACCAGGCAGTCGAGAGGGTACTCCGCCCTTATAATGACGACTACCTTGCGCAAATTTGCAGTGAGCAGTAGCAATATGGTCGCTTTCGGTCAACATCAGCACGGTAGGATAAGCATACCACAGTATATGCCCAGACCTGGATTGACGACAAGTTCAGACTAGGGAAGCCCGTCTAACACTGAACGGTCCAACTGAACTGATTCTATTGTTGGGTTGGTAGAAAACCATGCGTCTGAATTTCAGTGAGAAATGTGAATCTGGACAGCCATATAATGTGAAGGAAACCTCGGCTGTTTCGAGTAAGTACTTGAATACATATAATACTGAACGTAAGCTGCCCTTGTTCATCCTTGATAGAACAACTAGCTGTCAGACACTCTCCCGTGTCGTACACAGAACTAGGGTAACTGGGAGCTGCGAACCCGCCGTGGCATGTACTATAACGATTATCGGCACAATGCAAGGTATTCAAAATATAATAATGCGGCAACGCATGTGACGGATGTGACTCGCCACCAAATAAAGTCACAGCCTACGGTTCCACACTGGCAAGTTGGTTAGTGCCACATTACACTATTATTGATACATACACGACAAGATATTCCCCTGTCTGCTCATTCCGTCACCACTTCACTTTTCACTCTTATATGGTTGATCCCTACATTACACACACACACACACACACACACACACACACACACACATGAATCCAGTCCATCGTCACAACACAAATGATTTGTTCTGTACCGGTAAACTTTTCCCATTTCTGCAACTGCTATCCTCTTTTTAACCCTCTCTCCATCGCATGCAACGCAACGAGCCTGTGGCGACACTAATTGCCTGTAAATTTTTGATCATGCCTCATATGGTGTGCCTCGATGCATTCGAGAATAAACTATTTATTTATTAATTTATAAGAGGCCAACACGAGGTAGTGCGAACGTTAGACCGTTCGCATAGCAAGTCAAAGAAAAATTGTGGATGGAGCATTGTTATTATTGTTGTTGCAGATAACATGTTCCAAAGCTAGCTTTCCCATTGATTGAGTTCTCCAAATAAAGCTCATGTGACTTGCCGATTCGAACCGAGAACCTTATGAGCGATGACCAACTCTGCTTGACCACCAAAGAAACAGGCTCAGTGTGGGCCAGATTGCCAGCAAGTTCATAGTTTATATGGATCTCACTATTAGGAAATACGGGGTGCGATCCTCAGCCCTATTTACCTCTGCACATAGTCCAACAGAGAACGAACCCGTAATGGAGTATGTTTAAGGATGACACTGTGACCGTGTCCCAACTCGGATGTGTTGCAAATTTGACACCGCAAGCAGCCAAAACCGAAAAAAACAAGTGTAGTTGCTTCGAACCGATGATTCATCGGGCTAGGAATCAGCAGATAAGCGAAAGGTGGGTGCACATGCGTGGACGCCATATGCGGTATGTTTATCTCGGGACCGGTGGCAACAATGAACCCAGGCTCAAGTGTGTGTCGTCTAAGCTGGCATTTGACTGTGACAATAACACTGAAGGTGAAGTGAAACGAGCTGATAAACACGGATTGTGAAACACAAACAATCTAGGTGCAGCCACGCGAGATACTGCTGACTGGCTATGGTGTGCGTGTTTTGCTGCGTAAAAAAGTTATCGTTAATGAAAACCAGTTCGATGTGTGTGCTTGGCACGATGGAGTCGACTTGGATTAGAGAGCAGATTAAGGTGCGAATACATAGGCTTCGAAAGAGTACGGTATGGAGAGTGAAACGTCGCAGTGGGTACGTGAGGATTTGAGAATACTTGCTCTGGTGTGAATGTGTATCAGCAGTACGCCGGTACACAGCATCGATGCTGCACTGCCACGAAACCACAAACAGTCGAGCGCGGGCTAAGAATACTGTGAGGGTCGCCCGGTCACCTACACAGGCTCGAACCTACGCCCTCAAATTACAAAGCAGGCTTGTGACCCATTAGGTCACGGGTGTGCTCCGTCATGAATCAAGAGAAGGGTAAATGAAGGCATATGCGGCCAGGAAAAAGATGCCCGTTGCAAAACGAACGCCAGTGGACAAAAAGGAGACTGAGTTGGTCTGGACTCTAACAACTGGCCAATCTGGTATGAGTGTCTACAAAGGTGTAGAAAACACCAGTGTAGCTCAATGAACTGTTGAGGCATGCAAGCTATCGTACCACTGGGACTGTATCCGGAGAACACCAGAAAGTCAGTACGGTAGTAGAAACCAAAGATGAGCACCAACCAAGCAGAGCACACCATACCATGTCATGGAACCGTGTGATGTGCTTGTGGTTCAGATTCATTCGAGAGCAACACATCAGCCTCAAGACAACAATGACTGCGGTTCTATTCATCGTACTGGCCAATGTCCGTATGTGAAACCGACTCAGAACAACTGTGCAGGCTTACGATAATCACGTGGAGCACTCCGTATTGAAAGGCAAGCTCAAATATGAGAATTGCGAACCTGCTCTACCACACAATGCGGATGTGTGGAGGGACCTCGGATGGCTATGACTTGTGTGAGGCTAGGCTGCATCTTAGCATCTGCTCTAGTGAGATGCGTCTTAGCATTCTGCTGGTGGATGCGAAGAGAACGCCTTCCCTGAGTACCAAGTGGATGGCTTGGCTGTGCAGAACCAATTGCGGAGGAAGGAAGGATACGCCGAAATAGGTAAGCGCAAAAGCGACTAAAAGAATGTGCTAGCAGATTCCCTCGGTAATCCACACTGACACTGCAGCCCGCATGATGCACACCGTGCCTCATCGCCCCCGTGTAAATACACTTAAAGGACCAACCGTGAGATGTTGCACGATTAAAGTGCAACTTTGGCTGCGTTCGAGGCGAAACACAGTACACCGGACCGATGCTCTGTACTGCATCCACCATCTCATTACTCTCTCAGTACCGCATTTAATACTAGCAACTGAAACATGGTTCTCCCCCCCCCATGTACCTCAGATACATTACCATGTTGAGGGCTACACCTCCTACGTGAGTAACCGTCATACGAGGAGTGGTGGTGGGTGAGCTAGATACGCTCGGGAACAGCTACTCATCCACTGAATATCAGACTCACGGATAAACAACGTTAATGAATACGTCTGGACTTCTGTGGAGTTGAACAATACCAACATTCTAGTAAGTTTGTCTATATCCCTACTCAGTGTGACACCCTCCACTTAAATTATCTCTCTTCTGATTTTGAACAGGCCTTCAATCTAGATTTCGCTCAATAAATAATCGGGGGTGATTTTAACATGCCAAATGTCTTCTGGGAAAATTGGTCTGCACCACCTAGACTCATGAGTCAGTTAAGAAGTCCAGCTTCTGTGGTGGACTCAAACCGTGCAAAAACCAACGAGAGGTAACAAAATATTGGACGTAATATTTGCTCACGACTTTTTTAACACCATTGTGAACGTGCTGTCTCTCTTTCCATGTATTGATCATAAAGTGGTAGCATCTCAGTTTCGCATTACCAGTAATAATCTAAAAAGTAAATCCTCAGCCCATGATAGCACCACGCAGAGAACTTACGAATTTAGATTGGGATATATTATCGTCTCCTGCGAACAACGAACTGGGATCCGTATTTTTTCTTACAAAAGAACTACAGACTGCGGGTAATGAAATGTACACGAACTTCTAACAAATCCTAGCCGCACTTTCGCCGATCAAACAACAATCGATTAAAAATGTCCCATTAAGAACGCCACGCTTATTGAAGCAATTAAAGATGCTTGATTTCACCTTGTTCATAAGGCAGGATAAGTTCCTTGTTGAACGAGTCAAAAAGAGCACGGAGAGCATGGAAGAGAAACGAGTTATGAAGTCCACAAACAAATCCAGAAACTTAGTCAAAATGATGAGGCACAAAATAAAATCCAACCTGATACAGTTTCCGCCATTACTCTACTCTGACTTCGGATCCACACACAATAGTAAATACTTTAAATAATAAATAAATAATAAATCACCAGCTGTACGCCGTAACGGCGCTTCACTGCCACGCGACCACCAGTCGCGCATGGGCTGTATATCGCGAGGACGCCCACCCTTACGCGGATCCGAACTGGTGGCCTTATGGTTGCAAACCAGGCGTGCAGAAAAGTCGGCCACCGGCCGAAACTTTAGATAATCACTTAATGTTATCGTTCACTGCTCCAGGTGACGTACCTTTGTCCAGTAGACCCATTAGCATTGTAAAACTGAGCACAGTAAGTTTCAAGTGCAGAGATATTCAAACCAACATAGACTGACTACAACCGTCTTCTTATCCTGGCCCAGATAGTCTACGAACTTCCTTGCAAAGATATGGCTGGCTAGCCGAACAAGCTCCACGTGGTGCCAGCTGGGTGGTTGGGGTTTATCCCGTTCCAGCGAATAGTTCGGCGGCAGTGTTCCAGGACGTGGTGGGTTTTCGCCTGGTAAGCGTTCTCCCTATAAAAAACCACAAGGTCCGTGTAACAACACCGCGACATGACGGATGTGACTCGCCACTAAATAAAGTCAATGCCTCTTCCCTTCTGGAGGATCCCCACTTCAGCAATGTCATTCCTTTCGAAGAGTACCTTTGATCCTTTCATACGATGGCGAACACAGCACACAAACTCACGAATACACACGTTTAAAGTTCACTCACCATGCCCACCAACACGTACACTTACATATATCCCGACACAAATACAGTATGTTACTGGTTAACTTGCTATATTTTTATACAACTACCGACCACACATGTTCGTATAATCATGATCACGGCTTCGCAGGCGTGCCCCGCACAACCGGGAACAAAACATTTATTTACGTATTTACTTTTACTCCTAAACTTGTTTGTCATGTCCATGGAGTCGGACATTTTCCAATCCAATAGAAACTCCCGCTAGTCAGTCCTAGACACAAAAATGAGCCAAAAGTAGACATCAGAAAGTACTTCTCAATTAGTCACACGCCTACTGTTGCGAGAGTAATGGAGCGAATAAACAAAGAGAAAACTATAAACCATTTGAGCTCATAAAACCTGATTAACTAGAAACAACATGGCTTTATACAAAAGCGATCATGTCAAACATGCATGTTGGAATTCCTGAATTGTTTAACGAGCTCTGCGGATAATGGCCATGCAGCTATCATTCGATGGAGTGTCGCATCGCCACCTGCTAGGCATCATAGACCCCTTGCATGCTTGGTTTAAAGCAGGTCTTACTGATCGTAGTCAACAAGTGCAACCAATTCAAATAGGAATCCATAGGTCGTCATTGTTGCCTGTGATCCAAAGGAGTGTCCTTGGTCCACTGCTCTTCTTGATGTACATTAATGACATAACAGACACCGGTAAAAATGGTACACCCAACCTTTTCGGTGATGATGTTAAGGTATGTACATTTTTTACCCTAAAAATCTGGAACACAGTTTGGATAAAATACGGAGAGATTCATTAGGACTCGAAAGATGGTGTAACAACTGACAAATGTCATTCGCGGCGGATAAATGCGGGATCTTCGCATATTGACGCAAAATAGATGGGGACACCCTATGTCAGTTTGGAAAGCCGATTCCGTTCCGCAACACAACAACTTGGATGTTCGTAATTCAAGCAGTCTCAATTTCGGGGAGCAGATCGAGTTCATAGCATCCAAATCCAGCCAACACAGCGCCGCTAATCTTCAGATCATTCGTATTGTGTGATTCCAAGCTGCATGTGTTCAAGATCTGCTTGCGCCCTCTATTGTAGTACTGTCTGATGATATTTACCAGTTGTAAGAAACGCGATCGTCAATGCTTGAAGAATGCGCAGGGTCGATTCACCAAAGCCCTATTTACCGAATCCCCCACACAAAACTATTCAGGGCGCTGTATTCTGCTTAAATTAGAGCCGTTGTGGTTACGGAGATTGAAACAAGGCATGAAGCTTCTATTCGACTTAGTGCACAAACGAGTATTTGCCCCACACTCTAGTATACATTTCATTCACAACAGAAGGTATAACATCAGGAACTAAAACAAACATACGTAGAAAATTTTACTTGACAAAGTACTCGGATATCCGGAAAAGACTGCCTACTTAATTGCGACCCTGTGAGTCGAAATAATGGTTTGGAAAAATGCTTGATAAGTACCTCACTGTGTTGCAAGTCAAAGAACTTACGAAACTGGAATGCAGAATGCAAACAATATTTGAAGAAGGGATTGAATTACAGGTGCACAGGGACAACCTCGCGTGATAACAGATGCCAAATGGCTGAATAATATCATCCTCATTTAGTTAAACCATTAAGCTTACTCCCATTCCAACATTATGTTACCTCGTTTTTTGACATGCAAAGTAATGCTCATCTCTCTCTCTACAGTTTCTGTGCACTGCTAATTGTTGTCACTTCTTTTCCTGAGAAAACAACGCCACTACCTGTGGCAGTGCTTGATGCTCTGTGAAGTCTACTTTCCATACTAATTACTCTACAACTCGATTGTCTGGAGACGCTGGATCTATCTCAAAATCGTTCATGGAGCCGCATTTCCTCATATGTTTATTGTTTCTATGTATTCCCTATTTACAACCTGAAGCAGAACTTGTCGGATATATACCATTCATTTATCGGTATTGGTATTTCGCCACCTTCCATTGTTGACTAAGACTGCGCCGATCTCCTGAAGTGACGGAATGAAGATTCCGGATTATGTAATACCACCAAGTGTGGCCAATTGTCAAAGATATACTGGTGAGAAAAAATATGCCAACTCAAGGCAAATTACCACAAACTCGTCGAGTGCAAACAGTGTCAGAATGGTAAGAGTCCGAAGCCGAAATGGGTTGAATAGCCCAGAAGAGTATTACAGAATGAAAAACATAACAGCTCACTTATCTTTGCGAACCGATTGCTCATCATATATGAGAAAGGCCAGAAAAATGACCTAGTATGGTGATAGCTCGCTTGCGGTTATGCCACCCTAACACGAAGCCAAATGGGACGCGGAAGTGCGGATGAAATCTTTCGAGGGAATACTCCGCATGGAAGCAGGTCCCCATGAGTAGGTTCCACGGATAGACGTATTAATTCTATTGTGATTTTCTCAATAAACACTCTCGTCCCACTTTCAAACTCTCCTTCCTCTTACCATTTCTACCAGGTGAACTCTACGAAAGCCTGATTTGGAGATACTCTGGAACATTTGAAAAACATCTGCATTTTGAGATGACGTTGTACTAAATGATCAGCCCAAGAAGTTGGACAGCAACTCGCATTCAACCTCACACGGCCACCCCACCAGTTGCGTGCTGGCTAGGAACACTGCCTCACCGTGCACTCTTTCTGCGCACAGAAGTCGGTTGGAAGAAAAGACAAGGTGGCCAGCGAATGACGGGCCAAAAGTATGAAGGCATTGTCTTCACATTCGGCCGCGGTTGGGCGCTCTCGGCTCACCGGTCGGGGGCGCAAGAAACATGAAAACACTTGGTTAGAAACCCTATCGGATATGTCAAGAAACCGAGAGCAATGGCGGCCATGTTGTGAGACTGCCCCCATGACTCCAGTTTTACAATTTTTTACCCGCTCTATTTCCTTAATATTGTTGTCTTATTATATCTGTCCATACAATGTGGCACTGCCAAATGAACTGTTGGGTGTGTTCAATATATCTAGACCGGCGGAAGAGCCAATGGTGCGCTGAGGATGACAGATAGTCTACCCACTGCTGCTACTGTTGTGCCATTTGCTCATGTCCTGGACGGCTACTCGTGGCGACCGCTGGGTGGGAGTTGGGTTACGTACTTCACCCTGCTAAGATCCAGGACACCTATCCGCATGAGTCAGTGAGCTGACCATGTCCTAGATCCATTGCCTTTAGGGTGTACATTTAATCGAAGGCTTTGGCTGAAGACCCGAGTCGTTCTCCTGTCAGGTGTGGGCGTCCTGCCAGTATTCTTTTATTCTCGACCTTGCGAGACACACCTTTACAGGCATGATCATGTTTAGCTGACAGTGTGATCAAAAATGTACAAATGTACATGTTTGGCATAACAGTGTATGTAAGTGTATGGGTGTATATACGTATGTAATTGTGTATGAATGTAGCTTGCGTTTTTGAATGTGCCGCAGCATTTTTGACTGTTTGTTATCGTCAGGAATGTGAGCATAAGCGATTGATGTCCTTGGGTTGGATAGCACTTTCCGGATATCCACGGGCCAGTGACTTTATTTTGTGGCGAGTCAATGGACAGTTGGTGGGTGAGCCCACTGACATCAGCGCGCGACCGATGACCGCTCGCCTACGACTCGGAAGAAGTAAGTTTGCCACTTCTATAAGCAAGTACGGTTCGACCATGTGTTATCCTGATGACACGCGTGATCAATGCTATGCTTGGCTATCCTCCGTGATACAGTCTATGCCGAGGAGTGACCGACTATTTCTGCTGGGTGATTTCAACGCGCGTGTTGGGCGTGATGCATCAGCGTGGACAGATGTTATCGGTCCGCATAGCATTGGTTCAGCGAATGCGAACGGTGACAGGCTGCTCTCACTGTGCGCCACTCACGGCCTGACGATCGCGAACACTCGGTTTGCACTGAGTGCGAGTGATATAGCAACTTGGACGCACCCACGGAGTGGTCACGCTCACCTGCTCGACTATGTCATCGTACGTCGGCGTGATATGCGTGAAGTGCGCATGACACGTGCACTGCGTGGAGCTGAGTGTGACACTGATCACAAATTGCTGCGGACCAAAGTGTACATATATTTTCGTAACTCTATGTTTTGCACTCCCGCTGGGAATCGGCGCAACTTTAACATTCTCTCACTTGATACTGTGGCAAAACGTATTGAGCTGGAAAAGTCGACGGCTGCACGCCTGTGTGATGTGGAATGCATAGCCACAGTGGGTGACCTGTGGCACCACATTCGCGACCAGGTGACAGCTACTGCCGAGGAGACCATCGAGCGCGCAAACTGTAAGCGGCCTGATTGGTTTGATGAGAACAAGGCGGCGATTGGCGCATTGGTGTCGGAGAAGAATACAGCATTTGCTGCACAAGTGGCAGACTCTAGTGACTTGGGAAAGAGTAGTCAGTTTCGCAAAATTCGACCGCGACAGACCCGAAAGCTCCGTCACATTAAAATGCATGGTGGACGGAGAAGGCGAAGCAGATGGAATACTACGCCGAACGCTGACAACACAAAGAATTCGTTGACGCCTTGATGGCGGTGTACGGACCGAGGCTGGAGCCGCTGAGGACGTTGATCGATGGTACTTCAGGCGCTACCTGCACACAGACTGCAGACATAATGCAGATCTGGTAAAAACACTTTAAATGTCTCTTGAACAACCGTCTAGAGATTGACTGGCCTACACTGAACAGTCTTAATCAGCACGAGATGAAGACGAGCCTGGCGGACACGCCGACACGGGATGAGACGCACATAGCACTTGCTCAGCTGCGAAATGGCAAGTGTATCGGTGCCGATGGGATCCCGCCTATAGTATTGAAACACGGTAGACCCGCGTTGGTGACTGCGCTGCACCACTTGGTGCAGCGCGTATGGATTGAGGAGGAGATGCCTCCTGAGTTGAACGATGCCCTTGCGCAGCCGCCTATCGAAGGCGGCTGTTGCCTTTGGCAGGCTAGAATGCCGTGTGTAGAACAACCACCAGCTCATTGTTGGGACGAAGCTGCTGGTATACAAGTCTATGGTGCTGTCCGTTCTTCTATACGGCAGCGAAACCCGGACGCTTTATCGAAAAGATGTCAGATATCTGGAGAGCTTCCATCAGCAGTATCTGCGCCGTATTATACGCATCGGCTGGGGTGACCGAGTTGCAGACAGGGAGGTGTTCCGACGCAGTGGCACGTATGCAGTGGACTGTATAATTCTGCTGGGGCACCTGAGGTGGCTCGGGCATATTCGCCGTATGGATTCGACGCGGACACCGAATAACTATTATATGGTCAGCTGAGCATTGGGAAGCGGCATGTGTGAAAACCGAAGTTACGATACCAGGACAGGATCAAAGTGAGCCAATCAAGTTCTAATGTTGATTGCAGGTCGTGGGAATCGAAGGCAGTTGATAAGCGTGCATGGCGTGATCTAATCACAAAGGCAGTTGCCGAAGTGCAACAGAAAGCCTTCGTGTATGCAGAAAAGAAGCGGCAAGTGCGGAAGCGACAGGTGCCGACGGGCTGTACTCCATCGACGTCGAGTGCGTGGTGCTGTAGCACGTGTGGCCGCGAATGCTTGAGTTAGGCAGGTGTAGTGAGCCAGGAACGCGGGCACTCGGGCCCAGCGTCGAAACGACGACGAATTCTGCTGAGAAGGTAGGCAGAAAGGCGCAGTGTTGGTAGGCACGCTGCATTCGATTTACTAACCGCATGCTTGTCTGCTGAGTTTCTTTATTTCAGGTAGTTGATTTGCTATCTTGCCTTAGTGTTATTTTCTCACCGCATATTAATGTGTACCTGAATAAGTTGCACATTCCGCTCAAAGTAAAGATGGTTAACTTCGCTTACTTTTTCTACTTCTTACAAATGTGTCTATCCCCTTTTTCAACCATCCTGAATCTATCACGGCTAGTTTAAGGATCCATTTATCGCATAGGCTAATTTAGCGGCATATCCGAATGGTGCTTTTGACCATTTTAATGGTTATTTCATTTCATGTGATTGCTGTTTGACATCCCAAGTGTGGATGCGGTTGATGTGCATGCTGACAAAGTGCCTACCTGTCTATTACCCACTACCTCGTCCATACTGGCTCCAGGAGACAGCTGGTCGTTGCTGGAGGGGACGGGGTGCACGGTCCTTGTGGCCGTACTAGGCTCGAAGAGTGGTTCCATGTACTCAGTGTGGAGTGGACTACGGTCCAGCCACCGCCTTGTGTGTGCTTGATTCCCAAACACAGCGTGCATGTGTTTCCCTGCGAAAGAGTGTGGACAGGCTCCGTTGATGAAACGCTGCTCCCATCCACATGCCTCCCGGTATTTTTCCTTCGAGTTTACACTGGATATGGGGTGTGTGGATGGAACTGTGGGTGGTGCAACGCAAGCCAACTATGGTCCCTATGTAGGCACAGGCGTCCTGTGGCTGGCCACAGTGACAGAGGAATCCGAAACCGGATGCTGCCAACCATTATATATATATATATATATATATATATATATATATACATATATATATATACATATATATATATACATATATATATATATATATATATATATATATATATATAATGTTGCGAGATCGCACGAACCTAAGCAGGATCGAGATGTCGACCTGTGCAGTACAAGCCAGACGCCCTATCCTCTAGATCACTAGCCAGCACCGACTGTTTCACATGAGTGAACTGTACCTGTGCGGTGTATTGCTACACATGTAGAAAAAGCGGATTGGCGTACAGGCCTTCGAAGAAAGTCACTATGTGAACGCTAGAGAGTAATAGTCTACAATCGCCGCAGTGATTGTGTCTAACAACCCGACGACTCGAACTGAGCGAGGTCTACAAGTAAATGACACGGTAACAGACTAGTTTGGTTGGGTTCACAATTTTTGTTACTTGCTCTGCGCTCTGGATTACAATCAGAAACATGTAGTAACCGAGTGCTAAGAGAAAGATTGGAAAAGCGGCTAGTCTGACCCCCATGAGGCTATAAAAACGTTGGGGTTATGAGCAACGGGTATCAGCTGTATCAACAACAGCAATGTACAAATACCGTGCAATGGTGCATGGTTCTCATACAGCAATGAACCATGTGAAAGTTCCCAACGAATGGAAATCAATAACCATCGTGATAGTAGAACCTAAATGGCCCCAGAAAACATCCACGGTGAAGACACTTACACCTTCAGAACATCGCCCGAGGAAAACCATTAACGATTATCGGAAAATGAGACGGCGTCATCGAGGCAGTTTACGAGGGGTTCCTAATCCCCGCGTAACAATCAATCTTAACCATAGCTAAGTCGGCATCATGCACGCGTCAACCAGGTGCTCCAGCTGGTAGCAAGCATAGCACTAGTACCGGTTTATGTGCCATGTTCTGTAACGTTGACAGCTAAGCAAGAGGTGGGTCTGTGGACCTCAATCTGGAAGACTTGAAACCTCATTCCCACCGTCGAGTGAAAGAGGGACGGTACGAAAATTACGTGCAAATAGCCAGCT
This sequence comes from Dicrocoelium dendriticum, assembly GCA_944474145.2. NCBI lineage: Eukaryota > Metazoa > Platyhelminthes > Trematoda > Plagiorchiida > Dicrocoeliidae > Dicrocoelium > Dicrocoelium dendriticum. The sequence goes on from OX104069.1 coordinate 38,469,895, forward strand.
GCTTACCTGGCTGACACTGTGGTGGTAAATGAAACGCAATCTTTGACCTTTGATAGAGGAGTGGAGCCAGTAATATCCTCCCATTGAGCCGGCAGTGTACCGCCTGTTATGCTACACAGCAGTCGAAGGCTGGGCGCACTGGGTGTCTTGGAATCGGTGGTGGTCGGGTTGAGCATACCTCGCATTGCAGTCTTGGGAAGCGGTATGGTCAGAGTGATTGGTTTGTGAAACTTGCGGCGCCTTGGCTCCAGTGTCACGATCGGAGACACGGCCACACGATTACCCAATAGGCGAGAGACCAGTTCGGTTGGAATCGGATGAGCCTGTGGTAAAACCGAGATGCGAAAAGACTGACATGCATGAGTCTGTGACAAAAAAATGATGTCTAGGTGAACAGAGTAGAAGAAAGCATAAACTTCATTAGTAGAAATTATGAAGATGATAGAGCAAAGTGGGGGCAAAATATGAGACACGAAGAAAGACGCTGCTTTTGAAACAAGCAGCAAAGAGTTCGACCTAAAAGAAGCAGTTAAGTCGATCGCAGCTGGGATACGCGGTAGAAGCTGGAAGAGTGGCTAATGACAATTACCAACTATTATAGAGAATGTGCCCCAATTGGCACCGCTTATCGCTGGGTCTATGTGAGCTGGATAAAAGTAAGTAAATGAAGCGTCTGAAGCATTCTGGTTAACGAAAGGTCTTCATTCGCGTGCGGTTTCGGTGTAAAGTTATTGGGCATTGCGCTCCTCACTGTCCAGGGCAGACACGTAAGTATGTGGATACAGCATGGGAGAATTCATACAAAGGCGAGATTGTGGGTTAGTTAGATGTCAGTGGTGCTGGAGAACATAGTACAATCGCTATGCTACCACGCAAACATCATCAGCTGCATGTGGAATTGGATACTGCATGACCAGTGTACCTGCGCAAGTTCGAACCCGTGGACTTTCGGATTCCGAAGCCAAGTGTCATTCGGCTAGTTGAGAATGCGCTGAATTCCTAACCAGACACCTAAATACGTCCGGGTTTGATCGTCGGTGAGCTCGTGCTACGGTTGCATTCCCTTCGCTATCTGATCAATTATACATTTTGCTCCTAGAAAATACTTCGGTGATGCTCAGACTGTCAATGGAAAGAATAGGTGTGAACAAATAAACCTGAATGTTGCAATTCGTCAGGCCCCATTTCTGTCTGAGCGAGATAGGAGCGCTAAGGAAACAGATCCAGCATTAGTGCTCGCAGTGGGAGAGAGGAGGAATTGTCAGTTGAACACAAGTTGCAAAGATTATGTCTCATTCAGTAGCCACGAAGAGAACACAGTGTGAAGGAGAAACTACACGCATGCCATATGTGCTATTCTGGTTTCATTCGCTGAAGGTTAAATGGAACGGTTGCCGTGACAACACATAGGGGTGGTAAAGGTATCTTAGTGACTAAGCCTGATTCAACAACTGACAGTCTGGATCACAACCCACGCTTCTCCGATGGCCAAAAAAGTGGGGTGGCTAGAGATAAGAAAGGTTTACAGGCCTTAATAATGGAAATGTGACGAAGATTGCAAAGACCTCGCAGTTAGAATGAAGACTAATGACTGCCTACTCGCATGCACACACAAAGACAGACATCTTGCTTCTCTGATTATCCGGTGGGTTCGAAGTTCAGGAAGGATAGAAAGAAGTTGCTATTGCAGCCCAACAGCAGTTCAATGATAACATCACATATCCATGGAAGAAGAGGGCTAGAGATACCGTGCGCGTTCGCCGACTCTTCAGCAATCCACCCCACTCCCCATTCAAAGGTAACTGTTATGATTCACTTTACAGCACGAAAGATCCAAAGCAGCTAATGTCCGATGGCAAGCATTCCCTGCGATATCAGGTGTGTACTTTCCACAACGATGGAGTAAACGCGTGCGTTAAATTCTCTAGTAAAATTAGGGGGATCGAAATTTCGGCAGGAAATGGCGGACTGTAAACCGCATACCAAAACTTGGTTCGTTCAAGAACAATGCTGCACCGAGACCTCCTAAATCAGATTTGTGTAAAGGACAACTATAAGCTTGAGTGAATTTCGTTGAACAGTCAGAATTTGCCAGATATCCATCGGACAGGGTGGCGTTCCGCGAAAATGCCGCAGGAAAATTCAAAGTAGGCGCATCATAACGCTCCGGATTTCACTAAAAAATAATTTTATGGTAGCTGATGAAACTGCTACATGTGATGTGGTCCAAGAGGTGTATAACCATAATAGCACAAGTTCACGTGTTAGAGCAATATAGCGCTCTTTGGCATTTAAAGAAAAATGACACAAACAGATGTTTCTGATGAGTAAACTGCTGACAAAGCGAAAGAAACGTGTGTCTAAGGTTGCAATTAACCTAATAGGATCGTTCCAAGCTTCGAAGTTGCCCGGGAACAAACGTTGCCTGTTTGGCATTGCGGCCTACATACCCACAAACTGCAGCATTGATGCGGTGAAAGATGATTTCTATAACCAACCTAACGATATTCTTCGTTACAGAAGAAGCACAGATACTGTGGTGCTTGCTGGTGATCTAAACCCCCAAGTTGGAAAATAGTTCATTGATGAGCTGCATCTGGGCGGCCAACATTGTATAGGCTCCCGTAATGATAACGGTGAGCGGTTACTACATCTGAAGATGATCGCCTCTTTCTCGTGAGCACTAACTCTTGACACAGCACCCCCAGAAAAGTGACTTGACGCCCACCAGCCTCGGACCAGCCATGGATGCAAATCAATCATATTAAGGTCAGTTATCGCTGGAGAGGCTGCGTCCAAAACTGTCGCTCGATTTGGAACACGAGCAGGGACTCCGATCACGCTGTTGTGGGTGCCGAACATTGGGTGCGTTTCGGCGGACGTCCGCAACGTCGCTGCGATCGCACAGACACCAGAGAATCGGCGAAGCTAGATGTTCTGAATGCGTATCAAAGTACGCTGGCAATCGGGCTGAGTAAACGTCCAGTGAACACGGTTGAAAATCATTGGTTGCATATTCGTCAAACGTTACTATCAGCAGGCATGTCTTCATAAGGCAAATCAAAGTGCCCATCTGGATATTGGGTCTCTACACAGTCTCTGGAACTTATAAATGCTCGCCGACGTATTCCGGCTTGAAGCGAATACAATGTGACTCCCCAAAATCTCAGGGCAAAATTGCGTGCTAGCCTGAAGAGATACCGCGGAGTCTGGTGGTCTCGTCGTGCATCGGAAATAGAAACAGCTGCCACCGTTGGTAATCGTTCCGTCTGATACGGGAAACGGACAGCAGACTTGGTGTTAGCGAGACCGCACGCGACAAGAGTGGGTAGCCGACCCACAGCTTGTCAAAAGGCTGGGAGCGTCGGGCCGAACACTTTACAAGGCAGTTTAACCAATCTGAGTTATCACTTTCTTTTCGGGCATTGGGTGCCCTTTTACCTGAGCCGTGTCTTTGGATCCGCAGAAGTCGAAGGTGAGATCAGACTGCTGCAATTGCGTAAGGCCGAAGGGGCAGATAGAAGTCCCCAAGCTCTTTCAAATTCGGGGACCTGCTCTTGCAGATGATTCACACGAGCTACCAGTGAAACTTTGGGAGCAAGAAAATATCCCAACAGACTGGAACCACTCCGTCATAGTCCCAATTTTCAAGTGAGGCACCCATTCTGAATGCGGTAATCATAGAGAGATCAGTCTGATTTCAGTTGCCTCTAAATTGCTTGCGTCTGTCATTTGCCATAGACTGACTGGCAATCGTGAGAGCCAGATTCATGAAGAGCAAGCCGGGTTTCGTCCAGGTCGGGGTTGCATCGACCACATCTTCACCTTGTGTCAATTGTTGGAGCACCGCCATGTTTATTGGCAACCCACCGTTGTCATGTTCCTCGACATCAAAGGTACCTTCGATTCGTTGGATTGATGTGCCATTTGGGACTGTCTGCTGAGGAAAGGTGTGCCCGGTAAATACGTAAACATTATCAGAGCAATGTGTGTACACAGTTCGGTCAGAGTGAGGGTTTGTGACAAACTGTCGCTGCCTTTCAATATCTCCAGCGGTGTGAGACAAGGTTGCCTGCTGTCGCCTTTCCTCTTTAACTTCCATTGATGAAGTTATGGAAGTAGTGTTCGCTGGACACGACCTAGAAGGTGGGTAGCTATTTCCCGGCGAGCGACTTCTTGACTTGGAGCATGCGGACGACATTGCCCTCACCCGTGACAGTTCCCAAACGTGCCAAGCAGCACTGGACCGATTTGCACTGGCTTACAATCGTTTTGGGCTATGCTTTGCTCCACGAAACACAAAAGGCTTCTAGAAGATTGGCAGGGACCCACCCCTGCGGTGACCCTTGGTAGTGAGCAGCTAGAAGTCGACCAGGAATGCAAATAACTAGGCAGCTATTTTAGCGCCCACGGGATCTAAGATGAGCTTAAGAAGCGTATAACAAAAGATCGAGGTGCTTTTGCCAATATCCGTCACCTGTGACGCCGACCCGACATCACTAGCCGTTAGGGGCAGAGTTTATAATGCAGCCGTACGTTCAATCCTCTTATACGGTTGTGAAACCTGGCCCATCAGGTCTACAGACATAAAGAGGCTAGTCACGTTCGATCATCGCTGCCATCGCATCTTAGCTCATGTCTGGTGGGAGCACCGCGTGAGAAAGGCATGTGTTCGGCGTCGCGTATTTGGTGCAGGAAGAGCTCGGTTCCGATGGCTGGGCCACGTGTTGCACATGCCAGCACACCGACTCCCGCGGCGTGCGTTGTTTGCGCGCCGGGGGTGTGTTGGATGGGGAGACCAAGTGAGGACTTGGTCGAGAGAAGTAAAAATCCTCACTTCGAACATGGCGTCGGTTGGTACATCCTGACTGCCTGACTGGGATCCCAAGGACAATGAACACATTTGGTCGGACACACTTGCTGATGCGGCGAAGAGCCGGCCCCAATGGCATCTGTAGTGGGAATTTCTTTGTCCATCGTCCCTTAAATTCCCCCTCCAATTACGATCTCATGCGAGATGCAGGGTATAATATTTAACATCATGTTAGTTGCTTTTGTATTATCTGTAGTGTAAAGTTGTATTGTGGCACAGTAGCTAAAGCGTGTTGCTAACCCTCAGTTTGCGTGTATTGGTTGACTGAATAAGCTTATATGCTGCTTTCCGATAGGTTACATTTGGAAATTACGGTCGAAAATGGAAAGCAACCAGCAAAATATGAAGTCCGAGAAATGGTAAGTTAAAGCGAACATATGTGGATCACGGTAATTCGTACAATAGGTTACTGGCCACATGTTGTATGCGTCTGCACACTAAAAGCATTCCCTAATCGGCCTTTCAGCTGGCAGGTTGGCGGGACGCTACCAAGGAACTATGGCTATCACAACTGTTCTAGGTGAAGTAATGGGTGAAAATTATGAGCACATATTGAGTAAATCGCGACGTGCATTTCCTTCCACACTTTTGTCGAATGTCAGATACGCAAAGTTGGATAGTGGTATGACAGGTTTTTAGAAAGAAGTGCAACACCATGACACAGGGGACTGAACGGATTGGTGAGCATGTACCGGTGCAATGGACAAGTGCGATGGACGTCAAGACGGCTGAAAATGAAGGCAAATAGTGAAACGCAGTGGTGAGAGTGGGTGAATGCAGTACGTTGTGGGCGTGTGAGAGGGTCACGCAAGAACTGTCCATCACCATGTGACAAAAGACGCGGAGGGGAATGGAAACAATGAGTCGTTCGTGTACCCGATAAGCGAGCGAGCGGCAAAGTGAGAAGCAGCGGGCGCAAATGGGATTTATTACAACTCAAGTTAATAACTTGGACAGTCGTTGCGCTCTTTGTAAGCGCATCAGCAATGAGTGCTTCTTCGCTCCGGTGAGAGTTTCTATACTATTGTATCGAGTTGTACAACGGAACAGGAATTATATCCAAAAGCAGCATTGATCCGATCGATAAGGGAGCGTATGTAAACAGGAATGATAACGCTGGATATATAGTCTAACGAGTAAACATAGCGAACACCTTCAGCAGGGAACGTGTATGACAGAATGAACCGTTTCCGTAAAATTTGAGTAGGCCACATGGCATCCAACATTAAGAAAACCATCGTTAGTAACAAGGGTAAAGCAGAGGTTAAAAAGAGAACTCTCGATTGGAAGTCCGTGTTCGAATAAGTGTGGCGTCCCATGAACTCTCTCACCTGTAGACCAACGCGAATACGCTTTTGCAAGGCACCTTCGGGAAAGACAGCCTGCACCTGTGGAACGACGGTGGAGCTGAGCACGCCGCCGTCTGATCCAACCATGGCAGTCTCCTGACGTAGGCGGCTTACCACGGCCAAGTACTGTGGAAAATCATTGGTTAAGATGCGGATAATGCGCTTCTCACGTAATTCCTCCATCGTCTCTAGAGTGTCTGTTTGACGGGGACATGAATGATAAGAAAGATAAGTGAATTAAGAAGCAGAGACAAAAAACGTGAGAAAAGTTGGCAAATAAGGTGACAAAAACTGGCTTCGATAAATCGTACGCTGGTTGGGACAAAAGTCCGCCTCTTACAGTTGTAGAGATGCTAAAACCTAGTGTTCTAAGCAAGTGTTTCAGTCTGGAAGCCGATATGTAAAGGGGAAATAACGAGGAAATAGGTAGGGGTCGGTACTGGTCCAAAGGAGGACGAAACCGGTTATGGGGTGTCAGGGTTGGGAGGAGCAACAACTAACCACCAATTCGGTTACGGTCCTTGCGATCGTATTGACCAAGGTCTACTTCAGGACCGAGGTCTGAATAGAGATTGCGAGTCGCAATCCAACCACACAGCGGGTACACCAAATGCCACCTAGGGGTCGGTACATTCGGGATACGGTTGACCAGGGTCATCCAGTCCATAATGTGCCATGATCATAGCATTAATGAGGAGCCTTAGTGGGAGGACCTTAAGGAGTAGCTCAGAAGGCTTGCTGCATCATCATTGTCTGCATGCGACCCGCATGCGACCCTGACATCACGCCTCACACCATCGAACAAACGCGACGAGAACTCGCCGAGGCAGAACTAGACATTTGAATCAGATGAACTTAATACGTTGTTATAAAAGAAAGAGGGGGACTGGCTGTTGGTCTTGTCACCCTATTCAACGCTATAGGGACAGTTATCAGTAATTGCTCCTATCATTTAAAAGAAGATACAACGCTGTATACCATACACCTTTGTCTCGGAACTGCCCAGATGCACCAATACCGTTGTATCTTGTTGGTAGTCGGGATAAACAGACCAATGGAAGCCGAACTGGTCACAGTTCTGGTAGGGAAAGCACTGATAACATGTTTAGATTTCCTTGTGCTGGAACAGTGGTACACAGAGACGATCCATTGAAATAACCTTCATCGATTCGACGGTTAGTTTTAATGAAGTTGATCGAGCCGATCCGTGACACTGTAAATTCTTGGGCTGTGTCGAAATAACCCTGTTCTGCTATGAAATTGATAGGGTACACCTTCTGAAACCCATAAAAGCTATGGGAAGCAATCACTTGCGTTCCTTAAGGTAAGCGAGATGCATTAAGACAGCCTTGTGTTCCACTTCTTCCTACAAACTTTGCGATTAAAATAAGTATAAATGACGCTGTTCTTTAGGTTGCTAAGACAATTCAGGTTCTGTGAAGTGACGGAGCAATAATGTTAGGCAGAATGGACGATGCAGCTTCCTCGGAGTCGAACTCAGCTCGTAGAAGTAGAAGAATGCGCGGTTCAAGATGCGTTTCGCACCTTCAAGTTAAAAAGAACAACTATAGAACCGTGTCAACATGCTGCCGGCTCTAACCAACACTAACGGACTAAGAGGTTGATCCGTCTCCGCAACCAATGGTTGTATCGCCGTCAGCCTTAACACCAGAGTAGGGCTTATAACGCTGGGGTAAGGCAAGTGTTACCGAATAGACCGGAACATGGCCGCTGCGTATTGGAGACGCTAAGAGTGGCTGTTAGTGAAAGCAGATGGCTTCAGTGGGTAGCTCGTATCTGATGGGATTACGGGCTAGCAATACCTACATCCGCTAGTCGGTGTTTGATAACAGATTCTCGAGTGCCGAACTGGGGTGTCTGTTAAACTGGAACCGTCTAGGTTGATTAGTCTGTCTTTTGTGTGCTTGTTAACCGACTAACTTATGCTGCACCAATATGCGGGAACTACAATGGGCGAAAAATTGCCTTACAGTTGTGTGACATTTTCCTGGAGGTGCCTATCGAGGTAGACTACACCAATGGTTAGAGACCTAATGCGATACAACGCTTTGCTTTCAAACCCTCGCGTCTAGCTGGTAACTTTCTAATTCGAGTCCTATCAAGGACCTGTTACCTCCGACCTTTTTGATTGTATTCCCTTACATGTCCTGTTCATGCCCCTTCAATTCTAAGTTTATCACAACTGATGTATCGTAAATCAGTGCGATTGGATACTTCACACTTGTGCTTCTAAATAAACTGGACCTATTTTTACCACAGCTCCTGCTAATGAACGGTCGAACACCGCGCCGACGTTGCTGACGAAAATGCGCCTAGCTCCTACCACATAGTAAAAATCAAATGAGAAAGGACTGGCGACAATGACCACCTGTCCGGGTGCAAAATACCAGGTAAACTGCTAGATGTATTAAATGGGAAGCAAGGGAATGCCGTTTGATCAAGAAAAGTGGCACGGGCCACATGACAGCGCATTTTGGTGGCCAAGTGGGGCGGATCACATAAAAAACAAATTCAGAGACGAACAACCAAGTGGTATAATGGAGTATCATGCTTTAAAAGGATAGGGTTACACTCTTTGTGTTATGAAAATTCCAATTATCCTGACGACCAAGCACTAGGCTACCGCAATCAGCGACAGAATAACGGGTCTTTAGTTGGAGGTCGAAACCATCGGGCAGAGTCCTGTAAAGCATAACGTCACTGGATCGATAAATATAGGGAAATAGTGGCTCATTTGGTGTAATACTGGTCGCTACTTTGTGTGAATATGACGCTAGTTGACAACCCGATTTATAACTGAATAGATGCCTCAAAGGAGAGCGGAGGAAAACCAAATGCGCTACAGGGATCCAGTCAAAGTAGCACCTGAGTTGTACAACGCGGTTGAAAGCGCGGCTACTGGTGGAGATGAATAAGCCGAGCGCTCAAGCAGCAATCAGCGAGACTCCCTCAGTGGGATTACCCGGTCTCTGGTGGCGCATTCGGCCCCCTTCCCCTCCACCCCAAGGTTGCCGTTCCACCTCATCAGTGCCACTATATCCATCAAACATGGCCAGCCATTCTAGTAAACAGGAAATATGTAATTTGTCTGTGAGTTTGGACGAGATGACACATGAAAGCCTAATCAGGACATTTAGTGAGTGCTGAGACTCTCGGTTAATAAAACGATCATCGTGTATTACGACTGCTTCATCCCTGAACACTCTTGTGCACACGATCTTGGATTAAAAAATTCATCCCACTACCATAGCTCGGAATAGGCACCTTGGTAACTAACGTGAGCCAGGTAGTTAGTGGTTAATGTAATACCCAACAAAATCCATACGATCCCTGTTAACCAATGCTTTCTAAAATCACCGTCCCCCTTAGCATTAAATAAGGCCACATCATTCACGGCAGAACGCGGAGTGACAGGAAAGCCACAGAAAACTTGTTAATGGCAAGAAATTCAACTCAGCGTCCTTAGATTGCGACGAATGGAATAGCGCTCAATGTTCCCACACAATTTGATACGCTAGAGGACAAACTGAGTTTTGTCTGTATCAAAAATGCAACACAATCCTCTGCGAAGGAATTCGCAACAAATGTTGCGCAACAGTTGTATCACAGACAAACAATGCTCCAAGTTCCTCTCATGTAAACACACAAACCATGTGTCAGTGTGACGATATCATTCCATGCCAAACTTCAGAAGTACCTGAAATTGGACAAGATTATGACCACTTCGTCGGAAAACTGTTTGATAGATTGTTTCCAAAGGGAGTAAAAGAATCCAACGAGCAACAGTGGAAAATTAGAATACAGGGTGGTAAAATTGTGTGCAAATAGAAAGCAACGGAATTTTATTGTTCTCGAGTAGTCCCTCAGCCCATCTTTCCAAACTGTAAATGAAAAGTCGACTGTCAGGAAGCACATTTGGATATCGATGGGAAGATCTTCCACCTCGAGTGGACTTTTACTCTGTACTTGGCTAAACGTTCCTACCAAGTGCAAATGGAAACGCCAGTATATAAGTTGAACCATGGGTTCTATTTAAATCTTCCCCATTCAGTGGTTTACTGAAGTGTTTTCTTCCTTAGTTGGCCGGTCGTCTTAAATTAGGATTATAAGGTCATCACGTGCTGTCCCTACGCTCGTGGCCCCCGTGGGCATCAAACAAGTATAACCGGTAACAGACTTTTGGGAGACATCCAGACCCCTATTCTGAAGTGTCTGACTGAACCGAAACGATTGGCACTGCACCATTTTGGGAAGATTTGTCGAAACCGGACTCAGCCAGACAGCCATCACACATGCAGGAAAGCGTTAGACCACTCTCTAGCAATGCATCTGTTAGTGTAGTACTTCGAATATCGTAGGAACATTTCGTTAACGTGCGATAAACCACCCGATCCATTCACTTGTGTGGATTACCAGATACAGTTCACGTACCTGATGAAACGGTTAGAAGTCGGTAGGATATTGGTGCAGAGCTTCCGAGGTGAGCCCCAGAATAGAAATGCTGACACTGTAATGAAGCCTTCCGACGGTAAACTGTGCCTGGACCATTCGTAAAATCGCCTCTGACCATGCCAATAACTGCTCACCAGTCTCTAATTTCCGCAGATGCACGAGCAGTTTTCATCACATGAACATACCGAACATGCATGACGCATTGACATTTCAAGCTCCACGATTTCACCCCAACAGGGTGAAACGATGGTCTGATGTCTTTCCGGATGGAGGATTAGACTATCTGACTTGTGAGCTGCTGGGACGGATCAGTAAGCTTCCATCAAACAGGCGAAACATTCAATCGGAAACTGAGCCACTCTTATGTCCGAACGATCCCACCTGCGCGCCGGCTGCTAGCTCTCCGGAACCATGTCCATCCATTTCTGGAGGCTCAGCTGGTGTGTCCGTGTTGCGTCCTAAAAGCACTATCGTTCCTCCGTGCGACAGCGTGGTTGATGAAGACCAGTGGAAAGTGCAAGGAAAGGGAAAGACAGCAAGCGCCAACGATCAGAGGCGTTGCAACCTATGATATTTCACGACCCTGAGTCACCGGATGCAAATGCACAGACTCGCTATAATCACGATGAGGAGTTTCTGCAAAGTCGGATCGACAGACTTCTCGACATTGCTGAAGATGGGTTGAGGGTAAAACAAATCACCCGTCTTGGAAAGAGAGATGAGGAGAAGATTCGGTTTCTACGAGTCAGTCCGAGGCAATACTATCCCGTCTCGGTAGACTAAGGGGTCTGAAGATCCATATTCGCAGATATCCACCCATCAGACCGGAAGAAATTCAAGTCTGCTATCGTTGGGTTCAAGAGGCGTACTGATAGTGGAGAAAAAAATCACATTGTAAATTTTCGGGTAGTTCCCCGGGTTCACCGAACCCGGATCACCAGATCAATGACGCTCCATGCGCGGTCAGCGGTTTCAACCGTGGGCTGAGTGTAGCCTTCACTAATATTTGCAGTTTAATAAACAAACGTGCCGATCTGCGCCACTTTGTTGCCTACCGTCGATCGGACGTACTAGGACTGGCTAAGATCTGGTTGAATCGTGAGATAACCTCCCATGAATTTCAGATCGAGGGCTACTCGTGCTTTCGGTGCGACAGTATTTATATTTTTTTATTCACAGTCTGTTAACAGACATTGTGCTATCAGAACCACGGCAGAAGAAAAAGGTGAAGAAGATGGGAACACCAATGCGATTAAAAATATGGGAAACGATTTTTTTGGTTTTACACACGCCATTTTGTATTTTTTGTTTTGTGAGTTTTTGTGTGCATCAAAGGGATGGTGAAATTGCGGAACAACATTGTCGCCACTGATGTCTGTTGCGGGCCATGACGTCCAGTGTTTCCAACCACTGCAATTCAGCATCTCGTGGTCCCCAACCTGGAAGGCGGACTGGTCCGACTGCTGCCAAACTTGAGGTCGCCTTCTTCATACTCCTTTTCCACGTCATCGGCTGTCCACCGCGGCACTTTTTCCAATCGCTCCCTGGGAGTGTAAATAGCGCTCTACGTGGAAGGCGATGGGCTGGCATGCGCAGAACATGCCCGAGCCAGCGCATGCGATGTCGGAGAATAACGTCTTGAAGACTGGCACTATTCACCCCAAGCACGCGGTCTCTCACCTCTGCGTTGCTTACGTGGTGCGACAGACTATTGAACGACCGCGGTGGTGTACTTCTATACATCCGGTTCTCGTTGAATGGTAGACTGGTAAGCATCTACCTAAGTGAGGATTGTCTATGCGAGCAGCTGTGGTGCTCAATCCATCTGAAGCGCGGCGTACTCTTCGTGGGTGTAGTCTATCGTAGTCCGTAAAGTCGTTGTCCGGATTGGTTGCCTCATTTGCGAAACCACATGAGTCGTCCGCGCTTCCTGCTCATGGGTGATTTTAATCTCCCTCGAATACACTGGCCTGACGTTCAACTTCTCCCCGGGCATTGTGAAGTCGAGGCAGAATTTGATGAGATGATATTCAAAACTGAGGCAGTACAGCACATCTGCCAGCCAAGTCCGTCGTGTCTGAACTTGATGTTGACTAGCTGCGGACAGCGTGTGCGTGATGTTTCGGTCCTAAAGCCTATAGCAGCGTGTGACCACTCGATGATCATGGCCAGCCTTGAGCTTTCGCTGCCATACTCACATCCACTGGAACCATCCTAAAATTACTGGAAGACTTAGTTTGGCAGTCTCACTCGAGCCGCTAGTCAAGTGCATGGGTCGCTGCCGCAGGATTCATCTGTTGAAGCCTGTTGGTTTGTTATAAAAGTGGGTGTTAAACCGCTGTGCGCTCGGTTTGTACACCTCAAGTACCCGAGAGCTGGAGCAGTGAAAGCACATTTGCTTGACAAAGAGTATGGCCAGACGCCTCGACGGTGACGAGTATTGTGTAAAAGATTCCTCAGTCTGGCTCTGCCGAAGATTACGAGCTGTACAAAAGGCAACGGAATCCATACAACAGCGCTAAAGTGCAGAAACGTCAACAGTTCGAAGAGGAGCTTACAACCACAGCAAAAACGGCTCCCAAGCGAATTTTTGTTTATGTAAAGCGGCGCCTGAGACTGGTGGGCGACGTGACAGGGTTAGAGGGCTCTGATGGACAGTTTCTGATTTTCAGCACTGAAGGTGAAGGCGCGTTGGCAATGCAGTACCCTTCTATATATGCAAATGGGCATGCGTCTATACCAGACTCCATGTGTGCAACCCCTAAGGAACTCGAGAGGCTGGATTGAGATGTGCCAGTCTTCACAGAACGAAGCCTGCCGGTCCAGATGGGCGCTACTCAATGATTCTCGAGTCACTGTCGGACATCATCACGTCCTCCGTGACTGATCTATTCAACGGATCGCTGTCCGATGGTGCATTACCGTGCGACTGGAAATGCTTGAGATAGCTAAGCCGATTCTGATGGACAGTGACTCAAGCAAGGTGGAGATTTACCGGCCGATTTGTCTGACCTCCGTTTTGGCCAAAGTTGTTGGTGACGAAAAACCTCTTAACTACCACTCAGCACGGTTTCATGAAGGGGCACTTCTGTATCACCAACAATTTGCTATTGACGCAGTATGAATGGTTGTAAGTGTTGAACCGGAGGAAGTCAGTGGATGGGATCTACATTGATTTCAGTAATGCGTTAGACAAAGAGAGGTTCGCTTCAACAGGCTGAGGATGTGTGGTGTTGGTGGCTCACCACACCACTGGAGCAGGGACTTCCACATAAGGCGAAAATGGAGGGTAAAAGTGAGTGACCACCTAACGGACTGGTATCCCTCCACCAGTGGTGTACCCCAAGGTACAGTACTTGGGCTAATTTTATTCCTGATCCACACCAACGAAGTGACTCAGCTTCTTCAATCGTCTTGTGCAATGTTCGCAGACGACCTGTGATGTACTTCAGCATGACCTCGACCTTCTGTCTAGGTGGTCAGCAGATTTCGACCTACAGGTCAACCCAGTCGAATCGTCATATATGGGCATGTGGACGAGTGTTGATCGGCGTACGTACACATTGGCCAGTCAATCGCTGCATCCCACACCTTCCGTGAAGGACTCGGCGTACTCTCATGCTGCGATTTGAAGTTCGTAGATAACACAAACAAATTATATGGAAACGGACTGCGCATGCCTTGGGCAATCAAAAGTAGCCCCTTTATTTTGCCTGAAGTGATTGCTACGCGCCTATTCTATTTCATCATGAGATCGATGCTCGAGTACGGATCATCCATCTATTCCATCATCCGTGGCGAGGTGCAAAGACTGGAACGTGTTCAGCATGTGGCTACCAGGCATATTCCCAGTTTATGACGTGTGCCGTACAAAGACGGATACAGACGCCTAGAGCTGTACACCCAGTCGTATTGTCTGTTTCGAGTTGACCTCATTATGGCGCATGGATATTACATCCAGGTCAATTGCCTACGCTGAGGCCATTGCTTCACGTGAGCACACCAAGCCGCACTCGCGAATACTGGACCTAAAGCGTATACCACACCCTCTATGCTTCGGGTGCAGAGTGATGAAATATTGGAACAGTGCCTGCGGAAATTGTCGGGGCGAAATTGGTGTCGGAATTTAAGCAATTTCTAGACATTCACTTTGTGGATTTCAGATACAGGGAGCGCATCGCATCCGAATAGTTTACAGTGCAGTTGTAATATGCAGCAGATGCTCAGGAATCACGGACGTGACCCTGCGTACGTGCCTAAACTAATTACGATGGAGCAACACGGACGCATGTCCACTAGCTCTCTATTTTCAGTATGCAGTATTCATTAGCAATTAAATGGACATCACATCGTGGACAAAATACTGTGCACATATGTACTGTACATGATCGCAAAGCGCACACACACACACGGTTGGGCCTACAGTTTCTTGCACAGTTAAGAAAATGAGGCTATTATTACACTGTCAAGCAAAAAATTTAGTTTCTACCATAGAGATGTCAGTAGCTACCTTATATACTACACTCCACTGATCGTAGAAATGTATTCCGATGTTACCTAGCACGTCAGGTTACACTGTTATGACCTAATGATTATTTTCAGTAATGTCGAGGCTATGTCGTTCGAATTATATGCAAATGAACTGACTCACAACATATACAGTATGCATGTATGAGGCAAATACGTTTAAAACATTACTGCTTCACTCGCACCTAACCACTGACTGCAGCTTGGCACTGGGATATGATGATTTCATCGAGATCGTCGTTTGTATGATCCAGTGCCCTCAGGCTGCAGAAACCAGCAAATCACCCACAATAGAAGGCGTGTACTTGCCGCTGTAGCGTTGCTCCATGAACGAAATGTCTTGGTGAAAGCACTGACCATGCTCATCGCTAACAGATCCCAAGTTCTCGGAGAAAAAGTCAAAGTGATTATGCAAAAAGTGAATCTTCGGTAAAGTTGCAGCAACAACAGCCCGATAGTCCGTAATGACTTCTTTTACGATGTCTTTGTAGTTCTTTGCCTTTGTTCCACTCAAAAATCCTACACACTGCTTTAAATGGCCTCCACGCTTCTAACTTTAATGAAGTTAACTGGCATTCGAAAGCACTGTCTGCCATTACCTGGCGAATATCAGGCCAAATAAGTATCCCTTATTTGAGCTTCGTATTTACTGATCTTCGGAAACACTTGTTTCAGGTACCGCAAAGTAAAACAATCTCGCTTGAGGGCTATGACGAAGTTATTAATCAAACCAAGCTTGATGTGCAGGGGTGGTAGATAGATATGATCAGGTTGCACAAGAGATGTATGCTTTAGACTGATTTTCTATGCAGCATACTCCGCCCTTGCTGGCCCATTTTCAGTTGTGTATTGCTGCTGAGCTGCTATACTGTCCCCTAAGCATAAGAAACGGCAGTATATATATATATATATATATATATATATATATATATATATATATATATATATATGCAGTAGTCTATAAATAGACACCGAGCCATCGAAAAATTATGAGGATCAAAATAGAAAAAAGTATAAACGTCAGGAAGATAAAAAAAACTTTGGTTTTCTGTTTTTTTTTGTCTCTTTTCACACACCATTTTGTTCTTCTTTTGGCATTTTGAATGGTGTAGTTCTAATCACATTGTTCAAAACATTGCAATGTACATTCCTTCCACTGATTTCGGTTTCGCGCCATATCGCCAAGGGTCTCAAACCATTTGCATTCCTCATCATTGGGCTCCCAACCAGGAAGACATACTGGGCCGATGATTGCTAGACAGGAGGTAAGCGATTCCATTGTTTGCCGCCATATGGTTGGCTGACCCTGACGCGTTCTCTTCCAATTCAAACCAGTGCGGGCAAAAAAGACGCAAATAAGACGCGGGGTGGTAAGCGTATGCATGATATACGTAGGAAGTGGCCAAGCCACTTCAATTGACGCATAGAGATAAGGCGATTAAGCGGAGGGCTCATGTTTCCCAAGACGCGACACTGGACTTCATCGTTGCGAACCCGGTGCTGCCCCAACACAAGGGCTATACGCTAAAAACATGTGTTGTCGAAGGCCGGAAGCCTAGGCATGTCATCCAGACGAATCGGCCAGAATTCGCTTCCGTACAACAGGACCGCAGGTACACAAGCGTTGTAGACCCTCCCGTTTAAGAGAGGGATATGTCCCGAGGACGCCACAAATGACTCAGGTGGGTAAATGCCGACCGGGATCTGGCAATGTGAAGGTATACCACTTTTCCAATAGTGCCATCAGCAGAAATACAGCTTCTAACTTAGACAAAGTTGTCCACAAGCTCTAGCTGTGTTCCTTCAATGGTAAGTGAGGGGCAGACGACTTCCAGTCCTGGAGTAGCACTTTACACTTCAAGGGGGAAAAGCGCATACCACACATAGACGCTTCAATCGCCAGACGGTTCAAAATTAGTTGTATAATCTATGACTCGTTACCGAGCAGGGCGATATCATCAGCATAATCTAAGTCGGTCACGCGATTTCCAGGAAGAAGCTTAACACCAAGATTTTGGGAGGCTTCCATAGATCTCAAGAGGACGTTCTCAATTGCAAAGTTGTAGAGGAATGGAGACAAAGAACACTCTTGTCGAACACCACTAATGATAGCGAAGGGTGAGGAAAGCTTGCCATAGACCTTCACTCTACCCGATACTTGGAAGTAAAGCGCCCGAATGATAGAAATGTATTTTCCAGGGAGTCCATTTCTTAGCAGACAGTGCCATAAAGCAGGCCGATCAACCGAGTCAGATGCAGCTCGAATGTCCAGAAAAACGACAATGGTTGGCTGGTGATAGAGATGGCGGTGTTCAAGGATTTGGCGTAGCGTGAATATTTGGTCTACATAGCCTCGACCGGGGCGAAAGCCAGCTTGTTCTTCTCGGTAAAACAACTCGCGGATCGGGGATAGTCTGCGGAGCAGGATGGATGCCAGCAGTTTAGAAGCAACCGGCATGTGACTGATTCCCCTATGATTAGCACAGTATGTGTGAGTACTTTTCTTGAAAATATAGACAATTACTGACCCATCCCAGGAGGATGGAGTCGTTTCTTCGTGGTATGTCTTGGAAAACAGCGATGCCAACTGCTTGACAAGCGCTGGGCCGCCAAACCTGAACATCTCCAGAGCACGTTTGTCCGATATACATACCATGTTATCCCATTCTCCTTCAGAATGGTGGGATGCAATAAAGACATAGCTGGGTACACATTTTGCCTGTGGAGCAGTATGGCATTAAGACTACTCTTGGATGAGTCAATGAACAAACGTCAGTCAGCACTGATATGCCTCACCCCAAGCTCCTTCATCAGTCCTTTCACGTCGGAAGAGTAACAAAAGGTTTCTGTAGTATCACAGAAACCGGACAATGTAACACTTCGCTTTCTGTGTACAGTAACCTTAGTGTTTGCAGCACATAAGTGTCACTGCTGCAGCCAAGTTGCCAGCAACTCGGCTTTGTGTTTAGGCAAGCCCAGGTCACGTACCAAGTGATACAGCCCTGATTGTTCAATAAAATGTGGGTCGACAACATTAGGTTCAAAGTTTTCACAGATGTCAGAACTAGGGGGAAGTTGATGATGCAGTAGCATTACTCATCATCAGTGACATGTTCACCAGAGGATTGCAAATGGCATCTTGCCTTTGCTTTTGAGCCACTCAGTCAGATGTGGAATACACGACACACAAACAATACGCGGCGCCCACTTCTTATCCTGATCTCCCAGTTTCATCCCGAAATACGCGTGGTAGGCAGAATTCAGTAGTGAAGAAATGGGTCTGCATTGCGACTTTGTATTAAACTGTCCACAGACGTAACAAAAATGATTTCAGACGTTTCGTTGCCCGACTAGGCAACATCATCAGTGCGGCTTCAGGGGCCTGGTTCGCAGTGCCTCGTAAGCGACCTTAATGTCCAAGTGCTTATTGATCGAGCTCTGCTTTGAATACCAGGCTTCAATGAACTCACGTGCTTGCCGGCTTTTAGCCCTTCCGAGGATACTGGCGTGCACTAGGTAGGATTGATGGTCCTCGGCATCCATTTGCATTGACATCAGGAAGTTCTAATCGTGGCAACGAATGGCTGGGCTGTGTTCGGGTAGCCTTGTGTCAAGCTTTCTTCCAGTTTGTCCCACGTAGTAATTGTCGCCGTTCCGGAAGCAGACCTTATAAACCACACCAGTTTCTTCCTCTTTGCTAAGTTTATCTTTGACTTTGTTTACTGCGAATTTTTTTCGTTGGCTGGTGTGCAATTTTGACTCCAAAAGGCAATAAAAGCGTCGCTACCATTTCAGAGATTCCGTTAATATAGGGCAGAGTTGCTCTGCACAATAATCACTCAGCTCGGAGAACAGCTCAAAACCCGCATCCACACCCCGAGCTACGGATATTCTCATTTATTACAAAAATGATTTCAGTCAGTGACACAGCAACATCTTTCACCCATGATAAAGATATCAAGTAAGAAAACACAGCTCTCAATCGGCTTTCAGTATCAAGTGAACACCATGGCCAAGATCACTTCTTGTATACGGTTACAGGGAGCGAATGGACCAATCACAGGCGAGCATTCGGTGCGTGGAACGCACTACTTAGCTGAAACGAAAATCTGAAATTAAACAAGAACATTAGGTGGTAGAAACATCTGATTTGCATATTTGCAGTCAGCTCACTTGGTACTACTAACAACACTCTATCTCATTTCGGTTATAAAAATGATGTTGTACAGTATCTATGCGTTATCGGAACGTGGTGTTTCAAGGTATTGAGAAGACCCAGCGAAATACAAAGAAAAGGTCACAGAAGAAACGCGACGACCTAGATGAAAATAGAGTATCCAGAATGTTAACAAATGTCACACACACACACACACACACACACACACAGTACTGAGAGGTAACCAGAGTGGTAGGGAGGAGATTAAACGACAGAAAGCAAATACGTACCGAATGTCTGTCCGAAAGCCGATTGCACAGCTTGATCGGTCGCCTCCAACGAGTGCTCTCGCCAAACTTCACCATTATCACTACGCAGCACGACCAACTCTCGCTGACGGCCGCACAGCGCGGCAAAGTGGGGGATTTCCAACAGCACGGGAGAGTTAAACGAACACGGATGTGGGCCCAACTCGATGATACTGCATAATAAGGGGAAGGGAGAGCATGGAAGGAATAATTGAGTGCTCGGGGGAAATTAAAAGACAAACGGTTCACACTTCAAGTGCTATGCATACGTCAAATCAGGTGGGTTATGCAATCAGGCACGATGGGTATTAAGCCGTGTGGAGCGAGTTTACAGTGTGGTCAGTAGTGTCGTGCGTCAGAATTGAGGTTGGGACGGGAGATATGTAAATATCAAAGGATTGTATCACGCATGTTACTAGCTTAATGAAAGGGAACAGCAGATAAGCGGAGGACGGTTTGAAGTGCAAAGCGCAAAAATTGGCTAATCAACATAGATGAGTGGCTGAGCAAGTCTGTGACATTACCTAAAAACCTTGAGTGCCAGAAGCGAAAGTCAAAACTCACATATTTTGCTTAAGTGAACACGAAGCGAGGACACCCAAGCGACCCACAGGACTAGCAGGATAGCTAGTGTTTCAGTAGGCATTGTATACTATCCAAGTCTACTGGTTCATCATCATCATCATCATCATCATCATCATCGTCAATAAGGATAGTACTTCAGTGCTTCGCCACCATACAACCGCAAGAACCCTGCACTAAGGCGGAATAGGAATATGGGTGGAAACACCCGAGTTAAAATTGTAATGCTTTAGTGAAAAATTAGAACCAAGATGCGTACACCTTGCAAATAACACGCAGTCGCAGAGATCTAGTAGTTAGGTACATCAACTGAATGTCTTCCTCAGGGTTTTCACTGTCATGCACCGTACTCAGCCCTACACATAACTCGGATGCTCAAGTATACTCTAAACAGGAAACTAGGCTAGAAGATAAAGGGAAGCATACTACGATTGTCGGACATTTGCTATGTCCTACGACATCCGGGTCAAGCGCGGGATGAGCCGCGTGGTCTCCACCTAGAAGATGAGTTACATGATTAAGCTGTATGGATCTAAAAGGATTATGGTGGCCGCGGGAAATCAGGGGAAGTAGACCAACTAAGGAAGCAGCTAAGCGGCGGTAAACATATGTAAAAAGAATACGGAAATTCAGTTAGAGCATATTGGATATACAGCAGCTTCAGTTTAAAAGTTACACGATTGGGGTTGTAGTTTACAACAGACGAAATACGATAACTAGCTGAAAGAAGACACATGTTATGAGTGAAGACGAGATGAGCATTCGGGAAGGCAGCAGACCGTTGATGGGAATATCCCTTGATATGTTACAGTTTGCTGAGTTTGGCAATTCTGTCATCAATCGAAACAATCTCATCAGTGCGTTCATGTGTAGCAATGGAGTAGAGCGATACGCAGTCAGAATGGAATCGGGTAGTGGTGCGCGTGCGTTCTTTTGTAGACTATCGCCACTGGTTGTTTAAGCAGCCTGTGTTCTGATTGGCCGACGAGCAAGTGACCGTTGGAACTGTCCTCTTCGATCCATGCCCCATGACCGTTGCCGGTGTGCCTACGCGTCCGACCTGTTGTTCCGGTATGCTCTTCCCTTTGGTGTCATTTGACCACGCTGGTGACACTTTGCTCGTAGTGTTACGTATGCGGCACCCAATACAACGTGTCGATGAATTGTATTGGTTGCGGAATACCATGCTTCTAAGAATTTCCTTGTTTTCCTTGAACTCTCAAGTGCCAGAACTTTTACTTTTTCCAGACCAACATGGTAATCTTCTTGATTCCCATGTATAGAAAGCGAACAGTATGAATCCTGGGTTCTTATGGCTTTCCTGGGCTCAGAATGGTCTGTGTGGACAGCTTCTTCCCAGCTGTCACATGCATTACAGTTTGTCTGGTAAATGAAATTGGTGTGATTGTCTGGTTTGTCTTTATCCTTCGGTCCTTAAATCAGTTCTCAGATTAGCATTTGGTTCGTGCACTATATGGTGATTCTGATGCCATCAGGGACCACCTAACTAGATTAGGTAGCCCCAAAAGATTGTGAGAAAGACCTAAAAATTAGGCAACACGACTCAGTAAGCCTGTGCAATTGCAGAAGTGATACCTGACATAAACAGAAAAAGGCCTATTTGTTTCCTCTTCATTATAGACAGTGGTGAGAAAGTATGACTAAACGGAAGAGGGCAGATATCGACTTTAGTACGTCTGTTAGCCGCGCAAGAAACCCATTGCTTTGCAAAAATGATGATAATGTATGTGCATTTGTGGCACTTGTGACAGATTATTTATCTTCCAGTTTCGCTTCGTTAGGAACTCGTAAGGGGGCCACAAACGTGAACCAAAACGAACACAAGGACGATTGTGTACCCCGATGTCGGTACAGACAGACTGCTCAATCACTAGCTTATTCATTGCTATCATCATCGCTTCCAGTTTGTTCAGTGGAGGCCCAAGGCTTCGCTGAAGCTTTAAAATCAGGCGACAAAGTACACTTATCTTTCGATCCATGTAGATATCTTTCTCTGCGTACACCTTTCTTCACAACTCTTAAGTGAATATAGGGAAATTCGGAATCGAACCCGATCGCAAATTTCAGATAAATTGCAGTCAAAAGGGCGAAAATAAATTCCGGGTGCTATACGGAGCTTGAACTGTCACCAGACTGAATGGTACGCAAGCATTCAAGTCCTGACGATCGTTGATGGATCACCCCTGCATCATGGAGTAAACGAGTAACAGACATCGGATCTCGAATTTTGACAGCTAACCGACAGCAACGTCAGTTTCAATTAGGTTAGCAACGCCAGCACCACGCGGACTTTACTTCGCCGGCCAATGATGCTCGGTAATGAACCCGCGGCTTTACGGGGACGTAAAGTCTAGCCTTCCCCGATAAGCCGGTACCCCACCGTCTCCGAAGCGAATCGATGCTCGAGATTCAAGAGGCTGTTACTGATATTTGCCGAAAGCTTTTTGGTGACTTGACAACTGGGGGAGGGGGGCGATGCAGCCACTGGAATAAGTGAACCGGTAGACAATTTTGAGTAATGTCTCGGCAACTGTCTGAATCGGTGGCGCGTGTGTACAATTGCGAAACGATGTGCTACACTTTAGGACGAGAAGCACGAGCCGAGACAGAAAGATAGACCACTGTGTCAACCAACCAGAAGCATCTGCGTAGTGATCGGGCTCGATCACAAGAAGTTCATAAAGCCGGTGTACGCAGTTGGTCAACCGGCAAAACCTCGATTGCAGTATAGTAGAAAAGATTCATGATGACATTCTGATGATAGATGTAAAGAGAGTGTTAGGGACAATGTGGTCGTAATGCACATCATGTGTGGTGGCGAACTTCAGTACAATCGTCTATGGTGAGAAGACGAAGTGCCTGTATTCAGTGATGTTTACGAAGTTAGTAGTAATAATTCGCAATACGATAAACTGGAAGTGGGTGCGAACAAATGTACGGAGGGAAAACGGATTGCTCGTCCCTACGCCTAGAGTAGAACAAAAGTAAACGAGTTGTATGGACAAAAAGCGTAATATTAATCAGGGTTATCGCGACAGCCTCAATGAAACGGAAGAACGAGTTAGAATGATGTGGCGAATTGTGGAATGCCGAGTTGTACTCAACCCAGCGATCTGTGGTCAATAGGCGTCTGTCGATCAGAGGGCCGACGATTCACGAGCACAAGGAAAGTGAGGCAAGCCCAATTACTACGCGTACTCGAGTTGACCTCACTTTTGCATTAGTTCCTCAGTTCGAGGAGTTCGCTCAGCAATTACTTACCAAATGGTCAACACAATGTGAGTCGGCTCCGATAAGTTAAGCTTCCTCTAATGGAGACTGTGGCACCCTCAGAATCCAACTGACGACCAAACTTTGGTGATACAGAATTTACTAGTTGTAGAAGAGAACAGACAAATTGTAGTCCTCAACATTCACAGGGCAGTCCTGTGAATGTGTTTCCTCTGGTTACCACGGGTGGTAGTACATTTCTCGATGTACCGATCCGGTCGCACTCCATAAGGAACCTCCGAGGTTAGCCGTTTGACACTATCTCCACGGCTCGAACTGCGCGTGATTAGAAAGACGGTGTTATCAAGCAGGCAATCCGGCATGCACGTAGCTGTCAGCCTACGTCTTCACAGTGTGTACTTCAAATT
The DNA here is from genome assembly GCA_944474145.2 of Dicrocoelium dendriticum. Classification (NCBI taxonomy): domain Eukaryota; kingdom Metazoa; phylum Platyhelminthes; class Trematoda; order Plagiorchiida; family Dicrocoeliidae; genus Dicrocoelium; species Dicrocoelium dendriticum. Next base: position 38,493,822 of record OX104069.1, read on the forward strand.
GAAGAACTAACTGTTGTACACGCTTTGCATATCTTTGCAGATTTCAGAATTGAAAGGAATCCATATGGCACGTACCCACACAGTAAGGAGAGAATAACGTGTAGGATATCGTTCGAGCACTGATCGGAAACCTCTAAGGCCATTTGTCAGACACCGTTTTAGAGTAATGCAGATGACCAAATTGAGCAAAAGACCAGAAATACAGGCCACACCCAGGGATGGCGAGTAGCTTCCGGGGGCCTCATCACGGCCTTTTGGGGTGGTGCTTTCGACCGGATCTGGTGAATTCAGCTCAGTACATGTAGGGGTCTCAAATAGGAATGACAGGATCTAGTGCTGGATTGTGAGCATAGGAGTGGAGAAACTAGTGTCGCAGTCCGGTGCTTTGCCACCGGGAAAGCGAGTGTGATAAGGGCGCGCGTTGCGGCGTGGTCAGAAAATAGACGGTTAGTTATTGGGTGTTGTCTGCCAGAAAAAATCTAGCTGCTGCATCAGTTCACTTAGATGGCAATCGCGGTCCACATTGAGATTGCGCGTCGAAATTCATTCATACAACGGGTACTTCAAAATGACCTTCCAATTAGACAGGCAGTTATTTTTATGATCCAATAGGTTTGGAAGTAACTGAAGGACCGAGAGATAAGTCAATGACGAGTAAATTCGATAGATTAATCGACACCCAGATTCCTTAATGGTCAATCCAATTATGCGGAGTCGTAATAGCAATGGTCCTGATATCTTCAATCGAAGGGCTAGCGAACACACAACACCCAATCTATGCGGTGAGTCGTAAACCAATAAAAAATGGAGTGCTTCGCCTCGTCGGTGTACCCGGGAGGAGTTGGTCTGTCCGTGAGCAGGCAACAATTGCGCTTCGATGCAAACCACGCAGCAGAAGATGACACACATCATATCACGCGAAGTGAAAACGGGATTGAACCAATGAAAATTATGGTTGTGGAATTCGGAGTAAACAACTACATTTCTGACCGCTGGGACCTCGTAACTGAAATGACCACAAGGCGCTTCTGGCCCTTAACACGGTACTCCACAATAGGCCACATAATCCAGAGGAGGTTCGTCGAAATTCGGAATAGCCTGAGTTTGCTGCTGAGTTGCTCACTGAGCTGGTGACATCATGTGTCCACGAGGGGTAGCGGTTTTGTAGCAGACACCGGCAGAAGGTAAATCAGTACCTATTACCACTCCTGCACAGATGATGCTACTTAAGTGAGCCACTCAGCAACTGAGATTCGTCACAGCTATGTCAACTACTGCACATCCGGGAAAGCGCCAGACGGAAGTTTATTCCTTTCTGGGCTTGTCAGTAACGCAATTTTGTATCTATTCGGTGAGCTGCTGGAACCCAAGACCCTACTATCAAAAATTCTTGGTTAAGACCACTGGATCACGGGGCCAGGGCGATAGCCGTCTTGAGTTTATCACTAACTGGAAGGCGAACGGTAGCCCTAAATGAGCAGATGGGCCGCGCACTACTAATGAGTCCTGAGAAGCAACGTTTTGTGAGCGCTCCAGGGGACTCAGGCAGGAACTCGGAAACTAAGGATTTCCGGATGACGCCATTAGTACTATGCCACCGAACTCGATCGGCAATCCTCAGCATAAGAGCTAGGAACTCATTGTTAGGCTTGTTGAGCACCTGTGGTGTGCGTTCTGGTAGCCACAAGTAATCGCCCCGAATCACGTTCCGTCCCGTGGTAAAACTCGGTCACAATGACAGCGTAATTTCTTCGCATGAGACCACTACTTGGGAAACACGACCGCAAACAAGTCAAGCAGGCGGCGAAAAGCAGAGACACGAGGACAATGGCCGTGGGTGAAACACGTGGGCTACCGCTAACGCTCTTTACACACGTGGTGGGTCACGTGTGTGCATAATGAGTTTACGATGGAAGGGTGAACGGAACGGATCGTGGGTCAAAACAAGACCGGAAACGACGGAATGTCAATTCATACATCAATTTGTTTGAGGGCACTGTGTACGCGGTCGATTGGTTAGTCACATGCTGCCACAACGGCTAAGAACGATGCATATGGCCAACTCCATTTACGGAGTAAGGTCACAACAGGCAAGTCCTTCTCGTTAACCCACTTGAAGCAAGCGATGGAGTAGCCGTGCATCTGCACTCACATAGCCACAGCGTCGATACGAACGTTAGTCGTGTGAATTCCACACGGATGATGCGACTTGTGGGGAACAACCATCACCATATTCCGTTCTAGGCAACACCATATGGAGTGTTGGGGTGTAATCCGACCCTATTTGTAAAACTGTCATGTGAATTTCTTCGGGGCAACTGCTTCCACACTGCTCACACGCATCCCACCGAGGCGACCCAGTGGCCACCGAGAGATCCGCTTAAGAGTTGAACGCAGTCCTGTGCACTGGCAAGTAGTTGAACAATGCCACATACAAACAGTGAAACAGAAGACTTTTCGCCTGCTTTCGAGTCAATCCTACCTGTGTCAAGGATGCGCCGCAGATAACTATTCCCTGTAAATTTCTGGACGCCGCGCAAAAGTTTGCGGGGTTTCACCCTGCGGCCATCACAATTAGTTGGAATGACTAGAACTGTCACAATTCATCTATACCTTCTGGCTTGTGGTTTGAACGAACAGAAATGACTCTATCCCCTTTGACTGTACCAAACGGACATGGGACCTAGTACTTAAGAAATCGATCCTTTGCAGACAGATGCTGAGTGTTGCATAACATGGCATGCAGTTTGCAGAAGTGAACACAATGCCATTTCGCCGTCACTGAGCAGTGATTTGAAGCGACCGACGGGGTCCATTATCCAGGCAGCCTTGTCAGCGCTGTCACTTACATGGCCGAGAAGAATGCTACGAGCACCGACAAGAATGGTGTGCTATTGAAGAACCTCAGTCGCTTAGGGTGATGGTAAGATTTTAACATAGCCACGTCATAAGAACCACGATAATTAGCAGCTCGAGCTGAAGGCAACAAAAGGCCGACCGTCTGATGAACGATGCTTGGCGGTTATTGCACACATCGAAGAGCAATGAGCAACACTCAGACATTTGGTGGACTCTTCTTTAGCCTACGATCGCGAATAATGTATCGGTCATTTTCCCCTTTGTCGTTTATTTGGCACTGTCCATTCGTCACTGTTGGTCGTTATCAGAATCCTGACCACACCGGTTGAGGTCGCGATGCACTGAGCTCGACTATTCTTATCGTGATCAGGTCGCAGTAGTGATACAACTTGCTCAAAACTCTAAAGCCATGTGGGGCTATAGCTCGTCATACTCGCGGTGCTATTTGTAGCAAATATAGTAATCCATCACCCATATGAGCCTGTGATTCCGATCTATGAAAACTTACTTCCCACACTGTCCAAACCTGACAACCCTATCCTGTGTTTATAATCATCAAACAAATTTCCAAAAAGCTCTTCCCGTTCTTTCGTGCAATGGTATGTCTACTTATATTAGCCTCGCGTGCACTTTCAAACGAACCATTTTGAAATAACCCTTAAAGTAACTTTCCAGTAATCCGCACCAAGTGGCTCTACATCCTATCCCTAACCGATTACCATTATCTGTCTACTCCTTTTTCTGCGCAAATGTATCCCTGACCAATTTGTGTCGGGCCCCGCGAGACTGCTCCCACCCACTAACAGTAGTGAGAACACGGAACAAGACGCAATCGGTGTGTATCTGTCTAAAGAAGCAATTGTGTTATATAAGGAAGCGACGGATAAAGGAGTATACTACAAAGAAATGAATACTGAATGGAAGCAGCAAGAAGAGATGTCTCTGTGTAGTTGCCTCTAAAACCCTTCAGGTATAAAGACCTGTTATGTTGGAGAGCACTCGCGATATTTCATATCGGCAGTGTTTGTCCAGGAATTTCTTGAATTCCGCCACCAATTTTGCCTCGACTACGTGCGACGGCAGGTTAATCCATATATTCACCACTCTCGGTTCGAGACAGAGTTGGTGGGCAACCCGCTTCAAATCCGGCACTGCAAGCTTGTACTGGCGTCCTCGTGTGCTGTTTGTTGTGCGCATATGGAGCTGCGGATTTAACATGGAGTAATCACCAAGATGTAATACCCGGAGCGTCGTGATAAAATCAACGCGCGCTCGACGATAAGACAAGGTGCAATGTCCTAGCCTCCCATAAGGTACCCTTCGTAAAGTGGAGATGAACCTGGTGATCACAAGCTGTGCCCGCTCAATCCTTTATACCTCGCTCTGGGTGATAGGAGTATGCGAGTAAGCCGTACATTCATCTAACATTGGTCGTATGACTGAAACGAAGAGGCGCGTGGTAATCTCTTCGGACCAAGCGCAGAAGCTGCGCTTGAGCGCCCAAAGCATATGAAGTCCGTTTTGGTGACGCTTATTCGTGTTTTCCACGGACTTTAAGTCGCAGCGTGAGAGTACACCAAGGTGTCTCGCGAAAGGAGCGGGATGCAACGATTGAAGGGTCACAGTGTGAATGCGGTTGTACTCACACTTACCCAGCATCAGGAATAGCGACTTTAGCGGGTTTATGGAAAGGTTGACCTCTACGAACCACATGGAGGTGAAGCAGGTCACAGTGATCGGGCGCACTGATTACTCTCCACATCTGCAAGTCATCTGCAAACAACATGCAAGGCGAAAGAAGAAACCGAGGCCCATCGTTTACATGGATCAGAAAGAAAATAGGCCCCAGCACAGTGCCCTAGAACACGCCACTGATCGATGGATACCAGTCGGTCAAATGTTTGTCGACCCGACCTTCCACTTTCGTCCAACAAGGAAATTCCTGATTTATCGGTACAGCGAGCCGCCAACACCGCACACTGTCAACCCATGGAAGAGCACCTCATGATTCACCTTGTCAAAAGCCTTACTGTAGTCAAGGTAAATGAGGTCGACCAACATCACCTGGTTCAGCGCTTGCAACCAATCGTGCCTCGTCAACAACAGGTTGATGATGCATGAGCGACCTTAAACATAACCACGCTGTGCGGGCGTCAAGAGGCTTTCAACTCGAGATGTTACAGAAAACCCTTCTTCACGATGTTCTAAAGCGCCTTAGCCAAAACAGCGGTCAGGTAGATCGGCTGGTAGTTATCCACTTCGCTTGGGAGTTATCCACTTGAGCTAAACTTAACCAGTGAACCTACGTAGGTCTGCATTGAATCTCATTGAATACCATTCAAATGCGGTAGATTTGCGCTCTTGGCTAGCGCAGCTAGCATTGTCGTTCGATCGATCAGCCTCGGTTGATTCGTTCCATTAACAAGCAATTTGCACAGCGCTTCAGACTTATTTACCTAGTCCCACTTCAAGACACTCCCAGCCCTCGTTCTATTCGTGTAATCGGCCAATCTCATCATTTCGCGTGTCGTTACCTTGTACGCATACCGCTCTGGAGCCCAGCATGCTGGCGATCAGACCGAATTGCTTGCCATTGTATCCGATTTGAGTTGGAAGCGTTACTATTGATACATGCATTGTTAGTGTTGACTTAGTTGTTTGTAAATAGTACGGCTATCCAGTTCCGGCACTGCTATTGATTGGATACCAGTGGGAACGCGTTGCCCAAAACTTCCGGGCGAGTTCTGTCGCTTACATCATTGACACCGGAGTCCAAACCAAAACAAATGAAATCCCCGGAAGGTAACGATTTATGCATCCCACAGAGGCGTAAATTTATGTTTATTAAGAGGATCGGGTTAACATCAGAAAAAGGAAGTCTGCACTGATGGCGAGCCTGAAAGCTCGAAACAGATACGCAGTGAGTTTCCGAGTGTTGGTGATTGTCTGGCTGGGTCTAGTTGCGATCGTGAGAAGTGAAACAAGCAAAACCTACTCATGGCCATGCGTAATCAAGAGGCAGCGTTCAAAGGGTGATTGTGGATGTTAACCGAGGCAACGCTTACAAGTTGGCAATTATGAAGTGTGCATTTCAAACAACTGAATGCCTGCACAGGTACGTAAAGGCATGAGCTGAGAAATCCGCTGCCGCCAAGTTCATCAATAGAGCGAGAGACAAAAAGCATGTTTATTCGTATCGATGTTCCGGAATGAATCCACCCGTCCGGTAAACAGGTCGATGGAAACCAGTGAGAGGATTTGTTCTTGAATCGAGACAGTCGTATAGTGTCTGCGGAACTGGTTTCATACTGGCAAACGGAGAGAGTGATTGAGGTAGGTAGGCCATTTGTGCAATACATTTGTCACTGTACAAATATACGCGCGCTGATGGTTCCCATGAAGGGACCTCGTGAGTGAATGTGGATCAACCAGGTCCGTAAAGTGCACCAGCTCAATCGCTCTAGTGGCTATTAGTCGGTAGTACAGCCACATGCACAAATTCACAGCGGATGCAACTGTGTTCACGCGCAGTTAATCCAAGGCGTAGCGTGAGAGATTTGATGAAAAAATACACGGTAGTAGGACGCGTAGGTCAGTAATGAACAATGGATTGGTATACCGTCGGTCGTGTAAGTGCTCGCTAGCTAACCTCGAAAGCCCTCCGGGAACAGGCGTAAACGGAACATACTTAGCCTGGATGCTGTAAACGCAGATCGGAATACAGAACACCGACAATGAATACGCGTTGCTATCATTCTTACTCTGTTATGCTTGCTTACCAGAGAGAAAATAAAACAGCGATTTTGACGAGGAAACCTGATGCTTCCTTACCAACGAAGCAAACCGATGTCGGGTGGGAGAAAAGGGTTAATCTTGACACTAAAAGAATGGTATCTATATGCAAGAGTCTAGCCCATGTTGATGCGATTGTCTAAACGTTCACTCACCGGCAAGCCAATCCTTCCGAATCGTTCAGCTGTGGAGGGCGTGTGGTGCGCTCCGGTCGAAGCATGCGGCAAGTGATCCGAGTTGGTGCGCTAGCCGCGCTCGGTGGAACCAGAACCCGGAGTCCAGGATGCCGACTGCCACGCATGGAGCCTCCGCGAGCGTCGACCAAAAATGAGACGAGGAACCTGGTGTGAATGAGGTAAAAACGAAATAGCTCTTACAATGGCTGAGCATGTTTAAAAGAGTGGACTCAAGTTGGAAACAAGAACATGTGGAATTAAACAGTCACCTCAGTAGAAGCAAGTAGGGGATTGCGAAGTCAGATTACTACCGGGGAGATGCGGTAGTAATTCAGCTCTGCAGTAACAACACTCCGCGGATATCCTCGTGCTGAGATTATATAGTTCCAGAAAATGCCTTCATGATGTGACACTAAACGGTGGTCCTTGGTGGACGTTCACGGGCCACGCGAACTGCTGGCTTTGTTATTGCAAATTTGGAAGTAAACAAAAGAAGGACGTCGCAAAGCATACGGTGTATTAGCCAGAGTATTGTTGCAGTTGGTTGACAGTGTGCCCAAACAGTTCCAAACGGACTCTTACATGAGTTCGGGTCGTGCGTCACGGTAATCAAACTCTTCCTAACAGGCTCAAATTCAAGTCCGCATATGGTTAGCTGCGCCAGTGCAACAACCGCGTTCGGTGGTCGAGGGTGACTTGTAAAGGTTGTAACTGCTATCTACCGAATACTGACATTTGCTAATTCCTAAGCTTGTGGTCGGTGCGTTTCAGTAAGCTTAAAGTATTCGTTTTCTATAGGGGATCGCTAATAAGGTGTACTGTTGACGCAATGCACAAGAGAGTACTCCATGCGAAGTTCATGAGGTTATGTGCAGGAGGTTTGTACTTTGTGTAAACAGATGACAAGAGTAAGTGGTTTTGACGGGATGGATAAGGGTCCAAATAAGCCAGTGAACCCTTGAAAGGAAAGATTGCGCAAGACAATGGGGCAGCTAAAGCTCCACATTTCATAATCCCAAGAAACACATGCGTAGTTCCACGCAGGTTATGCACTGATGAATCTGTAAGCGATGCGGGACGAATCGAAAATACTTCATTTGTATTCCCACAGAGTATACGTGATGCGAGGCTTCGACTTCAGTGTATTCTGATTTTGCTGCGACTACAGCAACACAGTCAAACAGGAGGGGCATGAGGGCATATTCGTCCGCTGATTCCCATGGTTCCCGGTGTGTACCGCACACGACATCGCGAACAGACCCAGCATCGTACCCGACAACCCCCCCCCCCCGGTTAAATTGCACAAAACCACATGGCCCAACAACGTAAATATGCATACCACAATAATTCGCAAATAAACAACACTGGATGGCTGGTATTGACCGTAGAACGTGGACAAATCAAGATGAATAGGTTATGAGCAGGCAATATACATCCAACCATGTAGTGACAAACTCTGTTGGATGGCCGCATTGTTGCGACAGGAGAACGACCTCGCCGAATAAATGTTACTATACATCATCCCATCAAGCAATGCGATGGGAGGATGTGAGATTGGAACGCTAATGCGGGATTCGATGTGCAAATGATCACACCTTGGACAGGAGTTAACTGTCGACAACATCGGTGGAGTGTACAACATCGACACAATCACCGCGATTGCTTTTAACGTCTAGTCCACTTTGTGTATGACTTATGGGCTATAACCCAAGAAACAATAGGAGGTGAGTTACTTTTAATAATTCACAGAACTGACACATAAAACACAGCTGACATATGGGTTATTCATAATGAACTCTCTCGAAACAACGCAACGTAAGGAGGATGAAAAAAGCTAGTGTATGTACCCAAATTGAAGCTCTGTCTCGCAGGTGGAAAATTTTATCCTCATGTACAAACATTTCATGTCAAACAAAGTGATCCCGTCCCCTTGGAAATACACGCCTGACGATGCCACATGGAGTTGGAAAGAAATGTGGCCAGTCTCTGTGTGACATCAGCGGCAATACGCCCGTACCCTGTCCGCACAGATAGATGGCCAGCCGTCCCATTTGGGCGTGTGTGGTCACTTGCAGACGCGGAAAGTTAATAAGAAAATAAATGGCATGATCTGTCCAGATATACTGTTAAATAAGGTTGTATATCTGCAGCTGTTATTACGGTGTTCGTGTAGAGCACCATATTGCTGGTGGGTTGCTGAACATAAGCCGTCCCGGTGCGAGAACCCTAGTCTTTGAGACAACTATCCGTATGCTGCTGTTTGCTGACGACTGTGCATTGTTTACACACAGCGCAGATGAGTTCCAGCACATGGCTACTGCTCTGGGCTCGACAGCGGCCAAACTCGGGCTCACTATCAAAACAAGCAGACCTATCTGTCTCTTTCAGCCTTCACCGGAGGTAAAATAGTACCGCGAATCAGCGTTGCTGATGAAGCACTGGAAACCACCCGCTTCTGCTACCTTGGGAGTGTGATGTCGACTGACCAGCAGATACACAGTGAGCTTCGTATCCGCGTCACTAAAGCAGCGGCGGCATTCCGGTGGCTCGAATAGTGAGTGTGGAACAACCACCAGCTTACCGTCGGCACGAAGCTGATGGTCTATACATCCATGATGCTGTCCACTCTTCTATATGGCAGCGAAACGTGGACGATATACCGGCGGGATGTGCGATCTCTCGAGCGGTTCCATCGGCACGGTTTGCGACGGACTCGGTGCATTGGTTAGTAAGACAGAATTGCAGACACGAAAGTGTTGCGCCGGAGCGGAATGCATGCAGTGGACTGCACACTTCTACTGTGACACCTGAGGTGGCGCGGTCATGTGAGCCGTAGGGATTCGAAGTGGATACCGAAGCAGCTATTATATGGTCAGCTGAGTTTGGGGAAGCGGCATGCGGGGAAACCGAAGCTTCGTTACCAGGACATGATCAAAGTGGGCCTAGCAGGTTCTACTCTTGATTGCAGGTCATGGGAACCGAAAGCGGTTGATTGCCGTGCATGGCGCGATCTGATGACGAGGGCAGTTGCCGAGGTGCAGCAGAAAGACCTCATGCATGCAGAGAAGAAGCGGAAAGTGCCGCTGTAGTGTATGCCGTGGATGTGCATGTCGCATGTAGCACATGCGGTCGGGAGTGCCTGGGTCAGGCAGGCCTAATGAGCCATGAGCGAAGCCACTGGCGGCCAACACCGAAACGACGACAAGTTCTGCTGAGAACGTAGGCAGATCCGGCGCAGCGTTTGTAGGTACGGTGCATTCGATTCACTAACCGCGTGTTTGCATGCCGAGTCTCTTTAGTTCAGGTGGTGAGTTTGCCATATTTGCTAATGCTTTTTTACATATTAATGTCTAACTAAACTATCTTCTATAAACTTGCACACGTCACTTAAGCTAATTGTAGTTAACTTGGTCAACATTTTCGAGTTTGTGGCATTTGCTTAAAATGTATTTGCTGACGTCTTGAAATTAGCACGGATTTGTTTAAAGCCAATTTATTGCGTATGCTAATTTAGCGAAGAATTAAGTCAGCATATTTGTATGCGTTATCCGATTTATTTTATTTGATATCGTCATTCCAAGTGACTGGTTGTTAATTGACGTCCCCGGTTGCGCTTGATGTGCATGTTGACAAGGTGTCTACCTGTCTAGTACCCATCACCTAGTCTATACTGCTTCCAGCAGACAGTTGGCCGTTGCTGGAAGGGACGGGGTTCACGGTCCTCGTGGGCTTGCTAGGCTCGAAAAGTGGTGGTATGCACATAGTTTGTGTGTGGGGCGGACTACGATCCAGCCACCGCCTGGTGTGCGGCTTGATTCCCAAACACAGCGTGCATGTGTTTGCCTGTGAAGGAGTGTGGACCGACTCCGTTGATGTAACGTGGCTCCCATCCACATGCCTCCCGGAATTATTCCTTCGGGTTTACAGTGGATATGGGGTGTGTGGATGGAACTGTGGGGGGTGCAACGCAAGCCAACTGTGGTCCCTCTGTAGGCGCAGGCGTCCTGTGGCTGTCCCCGTGGAGGCCACAGTGACAGGCACATCGGTAACCGGATGCCGCCAACCTTATCTTTAACACCACCGTTCTTTGCCTAAAAGCCGTCGCTTTTTGGCAAAATGGTAATTTCAGTCAACACGAGTGACCAATTTTTGTGCCCCCGACCGTCACAATTGGACACCTTATGGACTGCATTTGATCACTTGAAAACATTGTCGGCTTCGTTTAACGACTATAGTATTATGCAATTAGAATTTAAGAATAAATATCGGCTTAACTTTGACGGTGTTTGCAATCAGGGAAAATGGATTTATGGCATATGGTGGGTACGTTGGGAAAACAATTCATGGCAAAAAGTCGTCCCAACTGGGACGAATTTCGGTCACCCAAGAGCATTTTCGGTTTGGCCTAACGGCTATGGTACGGCCTAATTACAATCTGGGAATCGATTTCGGCTTAACGTTGCAACTAGGAAAAATGCATTCAAGTTACCTGGTAAAGGTGGGTTAGAAAAAGTCATTTTGAGTGATCAAAAGTTGTCCAAAAAGTGTCCAATTGGGACGGCCAGGGCCATAAGAATTGGTCACTCAGGGAGCTTCAACGGTCACTCCAGCGGACAATATTTTGTCACTCGTGCGGACAGGGTAGGCAGTACCGACGCATCAGTACCGTGTAAATCATACCAGTCGCACGTGGACTAAGGACATTGCGAGGGTCGCCCGGTTCCTACGCAGGCTCGAACCCGCGCCCTCGGATTCCAGGGTTGGTTTGTGCTTCTTATTTGGTATGCACTTCGCACCTTAAAAGTGCAAAGGCTGCTGCAGGACCACCAGCCACTTTGTGACCCCTTCACCCTTGCTAACAAGGATCTCGAGGTGGTTGATCAATTCACTTACCGTGGCAGCTGCATCAGAAACGATAGGCGCGTAGAAACTGACGTCAGCTCATGCATTGCAAAGGCCAGAGCTGCCTTCTTGAACCTGCGGCATCTTTGGTGACAAAAAGGAATTTTCCTCCGTCTGAAAGGCCGTGTATATAAGGCCACAGTGAGGGCCGTTCTGCTCTAGGGAGTGAGACTTGGCCCCTTCGGTCTGAAGATTTGAGGCGCCTTCAAGTCTTTGATCATCGTTGTCTGCGAGGCATTGCTGGTGTCGGATGGTACCAGCGTGTCCGCAACGATGATGTGCGTAGGCGAGTACTAGGTAGTGATAATCATGCTAGCTTCCTAGAACAACATATTGCACTGAATAAGTTGCGTTGGCTCGGGCACGTGCTACGTATGCCTGGTCACCGCTTACCTAGGAGGGCCTTGTTCAGTCTACCAGGTGTAGGGTGGCGCAAGGACCGCGGTGGACAGAAGTTGACTTGGCAGCGGGAAATGAAGTCATTGACGACCAAAATGGGTGCCGTTGGTGCGTCTCGCCTTCCGGGGTGGAGTCCACGTGACTCGCCTTGTGCTTGGCTCGAGAATTTACAGGACACGTCTCGCAACCGACACAGTGGCACGTCTGCTGCCGTCTCCTAATTGGATTGCCTGTTTAAGGTGTGTTTGGTGCTGAGTTATCTGCGGGGTCATGGCTGATCATGACGCGTGGCAGTGAAAGCCGCAAGGAAGCTGTCTCGCCGATGCCGCCTTTGCACGATAGCCAGCTGTTTATGACGGTATGCTGTCTACACAATGTGTAGGCGGCTTGACACTGAATGTTTGCTTAGGGCATTACGGTTTTCAGGTAAACCCCCCTTCTTTCCTACTTCTAATTCTTTAGTTCATGGGTCCTCATGGTTGCATGGCAGCGAAGGATCAGTTCAAATGGCTGATGTACTGCTGTTGATGATGATGATGATGATGATGATGAGTGTGCTCCTTAAGGCTACGTGCATGTGTCGGCGTTTTAAGAAATAGTGACTGAACTTGTCACAATTGCATAGCTGCCTCTGCCACCGTAGAATGAACAGTTTCGTAGAAGCCCAGGCACCGTTGCCTTCACACACAAACAAGGTGAATTGGTGCTCGTGAACAAAAGTACCGTAAAGTAGTACGTCGACAAGGGTTGCATATCTGACCCCGATCATGCGATGACCTCAGGGTTAGGAGGTCCATAAATTAAGTATGGCCTTGCATTAAAAAGCTATACCTCGCGCTGACAAACTATACTAAAGAATGTATCATCCCAAAGTGACTTACCTATCATGAGGAGGCAAGACTAAATTTGCACTGCCAAATTCACTTTGCGTCTTCGTTTCAGTAGCAAAAGCATCCTCCGTGTCCGGCTTCGCCACTTCCATAACCATCGCAGCGAAGCTGAGCGACTCAAAGAGGGTAACTAATGGGAGCAGTAGCGGACGGATCAGTCCTAATCAACGCTATGAATGCTAGTTCGTTCATCTCCTCTGACCGCATTGGTCCTGCGAAAGGCGACCTTCAAACACCCCCGTGATTGGACGCGCGGCAGCGCCGACTACAGCGAACGACACGTGCCTGATAGACAGCCGATTAGGTCCTAACTCATGAGGACGCTAGTCATAGAATGGGCCTACCGTTTATCAGCGATCGCTCTTGTGTGGACGCGAACGCGCGGCAGGAGTGGCGTTCACCGGAACGAGTGTGAAAACGCAGCAGGCAGATATGGAGATGAACTTCATTTAGTGATGGACTACAGCACTGTTCTACTTCACATGAAGGGGTGCCGAAATGAATACTGAAAATAGAGCTGGAAGATACGCATCTGTGTCGCCCCATCAATTTATTATCGGGCACGCGCGCGGGATAACGCTGTTCATTACCGCTCACTGTCAACGTAGTTCGGTTGTGCGACGTCCTATTCAGGTGCAATGGGTTCTCGGAATCTGTGATCTACAAATGGGGCGTCCAAGAATTTCTTGAATTCCGACATTAATTTCGCTTCGATTATTGTCTCAAGCAAATTGTTCCAATTGTTTAACACTTGACGCTCGAAGCACAGAGGGCGAGCTATCCGCCTCAGGACCGCAACTACAGGTTTGTACCAGTGCTCGCGAGACGAAGACGAGCTCGAGGCTTGATCCGGACACTGGTTGAGCCCTACTTACTATTCTCCAACGGAAGCCATGTTCTGCCATCCAAGCGAAAATCTACTGGTGTGGAGCAGCCGCGGTGCAATGAGAGGACCGTTGAGGTTTGAGTGTGCCATTGGGAGTGGCTGGAATAGTGCTGAATCGAAAACATGTTCGCTAACACTGACTTTTGATGTGGTTTGCTTTTCTCCCTAAGTGCCTAACCTAATTCATCCCACCAGGTCAAAACAACGTTTGGTGAGGATTTTAATCCTCCGAAGGAAATGCGTCTGTCACGTTCTTTTGTGTGTTACGTGAGGGGATGAATATCCCGTTAGTAATATTGCTAGCGGACGGGTTATTTTCCTGCGAATCCAGTGGTTCGGAATTCATGTCGATGGATGGAGGTTACTTCCAATCGTTTTCCTTGCGTCTATTCGTTCTAACATGTAGGTCAACCGCTGGATACGAGTTTCAGCACCAGTGAAGGGAAATATCATATGGAAACGAATAAAACTGCTATTTCCCGGCCAATTCCATCCATAACGCTTTCAAATTCCTCTTTAAGGAAATCATACTCCTCGATAGACCCCCACTTCACGCTATCAAATTGCGTCCAACGGGTGCACTCCTAAAAGTGTGTGCTGTTCATTGAGTAACCGGTCCCAAATTAACCATGGTATAACAGATGAGCGCAGGGAGTGGGATGTTACTTGCTGACTTGGGATTAGTCACTTAAGGAAACGTGTAGCATGTAGGGTCGTTCGTGCCCGTTGCATGCTACTTTGTAGCTTTTAGGGCCATCTTGAGAGAGCTATAGAGGGACATGATTTCCTTAAGGAGGAATTTGCAAGTGTTATGAATGCAATGCGCTAAGAAAACGTGTGATGCTTTTGGAGGCATCCCATCTAAGCGCCGCATTTCGCTTTCCAAAGTGGGCGATCGCAGTCAAGATGCAGCAGACTTGCGCTATGTATGACGCCGTAGCTATGAAAATGCGATTAGAATTTACAAGAGACCCAGTTCATGGATTCCACCTTACAGGCCTTGCATGCTGCCGAGCAGCAGTCAGATGATTCCACCTTAGTGAGGCACTGTTGATCTGATGTGCACGGTTAGCGTCACAAGACAAATTACGGAATTCAAGCTTAAGCTTACCCGGAAACTATTTAACCATCTCCACACTTCTCCAATTTCTGACTTTCGTGATTGTTAGGACGTAGCCGAAGGAGTATGTGTAAAGATTCAGTGGTTACAACATCTCGGCCAATTGCTCAATCGAAGTGGCGTGATCCGCAATGTCTTGTGATTATTGTAACTTAGGGTCTCAATTAACTGATATGTAATTCACCGTCTTGCCTCATTACACTCCAGGTTGAGGAGGTACTCGAGGTTATGAAAGTCCTTCCTAGTTCCATGTGAAAAACCAGCTGCGCGAATAAGGCTGGTCCCACTAATGAGTCTGTCAAGCATGTTATCCGAAGCACGCTTCTCCAGCAGGTAACTTCTCGAACAACGAATGAAAGGAGACCCATATTCACATGCTTATCTCGTCATTTGCTGTTGTGACACCCATGCTACTAAGTTTGCTGCAGAAGTGTGCAACACTATAGTGGTCCACAAGGAGCCATCTGCTTTCACCGCATACTTTTATACTTTTAAGACAGAATACACGTCAATATCAAAGATTGAAATATATTCTACTTCCTAGTATGAATATTCTAATAGATATTGTTGTAACGCTTCTTTCTTTACCTCTACTCTATGCCACTGACGACTGTGGTACTGCTGCTAGCTGCCCCTTGAGACTGCGACTGTCTGACTGCTCAGTCACGCGCCCAGCCCACCAACGGAATGCAGAAGACCAAGGCTCGGTAGACAGAGAGGCTTATTGTATGAGCGCACGGCCTAATAAATAGGTTGTGAGCAACTACTTAAACGACAATATTGGAGATGCTAATTGGCGTTAATTGACACAACTCAAATGGTTCAAGTTCGTGATCCAACTTGCCTCTGATTTCGCATCAATTCGCATTTTGATCTATAGTCGAGTTCGATCTCTAATTGCAGATCGATGCACTTTTACGGCACTGCTCTCGGCTTGATTGCTAGCTGTAAGCTCTCTCTGTAACTGATGTCTCAAAGAGCTGCTGAGCTGCGAACGATAGTCCCAACGGGCAGCGTGACCTATCCTGTGCATAACCACAGGGACTCCCCAGACCCTACAACCACACCAAACGCGGTATTTCTGTGCTGCCATCGCAATGAGGTCTGACCTTCCCGTGGTGCCATGGTTTGTGTGCCTCAGTGATCCACTGAGCTATGCTGGGTGGTGCTTTTTTGCACCTTCAGAGCCACTCATACCGGATTGGTCAATGGTTACAGGCCAGACAAACTCAGCCTCCTGGTCCTCCAGGTTGGGGGTTGGAATGAGAGCGGCTCTTTATTCCTTAAAACGTACTCCTTGTAGCCCAGCGCCAAACCCGCTGCCTTGCGGACAGGTTTTTGAATCGAAGGCTTTGGTTGAGAACCTTACTCCTTCTCCTGTCTAACCTTGGGCAACCTGACAGTATTCTGCCCACGCAATACAATGAATCACTCTCCAAACAAATTTGTGATGCTCTGGCCACTGCAGAGGATAATCAACGGTCCCCTATCTGCTACATCGAGCAGGGTGGATAGGGGTTTGGATGCTACTGCTCAAGCCATCCTGTCTTCTTATTCCCCCTCTTACGCTTTCTCACCCTTATCGTCCCGTTCCAGCTTCACTTTTATCCCCCCAGTTTACACACCCCACCGATTGTTGGCCCTCCACCAACATGCTTTTCTAGGCTTTTATCTTCTAGCTAACGCGCAGCGGAACTCCTCTCCTGTCCACAAGCGCATGTCCAACCAAGCGGTCCATTGCAGTTCATCGGCTTCCATTTGGAGCCCTCGATCCTCCTTCAGATTGGCATGCTTCAATGTACGCACACTGCTACAAATCGGTCGACAGGCAGCACTGGCCCGAACTTTAGAGACACTGTCCATCGATATCTGCTGCTTATCGGAGACTCGCCTGCAAGACTCGAGCTCAGTCCTCACTTTGCGATCCCCTTCAGTTGACACCAGCAATATTTTCTCATTGCGCCTATCCGGTGACGATGCAACAATACTAACACCGGCCAAGGCCGGTGTTAGTATTGCTCTGAGTCCTCGGGCTGAAGCTGCTCTGGTTGATTGGATTCCAATCAGTAGCCGGATGTATGCGGTCCGATTGGCCGACTCGTTCAAAACTTCGAAGTCGCGCGGGACTAACAGGTGTCTATTCATCATCGCTGCCTGCGCGCCCATAAACTGTCGCGATGATTCAGTAAAGAACGACTTCTACCGCTAACTGACCGAGATCCTTCGCCACAGAAGAAGCACGGACACTATCGTGCTGGCGGGGGATCTGAACGCACAAGTTGGAAAGTTGTCCACTGATGAAATGCATCTGGGCGGTCAGCACGGTGTAGGCTCCCGTAATGATAACGGTGAGCGGTTACTTCATTTGTGTGAAGATGCTCGCTTATTTCTTGCGAGCACTAATTTCCGACAAAGCACTCGCCGGAGGGTGACTTGGCGTCCACCAGCCTTGGACGCAGATCGATCACATTGCTATCAGTTACCGCTGGAGAGGCTGCATCCAGAACTGTCGCTCGATTTGGAGCACATGTGTGGACACCGACAATGCACTTGTATGTGTTGACATGCGGATGCGTTTTGGTGGACGCCCACGACGATTTTGTGAGTGCATTGACACCAGCCAACTGACAAAGCCAGCTGTTCTGAATGCCTATCAAAGTACGCTGACATGCGAGTTGAGTAAGCGCTCACTGGAGACAATTGATGGTCACTGGTCGCATGTTCACCAGACCTTACTAGCAGCAGGCAAATCCTTATGTGGTAAGTCTAATAGCCAAAATGGACATTGGGTCTCTCCGCGGGCTCTGGAACTTATAGATGCTCGCCGGCATATTCCGGCTAAAAGCGAACACAATGAAACTCGCAAAGAGCTCCGGGCAAAACTCCGTGCTAGCCTGAAGAGAGACCGCGAATCCTGGTGGTGTGTTCCTACGTCAGAGATGGAGATAGCCGCTGCACTTGGTAACCATCGTAAGTTATTCCGTCTGATACGGGAAATGGGCAGCAGGAGAACTGGTGTTAGTGAAACCATTTGTGACGAGAGTGGACAGACTATCCATAACTTGTCAAAACGTTTGAAGCGTTGGGCTGAGCATTTTGAAAAGCAATTTAACCGGCTAGAATTGTTCGATTCCTCACTGGCCAGTGATCGCCATGCTCCTTAGGCTGTCTCTATGGATCTGCCCTCTCGCTCAGAAATCGACCGTGATATCGGACTGCTGAAGTTGACCAAAGCCGCGTGACCAGTTGATCTTCATCCAGCCCTCCTCAAATTCGGGGCCCTGCTCTTGTGGATGATTTACATGAAGTATTAGTGAACTGTGGGAGCAGGAAATTGTCCCAACCGACTGGAGCCGCTCCGTCATTGTTCCCATCTTCAAAGGAGGCTCGCGTTCGGAATGCGGCAACCATAGAGGAATCAGTCTGATCCCCATCGCCTCCAAATTATTCGCCTCTGTAATCCTTCACAGACTGACTAGCGCTCATGAAAACCAGATTCGTGAAAAAGTAAGCCGGGTTTCGTCGGGGTCGTGGCTGCATCGACCACATCTTCAGTTTGCGCCAGTTGTTGGAGCACCGTCACACATATTGGCGGCCCACCGGAGTCGTGTTCTTCGACATCAAAAGTGCCTTCGATTCGGTTGACCGATGTGCCTTTTGGATTGTCTACTCAGGAAAGGTGTGCCCGAGAAATACGTAAATGTTATCCGAGCATTATGCGCGCGTAGCACGGCAAGTTGTCGTTGCCGTTCAATATCTCCAACGGTGTGAGACTAGGATGTCCGCTTTCACCTTTCTTTTCACTATTGACAAAGTCATGGAGATTGCATTCACAGGTCACGAATTAGGGGATGTGGATCTGCCCCCATGAGAAGGACTTAGACTTGGAGTATGTAGACGACATTGCCCTCCTCTGTGACAGCTCCCAGACGTGACAAGCTGCACTGGACAGATTAGCACTGGCTGTCAGCCGCTTCGGGCTTCGCTTTGCACCATCGAACTTCAATGCTTTCCTCCAAGATTGGCAGGGACGGCTTCCTGCACTGACCCTTGGTGGTGATCAGTTAGAAGCCGTACAACAATTCAACTACCTGGGAAGTTGTATCAGCGCCTTTGGGATCGTAGATAAGACCACTGACAGTATAGCAAAAGTTCGAAGTACTTTTGCTACTCTTCGCCACCTATGGCGGTGGCGCGACATCACTCTCGCCCTGAAGGGTAGAGTGTACAATGCAGCAGTACGTTCGACCTTACTGTACGGTCGTGAAACCTGGCCCCTTAGATAAGCGGATATGAAGACGTTAGTTACGTTCGACCATCGGTGCCTTCGCAGTTTGGCTCACATCTGGTGGGAACACCGCGTGAGCAACAAGCGTGTTCGATGCCTTGTTTACGGCACAGGAAAAGGAACTGAACCGCTTAGCACCGTAATTTCACGCATCAGGCTCTGATGGCTGGGCCACGTATCGCGCATGTCAGCCCACCGACTCCCGCGATGTGCGATGTTTGCTCACCAGGGGTGTGGATGGAACAAGAGGATGGGTAGCCAAGCGATGACTTGGTCGAGAGAAATGAAGGCCCCCACTTCGAAGCTGACCTCGGTTGGAGCGTCTCGGCTCCCTGGTTGGGGTCCGAAAGACGATGAACACTTGCTGACATGGCTAGGAGCCGACCTCAGTGGCGTTCGTGCTGTGAGTTTCTTTGTCCCTCCCCATCCTTCTAAGCCTCCCCCTCCAAGCACGATCTCATTTTGTGACAACATAATTTTGAAAAATATTTTTTGCTACCTAGTATCCGGCTGCCATCTTTCGGGAACGATGCCCATCCGTTGTTGGTAGCTCAGCTGGCATGGAACTGTTGCATTTATTTTCATTTTTCTTTTATGTATTGCGGCACAGTAGCCGAGATGCTTCACACCTCTGGCTAACGTGTATAACGAATGAATGATTTCTGCGCTGTTCGAGCACAGTACCACCCTAGCTAGCATAGCGCCTGCAGTCTGGGTAATCCAGGCGATCAATAAGCTTAGCGGTTATGGGTTCAAGAGGTCATAATAGCGTAAGCACTTTTGGACCGAGATCTATGGTGTTGATGAACGATCGCTCTTCTCTTTATTGTATGCTATACAGTTGAAGTGAAAAGTTTTATTCAGTGTTCTAGAGATGGTGAAAAACATCGGGGTAGTTAAGGCAAGGCAGCAAAGGGCGGAAGCGCCATGCTTATCACGATGGTCACTGGCAGTGCATCTGTACTTGGGAACGCTGTCTTACTACGTTACGACCGAGCTCTGTAAGCTGCAAACTCGCTTGGGGCTCAAGTGACGCGTAAAATCTCCCGATCCAAACAAGAAAGGAAACCGAGACGTTAACTACGGTACTATTTAAGTAGGAATCAAAATGCAATATGTACATACCTAGACAATACCCGTTCGGTTTCGAAACAACCGGTCTTCATAAGGTCCAAAAGGAATGCAAACGGTAATTGCCATCGTACATAAAGAGTCACACCATACAAAGTTTACGATCGGACTATGACCCTTCTTTTATTAGGTCCGTTAACTCTTGACTTATTGGATCCCTATACAACGTCTGAAGTGGAACGCGATGGGCTGGGCTCTTGGGGTGGCTTGGCTCAGTCAAACAGAAGCGGTGTGTGGGAGGAACCTGGTGGTGTGTGCCCTTGAGGCGGGAGGGTGGTCCAAGTTTGAGCCCTGCGTGTGGGTCTCTGGACGGGTTGCACAGCGTGAGTGGTATTTCCACAGCGAAAGGTGAAGCGAAGCCATGGTGAAATCGATATGACACCACATGAGAGATAACCGGTAAGGCGGCGGTCATCAATTGGGGCGGGCGTCTGCTTTGGTCATCCAGATTCAGATCCCGTAGTTGAGGCAAAGTCTGTGTCGGAATACAAGAAATTGCTGAACAAACACTTTGCCGATATAAAATATATCGAGCGCACTCCACCATAACGGGTCTTTGTCCCCTGAGTGACATTAGATGCAGCTACACAGAGATATCTCTTCTTGCTGTTTCCAACCAATAACCAGTAACCCGACATAATAGTTATGTGACTATGACACATAGAGTGGGTATACAAATAGTTGGTGGGAATCCAAAGTTAAATCGTGTCATCCATCTTGCGAATTGAGTGGTAACTTTACCACTAACACGCTCTTGTAAATAAGGAATAACGGGAGGGGTTAAGAGGGCTTGATGCAAAACTAAACCGACCCTACATCTTGAGTGCACCGTGCTGTCCCAAACACTTGGAAATCATGAGAAGGCACATTGGCATCAGTGAGACTGCCCACTTGTGCATTTGGCTACCCGCATCCTAAGTCTTGAGCAGTTCGGCTGACAGACGACAGCAAGCAAATCCTGAGGCTAACTGAGTGTCCTGTATTCGTGTATGTCTCAAAGTAAGCAGCGTAGATCCCAAACTTGAAGTGGAAGCATTAGCTGTGGTTGCATCAAATTCGCAGACGAATCGCGTTGAAAATGCTGAATGGAACAACAACCATCGACTATTAGCTAGGTATCCGGTGTACAGTGGCAGCCTCTCTCAAATGCTTCATAAGCGAGGTATCAGGGGAAGCAAAAGTGCTAGCAAAAGAGACCTCCCGTCTTCTGCTATGGACAGTGATTGTTGCGACGGAATCCCTAGAGGAAAATATCATTTAACGCGGTTGAATGGAGAACGGAAAGTCAGGAAAATAACACGCCAAAAAGTAGTATTGACTGGTGAACCCAGTTGTTCTCAGTGCTTGCATAGTAAACGGACACCATCGAAGTACCAAAAATAAGCAACGCACTGGTTTCAACATGTTAGTGCATGAAATAAAGCAGAGTTTAGGCCTCAGCAAGTCAGGAGGCACTCAGAATATTCCAGCCCCTTCTGGGAACTCCGGTTGCCACTGCTGATGACATGCGCACTGGGCACCATTGTATTCAGTTGATGGTGTTCTACTTTCGGCTCATTTATGCTTCTGCCGTTGTTGCCGAAGGATTTGATGATGTTACCCATGTTAACGATGGAACGAAAAGCATGAGAGGCGAACTGAGCATTCCCAATTGTCGAAGATTTGCATGTTTTTGTAGTGTTTGTATCTTACTTTTACTAAGGGTAGCACAGGTACAGGTGTCATGCACAAACAGCATCGGTAGAATTTGTGGACCTGCGGTTATTCAACACAAGCAGACGAAAGCGCTGCCCCCCCATCCGAAGGTATACGAGCGGGAGGGGGATAATCTTACGTGCTCCTTATCCTCAAGGCAAATTTCGACTCTGTCTGTAATCGCCAGGTGGTTGCAATGGTTGCTTACTTATTAACCCGCCAGATCACTCGCTCGCCATCTGCTTGACGGCGATTAGTGCGGAACCCTTTGTGAATTATACAAGATTATCAACAGAAAGAACACTTAAAGCCTACTCGGCATTTCTAGGACTTCTGTCGTCCGGTGACTGAAGCCCAACATATGCAAACAAAGTGACTTCACGGGGATACAATTGTCTGGGTAAAGTGTTTTCACTCACTGGAAGCTGTGGTGAGTTCTACCAGTTGGGAGTAGTGGTTCAACGGTTAAAGTGCCATAAGTCAAACCACTTGGTCCAGCTCCGGTTAATTAGTTCACGGTTATTGTACCGTCAGTCAACAGTATCTACCAATGAGTTATGGGGGCAGGAGCACTAACAATCACATCAAAAGTTCCCTACTCATGAGTATAGTCTGGAGTATTTGCTGGTGCAATGCTGGGAATGAGTTGGCTGCGGGCAATGTTTTCGCACAGTGCCATTTGGAAATCGTATCGACAGACTGTCGGTGTCTTCTTGTCGGCAGCCAGTCACCCACCCATAGATGCGTCCGTCGAGTGAGGATGAGTAACTAAAATATAAGAGCGGTCCAATGCTAGTTGGTGTACTTCAGTGAGGACGAAGCGTTCACGAAACCAGCTACTTCTCAATGGCATTAGTCTACATAAAAAGCAACTATAATTTTGTTTTATTTTGCACACGGAGTACATCAACTATAACTGTTCCCATGTTGCCTCGTCGCTCGCATTCAATTCCCACTTACACTACTATTATTCAGCAGCGAATCTGCTCGATACACGCTCAAACAGACAACACACATATCTTTTGATGATTGTAGTTTTACCCCCACCATTCTACGGGACTTGTCAAGTAACTGCTATTTTACCCGGCATAAATCCCTGTTCATTACACCACGACCATGGAGTTGAGGGATGCATGGCAACTGCTGTTGCCGAGTGTCATAGCACTAACAGAAATCACTATGCACCTGATGGTTTATATACACCTAACACCAATATTCCCGGGTGCACCGAGTCTTCAAACAGATTTCCAATAGAATCAAGCAATCCAATTCGGAAACATCCTAGATCTATCCCCGGCGGAGTTGCAAAAATCTCCGTAGTCTGTCTGTGGTAATACATAGAGAAAATTTCTTTACAAGACGACCCGCAGATAAGTCTCTTCCTCTTCTGACTGACTGCTGCATGATACAATGAAGTAAATATACTCACGCCGGATGGCCAGAAGGCAAACGGAATGAAGCATGCGATAACTGGGGCTGTTTTTATGCATGCGTGCTAAGTGCTTATTGAAAACTGACCGCCGAATGCTGAGATACGTTGCGTAGTAGTTTACTTGCAGGAGGTCAAACAAGTGAAACGCTGCAGTGGAACAATCATCCGCTTTAATGGTCATGTACATACTTGAGGTCTTAGCTTCTGGTGTGTGCGAACTTCTTGCACTTGTTTACCATGCATTTGAAGAAAGAAGGAATAATCAGCCGTTTGTCTCAAGCTCAACTGAGACTCGAACGAAAGGAAGATCTTGGTAATGAACCAGTTCAAGTAAGCGGTTGACTCAGAAAATTATGAGGCGCTTCTTTGTCTTCATGAGTTAGACTGAAACAATAGAACCACATTTTGATCAAGCAATGCGTCTCCATCACTTAACAGTCCATCACTTAACAGTCTCTACAACGGAGACCGTCAGAAACGAAAAAGGAAAGTGGTAAAAAGGAATACGTGGAAATGAACTGTCATCTCAAACTACAAAGGTAACCAAAGTTTATAGGGACTAAAGATTGGAGTAGCAACGACTGAATACTGTATTCACGGAATCAGATGGCGGCGAAATGTAAATCTAGCGACGTTTTGAGTTGCTGCACAGATTTGGCCTCCACGACAAATTCTGACATACTGTTCCGAAAATTTACCACTTTCGTGTGAAGAAAAGGGGACGAGGAACTTGCTCACAAGCTCACAAGCTTGTACCCTGTCCGCATGTGACATATAACGTTCGCAAATGAAGCAGCGGCCACACCATGGGAAAGTCACGGATATGTAATATGTGAAAGATCCCGATGAGATCGAGTCGCAATCCTTGTAAACCCCGAATTAGCCTGGTAGCGTCGTGTTGGACCCATTCGAACGTCTGTGACTCGCCTCTGGTGATGAGATAGCAGGCGGGCGAGCCGTACTCTAGTATTGGTAGTATGGTGGAAGAGAAGAGGCCCAGGTACAAATGTTGCGTCTGATCACCTATAGCATGCGCAGTCCGTTATGATATGTTTTGTTCGCAGCGCGATAATACACCAAGGATTTTCGCGGAGAGCGTGGGATTCAGTGGTTGGATGTCAAAGCTGTTGGTTCGGCCATGACCACCCTTCCCCAGGCTCATGAATACCGGGTTACTTGCGCTGATTGGAAGGCGGACCTCTGCGGACCACAGGCAGAGGCGGCTGGGATCTTGTTGAAGTAGGCTGCAGTCGTCTGGGGTGCTACTTTCCAAATATTTAGGTCATCCACAAACAGGGCACACTGAGACCGAAGAAGCTGAGGTAAATAGTTGATATGGATAAGAAACCGAGTGGGTCCCAGTACCGTATCTTGGGGTACTCCACTTTTAGGGAGATACCAGTCAATTAGATGACCGTCGACTTGTACCCTCCACTTCCGTCCAACGAGAAGGTTCTGGGTCCACCAACCCACAGACTGTCAGCTTTTGAGGAGGATCTCATGGTTTGCCTTGTCGAACGCTGTGCTAAAATCTATGTAGATTACGTCGGCAGACTTTCCTAGTTCACTGGCTGCAACGTTTCAAGCATCATCACCAACAGATTAGCAATGCGTGAACGTCTAGTGGAAAACCGCACTGTGCCGGTGTCAGTAGATCGTTTGATTGGGGCAGTTGTAGTAGACCTTTCTTCGCGATCTTCTCGGCAAAACTTACTCAAAATAAGTTTCATACAAATCGGCCTGTGGTTGTTCACTTTGCTGGGATCACTGCCTTTCGGAATCATCTTTACTATTGAGCATCCCCAGTCGGCCGGCAAAGAATCTTCGGACATCGACTTGTTGAACAAGTCAGTCACGGCAGATAAGATGATACTTGATAGGGACTTGAGAACCAGTGGGTGGAGTCCGTCAAGGTCAGCAGATTTGGTGCTGTTGTGTTGCCGCTGACTGTTCACGCCTCCACGACCGCAAGAAGAACACGAAGATGAGCCAGGATCGAGTTGTACGCATGAGAACACTGCCTCCTTATATAGGATACAATAGTCCATGAAGCAAAGCTACTAAAGCACGTTGGAGTCAGCCAACATTATGGGAAACAACAAATAATAAGGGCGAATGACTCGAGGCAAAAGAAAGAACCAATCAGGCGAGTTCGGGGAAACAGCATTAGCGGAAATAGTTCCCTGTGATAGCATCCATTATGAAGGACTTGGGCCAGCTAATCGGGGCAAAGGAACGATGCGCTTAAACAATTGTCAAGTAACAAACGATGGCGAAACGAAGGTAGGCGACTAAGAGTTGTAGCAAAATGTGTCCATTGAGCATCCCCTACCAGGTGCTGTCAAGGTTGGTGAGTAGTTGACGCACCTCTTCAATACCGCAAACTAGGCTGCCGAGTTCGGTAAGCGTGGCACGCGTCGCACTCGGTACAGAACCCTGGTCATTTGAAAACACACAAACAAAGTGAGCCGCCAATGGAGACGCACGCTCTACGCAAGAGGTTAGGCGCTGCCCGTTCGATCCCTCTAGCACTGGTGGATCATCTGCCGGCTTTAGACACCGTTTCACTTAGGCAAAGATTCTTTTCAGGGCGGCCTCTGCGGCGGTTGTGAGCTGCTCCTCGAAGTGCCAGCGCCTGTTCCTTTTGGCACCGATACAAATATGTCGCTGCCTCTTATACACCTCGTAGTCGTTGGGACACCTGGAGGAGGGGAATTTGTCCCACAAGTTGCGTCACCGCCGGACCATTTTTCCATACTCCTTATCGAAACTAATGTGGCTCCACTTGTCTAACTTTCCGACACTTCAGGGGTACGAACCGAAAACACAGTAATATCACTCCCTCTTATAACAGTCCAACAGTCTTCCACATCCGCAGCAGATGACAGAGACCAATCCACTTGGCTCGTCGCTCGAGTTTCCCAATAGCTGTACAGGAATACGGTACAAGTAGAGCCATGCTGGCTGAGCACTGAGTGGTCGCTTGGTATTAGAGTCTCCAGGATCTGAACATCATACACATGTTCTTCACAGTGTGTTAACTTCAAGTCTAGGCACGAGGGAGTTGGGTGTGGTTTTATACGTGTCGGTTGGCACATCTGTCGCGTTGCTCAACTGTCAAGTACCATGTCCATGAACTTTGCTTCGACCTCACAATGTCCGGACATGATTTGAACTACAGAGAAGCGTACTCGGGGACAACTGAAATCACCCCTGAGTAGAAAATGAGGACGACCCATGTGGCTTCGGAGATTTGGCAACCAATCCAAGCAACGGCTCAGCGGACTGCGATAAACTGCACCCACGAACAGCTCTCTGCACCAGAGGCGGATCGAGCACCACAACTGCTCACCAAGGCCATCGTCGGTTCTGTAAACGCTCACAAGTCTTCCACAGAGAGGTAGTCAGATGTAGGGTAAAACCAGTGCTGACGGCACTAACGTGCATGATCGACATGTCACGATTATTTTCTCGCTTCCTATAGCTACCGATGGCTGTATTTGCCAGGAGTTCCCAGTCCAAGGTTTGAAGTCTCTCACAGCTTCTAGGGAATCGGCGATGCGAAGGTGTCTCAAGAAGACGAAACATCCATCATTTGGCGTTATATCTGATGATGCACAAGCAAGTCATAATAATCTTCGTACTGCCCAGTCATAAACAGTATTCTATCCGGACAGTTTGTGAAAACACGGGTTATTTGGCGAGTGAAGTTTGAGACACCGTCGTTGATGGGGAATACCATATGTTCTGTATAGTAATGATTTGAAAATTAGGTGAGAGTGGGGTGCGTTATACAGTAGCCGTTAGATAAAGTAAGTCAGCAGAAACAGCCGAGATTTCTTGGGTGGTTAAGCTCCCACTGGGCGGGAAACTCGGGATCAAGATTTCAAGCCAACCAGGAGACTGATAGAACGCACAGTATAGTGGTGTGTCCCGAAAAGGAGAAACGGATGTCGAACGCTTTACGGGATCTCGACGGCTTTCGAACTGAGCTTTGTTCCAATCAGTCCGTGTGAATCCCCTACGACCACCTTGCAAATACACCTCTCTATATGTCCCTAACGTTTCATCGGTCTCGATGGCCCACCAAACGGCTATCAACACGGGATCAAACTTGCATGCAGGTTCGGCGACTTAGTGCACATGTGATGGCCATTGACAGATGACAAACTACATCCTGTTTATTCTTGCACAAGCCAACAGTTAACTATGTGATAGCACGAACAGTAGCACGGTCACACAAAGCAGGTGAACCGAGTGCTGACCTTAACGCATTCACTCCTCATAACCTTATCTCTCGGTCTCCGAAAGGCCGACCTTATAAAGCTAGCATTTGACGCCATGGCCGCCCAGTTCCAACACAGTCCTTCTAAAGCAAATCGAGATATCGTTTGTCGAGATAGGCGGTGTCATCTGACTTGCTGTAGAGAGCAACGTTGTTGAGACTACCTAAGATAATTCTGAGGATCAGTCTGCAACGCTCAAAGGCTATTTTGTAAAAAAAAGCCACAGAATGAAGGGACATAATGTGTTTGCGTCGCTCCGCGTAGTGGCATCCCTGCTTTGCATTGGTCTAGTTATTTGCGAGTGGAACACACTGCATCGGTCCAATGGCCAAAAACCACGCGCATTGGAACAACCCGATGCCATCTCGCGTTTTCATCAGGCCACATGTTTATTTGCAAACGCTGAAGGGATTGGTGACAAAATCGTCGGTGCATAAAATGAGCGTGGGTAACAAAACCTGGGACTGATGGGTCCAAAAATTGGTAGAGCTATTGTCGCGTGTAGCCGTTGGGCCAAAATACAATGACGCAACCTCCCGCCCTCATAACCCGCCTGAGAACCTTAATGGTAAACATTTAACCTTACAATAGAACGACGTCATTTCTATTTGTTCATGCATCTAACTAGATCTATCGTGCCTCGATGAACTGGAGCGACGAACGTAGCTGCTCGTAAGGCTTCTCAGTTGTTTGGTACAATTTTACACCACGCTTCCCTACTGCTTCTGACACAATATTTACACAGTGAGTTATTTGTTTAGCCAGTTTGTGTGTGTGTGTGTGTGTGTGTGGTGATGCTCGCTCGGCTACCAGCACTTGCAACTGAGGTAACTCACCCGGATGTCACTGGCTTCCGAGCGATCGGCACGTTGTCCGGAGTGAAATCCCAATCAGTGGGGCTCTGTTGCAATGCACCGGCTGACTCCAGGTACTCTCGGTTGAGTCGTAAAATGCTCCAGGACGCATCCTGTAAACAAGAGAAAAAGGGGCAGAAAGGTTCCCACTAAGCAGCGCAGCATTACGACAATACTAGAGAATGGTGTAAAATACGTGCAAAGTTCACCGTAGTACGTCAACCAATGGCATGGAATCGACTACTGCTCTTAGTTATTGTAAACCAAATCACTGGGTAGTGCAAGGCGGAACGGTAGAACAATTGTTGCTGCCACCTAATCAAGTAAAACTAATGGGATGACAGAAGACGATGGAGGACCGGGGAACTTTTGAGGAAAAAGAACACACGACGCGCTCGCTACTCTGTCATCTCCATTAATCGCTGCTCCTCACAACTTCTCACACCTCGTCAGCTTCCTTGTCCTCGCATTGAAAGACCCATCGAGCAGCCGTGCAAACATCAGTCCCAAGCGGTGTTGAAATCGAGGCCACACACTTTAGCGCCATTTTGAATCTGCCTTTCATTGCGATAATCCACTTCGGTGTGTTCATTTCAATTGTGTTTCAATTTTAACCTCTAGTTCGTACTGGTTCATTTCCTCCGGTAAGCACACTAACTAAGGTTGCACTTGTGAGGTCGTACATCATGAGAATGAGAGGAAAAGTAGTTCCCGTCCTTTATGCCTACACAAAAACTTCAAAAGACCACAACAGATTATGCATTGTTTTCTAGGAGGCCACTGTCATTGGTGTTTGATATCCTATTTATGAATACAGAAATCGAAGTTAACATAGGTTTCTCACCGAAACCTTTTCACATGTCATCATCGATGTATTTCCCGATCTTTTGATAAACATTAATTGAATACTCCCTTTACATTCCCTGCACCCTTTATCTCCCTGTGGTTGTTTCAGAACGCTGTGACGATATCATCGAAGTTGACGAAGTTATTCATCGTCTGGAGCAATTCGGAATCAAAACCCGCTCAACTGGAAAACAGTTTGTCTTGTTACGTGGGTTAAGATAACCATTGAGGTGATTGTGGCTTCCGCACTTGACAACAACAACTTGATGTTTAGTGAAAGGGGACAGTCCATGAACTCGTACTCAAATATGTTTTGGATATTCAGTGTGTTACTCGTACATAGTGTTGTCTAGGCCGATGAACGTAGGCTTCGCTGCGCCGGCATTTTCTAATGGTTGTTGTAAATTTCTTTATTCAGTGCGTTCCTAGTGTGGCAAAATGCTCTAGAATGACAAGCCATCATACAAACTGTCTGTATCTCCTAAAATGAATAAGATATGTACTAAATCATACCATACAACCGATTAAACGATGGCAGGAAATTTTATTCATTGGTCTGCTTGCTAACAGACACAAGCAGCTACATGCGGAATTAGTCCACCCCTTGAGGACATGCAGCTACCATTCCAGTACACTTTCATAATGGCAAACTTGGCAATAACTTTTTAGCATTCTCGAGGCACAGCTAATATAACAGCAACAGAAGAAGAGAGATGTTTTTGTTTCCTCACATATAGCGAAGCACACACTAATGCAAAGTGTTCGAC
The DNA here is from genome assembly GCA_944474145.2 of Dicrocoelium dendriticum. NCBI lineage: Eukaryota > Metazoa > Platyhelminthes > Trematoda > Plagiorchiida > Dicrocoeliidae > Dicrocoelium > Dicrocoelium dendriticum. Next base: position 38,524,145 of record OX104069.1, read on the forward strand.
GTGGGTAAATGTTCGATAACACAGTGGGTCTCATTAAAGTGGACCAGACATCTTAGTCTCCCTCGACTGTTCATGGTAAGACAAAGAAAGGTCATCTCTTTAAGTGGGTGTGACACCACTGTCTAGTTTTCGAGTACCACAATATTCTATTCGGATAAATAGGGAAAATCGGCCAAACGAAGGTTGTTAGATAATATTTCGCGTAAGTTCCTCTGTGATCACATAGTTGTTAGAAACGAACGTGTAACGCGTCCACTTGTCCAAATGAGCGCATGTCTCCTGACAAAACTCATATGTTCCTCTAGCCAAGAAACCAGGTTCCACTTAAGTAACACGAGAAACTCTGCCCCACCAATTAGTTATGAGGCGTATGCGCTTGCAAATCGCTCTCCGAGGACACACACACTTATGCGGATATTTAGCTCCGCTGCCCGAGGGCTTATGGGACAATGTTTTGAATGGCGCATGAAGATGAAAGGTGGGTAGATGCCCGAGGACAATCACACGTGAACGCTAGTGAAGTGAGCGCGTCTACTACAGTGAAACCCATTAGAGAGAGCATTTGTGACCGTGCTAGTGTGATGCAGCACGACGCCCAAAAACAGTAAATCAAGACCAGGATTGCCACTAGGACATTAGGCAAAAAGTATCCGAGGAGCCCGACAATACGGGGGAGGTACTTTTGTGGTTGAACAGGTGCTGTCCGTAAATGCACACGTCCGCCTGCTGTAGCACACACACACACACACACACACACACACACACACACACATGTATGCAAACATGATTCGTTAAGGAGGTGTTCTTTGCGGTATGACTAACGTCAGCAACAGACGAGTACAGCTATGCAACTCCCTGGTATAGAGTACCGTAACATCCTTGAAAGTTGGCTAACAGTTTGCTTGTTTGGATTTCTCCCAAAGTGCACCGATGATCAGAGTCAGGAGTTCAATAGGAGCTGACCTTATCTATGCACTAAGCATAGACTACTGACAAACCACTGAGTCACTATGAATATTAAACCGTAGATGAAAAGCGAGCATTTCAGCGTACTTCAAGGCCGAAACACTGCACTTACTCGGACGTCATTCGCATCGCGCCAAGTCAGCTGCCCGTTCTCGATCAACGGGTTCTCGTGAATGCTGTCTTCACCTTGGGAACAGAATAGGAAAAGCACGCGATATCGCTAGCTCAATCAGACGTGTATTTTGAACGAAAGAAATTTCGCTGGCGCAAAGAAGAACAGCAACATTCCGCCAACAGTTTAAACACCAATGGAAGTTAGGCCGCCAAACAAAGGCTGGGAACACTAATATGCACGGCAATAGTCAATGGGTTTAGGCACGATGGGATAAGATGGGTCTCGTTAAAATATTCACTTTAGGCGACATTACGGGTAACTGGACCAACAGCCGGACCAACAGGGCTTAAGAAATCAGAAGTGACATTACTTGAGTGAGGGCTCGGTGAATTGCTTGTAACTAAATGAAAGTGTTGGTAATTGCGGATGTTAGGTGCGTTCATGCCAATTTTCCACGAATTCAAATGCTGACAGAACGCAGCATGGAACAAATGGGATTGCTCCTGAAGCAGGTGTGCAGGCATGAGAGCGAATATATCCACCCATGAGTTTCACTTGAATTCCGTTTTATTTTCGAGTGCTGCTGGCATCTGGAGATGCCGATGCAACACTCACGGGTCAAGCAGGTGTAGGTATCATTCTAAGCTCCAAGACTGAGCCATGATTGCTTGATGAGATTCCGGTTAACAGCCGTTTATGTGCAGCTCGTTTAATGACACAAGCTAAGGTTTATACAAAAAGTAGTACAAAACGCTGTATGTTTGTGATTTCCGCCTATGCTCCCACTAACTGCAGTTCTAATGCTGTCAAGGACACTTTCTATTACGAACTAAACGCGCTACTACGCAGTGTTACTAGTTCAGGTATTATAGTACTTACAGGGGATATGAACGCACAAGTAGGGCGTCTGAGCTCTTCAGAAGCTCAGCTGGGTGGTGAGTATGGACTTAACTCCGAACGGACTGACAACGGCGAGCGTCTGCTGCAACTGTGTGCGAAGCACCAGTTGTTTCTTACTAGCACTGCTTTTAGACACAGTGGGCGCCGAAGTGACACTTGGCGTCCTCCTGTAGCTGGCCAGCGATGGACCAAAATTGACCACATAGCCATAAGTCACAGATCGCATGGTTCCATCCTGGATTGCCGCTCGTACTGGAATACCTGCGTCGACTCTGATCATGCCTTACTACGCTGTCGTTTCTCCGTGAACTTTATCGGAAGGCACACCAAGCGTCTCCTCCGATTGGCAACTGAGAAATTGTCTTAGCCATCGGTCAGACAGGCCTATCAAGACGCACTGCTTCCCCAACTCTCGCTGTCTTGTCCTATTGACACTGAGCTTCAGTGGAATAGGATCTCGGTAGCCATGCACGACGCAGCAGCATCTGCTTGTGGCACTATCAATCGTCACTGCACCAGTCACTGGATATCCGAGAGGTCGGTGAACTTGTTGGAATCTAGAAGACATCTCCCGTCTGGCACTGAACACAATGTGACCAGACGGGCTATTAGGCGTGAACTAAAGCAGAGCCTACGTGCTGACAAGGAAACCTGGTGGACCACTCGGGCTCAAGAAATGGAGGAGGCAGGAGCATTAGGCAATTACCGGAAGCTCTTCCAGCTAATCCACACCAATGGTCCCAGAAAACCATGCGTCAGTGAGACAATCAGAAACAGCGCGGGTGCATTGATACACGATAATGGACGCCGTAGGGATCGTTGGACGGAACACTTTCAAAATCAGTTCAGCTGGCCCCCTGCCCCCGGACCTCTTTCTATCCAGCTAATGCAGGAGGAGCCATGGACGGTTAGGTTAGTGCCTCCGTCGGAGCCCCAGGTCCGAAACGCGATCACAGCCCTCAATCGTTTTCGTGCCGCCGGCCCGATACCCTCTGACCTGCACTATTTAAGGATGAAGGTGAGGTCCTCTGCAAAGCATTGACCTCCCTATTCGAACGTATCTGGTAAGAAGAGTGTCCCGGGTAATTGGAGCGAATCGACTATAGTGGCAATATACAAGAAGGGCAGTCGCACAGACTGTTCTAACCACAGGGGTATTAGCTGAACGCCAGTCGTGACAAAAGTATTGGCCTCGATTATCGCTCGTCGCCTCACTGCAGAACGGAAATCTCGGATTAGGAAAGAGCAGGCAGATTTCCGCACAAAACGTGGCTATATAAACCATATACTGCAGACCGACAATAGATGTGTTCCTCGATTTCAAGAGTGCGTTCCATTCTGTTCGAAATACTTTCAGGGAAAGGTGTTCCCACGAAATGTGTGGACATACTTCGTGCACTATACTCGAACATTACAGGGCGCGTCAGTGTCTACGGTGAGCTGTCGGATAGCTTTTCGACTACAAGTGGCGTTCCTCAGGGTTCTCCGATTTCCCCATTTCTGTTCAATTTCGTTGTGGATTCTATCATGGAGTGTTCCCTTACGGAATTCCACGATGTAGGCGTTGAGGTCCTGCCTGGTGAAAGATTATTTGATCTCGTTTATGCAGACGATATCATCTTGCTTTTCGACGATGTTGCGGCGGCACAATCAACCCTGAATAGCCTGTCCAGAGTGGTCCCATTATTTGGTATGCACTTCGCACCTTCAAAGTGCAAAGGCTGCTGCAGGACCACCAGCCACTTTGTGACCCCTTGACCCTTGCTAACGAGGAACTCGAGGTGGTTGTTCATTTCACTTATCTTGGCAGCTGCATCAGCAACGATAGGCGCATAGAAATTGAAGTCAGTTCATGCACTGCAAAGGTCAGAACTGTCTTCTTGAACCTGCGGCATCTTTGGCGACAGAAGGGAGTTTCCCTCCGTCTGAACGGCCGAGTATACAAGGCCACAGTAAGGGCCGTTCTGCTCTATGGGAGTGAGGCCTGGCCCCTTCGGTCTGAAGATCTGAGGCGCATTCAAGTCTCTCATCATCGTTGTCTGCGAAGCATTGCTGGTGTCGGATGGCACCAGCATATCCGCAACGATGATGTGCATAGGCGAGTACTAGGTAGTGATAACCATGCTAGCTCCCTAGAACAACATATTGCACTGAATAAGTTGCGTTGGCTCGGGCAAGTGCTACGTATGCCTGGTCTAGGAGGGCCTTGTTTAGTCTGCCAGATGTAGGATGGCGCAAAACTCGAGGTGGACAGAAGTTGACTTGGCAGCGGGAAATGAAGTCACTGACGGCCACACTAGGTGCCGTTGGTCCGTCTCGCCTTCCGGTGTGGAGTCCACGTGACTCGCCTTGTGCTTGGCTAGAGACTTTACAGGACATGTCTCGCAACCGACACCAGTGGCACGTCTGCTGCCGTCTCCTAACCGGATTGTCTGTTTAAAGTGTGTGGTGGTGCTGAGTTATCTGCGGGGTAATGGCTGATTATGACGCGTGGCAGTGAAAGCCGCAAGGAAGCTGTCTCGCCGATGCCGTCTTATCTTTGCACGATAGCCAGCTGTTTGTGACGGTATGTTGTCTACACAAGGTGCAGACGTCTTGACCCTGAATGTTTGCTTAGGGTATTAGTGTTTTCATGTAAGTCCCCCTTCGCTCTCTCTTATTATTCTTTATTCTATACGTCATCATGGTTGTATGGCGGCGAAGCATCAGTTCATATGGCTGATATACTGCTGTTGTCATTTGTTTGCTGCTGTTGATGCTGGCAAGAAGCAGCAGACCTTTGGTGAGTATAAGTGAACATGTTGCTGGACAGTGTTATATGCCAGCTTGAGACGACGTCCGGGATTTAACAGGATGTACTTAAGGGGATTAAAACTGAATTGATAGAGACGCTCGGCTGTGATTCGCCGACGCAAACTGGTGGTACATAGTGACTGTGAACAGTAGGCAACACGAGGCGGCGGCCAGCGCAAACACTATTCGGGGGCTTGAAATAGGACGCATTCAGGTAATCGAAGAAGACAGTTTGACTGATCCTTGGTAAACTGAATCGCGAGGTGCGCCGTCGGTACGGTCAAAAATGAGAGACGTTAGTTCACAAGCGCTTTTGTCCCCATCATGTTTCCGATGAGAATTGTTCCAAGTGATCCGATGGCCGATAACAGGCATTGTTCCCAAGCCTTCTCAAGCAAGTTCCAAGGATCCATATGACGCTGCTGTGTCACTTGGGTTCGACACACGGTAGAATAAGCAGTTGATATGGTAGACGCAATTGAGTTGCATTTTCATCTTAATGACCGGTATGCTAAAGCAATTTGATAAGCATTCTCGTACGCTTGTGCAACGCCAACTATACAGGCAGGGACTATGTGCACGAGGGAATCATCCGCAAAAGAGGCATGTGAACTAGGTGCGATTGATAGTGCTTAGAAGGGGGGTTGATCGGAAATATATTCCTCCTTTGCAGGACCATATATAGATCAGCTGAGCCCTGACAGGCCGTGGTCGGCTTGAGCTTTCTTATGATCAACTTACCTGACATTGTAGAGAGTTTATCCGGCGCTCCTCTACCGAGTACTGTGGCGGATGAACGAGGCACAGCGGGTCCATGTCCATCAGTTACACCAACCTGAGCTTGGTAGCCATTGGTGGCAATACGCGAAAACAACGGCGACGCCGGGATGACTGTGTAGTCCGGTTCGGCTGGAACAGAGTATACATGAAGTAGGTAACATTTATTCACAAGAGAACTGAAAAGAAACTAGTTGTTTCTTGTTATGGGAGTATAGAGCACATTTTACCTGGTGACTAACGTGGTGGTGGAGATTAAGCGCTAGGAAAGCGCTGGAATTTGTTAAGTTGCTCACTGATAGTTCTCGAAGGATGCAAAATACGTCCTAGGATTCAACCATGAATAGAAAAAGGGACCTAGAACCTAATGCGGTAATGTTGTAGGATAGCTGGACCCCTTTCGATTCTTACGACTTGCGTTCACCATTGAAGGCACCGGTTGCGGTGAAGTAGTTCACTTTGGATATTTATAAGAGATGAACAAAGATCGAATGGAGTGAAGAAGAGCAAAAATTCGGCTAAGTTAACTTGCGGAAAAGAGCCAGCATAGTCTAATGGAAATACAATTTATGACCTGCGACATTTATGGTAGCCCGATTTGGGCGAAACTAGTGGGTGAATAGTGAACCGCTTGATCGAAGTAACATCATGGTAGACTCTCATGTAGTAGTCAGCTAAACGGACGTATTCTTGGGGTACATTTTTTCAACGCATGACTTGCCACAGAGTTAGAGTACGAACTGCCATCGGACACTGGCATACACAAGTGTCTTGAAAAGCTTAATAGTGGCCAGGTTTAATCAGGCGGCTACAACACATCGGTAAAAGTGCTAGACGTCTGTTTTGTCCTATTAAGGCTCATAAGCATCCCACATTGCCATCGATTCCAACGGAATTCGATCAAGTGATTTAATTCTTCAACTTGAGCTACCGGCCGTGAGTGACATGGGCGGACAACCATGACTAATTACCAGACGCAAAATAGAGTGGCTCATCTCCAATACCATGTATTTTATTGCCCCATGATAGGTGAATTATTTAGGGAAAGGTGTGATCATGGGGGCCACCCACATCCACTGTATAGTATTCTACAAGGGAAACTTCCGGCGCGAAAGCATGCGTCAGGGGGGTGGCAAATGTGTCTGACCTTTAGAGTGGTGTGTTATAAATTTAGTTTGCCTCGGTCGGTGGCCGAGTGGTCTGCACATTTGCTTTGCAACCATAAGGTCACCGGTTCGAATCCGCGTAGGGGTGGGCTTCCTCGCGGTATACTCAGCCCGCGCGCGACTGGTGGTGGTCACGCGACAGCGAAGCGCCGTTACGGCGTACAGCTGACACATTATTATTTATTTATTATTATTTCCCCAACAGAGAGCCCCAGGATATTGGAAGGTCATTTTGGATTGCAAGTTGTGTGATGGGATTGCGACGTGTAATCTCAATGTGGACCACGATTCACACTGAAGTGAATCTTATCCACTGCGATCACTGCGACCGTAGTCAAAGCAGATGAAAAATGGGTGTTGCGCGCCCGAAAACACTGCACAACCACGACGCGTTTCGATGTAATTTCATCTCATCAGGCGGAGATAGCAGACCTCGAACCCGCGACCATTGGAATAGTAGACGAAACCTCTACCCTTTTGGCTACCGGGTCACGGCGCGCAACACTTGGCACAAGGGTAAATGACTAATTGGAGGGTTAAGTGTGGACTACACGTTGTGTGGTTCGATTGCGACTCGCAATCTAAATGTGGACCGTAATTCACACTGAAGTGATCCTTGGTCACTGAGATCACTGCGACCGTAGCCGAAGCAGATGGAAATTAGGTGATGTCCGTCCGAAAACACTGTAATGTTTTCGGGCGAGCAAAACCTAATTGCCATCAGCCGCAAGATATAATTGGGCACGCTACTTGACGGAATGGAAATTTTGTGTGAAAACCAGAGCCTAAGACACCTACAGGATAGTACTTAGCACTCAGCGATTCTAATCTAGTTAGGGGTTTTGCAGATTCTCCATGTTTCAACATCTCTGAATAAGCTTGCGATCAATTTGGAGTTTATACCTTCAGATGATTTAGCATACATATAGATTTGTATGGGCTTTTATTTTGGCTGCGATTCGCTCTTGCCGCAAGAAATGGCCCGGCGAAGCTCTCGCATCAAGAGCGAAACGTCACAAAAATAAAGGCATACACAAAATCGTTCTGTCTTTTAAACTTTCCCAAGGCACCAAAGCTTTGTCTGCCCAAATGAACCAGCAGGTGATTGGTACGGCTTTTATGGCAAAATGGAACAGCATTCGAGGTGACCGAGAAGCAAGGGGGATGATAATCACGTTGCAGGTCAAAGTGTCCCTTCAAATGGCACATTAGAGATGGTTCATTGTACGATGTCACTGCACATAAGTCTCTCTCAGTGATGGGAGTAAGAGCGCTTTGATGTTCGCGCTCTGCCCCAGATCCGTCCGCAGACGCCCCTCACACTGGCCGAGTTAACGCAATTCTCCACATACTCGACAACTCCAGTCCATCCAACCTGTTTACACAGCTGTTGGCTTTGGTAATTTCTAACGCCTCAGCAGCCAGTCTTTGGGGCGCGGATCGCAACCCCATCCGAATTATTTCGATATTATCCAAGTGGATTTCATGTTCTGTGTGTAACCAGTGCATCGCCACTGCTGATTCCCTCAGTACAGCCTTGTACTCAATCTCGTTCTTCGATGGTCGTGACATGCACGCTTTGTGTTCTGCTAACGTCGTGAGCAGTTCTCTAGCCTAAGTACACCTGTGCGCAGTCCATGCAGCTAATTTTGTAGATGCAGTTGGTCGTCCTATCTGCGAGGAATGAGTCCTCCTAGTCTACCAATGCCGAACGGAGCGTTCATCCCTACTGGAAAATTACCCTTATTTTTTCATTGCTTAATATCCTTCGGATGGGCTCTGAAGTTCCCTATTTTTAAGAAATCCCTACGGTCCCAGTCCATTCAGTCGGACAACGTGGATGCGAGTTTAGAATCTAGGGCAACTGGCATTTCACCAGTCGTCTCGCATATCTACTATCGAGCATTTGGTTCAAAGTTTAATTCCAAGCGGCCTTTTTATCATCCTCTTCTGTGCACAGTGTCTGTGCTCTGTGCAACAGATGTGGCGATGCAAGCATATATATGCTTCGGATGACCTGACCTGTATTAAAGTACGTCATCTGTGTCCGTCGATTACGGAATATCGATGCGTCTAGATTACCCCCATTCCTAAAAAACTAAACAGTCAAAGGACGGCAATGTAGTATTACACGTTTCCGATGCTATCGTGACACTTACGGCCTCATTAATGGAGTTCGAATAAGCAGGAAACTCGTCTTTTGTACCTCGTTTGCTGATGACAAATTTGTCATCCACGTAGCGCGACGAAATTTTCGGCGCCGGATAACGTTGCGCTCCCGCTACGCCAACCAGTTGTTTTCAAGCCCTTATGAAAGCATGAATTCTCGATCGGTTCCAAGTAGATTTCAAGATGCTTAATTCCCAAATCACATTTTCCGTGTTGGTTTATGGTTTATCTTTCTGCCTGCGTTGTCGCGTTCCCAGCTGTCTAAAGATGGAACGGATTAGGAGAATCGTACTCTCATTTGGTCTACTGACTTCTAAAACCACACAGGAATAACACAAGGAATTGTTGCAGGCGTGATGTTCACATACTGATGTGTTGAGTATAGATAGGAGAAAGAGCAATAAAAGCGGTGCATTCTGTCACCACTTTTGCCGCCGCAAGCTCTTGAGCATTGACGGAACAACAGCTGACACGATATTTTGGTGTCAACTGTTCTAACTCATCTGGCTGATACGTGGAACTGGACCTGTTGAATAGTCAGCCAAGAGGCTGTTCGTGCGGGCCGATTTTGGGCTATCCCGGACAATGTGGCACCTCAAGTGAAAGGCAAAACGTTCCACGCGAACGCGGTTACAGAGCATCGGTTCGCTCAGAGTTGTTGTATGGGAGCAAGTCCTGCCGATTCGCGTGGAAGACATGCCTCGTCTTCCTCCCTTCGATAACGGTTGCTTAAGGAGGATTGCGCGTGTTTGGTGGCAACATCGAATTAATAGTAATGACGTTCGACGTCGCACCTTGGAGAATGAGAGTATTCCATTCAACAAACTGGTTTTGCTGCGCCAGTTGAGATGGCTCGGTCCCGTCCTATGCAGGACACCTGAGCGTCTATCGCTTCGCGCTCTATTCGCTCCTCAAGGACCTGGATGGAGGCGACCGCGTGGCGGTCAGCCTTCCCCATGGCGACATCATATGAACTCGCTGACGTCGTGTCTAGCCGCTGTTGGATTCGTACCTCTTCCAGGATGGGAACCCAAAGATGAGGAGTGCCAATGGCTTAACACTCTTAAAGACATGGCTCGCAACCAAAATAAGTGGCAGAATTGTGCACAGTATTGTATTGATTCACATGTTTAATGCTTCAAACATTAAAACTGACAAAAAAGAGAAAAATCGGCGTGTGAGAAACAAACTAAAAATGTTTTGTTCTACTTTTTGTCAAAATGTTCTTTTCTTCCTGCGGCATATTAGTTGAAGTGTGTTGCTCACCTTCAACTACACTGCCATGATAAGTATGACGCGATGACTGTCCCTTATCCGCTGATCTCCATGTTTTTTGTCGGCTCTATGTCTAGTTGCTAGACTGCTGAGATTACATACATACATACGTGAATGCAAGAACAATAACAACGATGCAGATGTAGAGCCAGGTTTCGTGTGATAGTCGAATCGCACGCTAGTGGTGCAACTAATAGCCATGCGAGGGAATCCATTCGTTCAAAAGGTGTAAGCCTTATCGGGATGGCGAATTGTTTGCGAATCTGAAAAGGATGACATGATCAGCTGAGTGTGGGGAAGCAGCATGCGGGGAAACCGAAGCTTCGTTACCAGGACATGATCAAAGTGCGCCTAGCACGTTTTAATCTTGATTACAGATCATGGGAATCGAAGGCGGTTGATCGGCGTGCATGGCGCGATTTGATCACGAAGGCAGTTGACGAGGTGCAGCAGAAAGACCTCATGCATGCAGAGAAGAAGCGGAAAGTGCGGAAACGGCAAGAACCGATGGGTTGCACACCATCGACATCGAGCACATGGTGCTGTAGCAGATGCGGTCGTGAGTGCCTGAGTCAGGCAGGCCTAGTGAGCCATGAGCGACGCCACTCGGAGCCAACCGAAACGACGACGGGTCCTGCTGAGAACGCAGGCAGAACCGGCGCAGCGTTTGTAGGTACACTGCATTCGATTTATTAACGGCGTGCTTGCATGTTGAGTCTCTTTAGTTCAGGTGGTGGGTTTGCTATATTTTCCTAATGCTTTTTTACCTCATATTAATTTCTACCTGAACTATCTTCTATTACCTTCGGTATGTCGCTTAACCTAATTGTAGTTAATTTCCATAACATGTTCGCCTTTGTCGCATTTTCTTAAAATATATTTTCTGACGTTTTGACTTTATCACGGATTTGTTCGTCACCAATCTGTTTTATACGCCAGTTTACTGAAGGGTTATGTCACCGTATCTGTATGCATTATTCTATTTATTGTACTTGACATTGTCGTTTCAAGTGATTGGCTGTTGTTTGACATCCCCGATGTGGCTGCGCTTGATGTGCATGTTGACAAGGTGCCCACCTGTCTATTACCCACTACCTCGTCCATACTGGCTCCAGGAGACAGTTGGTCGTTGCTGGAGGGGACGGAGTGCACGATCCTCGTGGCCGTGCCAGGCTCAAAGAGTGCTACCATGCACTCAGTGTGAAGCGGACCACGATCCAGCCACCGCCTTGTGTGCGCTTGTGTTTGCCTGTGAAGGAGTGTGGGCCGGCTCCGTTGATGAAACGTGGCTCCCATCCACATGCTTCCCGGTATTATTCCTTCGGATTTACACTAGATATGGGGTGTGTGGATGGAGCTGTGGGTGGTGCAGCGCAAGCCACCCATTGTCCCTCTGTAGGCGCAGGAGTCACAGTAACAGGCAAATCCGAAACGAGATGTCGCCAACCATGTTGAGGGATAAGAACACGTACCGATCTTCTAACGATACGACCGTTAAGGCTACTTGGGTCATAGGAATGAGGACAACCATAGTAACCAGGTAGCTAGCCTTGACATAGAGCATTTCATTCTCCACTGATGTGTTCCTAAAGGTCAAGTAGAAAATTGAGCCCCAGAGACGCGACCACTCTTTCCGAGCCTCCAATTTAACATAGACATTGAGAGCTGACTACAGCGCTGGTTTTTGAAATACAGCAGCTGCGACAAATATGCACTGAAATATACCCGCAAGTTTCCAATTTGGCGCCTAAAAAATCGAAGTTTGGTAAAAACTACACTGAAACGTTCTCTCTTTTTCGATCACACTGAAAGTGGTCTGAAAGACATGCGCTGTTGTATATCCGGACTGGGTGGCTGAAACTAAAGGGGAAGGATATGTGCCGAGGAGAAACGGACGTACCATGTAATGTGCTGGACGTCTGACTGGCGAGAAAAACGGAATGACAGTCGGATCTCGTATTGATCGTCATTGTTATGCTAACCACTGGCGTATGGGCAGACAAAGTGACATTTTTGGGGAAGTCTTAGTAACCATAGTAACCATGTTGAGGTGAGCCATTTCTGGGTCGACAACCAATGCGACTGTTGTGCTATGGCCGTAGATGGTTTTACTACTGGTCTTAACAATCTGTAGGAAAAAAAAGAATAGATAGTTTGCCCTGTTCTACCACATAACAAACGAAACGACATGCGGACAAGTTGATGAAATGATGTTCTGCGCCATCTGTTCCCATCCAAACTTTCCAATATCCTAGAGTATACTTATGAGGGCATCACCGATGATTATGGTTGGTCTGATAAGCTGAATAGCAGAACCGAGTGAAAGGAGCTCACTGCTAGGAATTATGTACCGCAGTGCAGTAGCAACCTACTCTAGATCCACTGAATCACAAGGCGATCTCGAAAGGTTTACCCGTATAATGCCGCGTTCTTCGATTGTAATGTACCCATCAATTTTTGCTTGTCTCGATTGACGAGAGCACAACAACGCGTGGCAACCCGAGGTAGTGGGTGGTGACAGCAGGAAAACAGGGAGTGATCAACGGAAAAACCGTCGTGCTGATACGTTGTCCGCTGGATGAGCAGCATGCTAATGGCTGGAAAAATGGTATACAATTATACATTCTGAGACCAAGGTACCCACTCACATCAGTTAGTTTTATGGTATGATCGAAAAGTAAAATCCAAGATGGATTCCCGCTTTGGTAGAGGCTTCCAGTGTAGCGATTTCACACAGCAGGCAAATGTCACGAATACGGACTACCGACTATGGTTGACCGCCGCTGGTTACGACACTGTTTGCAGTCGAAAACGTGCGACGTGTACCGCTGTTAAGGAATGATGCCCCATGAATTAGCTAGCTGAAATCTGTTTCATCAAAACCGTTCTATTTCCGTAGTTCCATTCAATTTTCCGCAGTGGAAGCGTGTTGGGCCCCTAACCCGGAGGTCCGTGGATCGTAACTACGCTCTGCTACGATTTTGCCTGGCTGTACTCTTAAGGATAACAAGCCTGCCTTGTAATCCGAGGACGCGGGATCGAGTCTGCGTAGGGAAGGGGTGACCCCCGCAGTATGCCTGGCCCACGAGCGACTGTTAGTGGTTGCGCGGCAGCGACGCGTCGGTACTGCGTACCGGCGTACTGCTCATGCCTCTGTCTTTTGTCATCGGTATGATCAATAGGGATAGCAAGAGTATCTTTGATTCATGTGTTCGGCCTACTTTGTGCCATTCAGGCGAATGATGATGATTACATGTCCTAGACTCCTTCTTGAAACTACCGCCAGATAGAAGTTGGCCGTGTTCAAGGTTGTTGTTCTTGGCTTCTTGGGTTAGGTGAATCTTTCGTCGAGATAAGCGACAGTACACGGAACCACGTAGGGCTGATCCCCTACCTGAGCTATGTATGTGGTTCCCAAAACTCAAAAAAATTCAACCCAATGTGGAGCTCCCAGCTCTGAAAATAGCGACAGCACTTCTGACGCTGGGGCGCCAGGAATAGCCAATGAATTGCACAGTGGTAAGTAGCTAACACATTTGCTTTTTGTAGAGCCCGATTTGCTGTGTTGAATGGACTTGGTCACACAATAGGCTTACTGCGTAGTTATGTGCACTGCTTCGCCGAAGAAAAGAGCTGTGACTTGAGGAAGAGAATCGACTGTTTTAGAGAATGTCGGAACATTGCTTGAGGGGGCTGAGCAAAGCTCGATGGTGCACCAGAAACACCAAGAATACCTTTCGGGTTGTAACACTGTCGCGTTCAAAAAGCACTTGTCGGAGCATGGTGCGCCTCTTGTGAAATGGGCCATAGCGACCCATGCCGATGTATTCTCTGTTACTAGTCATCATGCATAGTCTGCATATTGCCTTTCGGATCACCCGAGGTCTCCATGTACGGCAACTGGAGACGCAGCGTAGCGTACGTACAGAGCTATTACTACTCCTGATAACTGGAGCTTGGGGAAGGGTAGTAATGGGCGTGCGTACATCTTGGCCGGCCACGCGCTGCATCCCAACGGTTCCGTAATGTATCTACGCGTACTCTCACACCGTGATCTGAAGTCTGTTGACAACAAGAACAGACTGTACGCGAACGGACTACGCCTGCTTTGGGCGCTGCAACGCAGCTTCTACACATGGTCTAAAGGGATTGCCACTCGTCTGTTCTCTTCCATAATAAGACCGATGCTTGAGTACGGCTCATCCGCCTATTGTCCAATCACAATAGATGAGGTGCAGAGACTGGAACGGGTCCAGCATGTAGCTACCCGGCTCATCCCCAGTTTGCGGGGTGTCGTACGAGCACTGATGTAGGAGACTAGGGCTTTATACCCTGTCATATCGTCGGCATCGCGTTGATCTCATTATGACGCACCGGATCCTGCACCTGGGCCACTTGCCTATGTTGAAGTCGCTGCTGCACATTCACGCATCAAGCAGCACATGCGGACACCGGTACAAACTAATGGTACCGGATTTAAAGCGCATCGCTCACCCTCTACGTTTCGATCGTCGATAGATGAAATATTGGAACAAAGTGTCGGAGACGTTAGTTGAGGCGAAATCAGTGTCGGCATTTAAGAGGTTCATTGACGCCCACTTTGCGGACTACAGGTATAGGGAGCGTATCGCACCCGGATAAGATGTAGTGCAGCTGTGATATGCTGCCACTGCGCAGGAATCAGCGACGTGTGCCCGATCCACCTACGATGGAGCAACACAGATTTTTATCTTCTCGCTCTCTATTCTCACTATTCAGTATTTGGAGCGACTATCTGGTGCAGCTGATAGTCGCCCTGTCACATCTGTTCGTGAGGACAAATTAACACATCAGCAGTGTGCAGCGAGAAGGTTTCATATCAGTGACATGAAAGAACAGCCTCAGGAAGGTGAAGCATGGCATTGCCACACTCATCGCAACAGCGGAACACACTCAAGGTGCCGATGGTGCAGGTAACCGTCTATGGCTGAAATATACCCCAATATTCAAACATACCATCAGCTTGTGTCAGTCTTAGTCCCACAAACGTAAGGACACTCATGTCATCCTAAGTTCAGTGACTGCATTGAGGAAGCTGTCGTTTCGCACCCATAGTTCTCCAAGAGTTGACAACATGAACCCGTAGTCGCTAGAGGTGGTCGCTGCGAGGCTAGCCGAGTTAATATCCCGATAATTTCAAAGGTGATCCGATGAACAGTGGATCTGCCATGTGGAAGCAGGATATCATTACCCAAATTTTCAAGGATGATGTCTGTTAAAAGCCTGCAAACCACCTCCATTGCCTATCCTCCAACTGCCCCCAAAGGTATGGAAGCGAGTGCCGCTGTGGCACCAATGGACTATCTATAACACCGATGATGTACTACTAACTTACGACACAGAAAGGTAGATAAAACGAAACAGTGGATAGGGGAACAAGAAACAATGGCATCTATCCAGACGTTCCCAAAGCCCTCAATTGGATCACCACACCTTTCATATGTTGCAAACCTACTCAATTAGGGAACCCTGGATTTGGATGGATCAGCAACTTCCTTCGTCAGCGATACCTGTAAACTCGGGCTCGGGGCTCATTGTCTTATCCAATTGGGGTGAAATGCGGTGTTTCACAAGAATCGGTGTTAGAGCGGCGCCTATTCCAATTCACGACATCACGTGTGTCATCGAGTCGAATTTCTTGCTTTCCCCAGATGCTATCAAGATACGGCTGGCGACCGGTAATTAGAAAGGCTATGGCCGTGCTTCTGAATGGTGAAAAATGAATCTACTTCTGTGCAACACGGGTAAATGTAAAGTGGTTAATGTACGCCATCAGTCAAATAACCCATATATGCTGGGGGGTTAGATCTTGAAGGCCACCTCACAGGAGCGCGACATGGGTGTGGTGATTCTGGAGGACGTCGGCTGTTCGAAGCAAGCGGTGGTGTCAAAAACCGGGAATTGATTGTCGGTTCCTTACAGAGGGCGTTCAATTGGTGCAACCCTTCTATCTGCACACATCTGTTCAATGCGTATGTGAGGCCCCAAGTGGAATATGAAATGCAGGACTGGCAACTGGTAGAAATTCGATATGGATGCACTCGAAATGCTACAGCGAAGAGTAACTAAAGATGTGAAGGGAGAATTCCGTCTGTCATCGGAACTGCGACTGAAAACCCCAGGAATGTACAGCGGAGGGTATCATGGTCAGTGAAGTGGTCTCATTCTGACGTATCGGATTTTGGAAAACCCTTAGTCACATTTACCTTCACCTTCCGAAGCCTAGTCTTAACAAAAAACTAAGAGGATACCACCAGAACATGGCATTCAACGCATCCGGTTGGAATGTTGCCGGAGTTTCCTCTCCGGTTCATATCATTTATGCGCCCGCGTTATCTATTTACAACTAACTACCTGACGATATATGACACTATTTGCATCATCGGGTGACGACAAGACGCAAACACTGTGCTCACTAGCACCCCGTGATGAGTCCATACATCTGCTGCACCAGAAGAGTTTGTGGAGGAGCATCAGGACATTCTGTGCTCATCTCAGCCGCGTACGATCAAAAAAATAAACGGGAAACAAACAAACACGAAATACTGGATAGACTAATGAGTTCAGTTCGGGTGAACAAAATGATTAGAAAAACGAAGTGTAGTGGACGCCGTCGGTGAAACTCAGGTCGCCAAATAAACATAAACTGTCAATCACGCAGGTCCGCGACTCTCACGCAGTGGCGTAGTGGCACTAGCTGCTGATATCCTGAAATCATGGGGGCGAGACCCAGAAGCTAGAAATGCCGGGGTCTGGTGCTTTTCCAGACTAGCCTAAGCCTGCTGATTGGGAGGGACGATGAGGAATTAGCTGAAATAAACATTACTCAACAATTCAATTGCTCATTTGTTCGCCGAGCTGCGAAATTGGTTTGCAAACGTTTCACCGTCATGCGAGACGGCATCATCAGTGTGTCGAGATATGCAGTGTAATCTCGCTGATTGAATTGTCGACCCGTGATCGGCGTGCAGGTGACATTTCGACGACGAAACTTTTGTGATCATCAAACGCAATCAAGTTACAGTCGCACAGCAGCTATTGAACAACGCCATTGAAGACATCCCGGTTTACAGTGGAAATGGAGAAGGAGAACCAACTGCCTTTCCTGGATGTCTTGGTAACCAGAACCATGGAAGGGAAGCTGCAAACATCAGTTTACAGAAAATGGACACATACGGACCAAATTCTGAATTTTAACAGTAACCATCCGAAATGCCACAAAGTAACCTGTGTGCGGACACTATTTGGTAGAGTGCAAACCACGGAGGCAAAGCAACAAGAAGAGGAGCATCTTTTTAAATGTTTTCAACTCAACGGATATCCACGAAGCTTCATCCGAAGGTGTCTGAACCACAACAAACCAAACAGACAGTCTACACCAACGACGGAGAGACGCGTTGTTTTGCCTTATATGAAGAATATATCCGAAATGGCAGCAAGACTACTCAAACAACATCACTTCATCGTAGCACACAAACCAACTGCTACACGGAGAAAAACTCTGTCGAAACCGAAAGAGATACTGGAAGCTCATGAGCAAAGCAATGTCGTATATAGATTACTTTGTAGAAATTGCGAAAAGGACTATGTTGGCCAAACAGGCAGAAAATTAACAACATGATTACAAGAGCATAAAAGAGCATGCAAAAGACACTATGCATCTTCGCTAGTCTCAACACACGTAGATGAAAAAGAACACAGCTTCGACTGGGCCAACACAAAAGTCCTGGCACGAGGTGAAACAAGAAGAGCAAGGGAATTCCTGGAATCGTGGTTCTCAACATAAAACTCGATCAACATGCATATCGAGATTGATCCGGTTTACCAACCCCTCCGACGGAGAGAACTTAGAGAAATTATGAGATGCTGCTTGAATAGGAACAACCCAAGCGACGACCTCCGCCACGGGGAAATGGGTAGCGACCACGGGACTCAGATCGAAGCCGTCACTTTCGAAATGTCACCTGCACGCCGATCAGGGGTCGACAATTCAATCAGCGAGATTACACTGCATATCTCGACGCACTGATGATGCCGTCTCGCATGACGGTGAAACGTTTGCAAACCAATTTCGCAGCTCGGCGAACAAATGAGCAATTGAATTATCAACCCGAGCTACCAGTTTTCCAAAACATTTTAAATTACTCAACAATGACGAGAAAGTGAGATAAAGCCCCAGGTTAAAAAAGCAGGCAAATAAGACTAGGCGCGCTGGGATGGGAACAGCTAGGTATAAGAGATCAGGATGCAAGGGTGCCATCGGCCCCACAACTGAGTGCAAAGTATCTAACCGCTTGTGTTAGTCTAATTAAGTCTCAGCGCCTTGCAACTACGTTATTGACTTGGCCCTTCACTGTAACGTCCAGCCAAGTGTAGTAGTAGACAATAATCCCAACGGGAGCAACTAATCAATAATAATCCAGTAGCAATGACCTAGCTAATATGAGCAATTCAAGTTTAAGTTAAGGACATCGGCAACCGCCAGTGATCAAAGTCGATCAAATGCTTTGTGTGTACAATGCGAAGTAACCATGCTTCTAACGCACAGAATAACGCAGCGTTGCACAGACTGCTGCTGATTGTTGGACCGATAACCCAGCGCCATTGAAGATGGTGGATGGCATGAAAATATATCGGGACACTGTTGACGGTTAGATTATTCCCTTTGATGCAACAACACCTGCTAGATAAGTAAACCAACCGACCATCATACATGAGTGCTCGATGATAGAAGCAGCCATGTCTCCGTATGGTTCCTAGGATAGTGTTTCGTGCTTTTTACTGACCACAAAAATTTGATGAGAAATCGATAAAAACCCACATAAACTTGAATGCTAGGGAGCTGTCGGCTCGTGACACCCGTTGTTTGCACTCATCAGGTAGAGCTAGTAGCACCGCGGCTCGAACTATGGACATTGAGAATACCTGCAATGCTCAGCACATCGGCTAGTGCGTCACTGTTGGCTTGCTGCACCTGTTGAGCAGATGCATTGCGACGTAACCCCAATCTGGACTGCGATCCACCTTGAAATGAATATCAGCTAGTACGGTTGTTGGAATCGTAGTTGAAAGAGATTGAATCGCAACACAGAAACCCCTCCATTACGGATACGGTCCTGGTGATCAGAATGACCAAGGTATACTACAAAGTAAACTGAGTTCTCTTTAGAGATCGCGTGTGGTAATCCAACCACACGGCGGGTACTGCATACCCAAGTTTGAATTCCTAACCGTTGTGCCAAACGTTGCTCAAGGATCTCAGCCCAGCCCCAGATCAGGCTATCTTTATTTAGTGAGTCTAGACGAGGACGAACTTGGTTGTGGGGTATCGGTGTAGGGAGGAGCAACACCGAAACGCCTCCAGATCAAGTTGCAGTTCCGGTGCCATTGATTGATGAGCGCAAATAAGCACAACATCGGTCGTGGCACACAGCGTTACGGTAGAACAATACATCTTACGGTGATCCGAATTAAACACTTCCCCCCGGCCCGGACGGGATGATATCCAGTTCAAATTAACTCGGAGTCCACATTGAGATCTCATGTCTTAAACCACTCACAACGGATGTTTCAACCGAGCTAACCATGTTAGCTTGATCACTCAACCGTGCTTTATAGTGTTTTAAAATATACCATCATATTCCGCCGGACCAACTTGCTAATCGTATCTACCCCGTGGCTCCTTTTAAGTTTCCATTTTCCGGTTGTTCAAGTCGAAGAGTAGTAAAATGCCAATCATTCAATCAGTTTGTAAATGGAGACAACGTCGGACTTCTCTTTCTGATTGTTCCCTTTATCTCGCGCCGTTGCCAGTCGGCTCTGTGCGTGTTTTGTGCAGGGGGGGGGGCAAGGAGCGGTGCGGTGTTTCGCAAGCGCAGATGCAGCACAACCTTCCATAGTGCGGCTAAGCAACATCGTTGTTTGAAGAAACGAGCCGTTTGCTTTCTCAAAAGCATAAACTGGAGATTACAGATTGCTATTCCCAAACTCTGAAAAAGGGAAGTAGTAGGAGAGCCGGAAGCACCGTTTTGGAGCCTATCCGATTGAAAGGACACCTCAGTATGGTTGCATTCGAGTTCGGCATGGGTTTTAGTGTCTAGTGATGCTTTATTCATTACAACCTAGGATTCACCGAGGCGGTGATTGAAACTGAAGGTTGCTGTTTTGTGATCATCCCAACCACACGCGCAGCCATTTTTTAGAGCTCATTCACAACAGCAATTGGAGGGGCTAGCATCTCAAGCTGGCAGAGCAGTACAGTCGTTTGGATTGCCGTCGGAATTGCTTCTCCCTACGTAGTTGCCAAACGTGGAATGTCCTAACGGAATCTGTCATCTGTCCTCCCATGCTGGTAGAGTTCAACGCCAGAGTCGACCGTGCACTCATTTCGCTGTACCATCTCACATGACTCATTGCTCATGATCAAACACGAATGCTTGTTAGAGATTTCACTGACAGTCAGCTCTCAGAATACGTTCCAACTTTTCCACCTGCTGTATGGGTTCACCAGGCGGCACGATTTTTACCAACGTCCCATTTGTCGTCATTCTTTATGGACCTATGAATTTACAATTGATAATACGTATACGGCGGTGAGCGCACCGGTGAACATAGTTAGCGGCGCGTTTAAATCGGCCGTTGCCTTTATCACCGAAGCTCATTATTACATTATCTACTGTAGATATATCAGTTTTGCACGAATAAGCTGACAGATATTTGGTTCCATCAAATTCCAAGACGTGAGATATCGCGCACGATGCACGATCTTTGGATTTTGCGCTCGAAGTTTTACGTAAACTAAAACCGACTATGAACAAAGGTTTTAATGAAATCTTTTCCGTTTTCAATGAGTATGAATCCCGAGGATTTAGTCCAGTTTTTTGGGATCGTTGCTCGATCGAATTGTGACAGTGCATCCGCATTTTTCTACTCATTTGTAAACTTATCATTTTTAATGGTAACTCTTTGGCAAACTTAAAGTTGACAATGTAAAACGCTGAAAATGCAACTAGTGGAGTACATAAAGCTTATACTGACTGATTGACAGTTGACATTTTTCTGTTTTGCAATATTCATCATGACCATTCTGCAGGACCTGTTAAGCTTTAGCTTTTCTACCAGTATAAAAGCATTGCTTTCTTGTTTCATATCCACAGGCTGGCTGGCAGAACAACCACCTCGTGGTGCCAGTTGGGTGGTTCGGGTTTAAACCGTTCCAGCAAATAGTTCGGCGGCAGTGTTCCAGGACGTGGTGAGTTTTCGCTTGGCAAGCGTTCTCCCTATAAAAAGCCACAAAAGTTTGCTTATCAACTGCGATGTGGCGGACGTGACACGCCACAAACTAAAGTCACTGCCCCGTGGATATCCGAAAAATGCTATCCAACCCACGGACATCAATTGCTTATGCTCACATTCCTGACGATTACAAGCAGTCAAAAATGCTGCGGCACATTCACAAACAAGCTACACAGCTACACTCATACACAACTACACACGTACCTACATTCATACACACATTCACGGTCATGCCAAACATACATTTTTGTACATTTTTGATCGCACTATGTTAGCTTAACCTGATCATGCCTGTAAAGGTATACCATGCATTGTCGAGAATAATAGTTTATGTATGTATGTATTTATTTATTTATCTATATAAGATAATGGTTACCCTACTTTATTTCAGTTGAATCTCAGATGGCAACGAGGCTTTTACCAGTATTGGGAGTAAAAGTCGGAAACAAGGCAGCGGAAACGATTTGGAACACACTTTTCTGGGTGAATAACAGGTTGAATAGAGAAGAAACATCGGACGAGATTTGTAAAATATTCTGTAACTACTGCGGAAGTACTGTGTATGCCAGACAAGAAGAAAACTTGACACAGTACTAGACGAACTTATCTTCACCACTCTTCGACATGATGAGAATTCACTGAAGTTAATGAAAATAAACTAAGAACCATCAATTGGAGCTGGATAACTTCAGGATGATTGGGAGAGCAATCTATTGTGGTCTGGCAGCCAAACCGGAATTCGGTCAATAGACATTTGGAGCTAGAGGCTCTCCGTGAAGCGCTGCGGATTAAGTCACCAAGCAAGCTCAGATCAAGTAGTAAAGTTGATTACCTGGTCAATTCACATGAGTTCATCGAACACTAACATTCAAAGGAGTTATCGATTCGGCCGCAATGCTGATGTCGCCTAACCTGGCAGCGAAATATCTATGGCTAATACATCTGTCACAGTTAAGCATTTGCGGAACTAACGCACAGCGGCTGGCTCTTAGCCGAAGTATCACTAAGCAAAACACGTCAGGCACATGAAAGGCAAAATTGTATTCTAACCGGCATGCACTACAACGCTTTGATCCACCATTCTAAACTAGGCCAATCGATAAATGGGTGAGCGGGTTACTGACAGACGCCAGCGAATGCAGCACTCATTACATTGGCCGTGAGGATGCCAAACCGTCCAGCTTAGAAAGCTACCCAAAACCTTCATCCATACCCAAAGACCTATATGTAGTTGTAAAGTCCGTAAGTACTTTAATCTCTTATACAAGTTAGATTATTTCTGCTTGACGACGCAGCATAACCATTCACACCCAGGTCCCCTATTTCAAGCCAATGACTCATTTTGCGCGGTCTAGAAGACTGCATTGTCAAACATCAAACGTCGTCACTCCAATTCATGAACGCATAATGTTTCGGAGTCAAACAGTTTTATCCTAATCGATTTTCACAAAATCGATTCCCATTCAGATTCTTCCGAGATATTTACCCTGATCGGTTAACTGATAACCTGTTACGCAATATTAGGCGGACTATAATGGCCGCACGTTACAACCTTATCCGTGAGCTCTGCCTTATATAGTATCTTGCTTTCGAAAACCATGGTTACAGAGAATATACTATGATTCTCATGAGTTCAGAAGATTTGGAATAAACATTACAGAATCAGCAAAATCGAAGCTATCTGAAACTGAACGGCATATGGCGCATATAAATCCGCCCTAGACGATCTCGGCCGTGATGAACGTGTCCGGTTTATCCAGTATGTGCGCAACGTGACCTCCAAGCATACATCCAAAAAGAGATTAGTTCTGCAGAAAACACTGACCTTGAACGAATGTCCGAACACGTTTCCATCAAATCCGGAAAGATATGTACACCACCCGTCCAGTATACCACTAGACACCTTACAAATACAGGCGCTTTCATTGGGCATCCACGAAGTAGTGATCATCGACTAGAAATCGAAACCCGATTTGAATACCTTAACAGCCAGACAAGTGATTTAGTAGCCACTTCCAACACCAGACTCGAACAATTTAACTCAGACTTGGTCGACATTTCCTTTCAGTATTCAAAATCTTCTGAAATCATGAGATCCCAGTCGGTTCCAAGCATAGTCCGAGATATTGGATACTATGATTCTCCTATCCAATCGTTTTCCGCCAAGGCCGTGTGCAGGGTGTAGGGTTATTTTGTCTGCGGTCCCTTTTATATTCCTTCCGTGCTGTGTGCCAAGCTTATGTTTACTTGCGTGCATACAATGTTTTAAATAAGCATTCCAATTGTGTAGCTCTTAGGAGTTTACACACAACCATCGAACTTATTGTCAGTTGCCGATATTAATCTAAGCGTCTGAAGTAGAGAGGCATCCTTTTCTAATTGACAGAGTTAGAAACGACGCGCCCAGTGATTGTACTGGTACCGAACGGATTCGCCGTTCAGGTACCACTTTCGAAACCATAACCAAGTTCATTTGACGTCAGCAGTTTGAAACTGAGGAGTAATGACTTTCAGGATCCCCAGAGAAAATACTGATTCAAAGTGCATTCACACACACATCGGTCTATATGCAGATCGAAGGGGAGCAAAATGCTGCACATATCTCTGCTATTGGCACAGCCATTCCTCGAAAGTCCGGTAACCCAGTGGTCAAAAAGAGCTACCTGGTAGTTATTACGAGTTGGTTTGAAAGTTTAACTTTGATGGCTGGTTCATCCGCAGAATTTAAACAGTGATGGAGCCGACCACGAAGTGTACCCGCGGCTATAAGGATAGATAGGGCCACTTTTCATTTCAAAGCATCCAGGTCCAGATTGAGAGGGGTTAATTGTGACCAATGACAGCGAGCAGACAAACTGGATAAGGTAAATCAAATGCATGCTTATTTACAAGCGTTTCTTACTTGGAATTACTAGGCACGGCACGGACTCGTGCGCTTTCGTAGTGAACTAGTTTTGGAATTTATATGTCGAGCGGCTGCTGTGAATAAAAACCATTCCTTACTTGCGCTGAAAACAGTAAACAGGCCAATAGCTAACCATGGTCTCCAATTTTGTATCTCAGACTTGCACCAAAAATCATACAGTGTGTTAAATAGGTACAGCGGGTGACTGAATTGGTTAATCAAAATGTGATGCTATGTAGAAAACCATTAAAATATGACTAGCAAGAGTTGATGAGGAATATCAATTATGGTGACCTTCCGCCAAAGATATTGATGGAGCCTGTCACCCGCAAGCAAAAAAACCGGAGCGATGTTATGCGCTTCGACACCAAGCCATCGTTAATAGCTACTTAGTTCAAATACGTTCCCCGAGAAAAATGACGGTTTTAGGCTCATAAATGTGTACTATCACTGGTTGATGGTCGATCTATTTATCATTAGTGAGAGCAAGCGCAGCCGTCAAAAGTAATCTTATGGTCCTCATCAATGACAGTTTGAATTGGTCTGACTGGGATATGGAACATATGGACATAAAAAGGAAATATTCGATCCTAGTTCATGGTTAACTCACTCACCGCATTCTTCTTCCGTGTCCGTTACCGGGTGATCGCCCATTACATCTGGTTGCTCCAACAAATGACGGCTTCCCATCATTTGAGGGAATTTGGACCCATCGGCTTCAGTCATTGTGGATTCGACCTGTTCCTCCGCATCCCAGGATTCTACGCAAGTGGTAACCTGACGAAGCACCTCAAAGATGTTGAGGTAATGTTGACGACGAGCAACGTGAGCGGGGGTCCAGTTGTGCTGCAGATAGAGTATGAAGTGAAGCTCTAGAGTGCGAGTTGATATAGTGAACTACCTCAAGCTAGTGCATAGTTCTTACAGAGGCACAGGCCATTTACATCTAGACGTCCCATCCACGACCATGTGATGTCGGCTGATGGATCGTCGTCGCCTTAAGACTCATTCACTGTTCCCCATTGGAGGACCACAAATTTGCACACATCCCACTGATAGCATAGTAGGTCCCGTACCGACTGAAGCTGATAACATCATAGCTAAATCTCCGTTGTGTTTGCTGGGGCATCGGACGGAGATTGGATCCTTATACTAGGCGTCCGCTGTGTGCATTTGTGAGGTCGACGCTTATGTGCATGTAACAATCAAATGAGTTCGGCATCAGGCAGCGTGCAAAGGATATACATATAACACCAACTGGGTGAGTCTCAGCTTGCTCCACTCTCAAGCTACCACGCGGACACAGGGAAAATGACTGCAAGCGTCTTATAAGCATACTAAAATGTTAACCTGAAAATATGTCGCAATAAGTGGACTGTAAGTTGAACGATGAAGGGCTGGCCGTATGTCTGACAGTAGATCACGGTGATTGTTTGGTAGAAAGAGTTCAGTCTGAGCCCCATTTCCGTTTGAACACAGTTCGAAGTGGATGTGAGCGTCAGCACAGTCGCACGGTAACTGGATGGACGACTGATAATCATGGAAAAGTTATGCGGAGTACCGGATTATTCGAAAACAGCGGAGAACAAAAGGGGCGAAGAAAACCCTGCGTATTGGAAACCCCTAAAACTGGAGGCCAAATGGAGACAAATTTGCTGATATTCTACGTAAAATGTAAGCAGTGTCCAGCTTAGTTTGAAAACGTTTACTTTGGTTCGAAAAACATCCACTTTAATTTGAAAAATGTCCAGGTTGGCTTGAGAAACGGCCAGTTCGATTCAACGAACTTCCAATTTACAGAGGGGAAATAGTGCATCATAGCGCTAGAGTACCGGATACTGCGATTATTTTACGTTGTACCCATAACCGTCCTCAAAACTCAAACAGTGCGTGTCCGCCGTTTGACTTTAACCAGGACCGCCGCAGTAAAGGATACATTACGGTCTCGTTGCTCAAGCTGAAATGCCGCCCAACACAAGAGTGGAACTACCGCAATATCGTCACCTCACCGGTTAAGTCGATGGTGCGCACCAGTTCGTGCGGCCAAAGTCGGTCATGGACTCTCACCCTAAGGTACCACCCGCAAGTGTCCTCACTTGCGTCCACGGTACGCTGCAAGGACACATGTTCAGGTCTTTGTGCCAGTGTCTGTTCAGATGTGCCGCTTGACTTCCGCTGCAGTGGTGCATTGGATCATGTGCGTGTCCCGTTTCAGTGCTATCCCTCATTGCTAGCCACACGGATAGACTCACATCACCTACGTTTGGCCTGAGTTCACTAGCCATGGGTCTCTAGCTCACGTCCGGGCTAGTTGGGAAGCTCACAAGCACCGACATGCGCATACGCATGTACCCACGCCATGGCCTACGCGCGGATGGGGGTTGCCCACTCAACGAGCAGCACGATTCACGTGAATGCAATTAGCGTCACGAGCTATCTGGACTGTATTACCAACACACTGGACGCAACCGCATACACAGCTGCCAGTTCCGAAGCGCCCGGTTCACCCTCAAGCCATGGGGTAGGATCCATGTGCCGGAGAACTGCTCACAGTGATCGATTAATTCAGGTACTCAGATAGCTATAGCGACTACGGTGTCGGATTACCGAGACCGTTGCGTACATTGGACAGACAAGTGTGTAGAATGCAACATTGGCAATCAATGGGGGACACAGTGAGGTGCCCAAATCTGAAACACCCTGCGGATACCTTATATCCATTGTGACCAACAGGTGGGTAATTCTGAGTTAACATTCGATACAATACCAGCTGTCAAGCACCAGATTGCCCGAAGATTGAACCGCACACGCTGGGTTGGCCACATACTTCATTCAACCGTTAGGTGCAAACCTTAAGGCAAAGAATACGCTCGGTCGGATAAAGATGGCTGATGGCCACGTGATGATGATTTGGGTGTGAGGGTGGGAAAACACTGGCCGAACGGCCGAGTTGTGTGTTAGTGTTTGTCCAATTTCTGGACTCAGAGTGACGGAGTGAATAATTGGTTATAAGCACTGGTGAAAACGCTTCAGTATGATATTTTTGCTTTCACTGTCTTACTTTCAGCAGTTTTGACGTTGCGTTGCCCTTTTCAGGTTCTTTAGATCTTGTACTCCCCGTAAGGAGCTGTAATATATGGCACAGCGACATACGGCACTTCGTTGCCCAAAGCACCATGAACAATAGTGACTGGAGCTGAGTGGTAGGCACGTTCAACAAAGCATCATCTGAATATAACGCAAAACTCGAGTCCGCACAACCTCGGTAGTAGTAATCGATACTGCCTTATGTGGAGTTAATCCGAGTTCAGCAATTATGTCTTTCTGTGGAGGGTAACAGCGGGCACAGGGATCGTTGCTGTTAAACCACAGGCATGCATAGAGCGACATTCGTATCCATCGTGACCACGAAGCGTCTCTTAATTATCCGGATGAAGCGACTAACCAACGGAAGTGAACAACCCCTCAAGACTTGAAGTGCCAAGAAGTATTACACTTTACTTCTAATGTATCTGTAGCACCGTTGAACTCACAAGTTTGCTCTGCTGCTGATGGAAAGAAAAACGACCAATGATTGCAAGTTAGTGATAGTGGAACGCCAGTACAGTATGAAGTATACACAAGCAATGTGTGATGAACACAATTACGTCAAGCAACTCGAAACAACTGAAGAAAAAATGGGCATCCAAGGCGAAAAATAGCTTGTAAACTGGGAAGTCAACAAAATACGCCGCAAGAGATGGAGCTGTAAAAATGCATAAGAGTCAAATTGTTCCACACAGTGGTATCTTCGGTGACTTGATTAGCAGAAATGATAAAATTTCACAGAAACGTATGTCGATTGACCGTTCGGCAGGTAGGAGGACACGTTCGCAGCGCTTCATTTGTGCGACAGAACCTTGCAGCTCTAAGCTGCGGAGCGTATGCCGCGACCTGTAAGGTTTTGCGTCAATTAAATCGAAAAGTGGGTATAGTGCCTGAGTTGAGCACAAAGAGGATTGAGATGGAGCCACTCTTAGGCATCTTGAAAATGAGGTATGGAGAGAGAACAGCACGACAGCATGAAACGTGATTGGCGTTATGGTGTTCCAAAGATGGGGTTCCTGTGAACTCTTGAGGACCTACAGAGGTCGCAGTGCACTGAGTTAAAATCGTAGTGTATTCTTGTAACGTGTCGTTGGAGAAATGGCGGCGCTATGTACCAGTAAGGTCTTCTACTTCAGCAATGATGGACTTCGAGAATGAAGATGATACAATGAAGACCGTCTACATGTGAAACGAATTTCATCGTCTGCTGAGGCGTAAAGTGGGATCAACGCACTGTTTACGGCGACGAGAACCATCGGCAGCCGCAGTATGACGCTTCTGAGCAATTTCGTAGCAAGGGGAACAGGGCTTGTGTTTCGGCGATTTTGCGCAACGTCCTTTGGTCATTGTGTGACAGGGAAGGACTGTAAGAAACCACTTGTTCGAGACCGCTTGCTCAGTGCTGGACAGGTCGGCTGGGCTAACGGCCAGTGAGTGCTATTGTCCGTCGGCGGAGATGGAATGGAGCCGTTGGGTTCACGTGTCAGTGGCAGGATGCCAGAAGTCGGCGTCTCATTCAGGACATAGTGATTCAGTAAGGAAAGATGTTAGGTTAGCTGAATTTTTGTTTGAGGCGTTCTGCTTCACATTCCAGCTAGTGGGTCTGAGAACAGCCCATTCTTCCTCTTTCTCAGATATCGTTTTCGGATTGAGTTACCTTTGTGGCGAAATGGACATGCTATCAGCCTATGCAAAGCGGGTTGTTCGGTGTTCGCAGTTGCGATCTCGTTCGCAAGCCAACCGCCACTATAATGCATGTGTTCTGAACTACGGATGCCACGTCGACCACCTGTGACATTTACTAGACACTTCTAAGTGACGGGGTAGTAACAGACAGATGTGCGAATTCCAAAAATGAACCAGAACTTCCCTTCGGTTCGTTGAGCTAAACTCAGGATGAATAAACAGTGACGCAATCGCAAGCGTGAATGGAGAGTAATTGACAGGTAAAAGATGTGTCGAATAGCACCGTGGGGATATGTGGGTCAATCGGAAGTGATGAACAAAGGGATACTCAAGTGAGTGCAGCTGCAAGGAAGAGGACACTTAGGTTGGTATTACCAGATGTTTTGAGTGCGTTTGAGGTTGGCATCAAGACCTTGGAGGGGTTGGAAGCTAGCTTCGCGGGGGGATGCATCACGCGACGAGATCAATGTTTGTGAAAGTAGCTTGGCATGATTGATGTGGACCGGAACGATCAACAGTGCTTTGCATGCGTCAAAAAGGTTATCAATGTTTAAGTACTGGAGTGTAGGTAAAGGTATCGAGAGGTAAGTACCAAAGAGAATGCTCTTAAAGGGCCGTTTCGATGGAGAAACTGGCCCCTCTTGATATTCAGTAGGATCACCGATGCTCATTTGCAAATAAGTTTCCATCCTCCATTGAATCGCCGTCGGAAAGCCACAATTCAGCTGTAGCTACCGAAGCGGATCCCACAGGATTTTAATTATATTCGGAGTCGTCTTAGTACAGTACTCTGGAGGCCGGTTCAGTACACCAGCTGAAAAGAACTAGTCTTTCCTACCCGAGCAGCCTACCTCTCGCCTGGAAAATATATATCATACTGTTCATCGGGCTATTGGCAAATGCGTCTGAAAGCAGAGTTTTACGCTTGAAACAAACAAAATCCTTCAGGAGGAATCGGACACAAAAGTACAAGACCCTAATGGACTCGACCTGGCGCGCTTATATAGTCTGTCCGGATGCGAGGGCCTGGGATGCCTGCATAAACCTGAGAAATCACTGTGTCAAATTGGTCCTTGAAGACAAACTCAAACACCAACAGGAGTTAGCGACGAGATTCACCAATAACCCCAATATTCTTCACAGGCATATAGACAACCTCCGGAGAGTGCAGCGCGAAATCCCAGTTCCACGTGCAGTAGATAGTCTGGCGTTCACTACACAAGATGCGGCGAACGCGCTCCGGCAACAGCTTATCCGCACTAGCCAAAGTGAATCGTCACTTCACTGTTCATGACACACTGATCAAGCCATATATTCTTCCCTGCTGCAAATGTGCGCGTGCACAAGTCTCCTGGTGTGCACAGTATCAGACCAAAGCATTAAAAACAGTCGCCATGAACCTTGCCGAACCGTTGACCCGGTTCTTCTAATGGAGCATTGAGGAAATGCAGGTTACAACCATGCTGAAACAGGGAAAAGTCACTCCCATTTTCAATAGCGGGAATCGTGCGGAGCCTAATTATCGTCTAACCACCCTCCTCCTAGTGTTATCCAAACTTATGGAAGGTTTAATCGCAGAGGCGCTAATGAGATAACTTGAGAACATTAATAACATAGTGTCACAGCAGCATGGATTCCGTCGAAATCGATACTGCACCACAAATTTATTACCAACCCGAGCAAGCTGGACGAAGCCAGACAAGGATCTACGTCGTATACCTGAACTTCTAAAGCATTCTATCGCCTGGACCAGCTTATTCTTATTCACAAGTTTCGAAGGCATGGAATCGATGACCCTGTGCTAGGTTGGATAAGCCACTTCCGCATTCAAAGTAAGTTGAATTCGAGTGTCCGCAGATCCAATTGCGACTCAATTAAAGTCAACTGTGGTGTGCCTCAAGGATCGGTACTGGAAGCACGCTTATTCTTAGTATTCATTAATGATCGCGCTAGGATGTTCCAATCAGACGACGTAAAGATCTGGCAAGATATCAATACAATGGGTGACTACGCGGCACTATAAAGAGATATCGACAGGGCCTATACATGGTCCTCCGAAAACCGGATCCGATTTAAGCTGGCGAAATGCAAAGTTCTAAGTGCACGTCATCAGTGTACTCAGGAATATCGGCTGGGAGAGCAGATGCTGCAATATGCTACGCAAGAAAGCGACCTCGGGATAATGGCGCAGGACGACTATGGCTGCTCGAAAAAGGCAGGAAAGACATCGTGAGGAGCCAGTTGGCAACTTGGCATCCTAAGAAGGGCGTTCTGGAAGTTCTAGCAATCAATTTTTCCACAAATGCTGAACGCCTACGTGAGGCCTCACGTAGAGTACGCGATCCAGGCCTAGCGGCCTTTGCGCCAACACGATGCTGCTGCGCTCAAAGCTCCACAACGCAAGGCAAGGAGAATCGTTAGAGGACTGTTTCACCTCTCCTACCAACGCAGACTGCAAGCCCTAGGCGCCTACGAGACCTTATTATGGCGTACTAAATACCGACTAACTCCATCACACCAAGTGTAAGTCAGCCATTTTACCAACTTGAGAGGCCACCAGCTCAAACTGACCAAATACCACAGTCGACTTGATTGCCGACAAAACTTTTTCTACCTTCGGGTATTCAAAACCTGGAACGCCCTTACTCCTCACCTTATTTTCGCCCCCCATTAACGCTTTTTAAGAAACGATTGGACCACACGCTACCCAATTTACCATACGTGATATAGTCTGTTTCCATCGAAAGACGAATTACGCAAACAGTGTGCCCACCAGCCCCTCTCCGTTACGTAACGGTGAGTAGACCAGCATGTGTTTATGTGAATAACTCGGTGAGCCACCTCAAACAAGAAGTTTCCATTTCTTCTGTCACATTAAACAGTCATTTTATCATCTCCACTCCGGTCATCCCGCGGGACTTGTCAAGCGATCGCTTTTTTACAGGTTATAAATCATTGTTCAGTGTTCGGAAGAAACAACCTCTCCAGCACTACTAACAGTTATCCACTATGGTCTACCTTCACTGATGTCTACAGAGACCTTTGGCATAACCCTGACCTGTACTCTTCATGGTCGCAGTCGCTTGTTAAACCGAGAAAAAATAAATGTCTAGTTAGAAAAAAGGTTAAAATCAGCGTACGCAATGCTATATCCACATGACAAGGCCACTTGGATCTCAATACATCGTTGAACCTCTCACCTTATTGCGCATGTTTGGGTTCGCGCCGCTCTCCAACAAAATGTACACCACTTTCGAGTGCCCCTGCTGGGCAGCCAAGTGCAGAGCATTTGATCCAAGACACGTTTGTGCGTTCACATCAACGCCTTTGCCAAGCAGAAAACGAACCATGTTAGCCTGTAAGAAGGGGGTGGACAAATAGTTCCATACGTTAAGAGAGACGCATCCCAAAGCCTGAACACATGTTTCTTTTCTAGGAAGAGACTATGTCAGATGTAATGGGACTATCATCTGCGAGGTGTGAAACTCATAGAATCAGTCTGCCTAAACAGCAGTAGATTAAAATTGAGAGAATAATAAAAAAAATTGATACAGAACCGTTTGGTCAAGTGTCCTAAAGACGGTAATCTTCAAGTTACCAAGGTGCAAAGTATTGAAAATTTTTCAAAAATAATCGGTAAGGATGATACTACCATCAGTACCACCCGAGTAAACACTGAGTCAAATTCCAGTGGTTAAGCAGTCCTACTGGAATCACAGCAAGCATTGAAAAAACAGCTCTCACCGCTTGTGAAAATTGCAGGGGTCACTTTTTGAGTCATCTGCTTGCAGCTATTTTAACAGTAGTACGGACACAAAGTCCTTCTGATAGTCACCCATGATAAATTAATTAAATACCTGAATCAGTCACTCACAGAGCCACTCTAAACACGCAAAAAGTGAACTCGATAATATGTGAAGTTGCATTAGAAGTCGTAGCAGTCAGGCCTGACAGCTTGTTCAACGAATATTCGTCCGTGTGAAGTTTAACTTAGTTAGCTGACAGATTGGGACAGGGAGCAAAACATAAGAGCGGCGGCTAAGTCCGATGCGATACTCAGGAGGCCTACAACCGACATCAATTAATAGTCTGTTGTGGAACAGTACAGTCCATCCCTTATGGATACGTATGTCATTACTGTGTAAGTAAAAGGACAATATGCTTGGAATCGGATCCCATACTAGGCATCCAGATGTTTCGTGAGTTAGTTTTCGTCAATAGATTGATAACGGGAGGAGTCAAAGTACTAAAGAATTCAGTATGGTCGGCACTAGCACTATTGGGAACCTTACTGGCCCAGTGTTCTACTCTTGGTTGGTACCCATGAGATCATTTGTCCGAGTACGGCCAATTTCGATACCGAGGAGTCCGGAAAGGACGACGCATACCGTGAAGTGAAAATTCGGGAACGCGGAACAACGAGAATGTCCCGACAAAATGGCATGGCCTGTGGAATTGGGATGATTCAGATCTATGTTTACAAAACACTGTCTGCTTGTGGATACCCATTAAATAAAGCACGAATGGTATCCAAGTATCATCTGTTTAACCCAGACGCTTACCTGCCCAAAGTGACAGGCTGTGTGAAGTGGGGTGTAACCAGCTTTGGTTCGTGCATCCAACTCCGACCCTGCCGCATGGAGAAGTACCGCAGCTTCAAGACTGTCCTCCTGGGCAGCCAAGTGCATCGGCGTCAGTCCGTTCTGGAATAGATGAAAAGAAACAAGTGATGATCTATCGATACATATGAAAACAGTGCAAGCGGGGATACAATTGCTCTTCACACGAGGTGAAGGAAGAACACTAACGAAAATCGATGTGTTGATCATACCAAGAAGTGCACAGGAAAACTTGAACTAGACTGCGAGAAGGCCTTTAGGAACTTCGGGCCTCCTATCTTTCTGCGAATACCATACATGTATATGGGGCCTCGTGTGGAATAGGGGTTCGGCCTCGCTGACGGAATCACGATTTCGATGAGTTTGAAGCGCCACGATGCATGGCGGCTTGTTTCACCTTTACCATCGCAGGTTGAAAACCCGTAGAGTGTGCAATGAAGAACCCTAAACATGCTTACCGTAATCTTTTACAGCTCAGCGGTAGACAAATCTGAGAAGTCATTGGCGTAGATTGGTCACACAATAGTCGACTACACTGCTCACAAATGTCTTCTCCCTCCGAATATCCCGGACATAAAACGCTCTTCCGTCCCATGCAATTTCTGCTACCATATTATCACTCTTCAAAAGACGACCTAAAAACGCGTTATCTGGTTTGTATTACATGTAGCAATTGGAAGATGTAACCATTCGAACCAGTGTCTCTGCCAGGCCTATCCGTAACGTAGCGGTAGGAATATCTATAATTATGTCAATGTGAATCCCTTAGGGCGTCCATCAAAATCCAACTTTTCGTCGCAATTTTACTTTTGGCGCTGTAATCTCCAGTCATCTCACGAGATAAGCCAAGCCCTTGATATGTTTACTCGTGAAAAATCTCTGTTGCTCGCCGTTGTCACACTCACTTAGAAGTAGTTCGGAGTTTAATCGATGAGCTCATGGTTTGTGATAAGATGAAAGCAATTGCAGTTGTTTCGAAACAACCCGCCCCCTCAGCTCCTCTTTCATGAAAGAGCACTACGTTTATCCACCAATTCCCCTATTGGCTCTAGCACTTGCTGGCGGTTACATCTCTTTTCGGCATTTTTGGTTAGAACACCCCAAATGCCAACAGGAGAAGCGGCGACAGTATAGCTGCACTTTGCGATGAAGCATCACTACCATATAAAGTAGTGGTCTCAGTAATGAGGAATAATAATAGTCGGAGAAAGAGAGGTACGGTAAGCAGTCTAGGATAAAAACAAGATATGTACTACACACTTTTAGAGGGGTATGAGGAATAGAAAGCACAGTTGGAAAAGGTCCACTTTCACTGATAATACTCTTCATTAAGCCGCGATGAAGCTTTTAACTTGGCCGTTACCTTTCCGAGGGAACATTGTTTTTATTTTACGTGCTGCGGATTTGTTGGTTTTTATTATGCTTTTAACATTTTTCTTCGGCTAGACTATGCACATTAGCATTAGTTCTGTTGTCTCTCGATGGTTTTGGTAAAAGAACTATGAGACATTGCGCGTACGATCACGCGGTTTGTTGATTTCGGTCATGAAATAACAAAAGCATCTAAAATCGCCCCAATTGGCAAACGGCTTCTGCGCTGTACCGTCAACCAGATGCAATTACCAATGGTTCATATCAGCAAAACACATTCCTTAGCTCCAAATCCGGGACCGTTTCACTTGTGCACACATTGCCAATATTTTTCCATTTACACAATATTTTGTTTTTAATGGTGCTATATTGGTTCATCTGCGGTAGCCGTTACAAAATGTTGCCAATGCACCCACTCGGGTATTTAGTTAGCTTGACTGTCATGTGTTCGGGATCTTAACTTCGAACGTAGACTGTCTCTAATGTTTTCGATTATGATGAATAGCGTTAGTGATCAGGCTTGTACATCCCTTTGCAAGAAACGGATGAAACTAACCTTCGCTTTTGCATTTACGCGCGCTCCTGTTTGGATTAGAAGTTGCGTCATCTCAGGACTGCCGTCTTGACAGGCCAAGTGAAGGGGAGTGAACCCATTTCTGGATTCCACATTCACGCTACTATGCGCAGCTATGAGTAGTTTAGCGACTTCCACAAGACGCTTCTCGGCCGCGATGTGCAATGGAGTGAATCCATTTTTGGCTTCGCTTGTCGGATTGGCCTAGAATGGAATGTGGTTTATGTCACTGAACAAGTTGTAAACGCATAATTGTAAAAACAACCATGCGGGGAGACAAACAAGACGTGAGAGTTGTCTCAGTAACCAGTTTGATACAAAAATGTATCCCAACTAGACAGTAAATGGGCAACAGTTGGATAACCAGGCAGTTTGCTTAGCCTAACCTTGACTCTCAATACTATCCCTTAGCTTTTATCTGATAGAGTCGCTAGCGGGAGCACTGATAGACGGAGAGCATTAGAAACTAACTGCTAGTTGGCAGCTGTTATTGACATCTTGACCGCCATTATTTCATATTTGATCCGAAAGTGCCAAGTTTCAGAGTGACCCGGTATCCTCTTGGTTAGTTAGGCATACAAACATTCTAAGCACCATTATAGGACACATCTAAAGTTTTATTTTACCAAAGTTTGAAAATTCACCCGTTATGGGTGCATAAAAGCGCATTCTTGACGACTTGACTACCTAACCCATCACGCGTAGGTGTGATTAATGATGCAATAGTGCGCTGGAAAACCAGCTCCCGCTTTTGTACAAGCCTTTCTCTTCCTGACACTGATCAGAATTTATTCATTCTGCCTGGTGCAGTAGAACAGTATTTTTTTATCACAATCGCCGACATGACGACATGCGTGGCATCCAAGGCGCCGTTGTTACTCTAATTTTGTCTCGATTACCAGCTCTTGTTAGCACATCAAAAATTGTAAAATAACTGGAGGGAAGCCGCTAAAACAAAGGCAAGATGAGCACTAAGGCTTTACAAAGCATCAGGTGACCTAATTCTCCATATTCGTAAAACTTACCCCGCTTAAGCCCTAGTCATCGAATCCTACATATCCTGTTTTCTGACAAATGTACGTTCCGGTTTTCTATATTGCCGCCTTTATTGTTAGCTCTGAATAGCTGTGTTTAAGAGGTGGACTGCACTCAATTTATCAGCCATATATAACGAACCCATATTGTTAAACGTTGCATCATTTTCTTTGGAAGTCCTGCTAGCTATGAACATGTGGGCCAACTGGATCTTGAACCAGCATGATATATCTATGTCAACTGTCCATATAGTGTTAAGGCTACACTCAGTTATTGGTAGGTATACAACTTGTGGTTTATACCTGCAAACTGATTTATTTAACATAATCATTTGAAAACACGTAGTAACGATGTTCGGCTGCTACATACAGCTGCAAGCCATTTTGTGCTAAGAACCACTTTTGGCTAGTATTTAAGAAAACCTGTAAGTGTTTACCGCCTGTCATTCCATTGCAGACGAGTAGAGTTGGATGGTCACCTTTTAATAGTGATGCACTACTATATTGTGAATTTTCGGCTTCGTATTTTTTAAGCATATATAGCTTGGCATAATTTTGTGCTTCCTTATTTTAACACGCCTGACAAAAATGGCATGTGAATGAAGACGTTAAAATTAGGCGCTTTTCCCAAACACTTTGGAACATACAAAAGGCGAAATATATCGCAGTGACTTTGTCCCAATTGTATTTAGAAGTATGCGCTAATTGTAATCGACGCTTTTCCTTATTGTTTGCCATTTTGCACCCAGAAGGTTTTCAGTTTGGCCCCGTATGGTTACGTGTTGAGCGCCACATTATAACAAGAAGTCTACAGAATGTTTAATCCACTTTATTCATTGCGAGCGATCTATACTATATGGACTTTTCTTTGCCAGCTTTTCTATATATTTCTTTCTTCACAGGGGCAATTCTCGTAAAACTTGTTTTTCATCTGTGCTGATGTTATTACCCATTTTTATTCCACTTCATGGGAATATTATGAGTCGAATCCTCTGGATGCAATGAAATTGATCGATGCAATGGGTTTGAGCATCAGCAGAAGATTGAAACATTAGCGTTGACCTGTTGTCCCATGAGAGGGCCAAAAGGATCTTCATATTGAGTCTCGATTTAACTCTCAAGCAACACTAAATACTATACGCTCGTGTGAATGTTTGAGACCTCAGTCCTATTTCTTCTTGCATTTTTCACGCATGAGTGTGAAATCCCTGCACATAATGATCTGGCCCTTCAATGAATCAGTCTCTAGTACAATTGAAAGATATATGCTTAAGTAAGCAAATAAAATACGAACAACTAACTCGCTAGCGATGAGTGGAACTCCATGGCACTTGGTCAGAACTTCGCAGTTTGGAAGTGTAAAGAGTAGACTCAAAGTAGTCAGGCATTTTGACTTCTGGCAGTTTGAATATGTGTTATACATGACAACATTCACCTGTGTATGCGATAACAAAAACATTTGTCAACTTATATGTCATAAATTGTGACACATAACATTTTGATTCAGTCAAGCAGGCAGCCAGCACACTTCCGGAAAAGCACTGGATGAGTGCTCCATCCTTTCGGGAATTGTGCCGGCCGCCTGGCTGAGTCCAGATGTGCAGAATTCCACCTACTATTCATCAACTGCCTCATTATTACCTTAGTAACGAATATGCTATCAAAAGCATGTAACTGAATCCATCTCAGGGTACGCACTGCTAGCATGTTTGGTTTTGAGAACGTTCTAAAGAGTACCTGACTCACATTGTGTTCCAGAAGCAATCGGACCAAACCGACTGAGCCATAGTGAGTGGCCAGATGCAACGGGGTGAGGCCGTTCCGGCCGGAAGCATTCACATCCGCCCTGTGTGATAGAAGTAGAGCCGTCACTTCTGGATGAGAGTATTTGGTTGCCAGATGGAGTGGCGTGAATCCAGACTTGGAGGGAAAGGAGAAGAGGAATGAAAGGCTTACAAATTGGCAATGAAGAAAGAAAGAAAACGTCCAAAAAGTGACGGATGTCGTTTGAAAATCTGCACAACGATAATAACCAATTCACCTTTGTCACCGTCTCCAGCTGTGCGTTAGCGCGTAACAGCAGTTGACAAACTTCTTTGTGATTGGCTTTTGCTGCCAAATGAAGCGGCGTATATGTGTCTTTGGTCAAAGCCTGAACATGAGCCGAATGTTCTAACAACAAGTTGACCATATCGACACTGCCGATTCTTGCCGCGATGTGTAAGGAGGTTTGATGACCCTGAAATGGAATTGCAGAAGTGTGCTTGGAATGGGATCATCAAGTCCAATCGGAATATGCTTACAAGGAACAGTGAATGTATACAGGTTAAGAAGCGCTGCTTTACAAGTCTGGTTAGACAGTTGGTGGGGATCTCAAAATAATAATGATAATTATACTAATAACAATAAAACAGTACTTTAACTATGAAAAGAAGGACTTAACGTTTGTTCTGCTGTAGTTCTACAATCCGCGTAGATTCACAGCCCCAACAGTCAACATTAAATAAATTCCAAATGAGCGCCTTTTCGTTGTGAACGTCTCTTGGTACACTCACCGCAAGTCACAAGGCCCAAAACTGTAAGTGGGACGATAAAGCCCGTTTGGGTGACCAGTCTGACGTAATATGATGCAACCGTTTATTGCTTGATTTTGAAATGCCTGCTGTGGGCTTTGGTTGCGGAAACCAATCCCAATTTGGACCACGATTTAAGCTGTGAAGCAATACTCGGTCTTACTAATCACTTGAACAGCATTTGTTTTTACGAATTACACAGTAAAAAGAAGCACGGAGCTGTGACAAGCTTTTAACTGGATGTCAACCGCTTCGGACTATGCTTTGAACTCACGAAATGCAAAGTTTTCCTCCAAGATTGGCAGGAAACGCCACTTGCGCTGACTCTTGGTGAGAATATGTTAGAAGTCGTTCAAAATTTCAACTACCTGGGAATTGGTACCAGCTCCCTCGGGATCGTAGACGAAATCACGAACCGCACAGCAAACGCACCAGCTACTTCTGCTAACTTTCGCCACCTATGGCGCCGGCGCGACATCTCTCGTCCTGGAAGGCAGAGTGTGCAGGGTATCCGTTCGTTCAAATCTCCTTTACGGGTGTGACACCTGACCCCTTAGATTAGCAGACATAAGAAGGCTAGCTACGTTTGTCAACTGGTGCCTTCGTAGCTTGGCTCACATCTGGTGGGAACACCGCGTGAGCAACGAGCGTGTTCGATGCATTATTTATGACACAGGAAGAGGAAATGAACCGCTCAGCACCGTTTTTTCACGCACCAAGCTCCGATCGCTGGGCCACGCGTTGCGCGTGCCAGCCCACCGGATACAGCGACGTGCATTGTTTTTGTGCCGGGGGTGTGGATGGAAGAAGAGAAGAGGTGGCCTAGCGACCACTTGGTCAAGAGGAATGAAGGCCCTTACTTCAAAGTTGGCCTCGGTTGAGTCTCTCGGTTCTCTGGTTGGGGTTCAAAAGACGATAAACATGTTTGGCTGGATACATTTTTTGACAAAGCAAGAAGCCGACCACAGTAGCGTTTGTGTTGTGTGTTTCTTTGTCCCTGCCCCTCCCCTTAGCCTCTCCCTCCAACCGCGATCGCATTTTTCAGCATAATAAAAATTTGGCATAAAAATGTTTTTGTTGCATAGTAGCCGGCTAGTAGATTTCCGAAAAGATGCCTATCCGTTACCGGTAGCTCAGCTAGCGTCACCGGTTGTGCTTTTTTCTCTTATGTATTGCGGCTCAGTAGCTGAGGTGGCTTCCACCTCTAGCTAAGGTGCATAATGAATGATGAGAATGTTTTAAAAATATCTCGAAAGTTCCTCTTTCACCATTTTGCCTCGTTGACTCGAAACTTGTGAGGCGGAGTTGGAATAGTTGAATGCCTGTGTTCCTAGAACTGGAAATCATCTGGGTGAATGATCAGGAACTCTACTAGGCGTGGAAGGAGCCAAAAAACCAGTGCAGTTCATGCGCTCGTTCCCTTGGATCTGACTCGTAACTCTTAAGTCAGCTGATCAAAACATCTCTTCCTCCCCTGAATGAAATGACGTTTACCCTTCAGAGAAGGCAAAAGCGCGATCCGATCCATGGATGTAGAGAGGAAACAGGTGATTCCTTTATTCCCACTCCAGCGAGCCGCATAGGAATTATGCCATAACGTACATTCCAAAGAAATGGACAATGAGCTCCTAGTCTCTATGACAAGTGCTGATCGCGCAGCTCGGTTGAGCAGCAGCAGACGATGTTCTGGCCGAGCAAGATGCGGAGTTTGGTTCCCATCTATGGCAAGTACGAAGAAACACGAAACCAATCGCAGAGTAAAACTTGGGGTTGGTGGTAGTCATCTTAGCTACGGGCCCAATGGCTAGACTGGCCGAAACCCACTGTCAACTTTAATCATGATCCACCCTGAGACCGCGTGACCCAGCCTGTCATCAACACGATGAATGTTTCAAACGAACCAACGATAAGAAGTTTGTCTCTAACAATGCCTGCCAATTTAAATGTACTAAAATCATCACGATAGCGACGTGAGTGAACGCAGCCAGATTCACGGTACCGTATTGCGTCGACCATAGCTGCTCAACGCCCTATAGTTATAAACTGACTGATACAGAAGGAGAGACATGCTTTCTGCGTTTGAGTAGAATAAATGGGATAAACCCCAACAGTGCATCTGTAGCGAGTTGTTCGGGGACATAAAACGTGTGACACGCCTGACTTGTACACGGATCTATCGGTTCAGTGTGTATATCCCAGTTACATAACAGAGTTAGACGTGAAGCGCTTGAGGACAATTTCACAGGAATTTTCGTTGAAAATGAGCAACGTAGTAGTAGTAGAGTCCGCAACTACTCAACGCTTGGGATGGCTGTAAGAGTGAATCTTCATTCCTCCCGTATTCTTCAAAGTCTGGGGCTTCTGTTACTCAAAATGGCAAATACAGCCTCTGTGATTATATATATATATATATATATATATATATATATATATATTCACAATCGGAGTGAAGCAAATGCGCCATCAGAACCGTGGCGAAATAAAGGGGACAACCGAAACACGTGTGAAGAAAACGATTTTTCAGTTTTACACATGTCGTTTTGAGATATGTTGTGTTCTGGAGTTTTACCTTCGATGAGACGTGAAACAAAAGATAACGCGGTTTAACAGCACTGTCTCCACTGATGCCTGTTGTGTGCCACAGCCTCCAACGTTTCTAATCACTGGCAGTCCAAATCGCTTAGTCCCCATCCTGGAAGGAGGAGCAGTCCGATGGATACTATGCCTGAGGTTGCCTTCTTCATGCTCCTTCTCCACGTCATTGGTTGTCCACCGCAGCACTTTTTCCGGTAACCTCCCATGAGCGCAAATAGCGCTCGGCGGGGATGGCGATAAGCTGGCATGCGAAATACGTAGCCGTGTGAACGCATGCGGTGTCAAAGAATAACAGTTTGGAGGCATGGGATGTTTGCTCCCAACACTCGCTCATTTCAGTTCTGCGTTACTCACGTGATGCTACCACCACACGCGAGCAATCCTACGCAGACAACGATTGTCGAAGACTGACAATCGTTTTATGCCTTCCGAGCGAGTCGGTCAGGTCTCACAGCCGTACAAGAGGACCACACGGACAGAGGTAATATATTCGCTGCCCTTGAGTTGGAGACTGACGTCAAGACGGCGCCATAAGTGTCTCAGTCTGATGAATGCAAAGCGGGCCTTTGCGATCTGTCGTGAGACTTCATCTCCTATACAGCCTCCAGCTGTGAGGCAATTTCCTAGATAATGGAAACAGTAGACTTTTTCCAGAACATCACCAGCAAAGGTGAGAGTAGGCACAGGCAACGGCCAATCCTGGAGTAGTATGTTACATTTGACTGGTGTGAAACACAGACCATACTTAGATGCCTCCATCGCTGATCAGTTCAGAGCGCTCTGGAGGACTTGTGGATCGTCCCCGAGCAAAGCGATATCATCGGCGTAGTCCAAGTCCGCCACTCTGTCACCTGGGAGAAGATCAATACCGCAGTTTCAAGGAACTTCCAATGCTGACTGGACATCTTCAATGACAAAATGGGAAATAAGGCAAGATTGCTGCATGCCGTTGGCGAGAGCAAACGAAGTGAAAAGCATGCCGTAAGCCCTGACCTTACCTGACGTATGACTGTAGAGATCCTTCAAGATGGTTACAAAGTTGTCGGGCACAGTTTTCCTTAGTAAACAGTTCCACAACGCACATCTATCTACTGACTCAAAAGCCGCTCGGATGTCCAAGAACACTACGAGTGTTGTCTGTCGGTGGAAGTAACGGAGTTCAAGAAGTTGGCGGAGTGTGAAGATGTGGTTAAGACAATAAACAATGATTTAGTATGGGATAAAAGCAAGTGCTTGACACGTCCCGTAGGATAGTTGGGGTGAATATGATGAAATCAAAATATATCTGGGTTATTTACCAAACGTTTGCCGAAATGAATGCTTTGAGAAATTACATCAGTGTAAAATTAAAAAAAAATCGCGCGTAAACGTTCAGAAATACACTGGGGTGCAGTGATCGTTGATATAAGGCTTGAGAAAAGTAAAATATGGTTGCTCACTTGGTTCCAATTTATACATAAATCCTGTAAAAAAGCATGCTTAGCGTAATCCACAATAGAGCAGTTTAGGTAATAAAATGCAGGGAGCTAACAGCAACAGTTAATCGTTTTTTGAAAACGTCCAAGGTAGGGGAGGATACAATTGAATCTGGGAATGCGTTTCAGGGTTGGCAAACCCGAAGGAAAAGGTAATTACGTCGACACTCTAGACGGAAACCAGCTTGTTCCTCTCGGTAAACGCCTCTTCTAGTCCCTGAGAGTCTGACGAAGAACAGACACGAAAAGCTTGGAGGCAACAGAGATCACAGAAATTCCGCGATCATTGGTGCAATCTTTGCGGGAACCTTTCCTGTGAATCGGGACAAGGACCGATTCTTGCCTTGCAATAGGGATTTTCTCGTCAGTCCCAATTCTCGTGAACAGTGATAGCATTTTGTTGACAAGTGCATTCCCGCCATATTTGAATAGAGTTGGGGGTAGGTTGTAAGGGCC
This sequence comes from Dicrocoelium dendriticum, assembly GCA_944474145.2. Taxonomy (NCBI): domain Eukaryota; kingdom Metazoa; phylum Platyhelminthes; class Trematoda; order Plagiorchiida; family Dicrocoeliidae; genus Dicrocoelium; species Dicrocoelium dendriticum. Next base: position 38,568,015 of record OX104069.1, read on the forward strand.
GGGAGCTATCTGACGCTTCAAAGATTGGATTGCGCTTCGGAACTCTGTTTCGGTAGGATCATTTGTGGTGATAGATCAAGAACCATCCGAGGGAAACGGAGGTGTCACAGTGGGCTGTGCTGAGCAGTTACATTGGAAAGCAAAGTGCTCTGCCCAGCGACCCAAGCGTTTGTGCACGTGGCTGATTTTCGTGCCGCATGACTCACAAATCCTCTGATTGAGAGCATGTGAATTGCAACAAGTGGCCTTGATGAGGTAAAATAAACGGTGGAAGTTTCCAACCGACGCAGCAGCTTCCATCTCAAGAGCCCATTTTGACCCCCAGCATTCACGATCAAAGCGGAGGTTTGACTTAATCTTTTGAGAGATGGACCGACGAAGTTTATTGTGCTCCGTACCGGCGGATACAGCCTATCGACGGTAATGCAAGTTCCGGGGACCTTACCGAAATCCAGCTTCTGGTTGTGCAGTGGGTGAGTCCACAGCAGGACAAGCCGGCGGACAGCAGTGCTTTTTGCAAATTTGACCAGTGTTGATCAACATTCAGAGTGGGAGAGAGAGCGAGATTTTCGCGAAACTTCTGTTAATAGTGCCTTTTCACCATTGGGTCCACCAACTTGTGAGTGTTGAGTCGGGTTTGCTTGACCTTGAGTGAACCGCCGAAACGCATGCAAATTATCGCATACGCCAGTGCATGATCGGTGTCAACACAAGTTGACCAAAATGATCGGCAACCGCGTACGCTGCCGCGCTACCTGCGACTTATGGTTATGTGATCAATTCGTGACCAGCGCTGGGTTGACGATGGAAGACGCCAGGTGTCATAGTTGCGTCCAGAGTGACGAAAGCTCGTACTGGAGAGGAAAAGTTGGTGGTCGGCACAAAGACTAAGCAGTCTCTCTTCGTTGTCAGGGCGAACATCATCATTCCAGTGCGGTCCACCTAGGTAGCGTTCACATGGCAGCAGCCGACCAATACGTGCGTTTAAGTCTCCCGCCATAACAACGATGTTTTAGGCACCCTTAGGAGCAAAACATCAGAATGTTGACATAACTGGTCCTTGACTGCATCCGAGCTGCGGAGATCACGAAAATAGCATGCTTGTCTGCGCGATGAGTGATAATCTTACAAGAACCACGGAGCGTCACAACGCATAGCGAGTGTTGACTGGAATCCAGTCAAGGAGGGCGGCCTCGGCTCCAGCAATGAGGGCGGCTCCAACACCACCTAGCCAGATGCGGCGGACACAGCTTCATCAAAAAGGCGAAGATAAAAGTGGATGTGTAGTTGGACTGGTGGGGACATCTAGTAGACTGTGTTGGAATCCTGAAGTCGAGTTTCATTCAGGCAGTAGGCGTCAATTCCAAGGGTCTCCAGCATGCGTGCAAGTCAAGCTTGCTGTCCGAGCTGCAGCAATGTGCGCAGGTTGAGGGTTGCTAAGTTGAACTGCACTCCAGGTCGCAGTAACGATAATGGCAGACTTCGGGGCTGGTAGCTCCTTGTCAAGAACTGTGTGGTTGAGTTGACGGGTGGCGAGAGAACAAGTTCATGGCCGGAGGTACGATTATTCACATTTGAAGAGGCAGTTAACAACAGAGATGAGTGATACAAGGAAAGAGTATGTGAATTGTTGGCGTGTGTTTGTAAAGTTGGCTCAGTCGTAGGACAGTGGAGCATGAGAGCGAGGGAGACCGTAGTTGTGTGTATCCATGGTGCATCAGTAGGCGAGATACTACCCAGTTACCTAAGCCGAATTAGGTGGGTTGTCTTAGGGGACCACAGACCAGAGCCCTTTGCCGACAGACCTAACCCACAAGGCAGCAGGGTGAAGTAAGGGTTTCGCACTCGTTGGGAGCCGGCGACTGAACATTCAGTTCATATGCCCTTCGGATGACGAAGTCATACCATGGGCCCAACACTCCCGAAGTCAAAGGAAGAATGCAATGCTCGGATTGCCTGCCGGTATACAATGTCTTCAAGAAGACAAGGGGCAGTGACTTTATTTATTGGCGAGTCACCTCCGCCATCTCACAGTGTTGTTAAAAGGACATATGTGGCCTTTTATATGGAGAACGCCTGCCAGGCGCAAACCCACCACGTCCTGGAACACTGCCGCCGAACCATACGCCGGAAAGGGAAATACCTGAACCGCCTAGCTGACACTACGATGAGGTTTGGTCTAACTCCTACCGCATGAGATGGCGTCCGTCCACTGACTACCCTTACTAAGGAGCATGCCGAGAGTCACAAAGTTGAATGTAACTACTCATTAGACCCACAAGGGAAATTTCGAGCTCTCCCGTTAATCGACTTTTACCTCAACAATCGTTTCTCTTGACTTTGAATATGCTTACTGTTGGGAGCAGGCCAGTCCAAAGTTGGTGCACTCATTTGCTTCGGTGGGCGGAGTCGAATTTCAGCTGACTGATGTTAGCTCCCTTGACCAATGTCGAACGCTGAATTCGGTTGTCCGACGTGTTTCACCTTGCGGTAAACGCTTACTAATACCCACGCAAGCTGATATGAAGGAGAATGCAACTACCTATTTGTGTCGGTTACGATCTAATGCGTCGTGCTTTCCCCTTCCACATACAACCCATAACTTCGAACGGATTGCTCCGAGCTTGGAGAATCCTCCAGTGTTCGGAACAGCGTGTCATGAAGAGGACTAAGACACATCGGGACAATAAACAGGTCAGGCTAATCACATAGCCTTATTGATTTATTGATGCCTGTAATTCACGAGTTCATTTTGGATCTGCATAGTTGTGGTTGTACTAGCCTGATGATGATTCACTGGAAACAACCTTGTTCGCTACGTCCTACTTCTAATGTGTTCACAATCAATTGTAATTGTAACCTAATTGCGATGAACCGAATAAAACCATACCTAAATGCGTCTACTCATTAATAACCAAAATTTAAGCCCTACCAGTTCTCAAAATGCTATGTGGGCCCACATCGCTGGCAATGGAAGTCATGACCAGGACGGCTAACCACTGCCCTCCGTAAGGGCACAAACTTACATGACAGTGGATGATGGGATAGGCTACCTCAGTTAGATTTCAATATGTGATGGTCGGCTACTGTTCACCATGGCTCAGTGGCATAAGCTGCCAGCTAGTGGTGCAAACAACTAGCGGTCATGGGTTCGATTCCGAGCAGGGGACCGAGGGAATGCGCGCACTGACGAAACGATCGTCTGGTGCATTCCCGAATTGGTAGCACACCATTTCGGCTCGTAACCCAATAATAAATAATAATGTGTCAGCAATACGCCACTTCGCTGCCGAGTGACCACCACCAGTCGCGCGTGAGCAGTATACCGCGAAGACGCCCGCCCCTACGCGGATTCGAACCGGTGAGCTTATGATTGCAAGCCAGGCGTGCAGACCACTCGGCCACCGGCCGGCTTGTAAGCTAATTGCGATGAACCAACTAAAATAAGCTAAATCATCGAGCGACAATCGAATCCACACTGGCTGAATCGACTGTTTGCCGTCTTCCTAAATGGGGCACCAGGGATCGGTTACAACAGTCCTCGCTGCATAACTTCCTTCACTTCTGACTCTTAACTAGTTTATCGGACGCAGTTACATTGTGCTCATTCCTCTTGCTTTATTATTATATGTACGTATTATAATTTATGTGATTTGTGAGGGTAATGGGTTGCACTACATCACAGTGCACGAATCGTTGTGTCAATTAGCTGAACCGAATGGAAAGCAATCGCCATTATGATGACACCAGTTTGGGATCGTCGCCTAAGTAGGTCAGCAGAGCATGGTGCACAAATAGGTAATAATGGGTAAAAAAATTATAAAATGATATTACCTTCTAAAGGTGTCGTTCAGATGGAGTAGAAGAACTCAATATTGTGCGTCTAAAACCGACCATTGTTTTCGTATAGCACATAATCTTGTAACAGCCTCCTGAGAAAAGTGATGTAACAACACAAGTAAATAACCTTGAGCTTATTCACCCTGTGGAACAGGAGTAAACGAACTGCCAACAGTTGCACACAAGTTCGCAGAGCATCGACCAATGGAAATGTGCTGATCACTCATCGTATGGCGTGGTCGAACTTACTCGAGCGCGAGCATCAACTTGCGCACCGTTACGCAGTAGTAAACGAGCGACTTCTGTCTGTGCTGCCCTCGCTGCCAAGTGTAGGGTGGTCTCGTTACGCACTGTCGGAGCGTTCGGATTGGCATTGTGTTGCAGCAGTAAAATGACAATGCTCAAATGGCCCATGAATGAAGCCACATGTAGGGGAGTGAGTCCAGACTGGAAAAAATATTGGTGAACAGAAGACGAGCTAAGCGGGAACGGGGTAGCAAACGATTCTGCAACTGTGAACATTTAAACAGCAGAAAAGAGCGATGTACAAGGTTACTAATGTATTTATAAAGTGTTCATCGTGGTCTGCTCTCAAGCAGACAGATTTTTGTGAATCCGGAAAAGCAGTAGACAGTCATCTCATCGGACTCCTTAGTGCCACCTACCCTCCGGATGCCTCATGGGCCGAACGCCAGCGAGTTATGCGACTAGATCATGGATGATGGCAGCTGCGTAACAAGTTAACTGCGATATAACGCGGCTCATCCTCCACTGTCATGTAAGTTACGAACCCCAGAGCTACAGCTTCCACAGTAGCAAGTATATGCTAAGGGGCTTAGCAGCTGAAATTACGATATATTTTAGTTATGTTAATTTTCAAACGCGCCCTTGTGTGTTGTAAGTTTCTCAGGTGAAGTTACTACGCTCCAATTGGAATCTATCTACAATATGTTGCAGCTTATTCGGTGAGACGTATCACAAAGAGCATCTAGCTTAGGGGTACGTACGATGCGATTCTGTTGGTTAAAATGAGATTCAACAAAACTAGCTCATTCGACTACAATTCTCAGAAATACTGTTGTACGGCATAATTGCGCCAGAACAGCATGGGTTTCGTCAACATCGTTCATGTACGACGAATCTGCTGATAGCTCGTGACAACTGGACCGAGACTGTCGATGAGGGAACAGGAGTCGATGTCGCATTCTTGGACTTTTCGAAAGCCTTCGATCGCCTGGATCATCGAATCCTGCTCATTAAACTCCAACAGTACGGTATCGGAGACCCGTTGTTAGGATGGATCGGTAACTTTCTCTCTGAACGGCAGTTGGAAGTTAGAGTTCGATCATCCTTTTCCGATCCGATTAGAGTGGGATGCGGCGTACCGCAGGGTTCGGTACTTGGGCCTCGTTTGTTCCTGCTTTTCATTAACGATCTAGTAAGAGTTATTACGTCGAAATTCTTACTCTTCGCGGACGACCTCAAGGTTTGGCGGGCGATAAAACGATCGGACGACCATGAAGTCCTACAGCGTGACTTGAATGAGGCCTGGAATTGGTCGGTGAGAAACGCCCTGCCGTTTAATGTGAACAAATGTCGCGTTGTTCATATCCGCTATCGACAAGTCCACGTCTACAAGCTTGGGGCACACGATCTGAAGACCACCACTCAGGAACGCGACTTGGGTGTGCTGGTACAGGAAGACCTCGGGTGTTCCAAACAGTCAGATTCCGCTTCTAAAAGGGGCAACCAGCACGTTGGACTCCTGCGAAGAGCATTCGGAATTTTGGATCCATCCATCTTCTCTTTGATGCTGAATGCCTACGTGCGTCCTCACGTCGAATATGCAATCCAGGCCTGGCAACCCTGGTTAAAACGTAACCTTGCAGCGCTTGAGACCCCACAGCGTCGAGCAACGAAAATCGTCAAGGGCTTGCGCCACACTCCTTATCAGGAACGACTGGAGATACTCGGAGTGTTCAGCGGACGGTACCGGCGACTTCGTGGAGACCTCATACTAGTGTACCAGATATTGAGCGATCCCAGTCACGTATGCCGCCACCTCTTGAAGCTCAGCCCAAACACTAACCTTCGCGGTAACAGTTTAAAGCTGAGCCATCAGTACAGTCGTCTAGATTGTCGGAGAACCTATTTCTCCCTCCGGGTCTGCGGGCCTTGGAACGCCCTTCCAAACTCAGTTGTTTGTACCCCCACATTAGATACGTTTAAAAAACGATTGGACGTCGCACTGAGCGCCCTGCGCTTTGTTTTATGAACGAAAACGCTTGTATATATTTAGGCTGACCAGCCTCTTTGGATTTATACCCCAAATTCACGGTCGTAAATCTGTGCGAACCGGTGAGTACTCCATTTTTATTTGCTACCATCACCAACGATAACAATTTCTTAGCCAGTTTTGCGTCGTACCACTTTATCCCCCTAAAACTGTTATACTTCTACCTTTTATCTCACTGACGCTTCTTACTTCAACCACTTATCTGTTAGTATTTCTATTGCCAACCTGCGGGACTCGTTAAGTGTATGCTTTTTTACCCGTCAAATACCATTGTTCCATTGTTCAGGTGGTTTATAATTACATAAGCCAAGTGGCAGGCTAAGTTTGTTATGCTGTTATCGAGAGGAGAGACCATTCTATCATAAGAATTAACGTGCAGACATGCGGGTGGCCATCTGTCAGTCAATTACTTGATTACATCGGCTACCCGCATCTACTGTGTTCCAGAGTCTAAGATAGCTGCTTACCAAAGAATGATGGCGTCTATTTTGGGAAAAATTCATCCAAACTGTCTAAATCTTGGTGTGCAGCTACATCAAAATATGACGAACAACTGATAAGCGTCTGAATATGAGACCAGGGCCAAATAACACCAATAGATCAGTGTCTCGTGTAATCCCCAGAGGAGTGCAGCAAAAATTGACCGGTTCATTAGCGTAGACAAATTTGGTGTTCTATTGGCGGTCCGTCATCGCGTAGGTCCGACACAACCAGAGAGGTAGAGTGAGTGTAACCAAGACGACAACACTGCAGTGTCTGGGATAACTGTTTGAGCAGCCAACCTGATTTTCTCACCACAGAGGGCGTGAACATAAAATTTTTACGAAGCAGCTGGGTAACAGAAAAATAGGAAGAACGACAGTGTGTGTGTGTATTTGAAAACACATTGACACTCTTTGCTAACTGAGATCATATGTGACTCAAATGGAATGGGAGTCCAACTCCATGCGGTGTGCCAGCAACAGCGGAGAACAAAACCCCTTGTGCATCGCGTTGCACGACGCTGGAATATTGCTGCTTCGGATCCGCATGTCAGACGCCGCATAATGCACCACTCGAAAACCTGGTTCCTACTGGTGTAGAAATCTGAGGAAGAAACCGCAAACTACAAGCCAGTTTTGGAGAGTGCGGACAGTTGGCTTGGCGGAAAGCCACTTCAGAATATACGCTGAGTGCCTATCTCCATCCAAGCGGGGAAATCAAATGTTTTCCACTGTGAGGGATCGTTCACCAGGTGTCATGCAATTCACTGCGATTAACGGGTGTTGCGTCTCCAATGGATAATGGATAACTTTCGACCATAGAGTTTAAACTACCGAAAATACATACCCCGGTGCGTGAACCGCATGCACCAAAAGTGCTAAAGGCAAGCTTGGATAAACCTTAGTATATGGTTGCAGAGGAGTGAGTAAACCTCGAACTTCAGTAAAGCTGTGAAACATCACACAAAGACAGGTCAGCGTATCATTGCTTCAATGTGTGCATTCATCAGCTACGACCCAAAACTCATCAAAGACAACATCATCGGCGACCCTCACTCTTTATCCACGCATACAGAATAGTGAGCTAGTGAGGTCATTGCAGATGACATGAAAGCTCAGGTGAACCGGATGACTGAGAGAATAAGATCCAGGGGACCGTTGTTCCGGGATCGATGTTACTCGCATCGATACAGTGGGTTACTGTGTGTGGTTTACAAATTCACAAATTGCAAATGTGCAATTTTTATCCTTATTTCCTACCCCTCACCATAGGTACATATTTTATTTTGCCTTCTTATGCCCTTTATGCACAACTATGAGGATTATAAAGTACGACCGTGACATTTGTTTATTTGCACCAATGTGGTTAACATAAACACGGTCCTAGTGGATCATAATCCCACACTTCACCGTCGACGTGCTGGCCGCTGCTGTCCGTCTCCCCGCTGCCCCCCCTTTTCTGCTGATCGAGAAGACAGACTGCTGTGATTGTGTCGACTCACTGTTGAGTAACGTCTACAAACCTAGTCGTAATTCATTTATGTGCAGTTAAATTTGCTGTTATAGAACCACGGTTATGATTTCCGCTACATCGAATTTTACTCATTTTGTCCTAGGATTAAAGCCGTGCGTGAGACTAGGCTTATAGAGTGCAATAGTTCATCTACTAGCACTTACACTGTATACGAACTACACTCTTGGTCGCAGTAGAGAAGAGCTCCAGAACAAATGTGTCACCTGGCGCAAAATAAACAGTACATTATCCTGGGTGCAGAGATTAGCCACATTGACATTAGTTACTGGTCTGCACATCAGTGCAAGATTGTCGGTCCATTCAAAGCAACAAAGCATTCTTCGAGTAGGAGTTAGCTGGCGTCCATAGAGTGATTATCCTCACGGTTTCAGTACTACACTCATGATTGCTCATTCGTCAACCGGGCCCAGTTCGCCAAAGAGCGTTTTAAGGTAAGTAGAGATGCTGGCTACCGCTGATGCATTATCCGAACTCCAACTTGAGTTGCCTCCAAACAGCCTACAGGAAGACGGTTGAAGTCTTTAAGGTGACAAAATTACGAATGCTTGTGTTACCTCGATTGACTTCAGACGTGAAAGATGGTTCCGTCGGATTTAGTGTGCCAGTAACACTGTGAAACGACGCTTGAATACCAGCCTCAGGATTCAGTGAAGGAATAGGTGGATGATAAAAGCCGGCGAGATGGTGAAGGTCAATGCGGCTGGGAATGACAGAATACTGTTTCGACTGATTTGGCATGCAGATTCAAGAAAAGACTTGGATTAGTAGATAGCCCGAGAAAAAGGGCTACTGGTGTAACAGCTGGCAACCCGTCGGATTGCAAGTTTGATGGATAATTGTAAGTAAAAACCAGGCAGACTTGAGGCAATGTCATCATTTCATGGATCACCCGAACTAACCTAGGACGCTGACATAATGCTTTTCGAGATCGAACAACTTTGACAAGTAATGACGCTGTCGAAACGAAACAATGAGTCATGGTCAGACAGTCGCGCAACTTTGTAACAATTAGACTGCTGCGGGCCGTTTTACTCCACAGTTGATGGGAAAGTCCCTTCGAGTACCGGTTGCTGGGCAATGCTACTAATGAGAGCAAACAAAGCCAATGGAAAGGCCATGTCAGCGACTCCAAACGACGCACGGATGTCGTATTGCAGTGACCCATTGCGCACCATGAGAGTCGAAAAACAACAACAAGCAGACCGGCATCATCATCGGTAGCTGATTTATAGTGTGTTCACGCAGATACGTTTACATTTCGCAGGAGGTAAGAACAGGATCACAAATACAGAAGACCTCTGACAGCCAAGTTTCCCGCCTTGGTCGCCGCTGCTTCCGATACCATTCATCCCTGAACAGTGTACTAACAATTTGCTTTATCATTCGAAAATTTGTATTATTAGTATTATCTTCTAGGCGGCGTTTTCATCACAAGTGGAGTACGGCGGGAATGCTCTTCATTTCATCTCCTCGTAAATATAGTGCTTGAAGCTACCAGATAAAATACGACTGTTTCAATAGTACCATTGCAGAAGCTGAAACATGGCACTGGGCACTCTATATGTTGGGTTCCTTCAAGGTAGCACGGTAGGGTGTAGGAGTTGGTCAATGACCCACAGTATCACCGGACAGTGGGGTTTGAAGAGAGATTCAACCGCCAAGTAGCTCAGATTTCTGTAGACACAATCATTTTGTGGATACGGGGAAGCAGAGCTTTTAAATAGCGACCAATCCTTGATGTGTTGAATGTGTCCAGCCTAAGAATTTAGTATCAGCTGGTGTTATATACCCGCATCCATTTCCACGACTACAGGACCTATTCACATCACCTTTAGCACCACAAATGCACCGAGGAACCTGCTTCACTTGCTAAACTGGTTCTCCGGGAGTTTATAATATTCAACTGAGGGCGCTGAAACTATCAGCGACAACGATGGCCGAGTCCTTAGTGTGTTTCTTAAAACAGTGCTCCGGTGAACAAGCGGTGAATAGTATTCTGAAGCGAGATTTACTTGATGAAGTTCTTAAAGGCAGCAATCGTTCAGAACCCGCAAACTAATGCTCAGTGGTCCCCCTCACTGTGATCTCAACGGCGATGGAAACCATAATCGGTGACAATTTAGTTTACCGTGTATAAAGCTGTGACACATGTCACCGGAGTATTACGGTTTCTAACAACACCGGTCATGCGCTTCCAATCTACTGAATGATCGTGATATTTGGACAGAAACGGAGGACAGAGAAATAGGGGCCGATGTGGTTTACCGCGACTTTTCCAAAGTCTTCAACCGCCTGGATCACTGCATCGTTATTCATAAACTTCTGTTATAGCTTTAGCGATCCTGAGGTTTGGTAAATCGGGAATTCCTTGCAGCTGCGGTAACTGCTGCTCTGAGTTCAGAGTACCTTGTCTGATCCAATCCATGTCGAGTGTGGAGTTCCGCAAGGGTCCGTGCTAAGGCCGTGCCCATTTTTGTCTTATAAATGACTCTGGCCATGTGATCACCTCAGATTCCTTTCATTTCTCTTAGGACATAAATATGTGTTGCGCGATCGACCACTCTACAAGGAACTACTGAATGATACGCCGTATACAGTTGCTGTTGTGGGAAGCCGCGAATCTAGGGACCAGCCTTATCCTCTGTAAGGTTTGTAACTTATATGACGGGAAGACGAGCAATGCGCTTAATCGCAGGTAAACCGTAAGTAATGACAGTTCCCCTTTCCAGTGACACACTGGCATAACTTGATGGCTAGTAGCGCAAGCCGCTAATGTCGGAAGGTCGTGGTTGCGATTCCAGATGCAGCCGAAGTATGAGCACTATTGATGAGTCCCGCTAAGACGAAACAACCGGCTAATTTTCGTAGAAAATGTAGAAGACCATCTGCTACAGAAAGCATTGCGAAGGACCATCAATTAGCTACATCAAAATCCCCACTTACAAACAATGCAAACCGTGTCTTTTCAACTTAATCATAACAAGAATCCAAGGGGCCGTCGGCCTAAGTTGCGCGCGAAATATAGACGACCACAACGTCACCGGAATCTTGTCGCTCTCCGTGTGTGCCAGGAATGGTACGCTCTTTCTAATTACATCGTTTCTGCATTCACATTATTCGTATTCAAAGAAAGCCTGGTAGCTGTCCAAACCCATCGCCGTTACGAAACAGCCAATGTGCAAACAGAGACAATAGGACGTGAGGAACGGAGCGGCCATCGGTTTCCCACCGTACAATTAACCTAGACAACTTTATGTATGTTTTCGTGTGGATACTGTCCTCAGTCAACCAAAAGATTGCCTTATTTTGTTACAGCTTTTTCCAGTTTGTGGTCGATTTGCTGGTCACATTTCGAGATTCACTAAGCACTTACTTCTTTAACCGCAATAAATCACTGTTCCACTATTTCATACCTACTTATCGCTCAGCGGCAGTGAGATCAGCGTTAGGAAATGAAGTTGAGAGACACGCCACTGCGTGTTTCAGACCCTAAATGATTGATCCGCTATGATCAACTGTATCTTCAAATTTACTTTCAGATTTGGAGAAACAACCGAGTAAGAATTATCGAGGTCCGTCATTTGGGGTTGGGTGACAAACTCTGGTGTCACGATGGGATGCTGGCAATTCCTTGACCGCTTACATAGGTTTGATCAAGGTCTGATAACCTTGCGGTGTGGTGTACGTTGACAGCGCATTTTACTGTGCGAGATCTCGTGGTTGTCAGTAAAAGGCACGGGAAGAAAAGAGGAAAAAGCCGAAGCACGCGTCCATACTAGGCGTAAATCATTGTCCTGGGTTGGGTATCAGTGTTTAGATACGTTAACCCGCGAGGATTAGTCTCAATTTGTTTTGCTCTTGTTATATGAATTCCTACCTGACAACACCCAACAGTTGCTTCCTTTTTGTCATACGTTCTTCACGTCTCCAGCTGTCATTGCTGTTGTCGGTTGATTTACGCCTGTCCTCCCGTTGCAGTCTTGTTCCATGGCTTGCCGCAACCTAACTCCCAGCCATGCTCGACTCATAGGACCAAACTGAAAGCTATTTGTGTCATACGATGGATGTTGTTAACCTGACACGTCTGCCACTGCAGGCATAGTGAAGAAAGAGATACTTCAATATCGTCTTGGGGTGTCCCTATAGGGGAGTGCAAAACATTTTCGTTGGTTTGCCCTCTGCGTCGTGGAATTTGTTTCGCCATCAACAGACGGCGATGGCGTTCCGAGTTGTTGGGCTTCGTCAGTGAATCAGTACGTCAGGCGACGATGTGAGTCAAAGATAAATAAAGTGCTGTTATGAAACAATAAGTGTCTTCTCTCTGTGTACGTTGTAGCAGAGCATGTAGAAGCCAAGCGACTAGCGCAAACTAAGCAACATGAGCACCTCTTACACACAGGAGAAAGACCGCGCATCGAGCACAGGTAGTCTGAGAAACGCTGACCTGCAGAGGGACACAGAGGATGGTAAAACGCAATAAGGGATCAATAGTAAAACAGTACCTTGTATCGATGCCTAGCTGCCACGGAACCGTAGGCGCAAATGCACAGGGTAGAGCACGGTGGAGATACGGAAAACCATGAAAAAGCAAAGATATGACCTCCAAAGGGTGATGGTTGCAAACCAAACACCTGAACGAGTACAACACGTAGCTCCAAAACAGGAGATTGTACGAATGCAGGGGTGAAGTTGATCGACCGACCGAACACAAACTTCGATGATTGCGGCAACTAGAGTCGAAAAACCAATTGCTCAATGGCAGTAGGAGAACTCAAGTTAATGGTGCTCAGTGAGACTGTGGCTCAGAACAACACCGCGAAAGTTCTCTAGCAACGAAGCGAGTCACCTAGCAGTATTGTCCCCCACAGGGTACCGGCTAACACTGATGTCGGTTCGCACTAAAAATAACTCTTTATTGTTATGTGGCTCACCTTGTACAGGATAATGGGCGGATGAAATGGGAGTGAATACGGTTTAGAAGAAATCAGCGACTCACCTCAGTGGTTGCTTCTACCATGGCATTGTTCTTGAGGAGTAGCTCGACTATCTTGACCCGGTTTTTCTGCGCAGCAACGTGCAATGGAGTGAATCCATTCTAAGGAAAAGGGAAATATCAATCAATTTGACAAATGGATGTGAAGTCTCAGATGTTAACGACGAGGTGACAGGCAAATCATACACCTGTTGTGTAGCTCCATCGCAAAACATTTCGACTGACCAACCAACCAATTCCATATTACATCTGAGGAGCTTGTTGTGTATTACTAAATCTAATGATTAACGGAGTACGGGTGGGTAATTATCACTTAGTTGTTCCCTAGCAGCGCTTGATGCTCCGATACGCTCTGAGAAAACTGATGAATTAAACTTGTGGAAGACTACGGGTGATCGAAAGTAACCCGGGGTTGACTCACACACATACACACACTGTACACGTTAGCTAGAAGTGGGAAACACCTCAGCTACTGTGGTGCAATACCTAAAAGAAAAGAAGGGAATAAAATGCTACATGTGCAAGTCAGCTGAGCTACCCGTAACGGATGGGCATCGTTCCGGAAAGATAGCAGCCGGCTACTATGCAGCAAAAAAGTAATTTCCTTTGCAAAATTATAAAATTTTAACAAATGAGATCGTGGTTGGAGGGGGAAGCTAAGAGGGATGGGGTGGGACAAAGAAACGCACAGCACGAACGCCACTGAGGTCGGCTCCTAGCCATATCAACAAGTGTATCCAGCCAAATGTGTTCATCGTCTTTCGGACCCCAACCAGGGAGCCGAGACGCACCAACTGAGGTCAGCTTCGAAGTGGGGGCCTTCATTCCTCTCGACCAAGTCATCGCTTGGCCACCTCTCCTCTTCTTCCATCCACACCCCCGGCGCGCAAACTACGCATATCAAGGGAGTCGGTGGGCTGGCATGCGTAACATGTGGCCGAGCCATCGGAGCTTGGTGCGTGAAATTACGGTGCTAAGCGGTTCATTGCTTTTTCCTATGCCGTAAACAAGGCGTCGAACACGCATGTTGCTCACGTGGTGTTTCCACCAGATGCGAGCCAAATTGCGAAGGCACCGGTGCTCGAACGCAACTAGCCTCTTTATGTCCGCTGATCTAAGGGGGCCAGGTTTCACAAGCGTCCAGTAGGGTCGAACGTACCACTGCATTGTACACTCTACCTTTCAGGGCGAGAGTGATGTCGCGCCGCCGCCATAAGAGGCGAAGGTTAGCAAAAGCGTCTCGAGCTTTTGCTGTACGATTCGTGACCTCATCTTCAATCCCACGGGAGCTGATACAACTTCTTAGGTAGTTGAATTTCCGAACGGCTTCTAGCTGATCCCCACAAAGGTTCAGAGTAGGAGGCGGTCCAGGCCAATCTTGAAGGAACGCTTTGCACTTCGAGGGTGCGAAGCAAAGCCCGAAGCGGCTGACGCATTTTGAGCTGTTCTCTTGTCTTGTTAGTATGGTGTTAGCTGTACCGAGGACCATTGTCGCCAACCCATCTATGTCTTCTCTGTGGGTACATGTTTCCCGATTGGGGGCGGCTTCGTTGCCATGCTTCAGTGTTACAACAAAGGCTGTGGGCAAAAGTTTGACCCAGCTACGAATAGTTCTGGTGGGATTTTATTTTCTTCTTATTGGTTGACGCTAGGTGCATGTCAATACCATCCTGGTCAGCCCATTTTTCACGACGCGAAGAAAAAGTGGTCTTGCTGTCAAAAGTTCAGTACCGACTTCTCCGAATTTCTTAGCATCAAAGGCTGCACTAAGGGAGAACACAGTAATGTTTGCCCAGTCGAAGCTAGAGACACCAACTCGTCCGTTTCTGCGCCGGTGGTAAGCTCTTGCTGTATCCACATTGGACGATTCCTCTGTCGCCACTCCTTTCTTAACATTTTCTGCCCCATGGTTGTTGACTATTTTATGTTACTTCTTTAATCACCCCTTGTGATTTATCCTTATTGTCAAGTACATTTACGTTTGCAACATAAGTTGGAATGTTGTCGTTGGATTGCTAAATGTGATGACCGATGCGGATTGATCAGTGTTCCCTGAATGAAAAATAATCGCACGTGATACCTTCCGGTGACCAGTTCATATGCACGTGTAATCTAATTTTTTACCGTGTGTTCTTTGAAGCGGAAGTTGAAATATCAATTATTATCGTTTGTTTTACGTTTCAGTGGTTTCCAACGTTGTCTTTTGGTGTTGTAGTGCCTTGAGATGGTAACGTTTGTGCTCTGTCTTCTACATCTACGTGTCTCCTCTGGTTCTATTGACATCCATCTAACAGGTCAACTCATTGTCATAAAATCGTTTCAGCTCCTTTTCGTCAGCGGTGTGCTTATTTCCGTTTGAACTTTCAATTTGACCTTAATTGTTCCATCAAACGAATGTATGTAATACCTCAATTGAGGCTCGGGATGTGGGTTGTTATCGGCTTATTTTCAGTTTCAGTGGCTGTGTTATCTGACCTGTATGTTCTCAGCCAATTCATTTACACTGCCTAACCGTTCATCGTTAAGTGCGTTATTTCAGCAGTAATAGGCATTGTCTTTTATGCATTTATGGTAGTCTGCTACTGAGATCTACCACAAATTTCACATTAGTCAAAAGTAGTGGCACATGGCTGTGCATCACCACACAGTGTATCCAAAACGACATTGTCACGGTTGGTACAGTATCTATTTAAGACGCATCTGACTATTCTCTACACCTAGACATATTGTTTTACTAATACGTCCTCGGTTATTTCGTACTATTTGCACCACTTACATGCAGCTCAACCCCGATTTTCTGCATGAAGCACTGCTTTTCGCCGCTTAAGCGCATATGATAGGTAAGCACATATGACATGAATACCTTTCATAATGGCAGCTCAAATTTTGCTACTCTGCACACCAGTTTTTTAACGTTCAATTACATCCCTTCTAGTCATATGCTGCTTCGCAAACAGCACGTGTTCTCTAGACAAAGCTGAATGGAAATCTAATCTACTCTTTTACTTCCGTTTACTCCGTTTACTTCCGTTTACTTCCGTTTACTTCCGTTTTACTTCCGTTTACTTCCGTGGTTCATCATTTGTTTCGTACCAATATTACAAGTGGGTAATCACCTGAATGACAGGTACTCGCAATCCGTTAAGATACCACAGTTTGGTTCTTTTCGGTTGGACAACCAAACACTTATCGGCCCGGTCACCGTTATTATCGCCACCATGATAACTGTTCAACGACGGTTGGATAGAGGAAACAAAAAATTCAAAAATTCGCAGAGGTGGCCAGAAAAGAAAATGGCTACCAAATGGGTGCGTTAATAACAGGGCAAATCTGAATCTACGACGACGTCTCCAGCCAAAGTTCACATGTATGACAGTGGTATTCCCTGGTATTAATCGTCTGTCCTCTTCCTTTAGATTTCTAGTCTGAAGATTGCGAACAGCTATCTCTTTTTCTGGGAGGGATTTCCACTAGGTAGCCGACCGATGAGTTTCGAACACTTGAAAATTAGCTTCCGTATGGTTTGACCTTGCGCAAGTGCTTTTACACTAGCTGGATCACGACGATGCATACTTCGGTTTGTGCTCCATATTTTTTTAATCCTAGGTGTCCTTGCGCGACTTGATCAAAACGACCTTGTCTCAAACTTACGGAACAATTTGAAGCGGTCGACAGGTTCACTTATCTAAGTATTCATAACATCACATGGTCAAACTGCATGCAGTGTTACTGCGCAATTCATTGAGCTCTGCCGTATCTCGACTTCAACTATCAGCCGTGGAGTGTGCCATGCTACCACTCATCTAGTATTAGCTTATGGACTACTTCGCACCAGACATTAGGAAACTAACCATTTTTGATCCCCAAGACCCATGAAATGTTCCATATGTGACGATTCCACCAAAATCTCATCACTTGAATTGCTCATCGCAATGCAAGCTACGGCAGGTGCTCCAAAACCCGAAAATCAACTCCTAACCGTTGTGTCAAGCGCTGCTCGCGGAGCTCAGTGGCCTAGGGATCATGGCGATAGCCGCCAAGCACTATGTACGGAGTTCCACTCCCAGATCAGGTTTTCTCTAGCTGATGAATCCAAACCAGGATGAGACGCGTCGTGAAATGCAGTGATGGGAAACCGCAACACCGAAACCCTCCACCCGTCCGACATTGCTTGTAATTTTGAACATTAATTAATACACCTCGAGACACTGGTATCCTTGGCTCTTTTGTTCTTGCACTCTGTTCTTCCATCCCCATTTGTCCTTTCCCCCATTATCCTTCAGCTGCCCGCTATTACTATCAGTTTAAGCTACCTCGATGGGACTGAAACTTAACGTGGTACGTCAGTTTAAATATCGCTTTGGCCCAAGTATGTGTGCTTTGCTGACGTCATCGAGCTCTTTTAGAGCTACCCTCGTTATATTGATCAGCGGTTAGAGATAAAACAGATTGTTTCGTGAACTTCCACAGGTAGTACCCGGTCAATTGGTATGTACCAATTGTTTGCACCCATGTCCTGGGAAGGCGAGGAAAGTATCAGCATTGCGCTGATACGCAGTACTGACATTTCACTACTACACAACCGCCACCGGTCGCGCGGGGGCTAAGGATACTGCGAGGATCGCGCGATCCCCTGCGCATGCTCGAACTCGCGACCTCCAGATTGCAAGGCAAGCGTATGATGCTTTCGGCCACGGGCTGGCGTCAGGTCTTAGGAGACCCTGTCTAGGTTTTGAATGTCCTGACAGTGTCCAACTCCCGTACGACCATGTACTTCGAATCAGACTTCAGCCGTTTTAATCGGTACCTTTCCATATGCTTCATGTTCATTGTAAGAAACGTCTTATGATGTACTCCTTTCACTAAATATCTTAGATAAACACGTTCAGTCCTGGTCATTTCAATTAAACAACTATGATCCGGGTACCGAATTGTGATGGATCCAGTTGCCACGACTCACGTCATCAGGTTAACAACAAATAACAACGGTAACAAAGTAACGTTGAAAGCTAATAAAGTACAAAGAAATGGGGTCGAGAAAGAAGCGCGTTAAGCTACTCAAGATGAAGTGAAAATTAACAGCTAGATCCTACTAGCCGAATGCAAGTGCGCCACTGACTGCGTAACTGCGCTGTTTCTCAGATTCTCCAACCAATGATGTGGAACACCCTGAGGCTCCTATCTACAAAGGCAGCAAGCACTAGCGTGACTAAGTCCCTCAGTCATTTGCTTCATGCCACATCACTGACTAGCCACCTCGCGGTTTCGCATAACTTGGTGCATCGACGGCGTATATAATGCACGCCGGGGAAGTCGGTAAACGAGCACACAGCAAACATGTGTTGGCTATCGTAAGCGGTTTGGCTTTAGAAAACACTCGAGTCAGGCACCAGAAGACTTTTTGCCAGAAACCAATTGATGGACTACAGCATCCCTTACTCGGTGTTCCCACCAAACTTGAGCAACACTCCACAAGCGCGAGTGATCAAACACGGCAAGCGTTTAATGTCTTCAATGCGAATTGGCCAGGTCTCATTCGTACAGTAACACCGGCCTTAACCCGGCGTTATGCACCCTTCCTTTCACTGACAAACTGAAAACCTGCCGTTTCCATAGCTAGTTTAGCATCTGGAAATGCACACATGCCTTGTGGATACGCGAAGTGACTTTCTCGGTGATGTGACTACCAGAGGCGACACAGCTACCGAGGTAAATGAGCTAATCCACCACTCCCAGCGAGTGTTCGCTGAAAGCTGGAGCTGTTGGCCTATCGCTACGCATCGTTACACAACGCTACGCACTAACGCACTGATGATATCACCTCGACTGGTGATGAAACGTTCGCAAAATAATTATCAAGCTCAGAGAACAGTTCGTCTAACAAATGAACAACCTGAGCTACCCACATTTCTATATCATGTCGAATCTCTTCCAATGTACTAGTTGTGACATTAACTTCCTACGTGGGCTTAACTGATTTTGTCAGTTTCGTAACAGGCCTACTGAATTGCTCTTCAAATGTCCCGCCCGACGAACAAGTCGGCGCGACTAAGAATAGATCCAATGTTCATCTTTTTTCAATTATTGTCTCAATAAATGAGATCCTTCTTGGACCTGTTTTCTGGATGAGCTGGGACAGCACTCCGCCGTCCCAAATAGCACTGTCTTTCTCCATTCACGAGCCCTTGCCAGCTACCAACGTTCCCGTTCAATTCGAAGACTTCTTGTCAGTCGTCGTTTAAGGGCGTTGCGGACACGCTTGAACACATTACCCGACGGGAACTGTTTGTATGCTTAGATCAAACTGATCGGTACCCCAGAGATCCCTTCACAGTTGGGGCGTCCCAACTTGGGGATATAGCAGGCGTCGAAAGTATTCTTCACGGCACATCAGACGATTCCAGTCAGTGTTCTACTCACCCACCTCATTCATTATTGACAATTTATGTGCCAGCTCATCATTCTATTGCTGAACTGAGGATTACAATTTCAAGTTACAAGTGAGTAACATGGAAGTCAGGCGCTTTTTGAAGCGGGAAGAGTGAGTGCCAGGCGTGCGGGCACTATAGCAAGATCGGAATCCAGACACGGACTCCAGGTTGATCGACGGTCTTCGCTTGATGTATACAGTCTATTGTTCATGTTTATATTTGGGCCCATATCATTAAAAAATTTGGTCGGTGCTGGATGACACGATGTAGACCTTTGTGCTGAAAAGTAGTGCTGTCAATATAAAGATCATGGTCGGCACAGTTGTAGGAATCAATCGCTATTGGTTATTCGGGCTGTATTTACCCCGAGGTGGCCCAAAAGATGATCTACTTGAGCGTTCGCATCACCAGCAACAATCATGACGTCGACGAAGATGTGATAGCAGAAATCATCTTTGATTCTCTCCGGGCTGCAGTCAGTAGGGACATAGACGGAAACGATAGAAATACACCTTGATTTTAGATGGTGCTTAGTAAATCCAGTAGAGATTCAAAGTCAAACCGCATACATGCGACTGTTCACTTGTATTCAGTCGAGTAGGTCGCTTTCTGCCTGTTTGCTGAGGATGGTACAGACACTATACATACCTTAAGCTACTGATTCATTATCACCAAAGACGCGAAGAGGGTAGTACTTATCAGCAGACCATGCTTGTTTCGGGGACGCAGCACATCAATCCCAAGAGAGTAAAGAGTAAGAGTGGGTACTATTTGTTTGCCGATCTTCCCAAGGGCGCGAACATTAAAAGAACCAATCTGAAATGTGACCCTTGATTTGAGGGGCAAGATACATGTATCGATGGCAGCAGCTGCGATTTTAGCTCTAGTCTTTTGCTAAATAAACTGGGAAGAGTTGCAAGGCGAGAAGAGAGTAAGAAGAAGAGGGAGTATTGTCGACGTGGTCAAGAGGGCAGTTGATAATTTTTGACTGTTCACTCGGCCGGTGGCCGAGTGGTCTGCACGTTTGCTTTGCAACCATAAGGTCACCGGTTCGAATCCGCGTAGGGGTGGGCGTCCTCGCGGTATAATCAGCCCGCGCGCGACTGGTGGTGGTCGCGCGGCAGCGAAGCGCCGTTACGGCGTAGAAGCTGACACAATAGGGGGTTTGTTCGAGGTGCCCTACCTCTAGCTTTAGACTCAATAGCCTGATACACAAGACTTTGGGCAGCAAGTTGATACAGCTGAGTAACAAACGAGCGCGTCGGTTCAGACATAGCATGAAGATTAAGGCCCGATTCACAATGCTTCACTGTTTTGAGAGTGTGAGCCATAAAACAGAAGACAACATGCATACAAAACACTACAACTGTAGCAGGTGCAGACAGACGTGCGATAGCGTTTTAACATCCTCTCCGACGTGAAGAAGACGGTGCTGCACAAGCGACACTGTATTTCTCGCTTCACGGTTGTGCAATTCATTGGAATATATACGTTATTTGTGCAAGTGTTACTGAGCTTTATGATGTAGACTGCAATGGCTATGCGTTTCTTCGGTGTGTGGCCCCAGTAGAGGAGTTGGAAGATGCAACTGGCCCGAAGGACTCCTACGGGCTTACGCTGGTTGGTTCTATACTTTTGTTTACAGATTTGACTCTGTAATGAATGTCATTGGGAACACATGTTTGATCCCACGACGTCAACTGCTGCAACGAGACCGTTTTTCGCGTCCGGAAGATAAGCACACGTGAGCATAAAACGATTGCATTCTAGTAGCCCTACCTCATCCACCACAAAAGCGTACTTCGAGGTTCTAAGGTTCTGTTTCATAGGTGCCGGATCTGTTGGCATTAATTAATTTGGCGACATGATGCCATTGGTTTACCTGCGATTAAATGAAGACATCCGTTCATGTGGAGTGGCGTTGGTAGCGGTGCATAACAACGATCGGACAGAATGGAGCACATCTAGTAGTACTGTTTCCCAATAGGTGCTAAAGAAACTTTTTGAGTTCAAAGGTAAAGCGATTACCTTCCACAAGCTTGTGTTAAGACGCTCTACTTGAGCGTTGCCTTGCAGGTAGTAAGCTGTCGATCGATTGATGGCTACCGTACCTGTACTGTGAAGGAATGTTTTCAATTCATCGGACATAAACAAGGCACTTCAATCGGAATAACTATACGCCGGAACCCGAAATAGCAAAACACGTGAGCCAAACGGTGTATGCTTGTATGTGAGGACATGTCTGGGCAAGGGAATGCCAATGTGAATAGATAATACTCGTCAGTTATTGTTAATGTGGATCGGTTGTTTGACGTGGACGGAATAGAATCTCTGAAATCTATGCTAATCATCACGAATTAAGCTGTTTTTAATTAGTTTGCCATCCGGTGGTTTTTAAACACGGGGTTTCAATTCGGCGCACGGCTTGCACTTTGTGGGACGGACATAACTGAATGGAATGTAAGAAATGGCATAATTACCTTAATCCTGAGTGGCAGCTGTTCATGCAGTTTGTCTAAATTTGCTAGTCATAGGAGCAACAAAACTGGTCTGCAATAACTCATCAGCTGCGAAATCGTTCTTCCCTGGTAATGTCGAACTGAAAACAGGACAACTCCATCCGCCGTCTAATAATTTTGTTATTTTTGATTTCACCCTTTGCTTGTTATCATACATAAATGCAATGGAAATCTGGTCAGTAACGCGCTTGCAACGGTTCCAGATGAGGTTGTTTCCACTTTCTAAGAGCTCTAACAATGACATAGGCCTCTTTTTCGCCTCTTTTTCTCTCACTGACAACGTTCTGGAGAAAAATATCACTGGCCTATTGCTTTGGTTTAAACTTGTTGTAATGGCAAATTCAGAGGGATCCGTTTCCACTACCAGAGAAATTTTGGGATCCAACGTTAACTGCGCTGCTTTCTCTGCCCCTGCACCAAATCGTCAAGAGCCTCCTTAACAGTTTCGGGGGACGGAAAACAAACCATACAATGAATTACCTCAGAAAAATCAGGCATTCGTTGGGCCAACATCCCGACCACTCGCTTTTGTGACTTCTGGTCTTGCAGTGTAGGAACTTCATGCAGTGGTCTAAATCGATCAGGGTTTGCTTTCGGATACTTCGTATTCGAACACAGTAATTTTCTGCACTCTAAAAATACTTTTGTCCCGTACTTTTGTGCCATAGATAGAAACTGCTCGAGACTGCGGTTATGTTTCTCTTGGTTCTCTCCGCAAGTGATGTTATCTGGCCACACAACAATACCAGACAGCCGTTCGCGCTCAATAAAACTACTTAGGGTTTCTTGGTAACACATCACGCCGTTCGTAACTCCGAAAGAAATGTGACGAAGCTTTCCGCATCCATCAAAGGCAGTGTACATTTTTTCACTTTCCTTTATAGATATCTCTGCAGGTCCAAATTGCTATATACATCATAGTGAGAACCTCAGCTAGTTCATCGATCCGAGCTAACAGAAACGCATCGAGATAAGTGAACCGGTTGCTCGTCTGGCTGCAGTTGATAACCATCCCTCTTTTGTGCCTCGTTAGTAGTCACAGGCGCTTGGACACGCCATGGAGATTTGGACGGTTCGGTTATCTGTTCATTAAGTAGTCGTTAGACTGCTTAATATCCCCATAATCGCTGGGTGTCGTCGCGATTTCGTGACAATGGAACGAATATCAGGAGTTCGAATGCTGGGATAGAAGAGGTGGTACGATACGCACTGCTGTTAGTTCGCAGACAGAAAGCGGTGTTTTTCGGCCACCAAGCTGTGCATGGAGCCTTAAAAAGTCATGATCGAGCAAAACATCGGCGCAGAGTTTGGTCAACACTGACAGTTTGAACTGCCGGTAAGCGTTAACTTTGTGCATAATGTGGGGGAGGGGAGGCCAAGCGAAAATTTAGTCAAGAGGAATGAAGGCTCTTCATTTGAACTTGGCCTCGGTTGGAGCCTCTCGGCTCCCTAGTTGGGACCCGAAACACGATGAACACGTTTGGCTAGATGCACTTGTTGACATGGCTATGAGCTGACCTCAATGGCGTTTGTGTCGTGAGTTTCTTTGTCCATCTCCCTCCCGCTTAGCCTCTCCAACCACGTTCTTATTTCTGACGTGTAATATAACATTTTTGAAGACAATAGGCGGCTGCTGGTTCTCCGGAACGACGCCCATGCGCTACTGGTGATCCAGTCGACATGCCGGTGTTGGGTCTAGTTTCCTTTCCCGTGTATTGCGGCACCATAGCTGGGGTATCAGCACTATGCCAGTACGCAGTATCGACGCTTCGCTGCCGCTCAATCACCGCCGGTCACACGTGGGCTATATATATATATATATATATATATATATATATATATGTACATGTATATATATATATATGTATATATATATATATATGGATAGCGACATCAGGTTTCGGATTTGCCTGTCACTGTGGCCAGCCACAGGACGCCTGCGCCTACAGAGGGACCATGGGTGGCTTGCGCTGCACCACTCACAGCTCCAGCCACACACCCCATATCCAGTGTAATCCCGAAAGAATAAGACTGGGAGGCATGTGGATGGGAGCCACGTTTCATCAACGCAGCCGGCCCACACTCCTTTACAGGCAAACAAGCACGCTGTATTTGGGAATCAAGCATACACAAGGCGGTGGTTGGACCGTAGTCCGCTCCACACTGAGTGCATGGAACCACTCTTTGATCCTAACACGGCCACAAGGACCGTGCATCTTGTCCCGTCCAGCAACGACCAACTGTCTCTTGGAGCCAGTATGGACGAGGTAGTGGGTAATAGACAGGTAGGCATCTTGTCAGCATGCGCATCAAGCGTAGCCACACCGGGGATATCAAGCAATAGCTAATCACTTGAAACGACAAGGTGCAATAAAGTAAATCGGATATTGCAGACGGATACGGCGGCATAATCACTAAATGGGCGTATAAATTAAATTGTTTACGAACGGATCCGCGATAAGTTAAAGAGGTCCGAAGATATATTTTAAGAAAATGCCACAAAAGCGAAAATGTTATCGAAATTAACTACAATTAGCTTAAGCGATATGTGTAAGTTAATAGAAAATTATTTAGATAGACATTAATATGAGGAAGATAAGCATTGGGACAAAATTGAAAATCCAACACCTGAAATAAAGGGACTTAGCATGCAAGCACGCGGTTAGTAAATCGGATGCAGCATACCTACCAACGCTGCACTGGTTCCGCCTACGTTCTCTGCAGTACCCATCGTCGCTTCGTTGGTGGTTCCGAGTGGCCTCGCTCATGGCTCACTAGACCTGCCTGACTCAGTCACTCGCGATCGCATGTACTACAGCACCATGCGCTCGATGTCGATGGAGTACAACTCATCGATGCTTGCCGCTTCTCTGCATGTATGAGGTCTTTTTTCCGCACTTCGGCAACTGCCTTCGTGATTAGATCGCGCCATGCACGCCCATCAACCGCCTTTGATTCCCATGACCTGCAATCAAGATTAGAACGTGAGAGGCTCACATATCCTGGTAGCGTGACTTTGGTTTCCCCACGTGCCGCTTCCAAATACTCAGCTGACGATATAATAATTGTTTCGGTATCCGCGTCGAATTCATACGGCTCACGTGACCGATCCACCTAAGGTGTCTCAGCAAGAGTATGCAGTCCACTGCATACATCCCACTTCGGCGTAACACTTCCGTGTCCGCAACTCTGTCGCACCAACCGATACGCAGAATCCGTCGCATACACTGCCGATGGAACCGCTCAAGATATCGCACATCCCGCCGGTACATCGTCCACGTTTCACTGCCGTATAGAAGAACGGACAGCACCATGAATTTGTACACCATCAGCTTCGTGCCAATGGTTGTCCTACACTCGGTACTCTAGTTTCCCGAATGCCGCCGCTGCCTTCGAGACGCGGATGCGCAGCGCGCTGTGTAGCTGCTGAGCAGTGGACATCACACTCCTAAGGTAGCAGAAGCGGGAGGTGGTTTCCAATACTTCAGCACCAATGCTGATTTGCGGCAATATTGAAGATTGCACCTCCGGTGAAGGCTGAAAGAGACAGGTCGTTTTGCTTGTGTTGATGGTGAGCCCGAATTTGGCCGCTGTCGTGTGCTGCAACTCATCCACGCTGTGTGCAAACACCACACAGTCGTCAGCAAACAGCAACCTACGGATGGTTGTCTCACAGACTAGAGTTCTCACACCCAAACGACGGATGTTCAGCAACCCACCATCAATACGGTGCTTCACACGAACGCCGCAAGCACAAGCGGCATCAAAAGCACAATACATGATTGCATGAAGATATATATTAAACAAAGCAGGAGCTAAAACACAGCCTTGCTTCACCAGTGACAACTGCAAAGTCGTCCGAGGTCTCTCCACTCAGCTGCACCATTGCTCGCATACCACTGTGCAGACATTCAAATAAACTTGCAAACTTACGCGGGCAACCAAACTTACCCAACACCGGCCACAATGCCTCGCGGTTCACCGTATGAAATGCCTTGGTGAAATCAATAGAACGCGAGTATAATGACTGGTGTCGTTCTCTGCACTTCTCCTGCAACTGACGAGCTGCAAACACCACATCTATAATGCTGCGACCCGAACGGAATCCACATTGCTCTTCCGCCACGTTAGGTTCCACAACCTGACTGACGAGGCGGTTGCGCAGGATTCGGGCAATCACCTTGCCCACACAGCTCAGCACGTTGATGCCACGATAATTCGTACAACATTGCTTGCTCCCTTTGCCCTTGTACAATGGTAGCACAAGGGCATCCTTCAGCTCAGTAGGCATTTTCTCCTCCATCCATACGCGTTGCACCAAGTGGTGCAGCGCAGTCAACGACGCGGGTCCGTCGTGTTTCAATACTTCAGGCGGGATCCCGTCGGCAGTGGCACATCTGCCGTTTCGCAGCTGAGCAAGTGCTCTCTGCGTCTCATCCAATGTCGGCGTGTCTGCCAGACTCGCCTTCACATCGTGCTGCTTCAGGCCGTGCAAAGTAGGACAGTCGATCTCTGAACGGTTGTTCAAGAGACAATCAAAGTGTTTTCGCCAGATCTGCATTATGTCTGCAGTCTTTGTGCAGGTAGCGTCTGAGCTACCATCGATCAGCGTCCTTAGCGGCTCCAATCTCGGTCCATACACCGCCTTTAAGGAGTCAAAGAATTCCTTGTGTTGGCGGCGTTCAGTGTAGCATTCCATCTGCCTCGCCTCCTCCGTTCACCATGCATTTCTAATGCGACGGAGCTCTCGAGTCAGTCGCCGTCGAAGTTTGCGAAACTGACTATTCTTCTTCAAGTCACTTGAATCTGCCCCATATGCAGCAAATGCTGCATTCTTCTCCGATACCAATGCGCCAGTCGTCACATTGTTTCCATCAAACCAATCAGGCCGCTTACAGTTTGCGCGCCCGATGATCTCGTCGGCAGCAGCTGTCACCTGGTCGCGAATGTGGTGCCACAGGTCGCCCATTGTGGCTATGCAGTCCACATCACACAGGTGTGCAGCCATCGCCTTCTCCAGCTCAATACGTTTCTCCACAGCACCGTGGGAGAGAATGTTAAATTTACTCCGACTCATGGCGGGAGTGCAATACATCGATTTACTAAAATATATGTACAGTTTGGTCCGCACTAATTTGTCATCAGTGCCACACTCAGCTCTACGCAGTACACGTGTCATGCGCACTTCACGCATATCACGCTGACGTACGATGACACAGTCGAGCAGGTGAGCGTGACCGTTCCGTGGGTGCGTCCAAGTTGCTATATCACTCACAGTGCAAACCGAGTGTGAGTGATCGTCAGCCTGTGAGTGGCACACAGTGAGAGCAGCCTGTCACCGTTCGCATTCTCTGAACCAATGCCATGCGAACCGATAACATCTGTCCACATCGATGCAACACGCGCGCTGAAATCACCCAGCAGAAATAGTCTTCCGCTCCTCGGCACAGACCGTATCACGGAGAATAGCTGAGTGTAGAATTGATCACTCGTGTCATCAGGACAACACATGATCGGACCGTAGGTGCTTTCGAAAGTGGCAAACTTACCTCTTCCGAGTCGTAGGCGAACAGTCATCAGTCGCGCGCTGATGCCTGTTGGTTCTCCCACCAGCTGGCCATGGAGGCGATCGGATATTGCAAATCCGACCCCATGTTCACGTGATGCCGTGGCGGCGTTGCTCACCTAGTAGAATGTGTAGCCAGTACCTGCTTCATGCAACTTACTTTGCTCAGCGAGCCGGGTTTCACTGAGCGCCGCAATATCGATGTGGTAGCGCGCCAATTCCATCGCGACGAGTGCGCACGTTCCAGCATCTGATGCTGGGTGCTTTGCGCGCAGGCATACGATTGCCTTGGTGAGAAATCGTACGCAAGGTGGCAGATGTGCTTCGGAGGTTTCCTTGAAAGGCTCCACCCGGATCCTTTGGCTCAATAGGATCACCCACAAGACAGTGGGGAGCAGATCCAGCTCGAGAACGTGATTGCAGAGACAGATTGGGATCTGCTTGATGGCCGTCACACACAGCATTTGAGGCACTGGAACGATTCTTATATGTTTTGCGACCGTAGTAGGATACACCTGCGACCACGGCCAGACGCAGGTGGGTTTTGGCGGGTTTGCACCAATTTGACCAGGGGCTACCTGGCTTGAGGCGGGCAGTAGCAAACCATTGAGCACCCGGAGGTGCCCTCCCACCGTCAGAGACAATGCGTGGCATTCGCGCTTTACGCCAATCTAGCTGTGAGATTATAACCCGTAGACCTGTTGTCTCTAATGGCTAGGCTTTACGGGAAGAGGGTCATCGACCATTTCCTAACCTCCGAAGAGGATGGACTAAGATACTGGCAGGGCGCCCACACCTGACAGGAGAACGACTCGGATTAGTGTCCTGGATTCTAGCAGAAAGAAGGGCGTACCCCAACTCCCACCCAACGGTAGCTACGAGTTGGCGTCCAGGACATGAGCCAATGGCACAACAGTAGCAGCAGTGGGTAGACCAACTGTCAGGATCTAGCGACCACCAGCCTCAGGGCACCATAGGCTCTCCCGCCATATATATATATATATATATATATATATATATATATATATGTATTAAATAGCATTGACCCATCAAAACCATGAAAACCATCTGTAGGCCCAGTCATCTTAAAAAGGAAGCCGGACTCAGTACAAAAATCCATGGTGTCCTCTGTATCTAGGGTACTGCTCTGTTGCCAAAGGCGAAGTAGTGAGTTGATTTAGGGAACACCTCACCAAGTGTGAATTGTCCGGCGGTAAAGCATCGTATCGAAGTTAGAGAATCGCGCTATCTGGGAGCCGGGACCTTCCTGCTCAGTTCATACGCATCTCCTTTAGTTGGTTATCAAACAGGAGCCCCTATCTTAACGAGACTGAACTTCAGCGTGGTGCTACGGTTTTCGTACCTCTTCTACCCATTGAGCTATACCGCGTGGTGTCCGTAGGACCATTGAGAGCTATTCCTACCAGGTTGGTCAATGCTTAGAGGTCACACAAATTCAGTCTCATGGTCCTCCAGGTTGGGGTTTGAAATGGGATGACATCCACTTCTATACCACTAAAACTGCCATCTCCGCGCTGCCTTGCGGCCGGGATTTGGTTCAGGACCCTAATCGTCCCCCTTTTCTATGTCTGGCAGCGTCAGCCCACGTACAAACATGACTATTTCCTCAACTTTCGACCACATCTTTTATTGACCCTCGCGCAGCTTATCAAGGGTCGCCTTATATGCCGCATACGGCAGAGTGGATAACCGGAAACATGTAATTGCTGGAGCCTATCTTATTTCTCCACCTTTTTTCTTACTCCCCACCCGACCCCTATTACTAGCCCTCTTTCTATACTTTCCCGCGTAATTAACAGCAACCGCAATACCACCTTAGTCATACCCTCCGCAACTACCACCCCATACCACTCACTGGACGCCCACTGGCCAGAGCTCCTTATAAAATCATGCTGTTCCGTTTACCTGGAGGCATTCAACGTCCGCACTCCAAGACAAATAGGTCAACCGGCGGTCCGTAGCCTAAAGGTAACGAGCCTGTCTTGTAATCTGATGGCTCGGGTTCGAGCCTGCGTATGGGCTGAGCCGACCCTCGCATTATCCTCAGCCGTCGTGAGACCGGTGATGGTTGCGCGGCAGCGAAGCGTCTGTACTGTGTACCGACGTACTGCTGATGCCTTTTTTACTCGCACACAAGGTGGACACCCTGGATATTGACGTAACTTGTGTGTTCGAACCATCGTGAGGAGACTGCCCCTTAACGTGGTGCGTTAATTTGCGTTCCTCTATGACCCATTAAACTATGCTGGGTAGTGCTTCTGCAATTTCAGCGCCACTCGTACCAGATTCATCAATGATTAGAAGCCGGACAAACTCACTCTCCTGGCTTTCTAGGTTGGGGGTTTGAATGTAGCCTAGTGCCGAAACCGCGCTGCTCTGTAATCAGATTTTTGGACCAAAGGCTTTGTTTGAGAACCTTGATCGTTCTCTCGTCTAGGCCTTGGCAGTGTGGTAGTATCCTATCCATGCAATACAATGAATCATTCCTCGAACACTTGATATTCTGGTCGTCGCAGAGTATAATAAATGTCGCCTTATCTGCTACATCGAGCAGGGTAGATAGGGGTTTGGTTGCTACTGCTCAGACTTTCTCGTCTTCTTACTCCCTCTTATGCCTTTTTATCCTTATCGTCTCGTTCCAATTTCATTTTTATCCCCTTGTTTTCAAACCCCCAACTCTTGGCACCCTCATCTCGCTTTGATAACGTTTGTTTTCTAGTTACAATCCTCTCCTTTAGCTTCTTCCTCCAGCATTGATCTCATACCCCGTGCACAATCTGATATTTAGCATTATATTACTTTTTAGTTTTTTTGTCTATAATATCTAATATACTATCCTTCTTGTATTGCAGCACATTAGCTGAGGTTTGTTCCTTATCTTCCGCCAAAACATATTGATTATGTGTGTCCGAAACTAAGATCAATAACCCACATGGGGTCGTCGAATTAACTGCGCCTGGCTTGTTTTCATGCTACTAGTTGCACACATCCAGACACGCTGATCAATCACTGATAAAACTGGAGTGGGAATCGTTCTCAGCGCCAAGACTAATTCATCTTTGGTTGATTGGATTCCCTTGAACGGCCGTTTGTGTGCAGCCTGTTGGCGACATCAACTAAGGTTGATTCACGAACTAGTACAAGACGCTGTTTCTTTGTGGGTTCCGTCTATGCCGTCACCGTCTGTAGTTCTGATGCTGTCAAGGACACCTTTTACCACGAACTGAACACGCTGCTTCGAAGTGTTACCAGCTCATATAACGTTATCGTTGCAGGAAATGTGAATGCGTGAGTAGGTCACATGGGCTCTTCAGAAGCTCAGCTAGGTGGTAATTATGGCTTTAACTCCGACCTTACGGACAAATGTTTGTCGCAACAGTGCGCGGAGCGCCGGCTGTTCTTCAGTAGTATCGATTTTGACACATTGGGCGCCAAACTATCAGTTGGCGTCCCCTTATACTTGGCCAGCGACGGACTCAAATATATTACCTTGCCATAGGTTACAGGTGTCGTGAATCCATCTTGGAATGTCATCCGTTCTGGACCACTTGCTTCGACTGATCATTACTTAGTGCGCTGTCGTTTTGCCAGGAACTCTACCGAGAGGCGTACCAAATGTCACCCTCGATTGG
Organism: Dicrocoelium dendriticum; assembly: GCA_944474145.2. Lineage (NCBI taxonomy): Eukaryota > Metazoa > Platyhelminthes > Trematoda > Plagiorchiida > Dicrocoeliidae > Dicrocoelium > Dicrocoelium dendriticum. The sequence continues at coordinate 38,599,329 of OX104069.1, forward strand.
TAACTCAGATGTTATCCCAGCCCTCGGTCAAGCAAGCTCACTAGGATGCTCTACGCACCGAACTTTTGCTCCATTATCCTAATGACACTGCGCTTCAGTGGAATCTGATCTTTACCGCCATTCATGACGCGGGGTATCTGCCTGCGGCACTGTCAGTCGTCACTGCAGCAGTCATTGAATATCCGAGAGGGGTCGTTGAACCTGTTGGAATTTAGAAGGAAATTCCCGATTGCCTCTGAGTACTACCTTGCCAAACGGACTATTAGGCGCGAACTAAAGCGTAGCCTGCATCCTGACAAGAATGACTGATAAACTAGTAGGGATCAATGAATGGAGGAGGCGGGAGCAGTAGATAATTATCACAAGCTCTTCCAACTGGTCCCAGGAAACCAGTTCAGTGTAGTTTAGGTTAGCAATTATGATTCGAACACCGAAGTGCGGGGGGTGCAGTTACCACCGTAAGAATAACAATAAATAACACCGGTAGGATAGTGAGTTGGGTGCAAATATAAAGTAAAGAAAATGAAAGCAAGTAGGACATACGTTAGACTGACCAGAATGGAACGAAAATTAACAACCAGATGAAAGAAACCGAATGCAGGAATGCCACTGACTTCGTGACTGCGCCATGTCTGACACGGTCTCCAACCATTGGTGTGGACCGTCCCGAGGCCCCCATCCACGAAGACGGCACGCACCATCCTGACCAAGTCTCTCAGTCAATTTCTTCAAGCTTCTATACCATATTATGAACTGGCAACCTCGCGCTTTCGCCCAACTTGGTGCGGGCACGGCGTATAATGCACACCGAGGATGCTGATCAATGGGCGTACGGAGTACATGACAGCAAACGTAAGCGACTAAGATTTATTAAACACACGAGTGAGGCACCAGAAGGTTTCTTGCCAAAAGCCAACTGGCGGACCTCAGCATTACTCACCCGGTGTTCCCACCAAACGTGAGCAATACTTCACAAGCACCGGTGGTCAAACACGGCCAAGCGTTTAATCTCCTCATTGCGATCTGGCCAGGTATCTGATCCATATAGTAACACCGGCCTTACCACAGCGTCATGTACCCTACCTTTCACTCACACGCTGATATCCCGCCGTCTCCATAGTTAGTGGACCCTCCCGAAAGGCACACGGGCGTTGCTGATACTCGAAGTAACTTCCTCAGTGATGTAACCACCAGAGGTGACACAGCTGCCAAGGTAACTGAACTGATCCACCACTTCCAATTGATGTTCGGAAATAACTAAGACCGGTGTGTCGGTCAAGTCATGCAACAGCATTTTTCACTTTGAAAGTGTAAAGTACATGTCGAAGCGTGCACTGCTGCGCACATGTCTGTATAGTAGTGTTTGCATAGACAGTATATTAGACCCAAGGAGAACTGTCGTCCGCATACTCCTAACAGCAATTCCACTACAGAGTAGTCTGAAAGAACCGAGTCATTCATGATAATTTCGATCACAAAGTTGAAGAGGAAAGGAGATATAGGACAACTCTGGCGAACCCACCTTGTGATGGGAAACTCAGGAGACACTTTCCCGTAGACCCTTACACGGCCTCTGGAATCACGGTAAAGAGGCTGCATAATGAAAAGGAGTTTAGCTAGCAGGCCCTAGATGGATAAGCAGTGCCACAAGCTGGTGCAGCCAACAGAGTCGAAGGCATACATCAAGTCAAGGAAAACCACCATTGTGGGTCGTATGTATCTGTCTCTGCTCTAACCCTTGGCGATGAGTAGTCGATAAAAACACGATCCGGACGGAAGCCAACGTGGTTTTCAGTGAATCGGTTCTTACGGGAACCAGTAAGTCGTCGGAGAATGATACCCGTGAGAAGTTTGGAGGCAACGGAAACAAGGCTAATGCCTCAATGATTTTCGCACAAAGTACGATGACCGTTTTTGAAGATGGGCACGGCAGTCGTCAGTCTGAAGGCACTTCTTCACTATTTCAAATCGTGTTAAATAGAGTAGCGAATCCAGTCAACAAAGGGTCACCACCATCTTTCAGCAAAGATGGAAGAAGGTCGTCGGGTCCAGGAGCCTTGTTTCGTTTTAACACGGAAAGCTCATGTCGAATCTCTTCCAAAGTGGAAGGTGTGACATCTACTTCCCACGTAGGCTCAGGTGATTCGGCAAGCGGCAGTGTCGCAGCAGGCCTGCTGAACTGCTCCTCAAAATGTTCCGCCCAACGGGCTAGTCGACGACGCTGAGAATGGATCAACTGTCCATCTTTCTCAGCTATTGTCTCGCTAACTGATGGCTTTCTCGGACCCGTGTTCCGGATGAGCTGGAATAGCACTCGGCTGTTTCCAATAGCGCTGGCTTTCTCCATCTCACGGGCCTTTGCAACCCACCAACGTTCCCGGTCAACTCGAAGACTCCTTGTCAGACGTCGTTTCAGGGAGTTACGGATACGCTGAAACTCAGTGCCCATCGGAACCCGTTTACGCGCTTCGATCAAACTGATCGATGCTTCAGAGATCCATTCACAGTTACGACGTCTCAAGTCGGGTGCACAGCAAGCGTCAAAGGCATTCTTCATGGCACACTTGAGACGATCCCAGTCAGCGTTCGGCTCACCAACCTCATTCATCACTGACAATTGGTGGGCCAGTTCGTTATGATATTGTTGAACCGCAGACTGCGAGTTCAAGTTACAGGTAAGAAGATTAGAAGATAGGCGCTTCTTTGAAGCGGGAAGAGTGAGCGCCAAGCGTGCGCGCACTAGAGCATGGTCGGAATCCAGGCATGTGCTCCAAATTGACCGACAGTCTTGGACTGATGTGCGCCACCTGTAGCTGATGGCAATATGGTCAATTTGGGTCCAGGTCATTGAGGAATTCGGTGGGCGCCAGGTGACGCGGTGTGAACGTTTGTGCTGGAAAGCAGTGCTGCTAATATAAAGATTGTGGTCGGCGCACAGTTGCAGGAATCGATCACCATTGTCTGTTCGGCGTGCATCGACTCCGAAGCGCCCTCCCAGGTGTTGTTCAGAATCTGAAAGACGACCCACTTGGGCATTCAAGTCACCAGCAACAATCACGATGTCAGTATTCTTCGCCATGCGGAGAAGAGATGAAAGATGGTAGTAGAAATCATCTTTGGTACCCTCCGAACTGCAGTCAGTAGGAGCATAAACGGAGGCGATGAAAAGGCACCTTGTCTTCATACGGTGCTTATTAACCCCAATAGAGGTTCGAAGTCGAACCGCACACATGCGGCTGTTCACCGGTATCCAGTCGAGTAGATTACCTTCAGCATGTCTGCTGAGGGCGATACCAACACCGTAAATACCTTGAGCCATTGACTCAGTATCACCAGAGACGCGAAGAGTGTAGTCATTGTCGTCAGATTCAGAACCAGGGAGTCGAAGATTCGTCACAACGCTGTTATCTTGTATGCGTGTTTCGGAGACAGCACACATCAATACCAAGAGAGTGAAGAGTGAGAGTCAGTGCTGCCTGTTGACCGATCTGACCCAAAGTGCGGACGTTAAAAGAACCAATGTGAAATGAGACTCGTGGTTTGATGGACGAGTTACGAGTATCGATGGCAGCATCAGCGAGGTCAGCGGCAGATTCTTGCTCAACAGACGGGGAAGAGAATTGAGAGAGTGAGAAGAAGAAGGGGAGAATTGTCGACGTGCCCGAGAGGGCAGATGGTACTCTCCGGTTACCCATTCCGAGAGAAGGCTTTTGTTCGAGGTGCCCCACGTTAGGCATAATATGACTTTCTTTTACGGCAGCCAGCTGTTAGCTCTCCGGAACGATGTCCATCCGTTACTGGGGACTCAGCGGGCGTGCCACTGTTTGTTTGTTTTTTTCTTTTCTTGCCTTTTGTATTGCGGCACAATAGCTGAGGTGTTTTCCACCTCCAGCTAACGTGTAATGATGATGATGAGGTGCCCCATTTCTAGCCTTTGACTCAACAGTCTGACGACAAAGTAGTGGGGTACATGGAAGTTCGCTTGAGAAACCACTCGGAGCTTTTGGCTCAATAGCTTTACCCACAGTGCAGTGAGAAACAAGTCTAGCTCGGGAGTGTGCTTGCAGAGACCCACTGGAATCTGCTCGAGGTCTGTCGCACGCAGCCTTTGTAGATTTGCATAACTCACGTGTTTTATGACCGTATTACGTTACACACCTGCGACCACGGCTAGCCGCAGGTGGGAGTTGGCGCGTTCGCACCGAATTAACCAGTGGCTGCTTGGCTTGAGGTGGGCGGTAGCCAAACCATTGAGCACCCGATGGTGCCTTCCCACTGTCAGTGACAAGGCGTGGCGCTCGTGCTCCTCGCCAAACTATAAGCTTCTAACCTGTAAACGTGTCTCCCATGGCTAGGTTTTAAGGAAAGAGGGTCATTGACCTCTCTGAAGAGGATTGGATTGTGAGACTGAGTTACTCTGACCCCTAACCATTGACCTGTCTTGTATGAGTGGTACTGAAGGCACTTGAAAGGGGCCACCCAGCATAGCTTAATGGGTCACGGGGGTACGCAAACCATCGCATCATACTACGGTCCAGTCTCGTTGCGAGGGGTCCCAGGAAACCAGGTGTCAATTGCGACAATCAGAGAAAACACGAGTGCTCTGGTTCACAATAAGGAGCGCCATATAGCTCGTTGGGTGGAGCACTTTCGGGAACAGTTCCGTTGGCCCCTTGCTTCTGGACCCCTTCCTACTCAGATGATGCAGGCTGTGCCATGGACGATTTGTTTAAAGTTTCCATCAGTGGCTGAGGTTTGAAACGCGATTACAGCGCTTAACTGGTTTCGGGCTACTGGCTCAGATTCCCTCAAACTCGCAGTATTTAAGACCGGGCGTAAGGTCCTCTGCAAAGCACTGACGTCACTGTTCGAACAGGTCTGGAAGGAAGCATCCATCCCAGCCAATTAACACGATTATCGTGGTAATTTTATAAGAAGGGCAATCACACAGTCTGTGCTAACCACTTGGGTATTGCCGTAACGCCAGTGGTGGCAAAATTACTAGCCTCGAATCTCGTTCGTCATCTCACTGCGAAACGGGTATCCCGGATTAGGGAAGGCAGGCAGGTTCCCTTCCAGGACGAGGCGGTATAGACCATATATTCACTGCGGCAGAGCTAAAGCAGCACCACACATACCGCAGACCGAAAATAGCTTTGATCCTCGACCTCACGTATGTGTTCGACACTGTCCATCAATCCATTATGTTCGAAACACTTGCTCGGAATGGTGTTTTCATGAAGTCTGAACCATTTACCTATACTCGGAAATTACAGGTCACGTCAGCGTCCGGTGACCATAGGTAAATAAATAACTAAATAATTTTTTCTTCTCGGCCACACGATGCATGCCATTAAAGGCATGATCATAGTAACAGTACAACAATTGATCAAGAAATGTGCAATAGTATAATAGGATTTTTATATATGTGGCTCCATAAATGTAGTTATGTAGGTAGGTGTATTGCTTCTGTTTGTAAATGTGTTTCTGTTCTTTTGAATGAGTTCGATCGCATCCTCGATGTCTGAAGAAATGTTTGTCGTCTATGGATTTGATAAGCTTGTCAGCGTAAGCTTGGGCGGTGACTTTATTTAGTGATGAGTCACGTCCGCCATGTCACACTGTTGTTAAGCAAACATTTGTAACTTTTTATAGTGAGAACGCTTGCCAGGCGAAAACCCACCACGTCCTGGAACACTGCCGCCGAACTATTTGCTGGAACGGGTTAAACCCGAACCACCCAGCTGGCACTACGGGGATGTTGTTCGACTAACCAGCCCAATTTCCCTATTTTCGCTGAACTTCCTCGAGGAATGCACCATGTAATGTTCCCCTGCGGAATCTCACGATGCATGCCTTGAAATGCTACCTGGTGAATGGCTTGATTATGCGGATGATCTTGTCTTGCTGTTTGATGATGTAGCGGCGGCCCAGCCAACCCTGAATCACCACTTGCATGGTCCCACTATTTGGTATGCGCTTCGCATTTTCAAATTGCAGTGTTGCTGCTGTACCACTAGCCAATTGCTGCTCCATTGATAACGAGGAACTCTAGCTAGCTACTCAGTTCACTTACCTTGGCAGCTGCTTCAGCAACAGTGGACGCATTCTCACTGAAGTCAGTTCACGTATTGCAATAGCTAGGACTGCCTGCTTGCATCTCTGACATCTTTGGCGTCAGAAACGGGTTTCCCTCAGTCTAAATAACCGTGTTTACAAAACCACAGTGAGCGCCATCCTGCTCTATGGGAGTGAGACTTGGCCTTTTCGGTTTGAGGATGTTAGGCGCCTTCAAGTCTTTGATCATCGTTACCTGCGAAGTACAGTTGGTGTCAGGTGACACTAGGGTGTCCGCGACGATGATGCGCGTTGGCGAGTGCTAGACAGTGATAAGTTGCGTTGGCTTGGGCACGTACTACATATGCCCGGTCACCGCTTACCGAGGAGGGCGTTGTTTTGTTTACCAGGTGTAGGCTAACGCAAGGCCTAATTTGGGCAAAAGTCAACTTTGCAGCTAAAATGAAGTCACTCTATGCTGTTGATCCGTCACACCTTCCAGGCCGGAATCCAAGGGACCCACCTTGTGTTTGGCTCGTGACGTTACAGGACGGCTCGCAATCGACACCAGTGGCGTGTATGCTGTCGTCTCTTAGTCGAACTGCCTTTTTAAAGGGTATTTGGTGCCGAGTTATCTACGCGGTAATGGATGACTCGTTCGGGATAATGAAAGCCGCAATTAAGCTGTCTTGCCGATGTCACCTTATCTTTACACGATAGCCGGCTGTTTGTGATGGTATGTTGTTGACAATGTGTAGGCACTTTGACCCTGCATGTTTTCTTAGGACATTACTTTTTTACACTAGGTCCCCTTTCTTTCCCTCTTGTTCTTCCTCATTCCGTAGGTTACTGTGGTTGTACGGCAGCGAAGCATCCATTCAACTGATTGGTGAAATGCTTTTGTTAGTGATGATAAGGTAGAGGCCCAATCTTCTCCACGATTTCAGCATCGGATTGCTAGAATGGAATGTTCCACCAGGGTGGAGCAAGGTGTGGTGACTTTATTTAGTGGCGAATATCATCCGCCACGTCCTAGTGCTGTTAAACAGACATTTGTGACATTTTATAGGGAGAACGCTTGTCAGACGTTAACCAACTACGTCCTACAGCACCGTCGCCGAATCATTGGCTGGAACGGAGTAAATTGGAACCACCCAGGAGAACGACTTCTGGACTTAGAGTATGCTGGTGATATTGCCCTGATCTGTGACAGCTCACAAACGTGCCAAGCGGCATTGGACAGATTAGCACTAGCTGTCCGTCACTTCGGGCTTTGCTTCGCACCCTCGAAGTGCAAAGCGTTTCTCCAAGATTGGTCTGGACCGCCTCCTACGCTGACCGTTGGTGGGGATCAGCTAGAAGTCGTTCAAAAATTCAACTACCTGGGAAGTTGTATCAACGCCCATGGGATTGAAGATGAAATCATGAATCGTATAGCAAAACCTCGGGGCGCTTTTGCTAACCTTCGCCACTTGTGGCGCTGGCGCGACATCACTCTTGCCTTGAAGGGTAGAGTGCACAATGCAGCAGTACGTTCGACCCTACTGTACGGTTGTGAAACCTGGCCGCTTAAAGCAGCGGACCTGAAGAGGCTAGTTACGTTCGACCACCGGTGCCTTCGTAATTTAGCCCACATTTGGTGGGAACACCGTGTCAGCAACGAGCGTGTTCGACGCCTTGTTTATGGCACAGGAAAAGGAACTGAACCGCTCAGCACCGTTATTTCGCACATCAGGCTCCGATGGCTCGGCCACGTGTTACGCATGCCAGCCCACCGACTTCCGCGACGTGTGTTGTTTGCACGTCGGGGGTGTGGATGGAAGAAGAGGAGGGGTGGCCAAGCGATGACTTGTTCGAGAGGAATGAAGGCCCTCACTTCTGAGCTGGCCTCGGTTGGAGCGTCTCGGCTCCCTGGTTGGGGTCCGAAAGACGATGAACACGTTTGGTTGGACATACTTGCTGATATGGCTAGGAGCCGACCTCAGTGGCGTTCGTGCTGTGAGTTTCTTTGTCCCACCCCATCCCTCTTAGCCTCCCCCTCCAATCACGATCTCATTATTTAACCTTATATGATTTTGCATAATAAATTTTTTTTTTGGTGCACAACAGCCGGCTGGTAGCTTACCGGAACGATGCCCATCCGTTACTGGTAGCTCAGCCAGCTTTCACCAGTTGCATTTTTTCTCCTTTTTTCTTTGTATTGCGGCACAGTAGCTGAGGTGTTCCCCACCTCTAGCTAACATGTATGATGATGATGATGATGATGACCCAGCTGGCACCACCTGGAGGTTGTTTGGCCAGTAAACCTAAAGTTTGTATGTTTGCAGTGCGTTCCAACTGTTAAAACCTTAGGCGACCACGTAGGATGTACGTGGGCAGAAACAGTTGTTGGAACTCATTGGCGCCTCCAATTGTCATTTATCTGTTGAATCCAATGGGATCGCTAGGTGGTGTCGAATGCTTCCGGCGTTTGGCTCGTAATCAACGTCAGTGTATCACGAAGCACGATTCTCGTGCAACTATGCTTAATCTGACTTAGATGGGCACTCATGATTGTTTATGGATACTTGTTTCTACCACATGTTTCCTTTCGCATAATGTGCGGTGCTTTCTCTCAACTGTTCTTGTGTCCTAATAGAGTCACGGCCTTCGAGACGACACCCTCGGACGCAATTTTCACCAGGCTACCTCGAATTGTAAGCGCTGGATTCTCAATTGGTAAAGCTGTTATGCCTCCACCACCTAGCTCATACAACCACTTCAGGTCCACGTTCATTCGGTTATCTGGTTTACAGTCGTTTGTGATCCCGAAAGCCGCATATCTACTTTTATAGACTCATGCAGCGACAATTAATTGCAAACGATTGTTCACTTAAAGCTTCATGTTTTGTTTCTCTTTCTGAATTCGACGTAATAAATGGGCATTCTGCATGAGTTAAAACAACTGAATTCGTTGTTTCTCTCCTTTAATTTCTTAGGAGGTTTCTCCTCCCGCCCCGGTTCCAGCACCTCCGATAACCGCCCCAAAGGCACGCCCATCCAACACAGAACCTTTAAAGGCACTGAAGATTGAAATAGCGCCTACTTTTAAAGTCCCGCCGGTCGAGACTGTGGAAAATGAGATCTCGTCCTCAGAGAAAAACGGTTGGACAAATGTTCATATTTGCTTTGCTCTTCATTTCTTTAAAACCCATGTATACTTAATAGATGTGTCTAGGGGACACCAATCTTACTCTGCCATCAAGCTAGCTTGTTTTACTACGAGCTTTTTTCGTATGTTTGCACTTCGTTCCGTTGTTGTTTTAGCTTGTACAACACCTAAATGCCATCTTAGCTTTCCAGACTTTCATCTTTTTCTTTGAGCTAACATGGGGTGCATATCGCTCTTGTTATCATAATGTTTTGTAGTTGGTTAGTGTCTTTACACATTGGTTTTGTGGTTATTTTGCGATTTTACGGGTTTTTCTGGTAACTTTTATCCAGCTTATGTCACTACATCGACCCGCTTCGTTGACTTCGCTGCTCTCTTCTTCGCGGGTTGCGCCACTCATATTTTTGTGCACGCTGGCCACTTTTTTATTCGTTTGAATGCTTTTCCAAAATGAGTCGTCACATTAGCTATGCCGTTGGCGGTAATTGGGGCCATTCACTTCCAGCTAGTCATCGCAATCGAGAACCGCCACGAGACAGGCCCACATGGGGATCGTGAGCGGCTTGTTGCGCACCAACTATGGTTTCATTGATCTGCCCCATACCCTGTGTAAATCTGGTAGAATATAACGGAAAAGCATGCATTTGTGAGCCCCTACTGTTACAGAGCTCCACTACACTCCCTCGGTATCTGTAGTGCTGAGGTAAAGATAGGAGAAATGTACTCATGATGCTACTTGTACCTTAATCTGTTTTGTGACAGGGCACTACTTTGAGGAAGACTGTGCACCCTGTCCCCTCAGCATCAATAAACATTAGACTGCTATGAGGATTCTGACCAAACTTCCCATCGGGAGATGCCTTTGTTCATTACTTTACAGCCTCTGCGATTCCATTCAACAAACCACACTCGCACTCCTTTTCACTCGTTTTACAGTCTAAACCACAGTGTTTCACTTTGAATTGCGCCAGAGCTCACTTTAAGATTGACCATTCTCAAAAGTCTCCGCCGCCAAATCTCTCTGGTGTCTTGTTGATGTATGTTGCCACTATGGACATCTGAAGAGCGCCTGTGCCTACAAAAGGACCATGAACAGTATTCGCTGCTCAACCCACACACTCCATATCCAGTGGAAACCTGGATGCATAAGATCTGAGAGTATGTGAATGAGCGTCACGAATACTCCGGAGGCGGTCCACCCTCCTTCGACATACCTACCGGTGGCCGGAGGGATTACGCGCTTGCGTTGTGATCCGGAGTTCACCGGTTCAAATCTGCATGGGTACAGGCGACCTCGCGCAACTGTTGGCGGTCACGTTGCTACGGTGTGCGGACCTACTGCGGATGCCTACTTGCATTCGACATGCGCGTGACTCAACACAAGTCAAGCTAACCTTTACGCACCCGGATAAGCGCATTCTCAGCATTTTACACTGTCAACCACAAATGTGATAAAACAGCATCAGTAAATATGAGAATTTTACAAGTGTAAAAAAATGAAAAAAGAGTGCACAGATGTCACCTGAGTAAACGGTCTCGCGTCTTTGAGCAACGACCGCACAGTGATGGAAAGAATTAAAAGGTTCTTTATCCGGTTGACAACGTGAACATTTGGTAAAACATTTCTTGACAACTCGTTTCATTTGGATGAAAGTAACGGACGGCGAGTTATGTGCGATCTCTCTGATAACTTTCCCAAGAATCGTTGGACTTGGGCAGCCTCAGTGACCTTGCAATTGTTCACCGAAGCAATTCGTCGAAATTTTCATGCAAAATCGATACGTTCGCAGTAGTTAGTGTAAAAATCGATGTTTTGTGGAGAGCGGCAACGGTTAACTCAAGGGCACAGGTGCAGTTGGCTCTTGGCCTGTTCCGTGGTAGAACTATACTTCTGGCACTGTCATGAATACTGTGCGCACTGTCTCACCTCCATACCTCTTGGAGCCAACTATCGGAATGACAGCAACTTATGTATGTTCTTCCATCATCATTCCATATGTCAGGTGGAGGCAACAAATTGCTAAACCCCTTCCTCGAAATCCAACGCAACCAGACGGTCGTAACACTCGCATCGAACGCAGTCAAAAATGGCAATCCATCCGGGGACGAACGCCAAGCGCGCATCAATCGCTCAAGTTCAGCACCTAATCAAAACGACAAGACGTCAGCATCAGTCTCGGCAGCCGTACAATGACAATGCGAGACCGTCATGAGCAACTAGCGCTTACAGTCGCATGGGCTGAATTGCATACCTTATCGGTTTTTTTATGGAAGCTACGGGGAACGCAAGTAAAAGCAAAATGAACTTACCGGCCAGATATGCTACTGATCTACATAACTCGATTGGCCAAACAAAACTACTAGTTAGGTACGCAGATCGTAACATACGGACGCAAAAGGTATCTCAGTTGACAGCCGTCATATTTTCCAGCAGTGAACGATACCCGACGTTTTTCTACATGTTTACACATGACGCCGCTTGTCGTACATAGGTTTGATCCAACTCCATACATTGTGGTATGGAGTTGAAGGTACTGGAGAGACTACTGATCCCCAACATTTTCGCAAACAATCATATTGATGGTGTCAAACAGTTTGCTTATAAACAAGGGCGCTCCACATTAGATACCGTCTCGTATCTGATGCGTTCGATAATAGATTCAAGGGCGTACGACTCCTATTTCTCGATTATGCCAACACATTTAGTAGCCCCAGCGGATTATTAGTGCTCAGTATTTTGTCCGAAACTGCTTGTTACCGGAGCCCGTCCATAGCAGCCATCGAACCTAACTCTCTCTGTCTGGAGCAGCCCGAAGATTGGTTGTATGCCGTCTGTAGTCGATTGGCTAGCCAATGAGAGTAAGCCGATTGCATCGGTTTTACCTTGAAGTGGATGAATCAGAATGACCTACGTTGAAACACTTCAGTAAGCACACTACTTGCTCAGCCAACAAGCGAGTTTTGCGCATCTAGTAGTTACTATAGTCAAGAACTTTTAATTAGATCTTTTCTCTCCTGAACTATTTGTTTCGACCCAATATTTTGGTTGTACATTCTGTCTTCTGGGTACTCCATACAAGTTTCGCCAGAGGCGTTTGTCTTCTTATTTGGGAAGTGACTGCATCGGTTATCCGTACTGTCAGCGGAAACACAATACTGATGTCCCCCCGTATGTGTTTAGTGTGATGCGTGCTATCTTCACAAATGGCACACACTTCACGCAGCCATGCGGCAGAAAGTCTTATGCACTCCAGACCAATTGTGGTGTTTTGCAGGAAGCGATCCAATCCCCCTTTCTATTTCCTGCCTACGTCGAAAGTTTTCCCATTCTGTCAAACTTCATAGGCTGTAACTTTGCTGATAACGTCTTCCTGGATTGCATACCCCCAATCATCGAGGACTCTTTAAAACTCCAACGAAGTTTAGATGAGCAAGTGGTTTGGTCGAGCTCCCTGTCCCTCTCAACCCTTCCAACTGTTGTTAAGTTACGTTCTGTTTCCTACATCCAATCAGACTGCGGTTTCTTGTACTTATCCTTCCTCCCATGGTTGTGGATGAGCAAATCACACCTGGTTCCCGCGTTTTCTTATCTCAAAATTTATCTTGATCTACACATATTCTTGAAACTTATAAAAAGTTAGAAAGGTTTCTTTTTAGACCCTCAAGTTCAAAATTTTTTCCGTTCCCCGTTCTAAGGTTTTTTACTGTGTATATTCTCCCTCACTAGTTATACTGTTTTCCCGAACTTCTTCAGAAAGTATATGCTTACTGTCCGGTCTATAACATTTCTTACTCGTTCTGGATTAAGGAAAGAACCGCTTATTGATTCTGCCGTTAACAAACATTTGATGCGTGGATCAACTTTTCATCCGGAATTTTTTAACGACCCCTCTCACCCTTTACATGCTATCCTAGCCAGCACCATATCTTCTCTTCCACACGGTTTCATATGCTCATACCCCTTTGTATCGAAACTCCATTCTGCCTTATCTATCACGATTACTAGTCGACTCATCAGGACTGAAACACCGCTTTTGTGAAGGTATACTAGATTGAAAACGCAAATTTTTCATTATATATTGCTGTCGTTTTTTTACCTTCTCATTAACGTCATGTTTTCTAATAATAATAACGATATAATAATAGTAATAATCATAATAAATGCGTATCTGCATCCATATTTGGCACAGATCAAATATGTACAGGTAGTACCATGCTCTTGCATGGGCAATATGAAGTTGTGATGAATAAAAAGCAAAGGTAAATCTCTCGTCAGTGCGAGGTACGGTCCAACTGGTTATTACGATTTTTGGTGTACGGCAAAATCGCAAGGAGCAGATGTTATATTTTTCATAGCAGTCCTCAGGCTTTCTGGCGGACATGGCTACTTGGTCGGTTAAATATTTCGGGAGGATTGTGAGGTTTTAAAAGATAACAAGTGTAGATAAATAAAACGTATAAGTGAAGTAATACGGCCATTACTGGGACCGCCTCCTGGGGACCTGTTCCATGCGGGTTATTCTCTCGATGGATTTCACTCGCACTTCCATGCCCCATCTGGCCGTGTGCCGGTGTGGCTTTTAAAGCAGTTAAGTCATCACTTTAGGGCTGTTTTTTGTGTATATAGTGTGGACAGTTAAGCCGCCTAACCCGTACCATCAGCTGGTTTTTTTGAGTAGAGCACTTTTTTATCGCCAGGGAACCAATGGCAATGCGCCTTGCATGGGTATTATTATTAGCGTTGGAAGCTTAAAGTCCGTCACCTCAGGAGATCGACTTAGTCGTGGTCAACAGTGAAGTAAAGAAGAATATCAAATATGTACGCAAGAAAGATCGGCCAGATTGTACATTGGAAGTGTCACAAACGGGACTGCTCGAAGTATCAATATGCTGCACAGTTTTGAAAATAATTTTCAGATTCGTCATTATTTGCTTGCGTTCAAAAATTATAGGAATTGATAACGGTGAGCAATGAGACTTGTTCTCTGATCCTGGACTGTCGCCTCCGTGACAGAAAACGTACTATGTAACATTACGGTAAGAGTGTAAAAATATAGACATAAATAAAAATTAAATACTTAGTTTATGTCTCGATAGTGCGGGACACGGACTGTAGGGTTAATCCGATCACATTTGTTATTGAATCGTCAAGTGTTTGCGTTCAATCCGATCGGGGCAGTCGAGGTGTGTAGGGAGTGATATCGTCGGGTTTTGATAATCGCTCCGCAATTTGTTCATTGATTCCTCCGGACAGAAGAGGAAGTTAGTTGGAAGTGCGGAACAAGGTTGTTTTATAAATGAAAATGTGGTAGAGGTGGGTTGACTTCGAATCAGCGAATTTCGTCATTTGCTGTATGGCGCTCGGCGCTTCCTCATACACCGTGGCCATACTCACGTCTCTGTTTATCATACCCTTCACTTTATTCACTGTCACTTCCCTGTTAACTAGAGTACGAAAAACACTCTTTGGATCACACGTTCTCAGATTCTGCGGTAGTTTGTTCAACATCACTGCATAGCGGTTAAGAAAGCAATTTGATCTTAAGCTAGTTCGTGCCTTTTCGGTTTGTAACGTACTATCTCTATTCCTTATATTGTACTGGAGGAAAGGTTGAAGTACCACCTCAATGTCTGAGGTGAAGACGCGTTTGTGGATGATATCAAACATGTAGTTCAGGTTACGTTTTAGTCTCCTTAACCAGAGTGGTTCTATGTTTATCTCACAGCAACGGTCATAATAGGTAAGATCACCGGAGTTTCTCATTAAGCGCTTCGTAAAGTAGCATTGTACATTTTCTATTGATGTTCTACCACTTTTTCTCCAATTGGAGTATCTTAATGAGCAGTATTCGTGTAGGGGACGAATACGGGTTTTATACAGGTAGATTTTGGATTCAGTTCAAATAAAGCATTGTATTATTAGCCCTCCAATTTTACAGGCTTTTGCAACCGTGTACTGTACCTGTTCGTCGAAGTTGAAGGAACTCGAGTAGGGTATCCCAAGATCACGAATTGTGAGACAGATGGACAGGGCTTTGCCTTCTAGCATCAAAAAGTTTGATGTGATACTGAACCGATAACATATGCTGCTGCACTTCTCAGATGAGAGTTCTATTTTCCACTTGCTGCACCAAGTTTCTAGCTCCTGCAGATCCGCTTGTATGTCGGCTAGTGCGTTAGTGAAATTGTCCAAATCGAACTCATAGACAATTTTAATGTCATCTGCGAATACTCAAGGTTTGCTGTGTTTGATGACATCGAAGACGTCGTTAATGTACATCAAGAACAGAAGAGGCCCTAGAACGATTCCTTGGATCACGTCACTTGTGACTTTTCTAGTGGAAGTATTGCTTAGTATTTCAACTGCCTGATACCGACCGGAAAGGTACGATGCTATCCAAGAATATCAATTGCCGCAGCGTTAGTGTGAAATGCTGAAAATGGGCCCATATGAGTGGACAAAGCTTATTTTGACCTGACTTTTCCTCGCACTAGTCGGTAATCACCACCACCCTATACTACACCTAGCATGCTGGCCTGCCTATCAACCACCCTAAGCCACCCTAAACTTGCGAATTTGTTCGGTCCAACCCCATTTTCAATGTCACTTTGCCTACCTCCTAAGTCACTCCACTGTTTGCATTCTTCAAAATGAGCGGAATACTTGCTGAATTACTCCTCGCTGGTATCGGTTGCCTGTTTCCCACTAATCAATACACTGTGTCTCGGAACAAATCCCCCAAGGAATTCCCTTTCTTATACCTTTTTCAGGTGTGATCAGCGTAGGCACAAGCTGCAAGAACAGCGGTTGCAAAGCCGTGAGTGTTTATTTCTTTTCTGTCTTATCAACGTGGATTTTCCCACCGACTCCTATTGTCGTAATTAGACGATAACATCGAACCGGTCTTCTTTGTAATACATGGCTGATTTCCCCTTCTTTTGTTTCATATTTTGTTACTGCATAGATCCGAATTACATACTTGAGTGCGCTGTACTCATGCTTTTTCAACCAACTGCTGCTTTATCTATCGTCTTCTCGGCTTCGTTTATTTGTTTTCGAATCATCAAACCTTATCACGATTCCTTTGTTACTACACCATTGTCATGTGTGTTTCAAAAGTCATAAAGTGCACTGGTGTGGGTGAGTGTGTGATGTCGTTTACACTTGCCCTATTTTTCATCACTCGGAACTCCGTTTCCCTGCTCGAGCCTACTGAATCACAACTTCTGACATGGGGATTTGTGATGAAAGTGAAATGTTAGTGTGCCCCATTGACTTTCACTCTAAAGGGATAGGCGGATCCTGATGTCACGGACACCCACATGCGTCGAATCTCTCGGAGTTTGTACATTCCATCAACAGGCAGTGAGAAATGCGCGGCTTGCCAAGCTCTCGACGAAGTGTCCGGAGTTAGGACCAAATGTCGATACCATTGAGAGTCACATTGGATCCCGTGAGCTATACTCATCGTTCAAAGTCTCATGATCGATAGATCGTTTGCGCACGCTCAGCTTTCTGACACGAGCACTGGCGGTCAATAGACGTTCATAGAGGTGGCAGCCATATGGCACTACTGCAAATCAAAGGCCGACTATTGTAAGTGTACATGAGTGTGAGTGAAGCTTGTACGATCGTTTAATACGCTTTTGTTTTTGCAACCACCGTGTCCATGGTATCATATGTCTGTAGCCACCAAGGCTCTGCGCGGCCAAAATACACTCAGTCCAGGTGGCTGGATGTAAAGGTATGAGTTAATGAAAGGATTCGCACTGTTGCGGTCCAACCATTGTTACCGTGTGGATCAGAGATTTAGCTGCCGCACGCTGAGGATGTTAAGAGACTGACCGTGTTCGAACACTGGTACCTCTTAAGTGTCACTCGTACCTGGTGAGGGAACTGAGTAAGTAGAGCGGAAGTCCACCACTTGACTTTTAACAACATACCCTGTGTATTGAACTCGAACTGTCCATTCTGGCTACAAATCGCCTACCTCGGTGTGTATTGTTTCCCAATGGTGACCAGTCCGTGACATGACGAGGTGTCATGAATAGACTCATCCACATGCTATACCGGGTTGGTGCTTGTCTTCTTGGACAGGGTCCTCGGGTTCTGTCTCTTCAAGGGTACGATCTTCGAACTCTGACCGCACTAGGACGTTGACGCTTTTCTTTCTTCTTGTTAGACTACACCAAGTTGTCTTATTGGGGCTTGTATGTTCGCTTCGCAAGCATCTGTAGGTAGTTTTGCACATACTTTTCGGACGAAATAGTGAGGGTCAAATCTGGTAGACGAAAGGGGACATTTCTCTTGCCACCAATGGGAAATGAAGTTGAAGTTCTACAGCATGTGCGGCTTTATTTTCTTCTTGAACATCTGGTGAACCCACAATCCGACCTGCCAAAGTATTTTGGTACTGAGAAGCACTTGTGAGATTTTAGTTTTACTCGAAAGCAGATTCGTTATAGCCAGTTTACACTCCAACAGTCCCACGCACTTCAGGAAAAGCACAGTATAGTTGTTTCTTCCCATTGAGGCTCATCAATAGCGTGCATTCCACCAACTGCTCCTACAGTTAAATCCAACTGCCATGCAGCTTTTGCCAGTGTGCAGTGGGTGTCGGCAATAAACCAGCATGCTTCTACAGTCGTGTATCATAAAATTCAAAACTAAACGATCATTGTTATTAGTAGCTGCGATACAATGCGGCACACCTTTCACTACCATGTGCCGTGTAGACGTGCAGAGAACAATTTGTCCACAGTTACGATTTCCCTTTGTCAGCAACGATCATTCGAGTTGGCATTCTACGGGCACCCAGTGGCTATGACTAAGGCAATGTTAGATGTTGCATTTTCATCGACAGGCTTTCTTTCCAAACACCAATTACGGGATCTCGACATTTCTCATGCTATGTTCCCACCAAATGTGGGCAATACTCTTCATGCACCAATGATCAACGATGGCTAATCTGGTAATATCTTCAATGCGAAGTAGTTATGTAATATTCCTCCTGTACGGTTTTTCCAGCCTCTTCCATTTCCAAGTAGTACGACGGGCCCTTTAGGGCTGCAACCCAAAACAAATACGTAGACGGCTGAACGCTCAACCGCCTAGTAAGCGGCCGATGTAAGGGAAGCAGCTAAGGAGGCACGGAAGTGGGAAGGAAAAGTGCCAGAGTGGAATAGGCGGTTAAGGCTAACCGGAAGCAAAACTTATCGACCTGTTAACGTGTTACCGTGACGCCCGCGGAACGGCTACAATCGTGTCTCTTATCCGTGCAGTAACACAAGCCTTATCGGAGCGTTGTCAAGCTTAGTTTTTAGCTGCCAGGCTGATATCACACCGTCTCGATAATTTGTTTATGTATCGGTCTGTGGCCAAATAACTGAAACGTCCGCCTTGTAACCCAAGGGGCACCGGTTCCAATCTACATAGATGCGGACCACCTCGCAGTATTGCTAGTTCGCGCGCGACTGGTGGTGGTCATGTGGCAGATGAGTGTCGGTACAGCCTATTGGCGCACTGCTAAAGCCCTTTTCCATAGATTATTTAAACTTTGAAAAGCCATAAAAGCGTTTTTGATACAACTAACGTCATCACGATGGGATTCTACACGGCTTTGACTGCTTTTTTCACTCTGCAATGAAGGAGATTTCAACGCACATTCACTTCATCTGCCTCGTTCATCAGTGACATCTGACGTTGTTCATAATAGTATTCTTTCTCCATGTATTGTGAATGCATTCGATGGGAAGGCACTTTCGAAGTATAACACTTAGCGGAAACAGGAAGAGTGCACCTTAAGTAGTCACTAGGGGGACCGTGGCCATAATCAGGGTAGCGGCTTCAGCTTGACTTACGCTACCTGCGGCCGACGAGAATGAGACCAACTTGGGTCCAGAATATCCCGTTGATCGGTAACGGCTATGTACTTCGATACAAATGCATTCTATGGAAGGCTGTGCTGTTAGAGACTGTGCTCGAGATATGACTAAAGGAGTGATCGCTGTTCTCGATGCAGCGGTCATCGACACTGAACCAGACTCGGAGGCGACGTTCCGATTCCGTCAGGCGGCCAACCTGAAAATTCATGTAAACCCCAATGCTCATTATATACTTACTTCTGTTCATTCGGATTATGGATAGGTTAGCTCATGGAATTCATCTTTAATGGTTACAGCCAGTCGAAGCATAGATCAAACATCAGAAAAGCACCTTGTCTTTAGCCGCTGTTTACTAACCTTAATGGAGCGTCGACGTCGCACACACAAATGCGGCTGTTTACCGGGACTCATTATGGAAAAGCTGCCTCGTGTCTGCTGCGATTGTCTCTGACACTTCACTATGGAGATTCGGCGTGATCGAAGACGCGAATTACGTAGCCCCATCGATTGAAGTTGGGCCCTGATAAGACTATGTACATAAGGACACTATTGTCCTGTGCACATCTTTCGGTGACAGCACACATCAACTCCGAGGATATGTCGCTTATTGACTGATCTGGCGTAGTTTGTGGACGTTTAAAGACTGTTGAATGACACCCTGGATTTGAATAATAATCCGGCTTCTATGTGTCTGGCTGATGAGACCAACAATGTTCCCTCGCTGGTTTATACGAGAATTGGATTCTTGAAAAGTAAGGGAAACTAATACCATCTGTAACTGACCAATCACAGTCCGTTGGGTCCCACCTACGCATGCCCCAAATCCCTACCTAATCGCTGCCCGGACTCCCATCAGCTGGCATCCTTACGGCTTGATTGATTGGAGCACTGATCGTTTTGCTTAAAATTGCATCTGACGGAATTCTTTTGGTCTGCTGTGTAACCGGTTAAACTTTAGTTAATTGTGCCGGCATTTGATCTTGTTTGGACCCAGTTTTACTTGGAGAACAGAACTCTTGTACGCTTGTGTGGACATTGCCAAGGTCAGTATATAATTTGTTTCCCTAACCCTTCCTCAAAATAGCACCGCAGCGGATTTCCGGCTTTAACTTTTGAATTGACCCGGGAGTCTTACGTGTTGCTTGAATCCACCACCGATTTGATGATAACACCATCGATGGTTTACCTGTCACTACCCGCACAGTGTGGCCTGCTAAAATCTGCCCACATTCCATAAGTCACTGTTGTTGAAAACCGAGCGTTTCCCTCGTAAGTTTAGTTCAACCATCTCTGAAACTTTCCACACTTGACCAGGGCGATATGCGATTCCTTCAGCATTGTCCTCTGGCAACCTTGCACTCACATGCCGCCCCGCAGCCTTAAGGATCACAAGCCTACCTTGTACTCCGAGGGCGCGTGTTCGAGCCTGCGTAGGGACCGGGTGACCGTCGCAGTATCCTTAGCCCACGTGCGACTTGTGGTGGTTGCGCGGCAGGGAAGCATCGGTACTGCGTACCGGCACACTGCTGTTGCCTGCAATCTCACATGCGGTACTATACTTCAGTAAGAAAACGCGGTCGTGTTTTTTCACACAAATATGCACGTATATGCTTGTTACCACG
>OX104069.1:38620344-38642827 GCA_944474145.2 Dicrocoelium dendriticum
AAATTTCAGTCAGCTGATTGCAGAGGCTTCAGAGATAAAGGCTTGCAACAAGTGCAAATCAGTTTCTTTCGTTAGGAGCAGAACTCGAACATGGGTGACAGTACGCAACGCAGCATGGCTAGTGCACAGAGAAGCTCCAGCACCAGATACTTGGGACAAGTACGCAGCCCAACGTAACTACTGCACTCAACTGTTAAGAGAAGACAAAGCTGCCGATCAGCAGAGCATCGCAATAACCTTCAGTGCTAACCACAAACTGCTGTACAAGCACGTTAATAGCCTACGAAAGGTGAGGCAAGGACTTCCTCCACTCAGGACGGCTGATATCCCAATAAGAACGGCTGTGGAAGCAGCAAACGCGCTGCAGATGCAATACGCCTCCACGTTTCAAAGGCTGTTACCACCAAGCGATCTACCAAGCTTTGTCTTCTGTTCGCCAGGACTAAGCCACATCACTTTTACCGCGGAGGCTGTATTGCAAAAGCTGACTTCTCTACGCAAACACAGATCGCCGGTTGTTGACACCATTAGTCCAGAGGCATTGGAAGCAGCAGCAAGCCAGCTGATAGGACCTTTAGCTCAGTTTTTCCAGCGTTCCTTAGACCAAAACAAAATTCATGCCATGTGGAAGCTTGGAACAATAACCTCGATTCACAAAGGTGGAAGCAGAACTGATCCCTCCAACTACCGCCCAGTAACCCTTCTTCCTATACTCTCCAAGGTCATGGAATCCATAATTGCCGATACACTGGTGTGTTAGCTGGAAAACTGCAACATCAACGCGCCTGAGCAGCACGGTTTCCATCGACAGCGGTCATGTACAACGAATTTAATAATTGCACGCAGTAGCTGGACCGACGCAGTTGACGCTGGAGAAGGTGCTGATGTGATCTGCCTTGATTTTTCCAAAGCTTTTGATCGTCTAGACCATCGGATACTACTCTCCAAGCTGCAGCATTACGGGATCGCCGACCCTCTTTTAAGCTGGATTGCCAACTTTCTACTTCAACGGCAGTTAGTGGTCAGAGTTCGGAGCTCTTTATCGGACCCCATAAAAGTCAAATGTGGTGTGCTGCAAGGCTCAGTTCTAGATCCATGTTTGTTTTTGGTGTTTATTCATGACCTTGCTTCAAACTTCCTAATGTTTGCCGACGATATCAAGATCTGACGCAGGATCCAAGTGAATGCCGACCAACATATGCTTCAGAGTGACCTAGATACGGTGTATCAATGGTCGACCCAAAACTTATTGCATTTCAATGTCAGTAAATGCAAGGTGCTTTCCATCCGACATCAGAGCAGCTACTCATACCGACTCGGAACGAATACACTTCAACAATCAGCTGTCGAATGTGACTTGGGTGTCCTGGTTCAAGATGACTTGGGTTGCTCCAGGCAATCCGAAAAGGCCTCAAAGGCCGGGAACCAACACGTCGGGCTGTTGAGGCGGGCGTTTGGACAAATAAACAGCTCCATATTTCGACAAATGCTCAGTGCGTATGTTCGCCCCCATGTCGAATACGCAATTCAAGCCTGGCATCCATGGCTGAAACACGACCTTAATGCACTGGAGCAGCCTCAACGCCGGGCATCTAAGAACGTAATTGGAATGCGCAATCTTTCCTACCAGGAGAGGTTGCGACGACTAGCATTGTTCAGTGGAAGCTATCGCCGAATACGAGGCGACCTGATTATGGCATACTTGATTCTGCGAGACCCACATCATGTGTGCCGCCCATTACTGCAGCTCAGCAGCAATACAAACCTGAGGGGCCACTCATTAAAATTCGCAGAACAATTCAGTCATCTGGAGTGCCGCATAGATTTCTTTTCCATTCGTGTCTGTCACACGTGGAATGCTCTCCCATAATCGGTCGTCTCTGCACCGACACTAACGGTATTTAAAAGACGGTTGGACAAAGCACTCATCCACTTACACTTTGTTACTTAACACTACTTCTCCATTCTACAGCTGGTGTTTACAATGGAATTATTTGTTGTTGACTGTGGGTGCTGTGAATCTAAGAAGATCGCAGGACTACAGCTAGCAAACGATAAGTTCTTATTTTCATATTTAAAGTATTAGCTATTTTACTATACTTATCATCATTATCATCATGTTGATATCCCCACCAACTATCCAACGGGACTTGTAAAGCAACGCTTCTTGACCCGTATAAATTCATTGTTCATTGTTCACACGAGTGAAATACCTGGGTGTCATGTTTACCCACGATTTATCTTGGTCACATCATATGAAAGAAACGTTCAAAAAAGCAAGGAACGATCATTCTTCGCCGCATGCCTGAGAGCTTCCTCTACCCTCATGGTTTGATAATTCGTGTTGTCACTGTGTGTGTGCTTAACTACTGGCCATAATGTCCACTGGTGATTTTTCCTAATTTACTGGGTTGGCACTTCAGATTTATCTCCAGGTCGTTAAAACACTTGTCTTGATCTAGCGGTGCGTCAAAGCCGATGTTTATCGATGTACTTGTGTCCACTCATGTTGGTTCCTTCAGGAGACTAGAGTCAGCAGTAATTACCGACATACATCACTCTTTACATCGTGTTTTATTGGAAGGTGTACCAACATTGTTAGCGAAAAAGAAGTAAAAATCCGTTTATGCCCAATGACGAGCTTATTGTTGGTCAGTTATTCCTTAGCCATCGCAGTTGTTGCTGGACCATAACAAAGTCATCCAAGAATTCAGAAAACGATTTACACTACGCTAATATTGTGTTTTGCATGTATTAATCCACCATTTGTGAGTACTAACTATATCATGCTGCACCAGCAAAAGCCTTTGTGTCGTTGCTATATATTTCCCCAGTCCTAGGTACGCAAAGCGCTCTCTACACTTGAATTATTCGATTTGCCCTGATGCTACGGTGGACGATAAACCTAGCAAGTGAATGGCAACAAATTTTAAGGCATGGTGTCAATCCTTAAGCAACTTTGGGTGTACGTTGTGGCAGCCATCCGACCTTTTAAAACGAAGGAGGCAGCACACACTTTGTTTCAACTGTGTTTAGCTTGGGCCCAGAAACACGACTTTTAACCTCACATTTTGTAAGGCAACATAAACAGTTTCTAATTTCGCAAGGTCTCAAGACACAAATCAGGTGGTTTAAGGATTGTATTACGGCTACCTTTCGTCCATATTGGATATTGTATACTGAGAAAAGAGAGCGATAAGATAAAAATCTGTGTTGCTCCATCGTAGGTGGATCGGACACATGCGTGGAATCACGTCCCAGTTTCTTGCGTCGTGGCAGCACGTTGTAGCTGCACTATCGGGGTGGGATACGCTCCCTATACCTGTAGTCCACAAAGTGGGCGTCAAGCAATCTCTTAAATTCCGACACCGATTTCGCCTCGACTAGCGTCTCCGGCAATTTGTTCCAATATTTCACCACTCGACGCTCGAAGAATAGAGGGTAAGTGATGTACTTTACATCCGGTACCACTAGTTGGTACCGCTATCCGCGTGTGCTGCTTGGTGCGCGAACGTGCAGCAGCGGCTTCAACATATGGAAATAGCCCAACTGCAGCATCTGGTGCGTCATGATGAGGTCAACTCGAAGCCGATATATATATATATATATATATATATATATATATATATATATATATATATATATATATATATATATATATATATATATATATATATATATATTAGGTGTTGCCCGCCAGGAAACACTCCGCCCAGCGATTAGATTCCAACACACTTGGCAACATCAAGTAAATATGAAGCAGACACATGAACCCGATGTCTTTTGGATCTTGACCAAAATCTCTATCCCGGAGCCACCAAGTCAAGGCTGGTAACCCTTTATACAATGGTTAACGGCCAATTGAACGAAATTAAAAGGACCCCTACTATTAGTTAGTTAAAGGTTCTATAGAGTGAGCGGGAGATTGACTTCGCACCGTTGCACTTGTTAATGTTGGCGTCATTGCACGCGTTCGTCAAAACGTGCAGGTGGGCAAATGACTAGCGGTATGAGTTGTACTCCTATCAACTTGGCAGTGGGTTGGATGTGACAAGAGGGTGTTCGTTAAGACAGGACAGAGCCGTATTGATAGTCGCAGCCTGGGCAGAAATCACTCGGTCGTTGTGGTCAGTGGGCTGATTTTAGGGTCAGCGTCTTGGACATAAATGCACAGCTGGTATTTGCAATAGTGTATGGAACTACACACATGATATAGGATGGCGGCTATGAAGAGTTTACTGGAGAGCCCTGAGTGTGCGTGTTTGAACAATAGCAAATGTTGGGACACTTATCCAGCAAGTATAATGTTACGTGTGCGGGTTTTAGTCAAAAACCCTCTAGCTTTGGCAAAGCAACTTAGGTGATAAGATGACGGATTATTTCTTGAGCTTAAGGATCCACCAGATAGGGCTGGTAGCATAGATTTCGACGCGCAAAAAATTGATCCCTGTGCGTTAAATAAGTGGGAAATAAAGTCGCGAGAAAGAGGGTTAGAAAAACTGTACGTTCATAATTGTCAAAAGTGATGATATTTTGAAAGAGTGAGTCCAAATTTCAGTAAGTTATATTATGGTTCGCATAGGTCAACTTCATCGTCTATAGGATTGGGGTGTCGGTGTGATTACAAACAAGCCTAGAGAATCACATTCGTACGAGAACTGTAGATGGTCTACGCCACACGGGTATAGCCCCTCCCATACGCCGCAAGTCCAACAAAACTCCGAGGAATCAGGACTTGAATACATGGCGACAACCCATTTCGTCAGTATAATAAATTTGCATGAAGCATACGTATCGCACATGTAGGGAGTATTAACTAGGCGGTAGTCCTCTCCAGGCTGCAAGCACTCCCCGTTGCTAACGCTTCCCTGACCCGATTAACCAAAATTGGGATGCGGGACGCCTGGGGCGCTGTCAACACAGTCATCGTGACCAGCCAAAACTGGCCTCTTGAATGGGACTACTCGTTAAGCCACTTTCAATTTTTCGATGTCTAGATCTGAGCTATGATATGCGACTCGTCAGCTCCGGCACGATACCAACACAACAAACATTGCATACTAGAAGGGTTACTCAGTATATAATTTAAATAAGCTAAATTGCACGCACAAGGAACTGTCTGTAGGATATGACAGACAAGAAATCACTTGGCAAACATTCATGTTGCCTACATTCGTTGCTAGAAACTCAAATCGTAACTATTGGTTGGTTACGAAGGAACTGATGAGAAGTTTGTATAAAATAAAGCAGGCGCTCTAGTATTCATGGAAAACGCATTGCGATGCAGTTACCACCTTTGTAGTTTAGGTCAGTGTTAATCTGAATTCCGTTATCAGCGCCTTTCGCAGCTGGTCTTTACTGAGCAGCTCAATCCGCTACGAACAGATGCGATGTCCATTTTGCATGGTTCCAACGCAGACTGCGTGAATGACACGTCTGCCCAACCTTCACACATGCCTATAAGGATTTTTCATCCCAGTGTCAATGAACAGTCCATCAATCGCTTCTGTGCACACCGAGGGTATGAGGATATCAGGTCCACGTCGTGGGTTGAGCGGAAATATTAATGTAAACAGAGAGCTAACGAGAGAGAAACGTGATATCACTGCTCCACATTGTACATAAACGTGTGAGATCGTTGCCTTGCGAAAGGGGCTGTTATTGTTTATACGAAGCTGACAGCTTGAGAACAATCTTTGGGAGTCATAACGATAAAAATATAGGTGTGGGAGCCAGGTCGTTGACTGCATGGATGAATTATCCCCCGGAGATGTTCAGATGCAAATGCACCTGTGGAAGTGGGAAGTGAATTCGTGACACACCGGCTAATGGGGACATGTCTTGCCCAATGGTCTACAGGGATGATTCGGCAGTGCCGAGTTTTCTGGTGAAACTTGCTTGCATTCTCCATTGTGTAGGTAGAAGTCCTCGGTTGCTCTAGCCAAATCAAATTTGCATCGAGTATGAGAATCCTGTGCGACACCGTAATGAGTATGGCTGTCAGTTCGCGAAGTTGTAGGTTGGAAGCACAGGTTTCCCGAGACAGCATGATGGCGAGTTGTGCGAATAAAAAGCAGTAGCCTGTCATCACAAAACTCAATATAACTTCTATGTACCCGAACGGGGCATTTTCAGCATTTTGCAGTAGTTAATACGGATGTTCTAAAACAGCAGTAATAAAGATGGAAGACTGCGTAATTGGAAAGGATGGCGTTAGTAGCAGAGTTGCCACTCGAATAAACAGTCTGAAATCTGTATCCTGTTAACGATGCAATACTAAAGCACAGCTTGAGTATCCATACGAAGATGCCTCATGCTAAAGTACGCCTTTTGCTAATTTCGCGTAGCTAGTGCAATATAGCGAAGTTTTCCTTCAAAATATTGACGGAGAGCAGTGTAAATAGTCCAACCGAAGACAATATTAGAAGATCTTTAATGAAAGCTGTTAACTACATAACAGATTGAGTAAAAGCTATGTTCGAGAGAAAAGGCCACAGCGGATTTGAAGTCCCTGCCGGCCGCCAAGCACAAGCTGGTCACTCACATCTTTCAGCTCTCTATGGCTTTCTGACCCGTCAACCAGTTGCTTACTTTTGCATTTCAACAATAATGTGAAACGAAGTTCAATGTGTCTATTGGGAGCCAGTAATCCGTCAGACACAGTGAGCTTTTGCGTTTAGGCCACTGTTCGACCCTGATGACCTTGAGATGCGTACGAAGAGCCACAACGTGACTCTACCTCTGTTCCAGACTTTCTCTTGTTTAGACTCCTCTTGGCTGAAGTCATGGTCAGTGTGCTCAGCTTGTGACAACCGCTAAGCCCCAATACTGTCTCTTCATCCCTACGGTCGGCTAGCAGCGAGCGCAGTGGCGTATGCGGTGTGCACAGGGTGAACAGTAAAACTACTACGCATCAGTAGCGACCAACTCGCACGCGTTCAAGTATCAGTTTGGGGGATGCGTGGAGGAGGTGAGAAGCTTAGGAAGCTTATCAGCGCAACCTAACGCAGACTGAAGGCAAGCACGATTGTTTTCAACTTCTGAAGACCACCTACTGGATGTTGCTCTCACCTATTCTCAGTCAACCAACTGCACCAACAGGAAGTAGCTTTTCGACTGGCACATGCTCGCATGACAACCTCGGTGTTCCGGGTGTTCTCTAGCTGTATATTCTGCATTGGTCTGGTTGACCTTTCTGTTTCCGTGAACTTAGTAGAACAATTGCAGTAAGGCAAGCAAGTTGCTCCTAGCCTCCTGCGGTAGGTGGTCATCAGTCACCAGTTGGTCGCAAACGACTACACGGACGACAAGCGCACCTAAGTAATACAACCCACATCGACCAAACAGGCACGCAGAGTGCTGGCAGACACCAGATCTGCTGTCGAAGAGGTTGTGTAGTAAAAAGTATTAAACAAATTAAGTGCTTCATGGGTGCATGTTTCAACTTCACGGCTCATTCCCTCCCACACTTGTACGGTGCAGCTGCGTTTGTTTGTAACTTCCCCATGTATTGCTTGGTGCCAGACTTAAATTCATACAGAGCACAGTGTGTGTGCCCGGCTACTTGTCCCGGTAAACACCAACGACCTAAGTTAGAATACGCCCTTGATATCTCAGGTGGGCGGTCGGGCGGGTTGGCTGGCTGGCTGGCTTACACGAATAAACAATCCATGCAATAATATCTGGGTGGGGAAATTATGGGCTTATATCAGAGACCAGGACTATAAATCCTTTGGAGTGTGCAAGGGTAGGGGAGGTGGGCGCTTCAATGTGACGGACCGCCCACAGCGTGCACCTGTGACTTCGTGTGGGGTAAAGAAGTTCCTTTCTCTCAACAAAATATCTGTTTGCTCAAAACCGTGCTTTTATTTGCTATTTGTGCCGCCAACTTACTTTCACAGGTTGCTCGACGCCAGTTGTGCAACATGTGATCAACAGCGTTTGGCAATTTCTGCAAAAGTGTAAACTTAAATCACCTTCGATTTCTGCGCGACACTGTGTTTTTAGGTATTGTTTTCCGTTGTACCATTTAGAAACAGCCTGCTAACTTAGCATTCGACCGTTACACAAAGAACCAGCGGGTCGTTTAATCGATCGGAGCAGTAGCCTGACCCTCTGATTGTTAACAACTGAAAATGGCCCAGCCGTTTAAAGGAACGGTGGGTGGTAGGACCACGCACTCAACGGCCCTCCAAATGGCTATTTGGAGTGAACAATAAAGCTAATCAGGGAGGCATGTGCTCCAGTTCATGCCCTTTGAATGCACATAGCACTCCTGGGTAAGGGAATCCATCTGACAATGTAAAGACTAATGAAAAAGTGTGTACAGTTGAAAGGTAAAGACTAATACATATTTCGAAGACATTTGAGCCTTAGAGTCAGTTGAACAAGAGTAAGAAGCGAACTAGAAGCTACCTTGTCAAGATTGGTATCGGATGTTTATCTCACAAGGACAAAATGCCAGTATCATACTGGTTTGAACCGACCACAGCGATGGAGTGAGAAAGACGCATGCACTATAGTCCCAGCATTAGTCGTTTTGGTATAGACGGAGGACACGGTTGGACTGGTGTCTGGAATAAAAATCATTGCCCGGCAACGGCGTTTTACGGAAGAGTAAAATAGAGCTGTTTGGTATCTAAGCACCTAATCCAACATGCTGCATCAGGTGATGTAGGCCAAGCAACACTGGTACAACACGATCATTGCCATGCAAATTAGTAGTTGTTTATGTCCTATGCTTTTGCTGAGATTGATGTTGCATTCATGATGCTTCTTCAACCTAGTTGGGCTAAACCAACTTAAAGCAGGTCTTTTTTAATTTGAATAAAAGTCATTCCAGTTTACTTGGTTTGCTATTCTGCTGCAAATTCTGTGTCAATTTTGCGTGTTTGCTTTCCATTAAATTCCGTTGGTTGTTTAATATCCTCGATGTGGCTGCGCTTGCTGTGAATTTGGACAAGGTGTCTCTACCTGACTAATACCTTCCACCTCGATTACTGGCTCCAGGTGACTGAATCGTTGCTGGGGGGTGCACGATCCTCGTGGCCGTACTAGGCTCAAAGAGTGGTTCCATCCAGTGTGGAGCGGACTACAACCCAGCCACCGCCTTGGATATGTCTGGTACGCAGGATTCACTACATAGATAGACAGGAATACTGCTGTTTTGCATGTTGTAGGAGTGTGGGCCGGCTCCGTTGATGAAACGTGTCTCCCATCCACATGCCTTCCGGTCTTATTCCCTTGGATTTACACTGGACATGGGGTATGTGCACGGAACTGTGGGTGGTGTAGCGCAAGCCACTCATGGCACATCTTTAGGCGCCGGAATTCTGTGGCTAGCTCCGTGGAGGCCACAGTGACAGTCGAATCTGGAACCTGATGCCGCCAGCCGCCAGGGTAAGATCTACTTGATCTATGCTTGGCGACCTTATCGCGTTGGATCACAAGGTGGTGTGAGGTACATTTGACGGTAGCACACATTCATCCAGGTCCATCCATTTTGATGTGCGTAAGCATTAACAGATAAGAAAGGGGTGGTGCATCTTCCACATACCGCAGCCTAGAAAGGCGGACGCACCTGGTTACTCACTATTTCCTCGTTCTTTTAAGCTACAACTTGGATTGCAGTACGTAGTAACACCATGAGTACATCCACCTCTGATGCTGAAAGAGAAAAAGAGTTTAGCAAACCCAGCTGGTAACAGGCTAGCAAACTAAGCTCATCATCATGGCGATGCTTATCACGGGGGCAGTGAATTGGACTACTTAAGTACCGGTTTCTACTGTGTCTCAGAACACAAACTCATGGTAGCAATAAGTATATAAGTAAACTAAGGAATCTTCATATGCAGCGGACGGTGAGAACTGGACGATGGTAAAATGAACCACAAAACCAGGTAGGAGTAGGCGTCATTGTAAGTCCAGGTGCTGAAGTGTCCTGGACAGGTTGGGAACGTTTTCATGGTCATTTGTTGAATGAGCACTTGGTGCAAGTTAAGACTCCACCGGCTTCTCATTGCGAAGTGTTCCCAAGTTAAGAGCGCCTAGTGACACGAAATACATGCATCATTACACGAAGACGGTCTGCAAACGTGCTAGTTCAGAACCCCGTTTAAGTTTATCGTAAATGGATGAACAGATAAGCTAATGTAAACAACACACACCAACTTTCTTAACATATATTCTAACTTCCCGGCAAGCTATACCTGCATGCTATTCGGCGCTGAACCCCCCAAGAAAGATAAGTGACCACCTGACGTCCGACATGACTCTTCACTCGGTAATTG
The DNA here is from genome assembly GCA_944474145.2 of Dicrocoelium dendriticum. NCBI lineage: Eukaryota > Metazoa > Platyhelminthes > Trematoda > Plagiorchiida > Dicrocoeliidae > Dicrocoelium > Dicrocoelium dendriticum. Next base: position 38,630,634 of record OX104069.1, read on the forward strand.
GCTGCCATAGAGAGAAGGCACTTTTCACATAATTACCACTCAGCATAAATATGTGGGCATTGCGCAAGCCAGCTAGACGAACTGATGAGTCCAAACCAGAACGAAACCGTTGGCTATGTAGTGCAGAGATGGGAGAGAGCCACCAAAATTCAAGCTCACAAGTACTGCGTTGTGGCTAGGCCTTGGCTTATGTAACTCTCGTGACGCGTCACTCTACTAGCGGTTGGCAGGGTACAAAAAGCCATTCAACGCGATCAGGGTTATAATGGTTTTTGTTATGTCTACCACCGGTTCGTTTCCAAAATGCTGCCTAATCCCAGAGTTAGCCAAAAATCCGTTTCACCTATGCCTTCACGTTATCCGGCAGGTATCATTAATGGTCATTCCGAAAAGCAGCTTCAGATTCCAAATAGCTATGAAGGCGTAAAAACGCTAGAGATTGCTCACTACAATAGTGCTTTCTTCTTTGTTTGCATTCTTCAGGCAGAAAGAGCCCCCAACAGGGACTCTAAATATAGACTCCTCCGACACCTCCGAATTCCTTGAAGAACACTCACCCTAACGACTTGAATGTAGTTATTAGACTTCCGGAACGTGTGTTTTGGGTCCCAGCTGTAAAAAGAACCACAGAACGGTTTTTCACTCTTTTAATTTATGCAATTTATGTCAATTACGGAAACTTTGCAACTTCTGTAGTCGAAGCCATTGCTCTTCCTTACAGCTCTGTGTTCTCTCAGCAGCATATGATGAACTGCTGAAATTATGAAACGTACAAAGAACTATCCCTTCAGTAACGAAGTTTCAAAGGCAAGTTGACTGCTAGACATAAACCATGGATGACTCACCTTACCTCAGGAGGGATCACTTTGAATACTCGACCCAATGGCACTCGTTTGTGTTGCAATGTATCAGCGGACCTGATATCTCTGGTGAACCTTCGGAAGTTCTCGACAAGATGAACGGTGGCTTTTTGGGCATCCCAGGCCTCCTAGTTCAAAGGGCCTTGGCGTCTATTCTACAGCAAATTATTCTGTTATGGTCCCCAGTGCACAGACGGGGCATTTGTTGCCAATTATTCGCCAGATATTTAGGAATCCCTTAATCTGATTCCGCTAAGTGTTCACTAATACTTTACCATCCTAGTGTAGCCACGGAATGTACTTTACCACTTACAATTTTGCTGGGACAACGAGGCATATAGAACATATGGGTAGCGGCATGCAGGAGGTGCAATGCTTATCAACTAAAGGTGAACAATTGAAACTGAATTGAAACTCTAAATGCTTCACAGTTGCTGCAGATTCCATCGTTTGGCCGCCGTTTAGTTTCATTGTAGGGGTCACCTTTCAATGAGGGCGGACGCAATATGTGGCAGTAGAGCTAAATGTCTCATACACAAAGACATGGAGTAATGAACCCAACGGTTCAGTTTAACAGCCACGAGTGATTCAACATCGTATTTGTTGTTGCATCAACAGCCACTCGTTACGGACACATTGTTCCCTTGAGTTGACAACATTCGCCAGAGAACACTGCAGCTGACAGCTACGAGGACAGCTGGGACTTTGAAGCAATTTTTCCAAAGATGGCTGGATGAAAGGCATGTTCCTAACAAGTGGAAGAAGAGTATCACTACTACGAGTTTCAAGGGTGGTATTCGTTCAGAGCCCGCCAACTATCGCCCAGTGATTTCCTCCAAGTACTCCCCAAGGTGATGGAGTCTATCATAGTAGATGCACTAATGGGCTATTTAGAAAGATCCAACATCATAGCGCCGGAGTAACAAGGTGTCCGTCAACATCGGTCAGATACTATCAATCTACTAATTGTGAGTGGCAGTTGGACCGACATAGCTGATACTAAGACCGGCACTGACGTCATGCACCTTTGACTTTTCTAAAGCTTTCGACCGCTTAGCTCACCGTAACCTTCTCTACAAGTTGCAAACACACAGAATTTGGAACTCTGTCCTTGAATTTATCGGAAATTCTCTACCTCATCGGTGGATTCAGGTTCGGGTTCAAGGCAGAATTTTGGATCCTAAAGCTGTAGACTATGGTGTTCCACAAGTATCAGTGTTGGGGCCACGCTAAGCTTTGGTCTTCATCGGTGATTACTGGCCTGTCATCGAATAGAATTTCCTGCTTTTTACTGATTTCGTCAAGATATAGCGAGCTATCAGCAGTCAGTATCACCGTCTGCTGCAACCAAACTTAAACTGTGCTTCTGAATGGTCAAAGGCAAATCTAATTCCTTTCAATTCGGGCAAGCCTAAAACTGTAAATGTACAACATAAGCCCACTAATGCATATATGCTTGGATACCATATTTGAAGACGTCCTAGGAGCGCGACGGCGTAAAAATGAAGACGACATCGGCTGTACGGTGCAATTCTCGTAGGCGTCCAAAACTACGGACCAACATGTTAGTTTCTTACGGATGACCTTCGGTCGGCCGGGCACTACCAGTTTTCCTCAAACACTAAAGGCATATGTGAGACGTAATGTAAAATATGTGATTGGGGCCTAGCACCGCTGGTTATAACGCAATCTGGTTGCAGTAGAAAGCCTATAACAAACAGCAGCTAAAAACTGGAATGGATTGTGCCATCTGCCATATCAACTGCGACTAAATACCCTAGGAGTGTACAGCGGAGTTTGTCACCGTCTAAGCGGTAACCTCAGTCTGACGTACTAGATCTCGAAAAACCTCGATCACGCTTGCTCCCACCTACTGAAACAGCCGCAACACAGAATTGAGGAGTCACCAGTTGAAATAGGCCACCCAGTACTGTCAATTAAAATGTGGAATCATTTTATATCAGGATTTATCGGCAGTAGAACGCTCTTTCGATTTTTATCGTTGCTGCGCGCATGGTACCCACATCTAAAAAACAACTCGTCGATGTGTTACATCAGCTGCATTATTTGATTTTAATTCTGCTCATCGCGTGACGACAAGGCATAGACTGACAGTGTGCTCACTAAGCCCCACCTAATCGGTGTAGACTGGTATACTTTTGTGTTAACGTAGACACTTTGGTGCGTTCACAGTTGTACCTCTCAATCTACTGTCAGCTTTTTGAACTTATGCAATTAACATAAAGCATCTTATAAGACCAGTCAAGCTTTGGCTTTTCTTTACTCGTAGTATACCATTGCTCCACGGTTCCATTTTCAGAGGGAACTAATACCAATAAGGTCGAGAAGGACAGCCGTAGTTTGGGTGGGTTTCTTCGTTAAACTAATTTCCTGTGACTGTCATAGAGGTCATTAAAAGTATGTTGTGCGAAGGCACGCGTCACGGCGGTCCTTTGAAGGAACAGAAATTGGTTGCTTTGTGATCGCCTACTGTGCATTCAACACATCAAGCCAACCACAATTTGGGTCATTTGGGTTCCAGTGAACCGTACCATCGTCCTGGGACATGCTGCGTGTACTTTTAGAATACAGAGACATACCAAATTTTACAGAATGCCATTGTTTTGAAACAGTCACTGTAACGGTAGCAGTTGACGGGGAAGATTTCTCGACACCTGCTCACGAAGGTTTCTGTGTCTCACGTGTACTAGCATTCACAGCCCAGTCTCTGCATTTCATGCTAAAAATAACCGTGAAGACATAAGGAGATGCCTAGGTGAGGGTTGCAAATAACACTCATCCTGCTGTTGTTTAATCTCTTACCATGGAGGTACGTAGTATACAAACATAAGTGGTAGGTGTATAGCTGACGATGGTATTGAGGCCACTTTTCCCGTTATAGAACTGCTGTATTGCTCTCGGCCTAACCTAGCTAACTGTACGGTTCGTTTTCGTTGGGCAATTATCGGATAGACCTTGGAACCAGACATCGCTCCACATGAACAGACACCAAGAATGTGCAGCAGTGGCATTTCGTTAGAAAAATGCAAAGCAATTATACAGCAGCAATTGCTCATCAGCACGAGCAAAGCCAGATTGCTACTGGTATACTTCAGCCGCAGTATTCGCGAGTACAGTTCGTATATTTGCATTAACCCCCTAGCATCTATTCCGCGGACTTGCAGTTTCCCTTTGCGTAGCTTGATGAAATCGGGACACTCAATGGATGGTGGTAATCCACCCTAGAAAGGTTAACTCAATGCTTATTTGCTTTTCCAGGTGCGATACTGGGGCATTGTGTATGTCTGTCCCAACTTGGAACAGCGATATAGTGCTTGTGTTCAGCTAGAGGTCAGCTGGATCCCGAGTTGAATACTACCGTCCACCAGCTTGTAATGCATTCTAAAATCCTGGCAACTTAAAGTCATTTCATCAGTTTAGAGTTACTTACAACTACGTTTCACAAACATTCATTGGGAAATTTGTGCTTAACGCATGGTAGCCTTAGGCACAGCTTGAACGGCAAGTGACTGACGATAAACAGCAGTACTGGTCAAAAATGCCTTATGCACCATAGACATTTGTATAAGGCCCACGGTTGGGCACGATATATATATATATATATATATATATATATATATATATAGGGTCTTAACAACTAAACTTTGGAAAGCAGTCGAAGAAATGTCCATAGTCCAATTTTGCGCAAGAAATTTGAAGTTCAGTATTGATTGCGGAGCGGATGTCTAGCACTACCATCGGTAAGGCTTCCGTTCAGTTCAGTGCGTCAACTGTACTGATGGACGTTTTAAGTTGCCTGTGAAAACGCTCGACAATACCATTTAAAGCAGGAGGGTAAGTCGTAGTGCGAATGCTATGAGTGTGTGGTAATTTGGAAGTCTCTAATTCGTGCTAGATGCGAATTGGTGGACTTTATCGGTAGTCACGGATACAGAGGAACCGTGAGCAGCGAGCCAGCGATCGATAAATATTCATGAAACTGTTTCGGCGCAGACGTCGGGAAGCGGAATACCTTCGGGCCAACCTGTGCATCGATCTATCACAGTTGGGATGTAGACCATGCCCTTACAGCATGCTAACGGTCTAACTAAGCCGTGGACATGTACAAAATGGGCGGCAATTGGGGAAAGAGCCACTCTGAGCAGACACGTGTCACTAAATCTTGGCCTTCTAAAAGGTTAAGCAACTACTTGCCCAGGGGCTGATGTCGCGTTCCATATTAGCCTCGAGAAACCATTCTGAAACCAGCTTAACGCTAGCCTTCATACCTGGATGAGCGATGAGGAGGATTTCTAAAGTTACGATGGTAAGATTCGGGGACGACTGGATGTATCGCAAAGTATGGTGCCATCGGATGATGGCGTTGGGTGAGGAGTTATTTTCAGAGAAGAATCTGCTAAAGCGGGCTAACAATCATTATCGGTTGGTTGCGCCGCGGCCAGGGCAGCGAGAGCGATCGCCTGCTCGGTGATGTCAATTGGAGAAGTGAGGGAAATGGCGTCCTTAAAAACGCTATTCCAACCAGCTGTGTCGTGCGTCAGTAGAAAACGGGCAACGAAATCCAGCTGACCTACCTAACGTGACGAGTGTTAAGCTGACTGATTTCGGAAGATGTGAATAAACGGCTTATGATCGGCGAAGAGAATAAAGTGTTACCTTCAAGGACGTGCCGGGAACGTCTGACGGTAGAAGAGACAATTCACTGAAACTGCCGTATTTGACTTCCGCAAGCTGTAAGCACTTGGAGTAGAAACTAAGAGGTTGCTAACATCGGCAAGTCACTGTAGAACGGTGCCAAGGGCGGTGTCCGATGAGTCAACAGCAATGCTGAGCAGGGCGTTCGCAACATGTGCGAATTGTGTGTTTTTGATCGTCAGACTGTGAGTGGCGCACATTGAGAGCTGGCGGTCACCGTTCCCACTGGCTAAGCCGATATCATACCGACCAATTATGTCTGTCCACAAAGTAGCATCATGCTCAACTTTTGCGTTGAAATCATCCAGTAGGAATAGTCGATCGCTCCACGGCACAGACCGGATCACGGAGGACAACTGAATGTAGAATCGACCCCGTGTGGCATCAAGATATCAAGATATGGTGGACCACACGTGTTAATAAAAGTGGCAAATATACCTCTTCCAAGTCGCTGGCGAAGGATTATCGTGGGCTGACACCAGTCGGCACTTCCACCGGTTCAGGCGGTTGGATAGTGCAAATCCCACCCTGTTTTAATGGTGCTGAGATGGCGTTCCCTACCTAGTAGAGAGTGTAGCTAGCACCATTTTCGTGCAGTTTACCTTGGTCAGCGAGCAAAGTCTCGCCGAGTGCGGTGATGTTCGTCCCGTAGCGTGCGAGTACCGTCGCGATCAGTGAGGGGTGTCACGGGGACGTGTGCCGGATGTATAGTATGTGCATGTTGCGGCACCCGATGTTGAGCGCTTTGCAAAGCGGCATGGATTGCGCCCGGTAATCGCACGGGTGGTGACCAGAATTTGGGGAAGTGGTAGCTTAGGTGAAACGGGGACGGGGAGAATGTGTAGGGGGCGGGGGAGAAAGAAGGGTGACGTCAGCGGTAGTATGTTCTCGCTTATCCACCCCGCCGTATGCAGCAGATAAGGCGACCCTTTTCTAATACCACAGCGCGACGGCCGATGCAGCATGGTTAGTTTGTGGACTAGATACTGCCGTGGCGTCCACACCTGACAAAAGAACGACTCTGGTCCTCAGCTTAAGCCTACAACACGATGTACTTCCGAAAGGCAGCGAGCCGTGCACCATGTGTCAGCGAACTGACTTCCACTAAATTGTGTGTCCTGTCTGGTGGAAAAAACGGTTTGGCCTAACCCACCCAGCGATTGCCACGTGGAGGCTTCCAGCACAAGATTCCACGGTACAAAATTTGGAGCAGCGGGGCAACTATCTGTCAGGATCATGCCACCACAGGCCTCAGCAACCCATGGACTCTCCTGCCCCAGGCAGAGATACCAGCGATCATATACACATCATGTGCGATGAAGCAAGCGGTCTAGTTGGTACTATATCACAACGCATGTCATGAAAGGGATACCACGAAATCAACCTTGCCAACAGAACCATTTATCCCAGTCATGTATAATCCATCCATTCTTCCAAATAACCATGACATGTGTATGATGCCCGAAAATGCCCACCTCCGAAACTGATTTGTACGAAGGTTGTTTCCTTTGATGTACAATTTTTGGACCATTTTCGATGTTACGCCTTCTGTATTAGGCTAATGGCATAAAATCATCGGTCAAAATACTCGACTTTCTTGAAAGGCTGCGTTGTGCAGCATCTGTCTATTTGACTGATTCTAGTGTTCCCGAGTATATAGACCTCGGACACTGTCAAGCTACGTCCTCCAACCCACTGCAGAAGAATAAGCGTCTGTCACTTTTGGTAGATGGTTGCAAACTGACTGTCATTGTCACGCTAAGTAAGTACATGGGGAAAGTTTTTAAAAGTGGTTTCCGTGACATTACGGACTCCTTTGAGCTCCCCGGTTAGCGGCCGCCGGTACGTTACTATTTTGTAGGATGAAGAACGTTATTTCCCTTGGACACTGCGTAGGCAACTATAGCAACGCACTGTGGAAGGCGCTCGATTGCTTTGCTTCACCTGCTTGTCACAGTTCAAGGTGTTGATATTCCATGAAGCACGGATAACTCACTGAGATAATCTTATTCAGTAGGTCTACTGGACATTCGTCGCTACCATAGTTCTCCCACGCAACCATGAACCCAGTATTTGACAATGAAGACTAAATTTTTGATAGGCTTCTTCAAATGACATTAACAACAAAACTATGGTAAGCAATAGTGTATGGCATTTAGGATAGTAGCACATGTTCTGAGTGAATCAGAACGATTGTTGCGTTAGACGAATTGTCTCAACTCTTACCCAAAAACAATTTTCACTATACATTGGCTATGTTGGGATTTTATTGCAATCAAACCGGCTGGTCACTGGGTTTCCAGGTTGCCTGCTTTTTTGTCATTTGTTTATACAAACTTTTCCGCACTAGCGCAATAAATAAACAAAGGAACCTTGCGAGGTCATTCATTCCTGTCAAAGTCATTCATCAAGATATCCGGGGAGAATAAAATGTGTGGAATTTGCGGAACAAACACGCATAGTCGGTTTACAGATGATAGACCAGTGGTGACTATTCTCATCAGCCAAACTACAATGGAATGTCGCTATAACGATAACTAGCATAATGAAATATTCCGAAAAATTTTTTTTCAACTCCTTCCTTTGCTAGACAACGTTAGTTTGTGTATTGCATTGCTCAGCATAGCGAAAGTTCATTTTAAGTAAATAAGTTCAGAGTTCCCAATAATTTCGTGTTACTGTTATTTCACTATACCACGGTTATGTTAATTTTTAGTATTAAAAGATGATACCTAGCAAATTGTAACGTAGCTAAACCTAAAATCACGGGCTCATCAAAGCGTCACACGCGCACACAGGGAGACATAGGTGTTAAGCGGCCATGTAGACCACAGTAACACTGAACACGACGCGTCAATGACACCCGGAAAGCGAATCAAAAATCCAAGGTAATGTTCCAAACTGTTTTGGATAGTGTTAAAACTAAGGCTTTACCCATCGATAATTTGTTGTAGTCTAACGCGGAAGAAAACTCTCATGGTGACGCTTAAGGATAATTGGGTGAAATCCACCATGGGTTTATACCCAATTGTACTGGATTATAAACGTCCCACACCTGACTGCTCGTGGTTCAGTACATGCAGCCGTACTCTAACCCTGTCTAAGAAGATAGGGAGACACAGAAAGTCTAAGAATGTTGGCTTCGTAATGCCACGTGATCTTATCAAGGATTCACAATATGTCCTCCCCACCTCTCGTGCTTGCATAACATGTCCGCTGGACTTGCCTAAACATCTAATTAGTTCACTCGACCACGAGCTTTCAGTGAGTATTTTCCCTCTTTAAATGCAAAGAACATTGGATCGGGTACCACACCATTGACTTGTTTCCAAAATACCAAAGCATGTCGCTAGTGTTCCTTTGCTGTCATGGCTTCATTCGAGTCCAACCAACCGAACCCAGGTGGAAAAATTCAGCATTTCATCACGAAACGAAAGGCAATTGCAAGTGGTGTAATACAGGGTAGAGTTAAAGGGCCTCTACTCTTCTTGTTACACATTAACGACAAATCTGGTATATACATTTACGGTACACCCTTCCTGTTAACTGATGACTTCAAGAGTGTCTACAGCTTTGAATCTATCAACGCAATTGAAATGATCCCTACTGCGCAGTATGACTCTTGTGCCCTCGGTTCGTGGTGTTCCAAGTGGAAATGGTACTCTCTATTGACAAATGCTACAGGGCAATTTACAGGTGAAAAACTGACAATACATCGTTAGTGACAAACTACTATACCAATACCATATCATTCGCGACTTGGAAGTTTACCAGTCGTATTCAATGAGCGCTGCGGAGTACGCTGAAGACTTCATGGCGAAAGACGTATTGAGTACCTGGTTCCCCTTTAAAACATGCTTCGTAAGACAATAAACGTCATGTACAACATGCTTACACCCTTCTACTGCAACATGACCCAATGACGTATTGCCATTCCAGAAGCGATGACCAAATTTCCTTAGAACAAGTCTAGCAGTCGTAACCCAAGGCATTTTTGGGTTCTTAACCACACTGTCATTAATTGAGTGGTATCCTAAGCTTTAGCTCGGTGCGATCTAGATGCGCCGAAGAAAAACAAACATCATTCATTTCTGCGATACTTCCAGAAACAGATCAGTTTACTCTAATATATGTATATGGCTAAAGGAAGTGGAGAAATACATTATTACGAGTAATCTAAAATTAGTATGCACGATAAAATCCTAAACATAGGTTGTTAAAAACTTACTTTTAAGTCGCTAAAGCGAACTGTGTGATAGGTCTCAAATGGAGATACTTGAATTCGAATCTACTGAGAAATTCTGTGAAGTTAGCCAGAGCAAAATGAATAGGATTATTGAGGACGTCGCAGATGGACAAGCCAATTAACGAAATCTGGCCAAGATGAATATAATCAGCAAAACAAGTGCCCATCACAAAACCGGTTCAAATGACCGTAACTAGTTTAACTCAAAGCCTGTAAGTGACGCGCCTTAATCTGGGCTTTTAACCTTCACACTCCATCTTCTAATTGAACTCCGAAGCATTTCGCCCTATTTAAATTTATCTGTTTGCTCTTTCCTTCTGGATTTCAAAGCAAATCTCCTCGACTATTTTCTAGGTGACATGTATTTTTTAGCGCTTTCATGCAGACATTCCACACATCTAACAATCTGCGTCACAATTTACTCTTTCATTCCACTATCTTTCGCTTGCAGTGCCACGGCCTTGGGGATACGGGCCCCATGCGCATCCCACGCAGCAGTTACACAAGATTCATCCATCCCTTTGTCCATTACTTCATCCAACTTAGACCCAAGCTTATCCTTGTTTCATTCTCCTGGGCTCTGTATTTTATTCCTTACTCAGAGATAGCAATGGAGACCATCTACATCAGACACTTGTGTTTTCGCATCATTAAACCGACTTCTGGGGAATATTACGTGTGTTCACCATACATTATGAGTATAACAATTGGCTACCCCAGGCTGACATTATCGCATGCATAAATTGCACCCAATACTCGCTGGTTTAATAGTAACTCATCCCACAATTTTATTTGGCTAATTGTCCGAATCATACTTTTATCGTTTTAACGTCTAGGAAGACTAGTCACTATAACGAAAATTATGTTTACTTTTGTAATTCCCGTAATTTTGGTTACTTCCCTTGTGTACAACTTACCGGGAGCATCTTGTCGGTATGTGTGACCAAATTTTCTCATCATCCCCGTTGTACCAATGTTCAACATTACGCAACTCCGGTGTGAACGATTAAATTGCGGCATCCTCAAATTGCTCATAGCTCAGGTGTTATCATAAGAACTGCTTATCTTGTTATCGAGAAATAGATATCGTTTTAATTAATGCTAAAAGAGATTCCACAGGATAGTCTGGATTCTGTTTGTTTCATAAATCAGCCCCTTTGCATACGTATAACGCGTAATCAACCGGAAAATATAGCAGTCGGGGTTATCACTTCCAATGACGCAAGCTAGGACTTACCAAGACATTTTGATGAGATTTGTTTGGCTTTAGTCAATAGGTCGCGAAACCTTCTGCAAGCCGAAGTAAGCATTCCGTAATTCAACAGATTAGGTAGTTGTAAGTTTTCAGCGAGGTATTCCGAATTTTGTCCACGCATAGCCGTTAATACTTCACCAGGGTTTTGCACATTGCGCAAATGGATAGGTGCACAGAAACTGAACTGTTAGATGAACTGGGACTGCGTAAATCTAAGCCCAGTAGCATGCGATTCATGTTACTGGTAGACCACCTTTTCTGAACTCAGCACGCTACTGCAGGTAAGGCTCAGTTGAACAAATGAGGAGGTGACCTGGGAGGAGGGCATGTCCTAACTGGATCAGTGCATGCAACTTCCTGGTTTGATGCTGTAGCCCTGGCTCGGATGTGCAACAGCCACTAAGCGTGAATTGACCTATTGGTTGGCTAAATACATAGAGGTTTCAGCCAACAACTCAATGACCCATATTCGGTGCCAGCTATCTCTACCGACCGTGGAGTGAAATCTTTTCGGACAGACCCCACCAAACAGTGCGCTGAGCTTTATTCTTCGGGGAATCTTGCCAGTTTGCTTGTCTAGCATTATGTTCCCTTGTATGGCGATACATTCAATGGGGCACCCATTGTTACGTTCCGTGGACACATTACACTGTAACTCGCTCTCGCTTGACTTCCCCGCATTATTGATGAGCTCATGCGAAACAACTGAGAAACAAGGGTTGTCTATGGTCCATCGGATAGTAACTGTTGAAATATGGTCACTGCATTATCCAGCTCACCTTTTGGAATAAGCGTCGCATTTGGTATTCTTTGTAAAACATTGTCTTGAAAGTGGAATGTGTCCGCCGGCTCGCTTTTAAGGGGGAATTTGGTTCCACGACAACCGTACTGTCCTAAAGCATCGCCGGATAATTACAAGCCTGTTAGTTAGACTAGCGTACTTTTGAACTGTCTAGAAAACGCTTTCCAAGATTGGATATGTGACTATCTCGTTGCCCATAACATGGATTTGTCAGAAAAAACTCATGACACAAACCTGCTGTGTGTCCTTGACGAAATAACCCGGCGTCTTGATGACAGGATTCCGGTAGAAATAGGTTATTTTGACTTCAGTAAA
>OX104069.1:38643324-39020457 GCA_944474145.2 Dicrocoelium dendriticum
CAGGACGCTGAGATTAGCATATCAGGATATCAAATCTCCTTAGCAGATCGCACCAGTTGGCAGACTGCGGGTGGAATAATTCTCTACTCGTGGTCTTGCCTCAAGGTGCACTTTATCGAAGCTCTCTGCGACAATGACGGAGCCTCAGAGATACTGTGGTGCCGAATACATGAGTGCTATCAGCTACCCACGGTCGGTGTGGCTTACAGAGCTCCACTGGGCTCAGGGGTCCGTCTATTACAATCGGTAAAAACCAATGGACGATGATGGAACTGTCTGCCAACGGGCCACTTCAATGCACCCAGTGTCGACTGGAACCTATTTCACTGTGATCTTTACCAAGATTCCTTCGAGGCTAGCTTTCGACGTTATTCACGAATTCAATCTGATCCTGCACATCTCAGCGCCAAAATAGAATATAACTAGATAAATAACTAAACAATCTTTTATTCTCGACAAGGCAAGGCACACCTTTACAGGCATGCTCATGTTTAGCTAACATAGGGTGATCAAAAATGTACAAAAAGTACATTTTTGGCATAACAGTGTACGTAAGTGTATGGGTGTATATACGTATGTAATTGCGTATGAATGTAGCTTGTGTCTATGAATGTGCTGCAGCATTTTCGACTGGTTGTTATCATCAGGAATGTGAACATAAGCGATTGATGTCTGTGGGTTGGATAGCACTTTCCGGATATCCACGGGCCATGGTCAAACATCAAAAGTACTGGATCTCGTTCGCACACCAGAGCACTTTGATGTCCATGACCTGAAGATTCTACAAATACTCGGCCGGAGTGACCACCCTACAGTCCCCTTTTGGGCACGCCTCCTTGCCGTATATTATAAAGGGTCAAGCCGTCGCAACTTTTTGAGTGTTGTGCCATCCAGATTACAATAAGTGGCAAGCACGACAGACTGGACCATTCCACATTCCCTGGATCTTGCTGAAGCATGGAATTTACTACGCTCGAAGATGATGCCGGGCACCGAAACACCTGTTCATATCACCAAGTTCAGGCCTTCCCCAAAGGCCCCCTGGATCGACCGAGAGGTGGGATCCCTGATAAACAGACGACACAAACTCTGGAACATATTCAAGGCAACCTAGGTAACGTCAGACTATCCGAAGTACAAAGTGAGCAGAACTCTGTGCACACTACGAAAGCGCCAGAAACGACCACAATACGAAGGTAGTCAAGTCATGCAACCACGAACCTGCCCAACGAAGCTGTGCTCGTACCTGATACGTAACACCAGGGTCTGCAGTCATAACCCTGCTCTACCCTGCCGGTACGAGGACACAGTGCTCTGCGCAGATGACGAGAAGGCTCAACTGCTAGCAGCGCAGTACACCTCGATCTACTCCGTGGAACCATCACTACCCACTGTCGATCTTACAGCGCAGTAACCTCATCTCCAGCGACTCGTAATTAATCCCGAGATAGTCAAGCTACTCCTTATTGAACTGAACTCTTACTCCGCATCGGGCTTTGATGGACTTCACCCGTTAGTCCTCAAGCTGGTAGTAGAATACATTGTTGAGCCGATACATCAGGTTTTCCGGCGTTCTGCTGCAGTCGGAGGCCAAGCACCTGACTGGAAAGTAGGGATTGTAGAGCCTAAGTACAATGGTGGGAACCGGCACGATCCTGCAAACTATCGACCGATATGCCTGACGTCCGTAATTTGCAACCTCGTGGAACGGAGCGCCAAGGGATCCCACCAAACGCACTGCGAAAGCCTTGCACCATATCCCCCGCTCAGCAAGGATTCCGCAGGGCTGGCACTTGCATCTCTAACCTGCTGGTTGCCAGAGAAGCACGGGTCTAAGCGGTAGACGACCGGATACACCTAGTTGTTATCTGCCTTGACTTCAGCAAGGCCTTTGACAAAGTCCCACACAAATGACTTCTGCGCAAACTCCGGGGAATTGGCGTCACCGGGAACGTCCTTGCAAGGGTTGCGGACCTCTTGAGAGATCGAGCACTTCAAGTGAAGGTAAAACAAACGCTGTCTGGCTCTGTGTCCATGACTAGCGGGTCTCACAAAGCTCTGTCCTTGGACCGGAACTTTTCAAGCTCTACAGTATTGACCACTCTGCAGCGCTTCAAGCCAACTGCTTAGTCCACGATGATGATCTCAAGCTATGGTCAGTAGTAGCAAGTCTTGAGGGCACTGACAGACTCCATACGGCGCTGGACTAGCTGCTCGATTGGTCCGGCAAGTGGCAGCTGCCCGTTAACCACGACAACAGTGCTATGCTACCGATTGCTAACATGGATTCATTCAGCGTATATCACATTGGTCGATAACCTCTCAAGGATGTGCTGCACGAGAAGGAGCTGGGGGTTATCATATCATATGACCATAAAACTTCCCAAGACACCTTGCGGAAGGTCGCAATAGCAAACAGCGTACTGGGCGCGCTGCGGAGGTAGTTCTCCTGTTTCACTCCGGCAATTTTCAGAACTCTGTTCACATCACATACCCGCCGGATATTGGAGTATGGGTTTCCAGCTACCTATCCTCCCTTAAAATCTGCATGTCACGTGCTAGATTGAGTTCAGCGGTGCGGCTCGAAATCCGTCATGGAGATTCGTAGTCTTGCTTACCTTCTTCGACGCAGAAAGCTGCACACGTTCCCAGTTGATTATGGTCGGAGCCGTGGAGCTCTAATCTACACCAGCATGGATCCTAAGAGGCGAACTTGGGAGTGAGGTACAAAAGCACTTTCGGCTCAACGTGGACGGCTCGACACGAGGCCACAAGTGGAAGTTGTACAAGAGCCGGATACTTCACGTCCGCTCAGAGGCTGTCCTATCAATTCGTGTAGAGAATGAGTAGGCCAGTCTACCGGAGATCATTACGGATACACCGAAAGAGAGAGGTTTCAAACGGCTGATTGAGTGCCATCTGAGGAGTACCGCAGGGCTTTGCTGCTCCTACTGCAACAGGACGAAGCCCAGTGGAATAACGCATCGCAGCTGGTTGCGTCAAACCTACCATGTAACGGCATCGGCGGAGCCGACAAGGGTCTTCTGTTGTGTATTCTTTCAGCATGCTTGACGGCTAGTATAAACGGACACGTGCATGCAACCCCAGACACACACAAAGCCACCACTTCTCTGCCACCCTATTGGTTCATCCTTCTCCTTGCGACACCTTAATCTACGCACCTAATAAGACATTTTTATCGGATTACAACAGTTCGTTTACCGGAGTGACCGCCTTACTACGGCTCGTGTATTTGACCTTTCGTACACAACACTGGCGTCGAGCCTTGCAAACCTACGCATTGGAATTCTATCCTCCTACAGTTTACTGGTCTGATCCGACCTTACGTCTTACTGAAGGCAGTATGGGTCCAGTGGAAAACCCTATTTACCAACTATCTTGACCTACTACTTGCGGCTTCTAACTACACTGAAGGCCAGAAATTGAAGTATCTCAGGTATCTACTCGATGATGATGGACACGTCAATTTGATGCTTTGGAGCTCCAGTCAAAAGATACCCTAAAGGAAAGCCATAGATGTGCTGCACAGGTCATGGGGCAAGCATACAAACCTCTTCATGGCTCGCAGCAACTCCGGCCGACTTACACGGGAACCGTCGGAAACCCTAGCCGGTTTCGTTGGGCGCCTCATTCGCCTGAGCATATTCAACTATACCGAAAAATAGAATCGAAGGCGTAAAGCTAGTGCATCAGTTGGTTAGTGGAATCACCAACAACCAAATTCGGGATGGTCTGCTTTACGAAGACGCTTCCGAATCGACTTGGGATAAGGCTGTAGCATTAGCTCGCCTCATAACATATACGGCCAAACAGTTGCGATGTTTCGCTACCCAGGCAGACATACAGGTTGCCAAGATCCATCGCTCGCCAACCGAATTCTAACCCCACAGAAATGCTTCCGCCGCGGTAGCCTACAACGCAAAGCCAATTTTGTCAAGTGCCCTGCCTTAGAAATGGATTGCAAATATGCGGTAAGCGTGGACATTTTGTCCGTTGTTGTCGTTCAGCATGCCTTTCTCTATTGCATCCTACAGATTCCGTTTCTAGTCAGCAGTTACAGTCCGCTGAAAATGTAGTTGCCATTTATAACATAGGTACTGTGTCTAACTACCGTTCCAATTGTTCAGAACCTAAACTACCTATGCCGACATCCGTACTGTCAAAGTTATTTCACGCGATTGAACAACACATGTTGGCATGGAACTTGGTTCAGCCTCGCCTATCACTATAGTACCGAGTAGTTTTTATGACCAGTACCTATATGACATGCCTATACACCATTTAGTCTATCGATTTGACAGTTATACAAAGGCCCCGATAGAAATACCGTGATTTGTGATGATTGTCTCGCACCTTGGGGCGTGAACTCATCACTTGCTGTGTACGTTACCCGCGGAAATAACCGTCCCTTACTTGGACGCAACGCTATGGTTGTACTGCTGGTCAGGCCGTCTCTATCTCGTATGCGTATCATGGCAATTAACTTATCAGACCTACAGATACGGCACCCGACACTGTTTGAATAAATAATACAGCGCACTCCCTCCTCCGTTCACCGCATATGTCAGGAGTAGGATACTAAACTGGTAGCTATTGTTCATCCACGCCCAATTCCTTTGGCCAGAAGAGAGGCTGTTTCGTCGGCATTACAGCAAATGATTGCAGCTGGTCTCACTGAACCTATTAACTGTTCTGATTGGGTTCGTCCTATGGGTACGGTCCTTAAGAAGGACGGTACATTGAGAATTTGCAAGGACATGCAGGCCCAAAATTGTCAAATCGTGGTAGAAAAGTTTGTGCCGTCAACCGCGGGTGAACTACTAGTCAAGCTAGCCGGGGCCCGATATTTTTCAAAATAGGACCTTAGGAAGATTTTCTTTCACATGCCACTAATTAAGGAGTCAAGACTGCTGACCGCATTTCTTACTATGGATAGACTCTTTCAGTACAATTCCTTGCCAATGGGCTTGAGTTCAGCCTCAGCAGCTTGGCAAAAGTTGATAGTTCACACACTCGCAAATGCACCTGATGCAATAGTATACATAGACGACCTCTGCGTATTTGGTGGGACCCTGCAGAACACGATTCAAGACTGCATGCTGTGTTGTGTCGACTACATGCTCTTAACTCCCGATTAAACCACTAGACGTGCAAAATTAATGCTAGTGAAAGCGAGCCCTTGGGACACAGCATAACTATTGACAGTATGAAGCCGGGTTTTGACAATGCGCGCACCATCACCGAGGCTCCTAATCCCCAACACTCCACTGACGTAAAGCATTTTCTAGGTATGTATTCTTACAACCTACGTTACTTGCAGAATTTCACGAAGATTGATGAGCCACTGCGTGCAATGACAAAGAAGAAAAGCGCATTTGTTTAGGGTCACCCCAACAAAAGGCCTTTGATGAGATAAAACACCGTATTGCCTTCACAACAGTCATGGCGATTTTCGACACCACGTACCAAACGACTTTTCGTACTGATGCATCAAACGTTGGGTTGGGTGCTATGCTATCCCAAATGCAAATTGGGCATGAAGGGTCTATTACAAACGCTTCCAGAAAACTGGCAGCGGCAAAGCGTTCTCACTCTGCCGGGGATCAAGAAGCCATCGCCTTCGTTTGGGCCTGTGAGAAGTGGGATTTGTTCTTGTTCGGAAGCCCATTCACCCTTCGTACAGACCACGCAGCGCTAACTAGCTTGCTTACTCAGGGAACAAACTGCATCAACCCACCTTGGATACCTCGCTGGTATGCACGATTGTTAACCTACGTTGTTCAAATTAAATTCCGTCCCGGACGCACAAACCAGATCGCGAATGGGCTATCTCGACTGCCACTCAACGAAACTGAAAATAATGAGGACGAAAATGAGCGGTTACTGGTGTCTTCCCTGGGTAATGGACCTGTCTCAACCCAGGCTAAGGAAAACTCCAGAAGGGGACTGAGGAAGATGAGACACCCTGCCGCGTTCAGGGGTTCCTGCTAACCGGTTGGCCACAAAATAACAAGATCACAGGCGCGTTTGGTCCGTACTACATGCATCGTCACAAACTTCCATTTATAGATGGATGTTTAATGCGTGGCGCAAAATTTGTAGCTCCTTGGAGCTTGCTACGAAAGATCATGCTATGTGCTCACTAAAGCCACCCTGGTATTGTTCGTACGAAACGCAAGGTTGACGCATGCTTCTGGTGGCCCAGATTGTCACACGAAAGTGAAAAACTTGTTTATGACTGCTCTTCATGCCAAAGGGCAGACAAGTGTTCAAGGCCGGTTTCCTCCCCCATACAACTCATTGACTATCCTATTCGACCGTGGGCCAAGGTAGCTCTTGACATCATAAGTCCATTTAGCTCAGCGCCTCAGCATCAAAGGGAGTGTCTGGTGGCAATCTGCTTTTACAGTAGGTGGCCGGAAGTCCATTTGAGTGGAGACGTGACTACTGCCAGCATTATTCGATGGCTGAACTACATGTTTTCCCGCTTCGGATCACCAGAGGAGATAGTGACGGACAACAGGCCGCAGTTTACACGCTACGAGGTTCTTTTGTTCCTTCAACTGCACGCTATCCGGCACTCACGTACAACGCCGTTTACTCCAGTGGCAAACAGCATGGTAGAGCGGTTCGATCGATCCTCGAAAAAGAGTATCCAAACTGTTCGCTTATGTGGTACAGATTGGGCAGATGCATTTCTACAAGCACTAGTTTCTTACCGAACCGCACCCCACCGAGCCGCAGACGAAACACCAGCTGAACTCATACTTGGGTGTTCCCTTCGGACAAAGTTGAATGCCGCACTTTCTATTCATAAAACCAATAATTCCCATGAGGTAGATCGTCGCCGTCGATATCAGACCACGTACCGGAAGCTTACTACTCCGCTCCAGCGCAGAACATTCGCTTGAGTGAATGTAAACGCTGAAGCAAAAGGACAACCCACGGTATCCGATCCGATAAGAATAACGCATGCATGTGGGCCAGGCACCTACCGGTCGCACAGTAAATGCCCGGAGATTATTCACAAGTATCAGATGGACGGAGCATGTGCCACAAACTTCACTGACGAAACTGCGCAAAGCATGTAGCTCTGCAGGACCAGCCGAGAACAAAGACGACCAAGTCGGTATGGTTTCAACGCATCATATGCTTAAGTGGAGAGGTGACGTTGTGTTTTCTATCCGCATTCTTAAAGACTATTCTAAACAGACACGTGCACACAACCCCAGACACACACAAAGCCACCACTTCTCTGCCTCCCCATTGGTTCATCCTTCTCCTTGCGACACCTTAATCTACTCACCCAGTTAGGCATTTTTAGCAGATTACAGCAGTTTGTTTACCGGAGTGACTGTCTTACTACGGCTCGTGCAGTTGACCTTCCATACACAGCAGTCTCCCCTCCTGCTAGCTACACAAAATGACCTAATGAAAAAATAAAATTAAGTGCGATTAGGTCAAAACTGATCAAGCTCCAAGGATGAGGCTGATCATAATTTCAATTTGAAGTTCAGTTCATTTTAAGGCGCCGGTGGGGCTAGAACGATAGGAGGATCCCTTGTGTGTTCCACCTAAAGTGGAGCGCTGAGCCAAGAAATAATAAAATGCCCAGAGTTTTGATGGACCTAAAGTGGACCACCCGTATCGCACCCTGGCTAGCCGTTAATGTCCACCTTTCCTGCTTTAGCAGTCCCTACTGTGGCAGGCACGTGTAGTAATAAAAGGCTAGAAAAAGTGGTAATATGTGCACTTGAAATATTTAAATAATATCAATTCATGAAGCAAAGTAGAGAAAACTACATAGATGTTCGAGGCTGTGAATGGATCAGGAAAAGGGGACGGTTTCGTGTTGCCAGCTAAGGACGTCAAGTTACGCCATCAAACTTCTTTAACTGTTGCTTCCTTGATGACACTATCCAAAAGCATGTTCCAATGCTCGATGACTTCGAGTGACAGTGGGATTTCCGCCGTTATCCGATCGGACTGCGGTTCGTCCAGCTTAATAGAATGAACGTGTGGAATAGACAATCTAGCGGGACTGAATAGCCAACATAAGTCTAGACCAACATGTCCTGTCAAGATACGGTAGGTTAGAAGTAGGTCTCCTCTAGGCATTCAGGAGTGCATTGAAGGCATTCCCAAACTAAGCAGACGCCTGGGTCAAACTCGCTATTAACGTGAGGGTTCGACCCCAACAACCAAGTAGTTCGTCGGTGGACAACCTTCGCCCATTCGAATAACGGAGCACGTTGCCTGATTTATGGGCAGTAACCGTAAAATAGACCCGTTCCAAAACTTATCCAAGGCTCGCTGAAATGCTTCGGAACCCCCAGGAACATTGCAACGTTCCAAAGCTTTTGGTCATTAGTAAATATCTGCGATGGTACCTCAAGTACCTTGGGTCGATCATTCACATAAATAGAACAGCGCGGTATAAGGACCGAGCCCCGCAGCACGCCAATGTGAACAGCCTACCTAAACAATAGGCCACAGCGTACCCGTACACACTGTTCTCTACTATCCAAGTAGTCACCCAATAAAGAGCGCGACCAGGTACCCCGTTAGAGGTCAGCTTTTGCGCGAGCCTCAATTAAGATACCTAACCAAATACCTTCAAAAAGTAGACGAAAAACAAAGTCCAGTGCGTGGTCGTTATCCGCTGAATACGCCCAACTTTCGCGGGTCACCATAAGTTCGTCAGACAAGAAAATCACTTCCGCAATCCAGGTTTTACATTGCTAGGTGGCTTAAATCTACTCTGATGACTCTCCAGTGAAACGATCACCGGTTTCGCGAGAAGTTTAACTATTACACCTGTCAGAATAACTGATCTGTAATTTACAGGCAGGCTCCTGTCCCCATTTTTGAAGATAGGAAATCTGCCAGCTTCCCTCCATTCTGAAGTTAATGCGCAGCTGGCAAGCGGTTCCTGAAACATCGTAGTCAGCGGTCCACTTAGTTCCGCAGCCAACTTGTGTAACAGTTTCTGCTGAATTAAACCAGGCCCAGAGGCGTTAAAATGGTTCAGCCTTTGTAACAGCCTACCAACTTCCGTGTCCACCAAAATTAATTCTTCCGGTTCCGAACCCTCTGAGATCTTGCAAACCAGCTCAACGCCTGTCAAAGTGGTTTCCCTTACGAACGCTGCTGCATATTACTCACTAAGTGCGCAGGCCTTGTCATGGTCCGTATGGGCATGAGTACCGTCACACGTCAACACTGGAATTGACGTGTTCCAACTACAGCGCCTTTTGGCATGTGCGAAGGATCTTTTTGGATTCTCCGAAACTTCGTCTGATACCCCTTTCCCGGAATTGAGCCTAGTATTCCTTAGCCTTAAGCTACCTGTCATAAGTATCGGTGGATGGAGCATCGCGGTAAATGCACCAACATTTTGACCACTTTGTGAGCAGATGCCTGCTAATGGCCTCTATCCAGAATGTCTGCGCTCCTGCATCCTTTCTCCTTGTGACTGGGATCAAGGGAGATGAGACATCTGTAAGGTAGGAGTTAAAGTTATCCAATGCAGCTTAGACAGTATCATCGCCTGAGATCTCACAAAGGAAACCCGAGTCATTGGCTCCCTTTGATTGCTAAACTGCGTGCCACATGTTCGGGCAAGTCTCTATTTGGTAGTGTCTAGACGGCGTACAATTGGACAGCAAACAAACATGATCAATGGAACCCAGTAGAGGTCCGTAAGTAACGGCACCAACAAAATCGAGTGACCTAGCAAATAAGGGGTCTAAACTAGACTGTACTTGGGCGTCCATGTACCTATTGGAGAGGTCAACGAACTGCTGCAACAGCACTTGGAGCGTAAGCTCAAGCAGCTTGGCGTCGGATGTACCTGACGCTGGGTTGCAAGCAAGGTCTGCCCAGTAACCTTCCAGGAGGTTGGGGTTGCTCGTCATCAAACACCTGTTTGTAGACTGGTTGCGAAAATGTCTAGTACCTGCTTGGATGACCCCACAGGGCTTCTATACACAATTACAACAATAA
The DNA here is from genome assembly GCA_944474145.2 of Dicrocoelium dendriticum. Classification (NCBI taxonomy): domain Eukaryota; kingdom Metazoa; phylum Platyhelminthes; class Trematoda; order Plagiorchiida; family Dicrocoeliidae; genus Dicrocoelium; species Dicrocoelium dendriticum. The sequence continues at coordinate 38,653,351 of OX104069.1, forward strand.
CCTGAGCCGAGGATGTGCTAACCATATCCGACAGAGCTACAACCGTTTTGTCCGCCGACTGAAAGAAGCAAGGCATCAAAGAGTCGTTTACAGCTCACACACAGAGCGACGCATCTCCCTGCCGGCCGGCGGGGCGAGCGCATCTACATAGTGCGTAGTCAGCTAGATATACTTCAACATCCGTGGCGGCGTAAGACAGTCAGCCTTTAGTGATGCGGGTATATCTGTATGAGACACATCTACAAGCAGGCATAACTCGTACAGCTTAATCCTCAGGCTGCGCACATTCCTTAGCGCCAGCTGAAGATATTTGGTACGTCCGGATCTGGATCGGGCGTCGCCAGATAGGCAGTGGTAAGGCGAAAATGTACCGCCGGCTAAGCAACCAAAAAACCGCTAACCGGAGACGTTGTTCACCGGCCGCTTGCCTGTTTTTGAGTCCCTTGATGGTCCCCCTTAACTTCAGCCGATGGGCCAGGGGAGGATCTAGATAAACACTGATATCAGCAGCTTCCAGCTCAAAAACAAATCGCATGACAGCGTTGTGTTCCTCCGAGGTGGAGAGTACAAAACGAAGTAGCCGCGGTCGTGGGTTCAGTGCATTACCCTGGACGTGCCCATTCTAAACAACTTCCTGGCAGTACCGCTTGGAAAACCAGACGGAAGACTCTGCGTTACGCACCTTTTAGACCACAAAAGTTACGTAACATGAGATCGGCAGGAAGGACAGCAGTGGATTCAGTCGCGTTACGGAATATAACGTTCTAACCGTGAAAGAATCACCACAACGAGGTGTATTACCCTCACGATTATTTGCTTCGGCACTTAGAGTAAGTGGGTTTACCACCGGTGATTAGACTGTCCTTATCCTGTCAGATGAAGTAGCAAGGACAGTGCATGTTTTGCGCTCAATTGTCGATGCCTCATTATTTCCGAATCACTGAGTCCACCGGTGGCAGGTTTGGTCTGCTTTTTCCTTGATAACGAGAGCAGGATCTCGTGAGGCTTTATCGCTTTTAACAGAGTCAAGCAAACCGCCAGAACTTACCTTATTGATGAGAGCCGAAACATACAGCATCTTTGACTGACAACTGGTGAGTGAGGGTATCTGCGCCCTTGCACGACGGTCAGACGGCTTGACAAATAATGATGCCTGGCAGGTTTTCGGTGCTGAGACCGTTACAACTTCTTGTTTAGCAGAGAATTTACGGGTTATGCGGGCTGTTTTTCGCTTTACTCTAATAGACCCTTGAACCACTAAATCATGGTTGATTAGGGCAGCTTACGATAGGACGTCCGAAGCAGCTTCATTTTTGTGGCCCTCAGCTATCTGGACGGGAGACACATTGATTTTTGCCCCAAGTTGATCACCAGTGTAAATGAGCAAACATGCGTTGTCGGAGACCGGAAGCTTAGCCATGAGCCGATCAAGCTTAAGGTGAAGATCTGAGAGTAGCGAGTACGAACGCACTACATTTCGCAGCCGGGTATCATGAGGTTTGTCGCTTGTACGGAAGTCCGCGTGGCCTGCCGCCGGCTGTAGTAACTGTTACAATGGTAAAGCAAAGTTTCGCTGGCCAGCGCTGCGTACTGCACGGTATTCGGGCCCGCGCAAAGCTGGTGTTATCATCGCTTGCACCCATCGCACTGCATACCATCGGAATCGTCATTTACTGGCATAGTGCAGCTTGAACTGCCGCAGAATGCGCTTGCCTCAGCACCCAAGCTAAGTGGAGCAACAGCCCCAATGCAGTACGGGACCGACATAGTGAAAAAGAGGGTGGAACTATAACCCATATCCAATAGTAAAACGACCTATTATAACCCATATCCAATAGTAACATGACCACGGCTCGGCCACATGTTACGCATGCCAGCCCACCGACTCCAGCGACGTGCGTTGTTTGCGCGCCGGGGTGTGGATGGAAGAAAAGGAGGGGTGGCCAAGCGATGACTTGGTCGAGTGGAATGAAGCCCCTCACTTCTGAGCTGGCCTCGGTTGGAGCATCTCGGCTGCCTGGTTGGGGCCCGAAGGACGATGAACACGTTTGGCTGGATACACTTGTTGATGTGGCTAGAAGCCGACCTCAGTGGCGTTCGTGCTGTGAGTTCCTTTGTCCTACCCCATCCCTCTTTGCCCCCTCCAAGCACGATCTCACTACAGCCTAATACAATTTTGCATATTAAACCTTTTGACTGCTGCATAGTAGCCGGCTGTTAGCTTACAGGAAGGATGCCCATCCGGTACTAGTAGCTCAGCCGGCTTGCACTAGTTGCGCTTTTTTATCCACTTTTTAGGTATTGCGGCACAGTAGTTGAGGTGTTTCTCACCTCTAGCTAACGTGTATGATGATGATGCTGAGTAAAACGGCCTCAAGTAGAGGGCCAAAACAGGGTGCAAAACGAGTGTGAAACTGAGAACAACCGGCAGATTTACCAGTAGGCGCTAAATGGGCTTTGACCAGGACCACTTTAAACGATTCAAGACATCTCGTATCAGAGAAAAACTGACAATACTCACATCCCGTTTCAAGTGTTTATTCAACTACCGTTTTCCATAATATTGTAGCTAAAACGCTTGATCAGTATGGCACACAAAAATTGAGTTACCGCGTAGTACTCGCAGTAAGCTAACTAGATCAGGTTCCAAGGACCATGCGGGCTGCCACTTAACGGCCATCCTGTTTTGTTTACCGGTAAGCCAACAAGAGGTCTATGTAAGTAGGCCTAAGCCCCTAGGCGTGCATGTTGTAGTTTATCACCTTGATCCACAAGCACCCTGGTCGCCAATTTTTGTAAATTTTCTTCATAGCTCTGGTCAGCTCAGTTTCCAAGGACCAAAATAGGCTCCTGCCTAACGATTGTCCTGTTTCTTGCATTGGAAAGCAAACCACGGCACCCAGTGCTTCGACTTCTGATTCTTCTTCCTTGACTCTGCAAAAGAAATGCAGCAAAGACCAGAGCAACCTTGTGCTTTCGCGGAGCATAGACCGCGCTCCCTAATACAGTTGCCACTGAATTTAAAATAATTCAGGAATGATGACTTGGCAATATTTCCAGGCCGTTTTTAAAGGCTTTTACGGTGGCGTTTACAATTAAGGCAGAAGGTTGTTTATTCCAAGTATGTACAACACGACGTGCAAGGAACTTGGCCCTAACTTCCAACCTGGACTTCTGATGCTTGATGTTAAGTTCAGGCTCCATAGGTGGTTGGATGCAGCAAGTACAAACAAAGCAGCTGCCGGGTCCCACTGAGGCCCTTTATAACCTTGAACGTTACTATCAAGTCAATTCGTACCCTGCTTCGCTCCAGATAATTTCCCGCACTGGTTCTCCATCACACTAGTTGACAGGTTTTGTCCCATTCTTTGCGGGTCACTTCCTTCCTGAGATACGGCACCCATGCTTGCATACCGTACTGTAGGTGGGGTCGTGCAACCACCCTATATAATGAGATGAACACCTCGGGCTTAGTGTTGCACTACATTCACTTGGGGCGGAATACTTTCTGCAGCGCTTCAGTGGCGGCATGCCTACACTGTGCTGAGGTTGTAAAGACATTCGTTAGAATCATATTTAAATCTCAAGCCTTATCCACGAACCGTAATGTCAGGGAGCCGGCAGTAGTTTGCACTGTAACCCCATCGTTGCTGCAAGACAACAACGGACTTTACCAGCATAATGAGCTAAATCCTACGAGAAAGATCATCACGCTCTGTGCAAAGCTCTTCGGAAAACTTGCCGCCTTCACGTTTTACAGGGTCTGCAGAGACGTAGCAATTAATCTCGAGGAGCGGAGCCAAAGCAATGATATATGCAAGGAACAACAGTGGATCTGAGGAACACACCTGTAAGCGATGCTCGCATTAGCGCAGAAGTCACCTAGCATAATTCGGAATGTTCTTTTGCAAAGAAATTCCGCTACTTAATAAAAAACTGCTGCGTTGTCACAAAGCATGATAACTTTTCAAGTAGGAAACCGTAGTTGACCGAGTCCAATGCCTTCTGAAGTCTAAATAGCAAACTTTGACGAGGTGCCATCAACAAGACAGCGACTTAGCTCATCTAAATAGGAAAATAGATGGACAAGGTGTGAATTCCGCTTAACGAATATGTGCTGCCCCGCTCCTAGCAAGTCATGGGCAACTAAGTGCCAACAAATCCGATTCGCGTTTACCAATTCATTTGTGACTGCGGCGCCAGTTACGTAGGCAGGACCGATAGAACATTGAGTTCCCGAATGAAGGAGCATATACCTAAGTGGGTTCAACATTCGACCGTGCAGGAAACTGACCAGAGTCAAGCTGCTTGTCTGCGTAAGCCACCAGCCTCTTCGATCGGCCGACACTTATTGACCACAGGTCACCGAGTCGAGGTCAATTCGGCGTTCACAATCCTAGTACAACACACCAATTCTCGCCTCCTCCGTTTCGCAGAGGCGATTGCAATTAACCGGATTAAGCCGATGCTTTGTGTTCAGAAACAATTATCGGTCAGCATTAGACTGCCCTTGGGATAGGGAGGATAACCCTATCTTACTTATCACGTGTTGGTCTATTTGTCTGTTTGTATGTATGTTTGGTCGCACCCTTCACTGAATAAATATAATTGCGAGTTATTGTTAAAGGCACTGATGAGACAATACGAAATGCGTGCATTTGCCAGTCTTCGTGTTCTTACTGCGGTTTTCAAATTACTAAAGGGAACTAACTGTTTCAAATTTCTAAAAAAAATCCGATTCATACTAAGGTTTACTAAGCAGTTGTGCATGACTCTACCAGGGCTGACTGGCCAATAGTTTTCAGGGACGGATTTAGAGCCCCTCTGTTAATTGCTACAACATGTGCCTCTTTCCAGCGCTGCGGCAGCCAACTATCCTGAATTTACATGTTGGATAATGCAAACACTGGGTACTGAAGTACTGTGCCAAGTGGCTTGATGATAGCAGGATGCACATTATCATGTCCAAGTGCGTCAGGACCTCGAGAACCTCGGATGCACTTAGTGGGGCGTCTGACGTTATGTTAGCAACTTAGGGACGAAGCTGTGAGGAGATACGACAGTCGCTATCAACGCGGTGTACTTTTTAAAGGTACGCAGCAACACCTGTAGCTTATCAGCATCATCTGTTGCGTGGCAACGGCCCCCATAAATAAATAAATAAATAAATAGTTTATTATCGTCATTGTGAGGCACACCGTCAAGAGCGTGATCATGGTATTACAGATGTGTATGGTCGGCAATTGCACAAATTAGTACATTTTGACCCATAGCATAGGGACTTATGTGTGTGTGGAGCTGTAAAACTATGTTTAACTGTGTAGTTGGAAGGGGACATGCTGTGTGCGTCGGTAAATGTGACTGTGTGTGCTTTTGTTCGTTGTGTTCGTCAACAAAGGCGGGATTTAATGGAACGCTTTTAATCGGATGACGTTCGTGATGTGTGAATGATCCTCCGGTAAAGGGAAGAGGCAGTGACTTTATTTAGTGGCGAGTCACATCCGCCACGTTACAGTGTTGTTAAACGGATACTTGTGGATTATTATAGGAAGAACGCTTGACAGGCGAAATACCACCACATCCTGGTACACTGCCGCCGAACCATTTGCTGGAACGAAATTTACCCGAACCTCTCAGCTAGCACCACGAGGTTGTTCGGCAGGCCAGCTACCATAAATAAGTTACCGACGCTTCCTCTCACAAGGGAGCCTGCGCTTGAACATAACCCAAAGACCATGACCCAGGCCGGGCGAAGGTTGAAACTGTGCGTTTTCTACCTTCCGTTGGCTCTTTTGTCATCCTCGTACTATTCTTTATAGTAGTTAGCACTATTCCTGCTGTACAAATATGTTCCAAAGAACTGTAACATAAGCCAAGGCTAGTCGCGCTAACGTCAGTGGTCTATGCAAGAAAGGTACACACAAGAGTGCAGCAATAGACACAGGGACCACTGCTACAAAGCAACTCCAAAGAGACAGTAAACTCACTACTTCAGTACTCTCAGTAGATTTGAGGCAATGCAATGTAGTACCGACAGATTCACACGTTATGTCCCAGGGGTTCGACTTAGAAGCTTCTTAGATTGCGCCACGCGAGTCAAAAGACAACGCACCGGACGAGAGGTATATTTGCGAAACACTGTACGGGCCGACGTGGGTATGAAAACAACTTGATTACAGCTCAAATCACGACTGAGTGCCAATTTAAATTTATCGATCTCAAAGCATCACGGGAGGTGTGAGTGGTATGAAACAAGCGGTAGTAACAAGTGTCCTGCAACGCAGAAAGACCCTAGTCTGCTTGTACCTGAGACTGTTCTGCTACAAGGCACGCGGTTACTTGGGGAAATCGCGCACTTACCTTCCCGAACAAGTCTATTTGTTTCGTTTCTGTGCACATTTGATTTTGGTCTGACCTAACATCATAGACAAAATCATTAGCTAGGTTGCGCGCTTTATACCTGCTATTTTGGATATACAGAAAACTGGAATTTATCAACGAAGCAGTGGCAAAAATTTCAATGCCGCCTTTCTGTCAGATATTCTAGTACTATGGACCCCACTGCATTGCAGGCAGTCGATAAACTGCTATCCACCATCTCAGTAGAGATCTACGACTGTGCCCTTTGTACTAATAATGTACTAGTATTCAATGTGCCTGACAGGGTTCTGTTGGACAAGCTAAAGCGTCTATTAACAAAAGGTCGTAGCCCTGCTATTGACAATTCATGTGTAAACGGCTACAAAAGAGGAATAAAAATCGATCTCGTTCGACGGTCCCCAACTTCAGCAATAAGGAGCTTGCCAATTTTCCGCACGTAGAAGCCTGAAGTCAGGCTATCACCCAAGCTTGGACAGATTCTAATGAAGCCTGATGAAACACCACTGCAACCGATACTTGTACTGTCCAGTAAAGCCTCCAAGGTCCAAACAGCATATGGAGCAAGTTTGATTGCAGGCATCGCCACCTAAACCAAAAATTCGCATAGCGTTGACTTGGATTTTTCTCTACAGACGACGCCATTAAGCACCTTACAGGACTCATTGCCAAATAGCTGCCAACTCGTTAACAGAAATAAGGCCACCAAGACCGTCAGTTCTCGTATAAAGCCTTCGCAAATAACCGAATTCCCGGAGAAAAATCTCTATTTTCTCGGTTGACTCCGGCGTACGAGTTACTGGTCATTTAAACTTGCCTAGCTTCCTGCCTGATGACCTGAAGTTGCTGGATGCTGCTGCAGTGACACCACTTACTTGGCCCTCACCGATAAACATCAAACGCGGATGTGCGCAAAGGTAAACAAGTCTTCTACCTTCCGCCTAAGCTACGACAGCTGGACTATTAACAGACCATACAAGATTCACACGATATACCCCCGATGCATCCTAGCCAAACCTGGGAACAGGTTAGAAATACGCTAACCCCACTTGCCTCACAGCTTGAACTCATAAATATTTCCAGCAGAGCACCAGCACCCAGAAAGTTGTACATGCCGGAGACACGAACCAAAAGTGCGCATGAGCTGAGTTACAACATTCTCACTATGGCCAGGGCTCATATGGTTCACGTCATGGCCTTAATACATATCGCCATGCCAAAGTGACCTGAAGCCCATGCGCCTCTTTACCCCGACTTTTAACGCTTCGCACACCGTCCTCAGGGTTTTCACCTACGACCTAGCCATTCAACCTGCCCTCCCACACACCATCGCACTGTACACTGAATATAAGAGCGTGTTACTATGCCAATTGTAACTATAACCGACGCCGGGTACCCTCTACCATCTAGGTATTAATAAAGCACTCCGAGAAGTGATGCAGCAGGCCATTCCACCCTTGTTTGCAAAAATTAATCGACACGCATTACAAATCTTCCAAGTAATACTGAACTTCCCAACACGTCACCACGCAACCTCGTTCCATTTTTATAAGACATAGTAGGCTACGACTCGACATAACTCACAGGACTGTTGCTCTCTTTGTTGCTCCCCATTATCCGTACAGTTTCTTAAATATCCAGTAGATGCCCCTAAGAAACTGCTACCAACCCTTTCAACACCTCCTACAGACGCCGGCTCAATAAGAAGCGTCCAGTAATAAATTTAGTAAACAAATTTTTATTCGCGACAAAGCGAGGCAGATCTTTTGGGCACGAACATACTGCTCGACAGTCCATGTGTAGGCTCGGCGGCCCATGTCCCATAATTCCTTAACCACGGGAGGCTTCTGCCGCATAGTTAATCCGGCTCGTACCCTCAAGACCCTCTGCGTCAAACTGACTTACCAGTGACACCGTCTAAATCCAACTTTAAGTGGTTCGCTTGATCTGTTGAAGCTCCGTTAGGCTAGGTCATTCCACAACGGTTGACTACTTGTATAGCTTGTTCAGCAATCCTATCTTTGTTCTTGCGGCAGCATTATCCCTATCAATTAACGCTCCACCTTTGAGAATGTTGTTCCCTCATCAATCTTCCCTCGCACCGCGTCCGCTTTCCGTTGCTGCATAGTTCTGATACCACGTTTCTGTATACGGGTATTCCTTTCGCAACGCTAGTATAAAGACGCACACAAGTTTACAAGACACCATGGCTAGTATATACACACACAAATCGGGTTAGTTTGGTATGGCCTCAGGTCGACAGCTCTCGTCATTTCCTAGTTTCCGTTTAGAATCGTTACTCTCGCTGACCTATTTCGTGCTTCTTCGCGAGTCCTGCGTAAGAGGGTTGAGTAAACTTACCTTAATCATCGTATATCGGTAAAACTCTTGAAGGGTATCCTCTTAGGTCCAACGCCATAAGTGGACAGCACAGACTACCAGCTGGTGCATCCCCACTTCTTGATCTGTATCTCCCAGTGCTTGGAACAACTGGGTTAAAATCTCAAGCACCATCTGAACATCACCTCAACAGTGCTTTGTCCTCCTGCAAGTACTCCGCTCACCTTTGCTGCCGTGGTGTTATGCTCCGTCTACCTCGCCAGTGGAGTACTTCCCCAATTTTTCAAATCCTCATCTGTTTGGTGTCATTATCCCATGGATGTACTACCCGCCTCGTCACTGTGGACTGATATCAACCCTACGCCCATTAAAGGCTTATCTCCTAAAGCTGGATAGCAATACAACATTAAGAGGACCCCAGCTAAAGCTGGCCACACAATACAGCCGGTTGGAATGCCGCCGGAATTTCTTTTCCCTTCGTGTATGCGAACATTGGAACACCCTTCCCACCTACGTTGTTTCTTCCCCCACGCTAACGGTATTCAAAAGACGTCTGGATGATTCGCTTATTCACCTACATTACGCTATATAATCAGCTATGTCCACGTCAAACAAACGCGACAATACGGTGCTCATCTTCAGCTTTTGTGCTTCACCACTTACACCCTGATGTTGTGGAGTATAGTTTCGGATATATTGCAACTGCAATCATCAGTTTACCCCAGTCAAAGAAAGCGGCGCACGAGTAAGCGTTGGTCGTTTCCCTTGTTCTAGATGGCAACAACCAACCTATACGGCCATTGCTTACGTCGAACATTCAAAAGAGACTCACAGCACAATCATTGTTGCACATTGTACATCATTTGTCTCCTCTACATGTTATACCATAGGACTTTGACAATGTTTGTTTCCACGCCTGTTCTTTGCGGCCTTGTTTGTTCCTCATCTTCCCTTTTCTCCGAGGTCCAGAACTTCTTGGAGATCTGGGATTGGACCGAGAAAGAGTTTCTGACCGGTACAGGACATAACCCACAAGGACCTAGGAAGAACACGACCGTAAAACAAATGGATGCAACTGCACGCACTATCACAACCGTTGTCCAGTAATGATAGCTGGACACGAGGCCTTCACACTCCTGAAAATATACATAAACTGGAAAACGCTAGACGCAAGTAACTGATATTCTGTTCCCCTGGACTCTCACCAAGAAGGCTCTTCGTGAAGCTCTCACCCTCCATGGGCCTCAGCCATTATGTCGGCCCTGGCCAAAGATACCTGATCAACTAACAGAAGAAATTGGAAGTCAACTGACTACGGATAATCGAGGGTGAAATCAGTCGGCAAGCTGCTCTGCCAGTTTTACATTAGTGTACAAACGGATTTATGACAGTGTTCCAGGACATGGTGGGTTTTCGCCCGGCAAGCGTTCTACCTATAGAAAGCCACAAATGTCCGATAACAAACAGTCAAAAATTCTGCGGCACATTCAAAAATACAAGCTACATTCATAGACAATTGCATACATATATACACCCATACACCTACATTCACTGTTATGCTAAACATGTACTCTTTGGACGTTTTGATCACACTATGTTAGCTAAACATGATCATGTTTGTACAGGTTTGCCTCGCATTGTCGAGAATAAAAGTTTATTTATTTATTTATTTATATAGGTTGAGCGATTGGTTGACAGTGGTAGAGCACAACATTCGAACATGAGGGATAGTGAAGTTACTACGCCGGGTTTGAGACTCATGAAAATAATAACGTAAAAGGTTCAGTAGGCACATGCTGGAGAAATAGATGGATGAAGAAGTGAGACGGAGGGTCAAAGTTGTGACGAGCATTGGATTTATCTACTACAGCCTTAGCGGGAATACGGTTGCAAAGGCAGCTCTAAGGGACCTAAAACAGAGGAAAAGACAGGGACTTCTACAGTGCGGCAAACAAGTCAAATAGACGTCAGGAAAGGGTGATACGGCGAGTCGGGTTAACTATGAGGAAGAAACTACCATGCCAACTTTGCGATAAGGATATAAGTGGGAAACATAGCCTGCTGCTTGCGGTCCTACTCACCAAACTGCGGAGCTCCAGTGTGAAAGCTAAGTCGTCGGATGACGGTAGATTGGTGGTGCGTAGGATGAGAGAAAAGCCAGAGCCAAGCACGTACGAGAAGTAGTAGAAATATGCGATAGATGGAAGCGGGATTAAAAGAGATTATTCATTAGTGGTTTGGTTCATAGGGTAAAAGTATAAGAACTAACGATGTCAGCTCAGCGATGTGGATATACTTAGGCATCATAGCCTGTTACTCGAGGTACTACGCACCAAAATGCGGAGCTACATTGCAAAAGGTAAGTTGGTGTAAGGTCGTAGGTAGGTAGTCCATAATGGGAGAGGAAATCCAGAGCCAAACAGGTAAAAGAAGTATTAGGTATATGCGCTGAATGGAAGCGAGATGTAGAGAGAATATTCAACGGTATTTTGGTTCACAGGGTGGTAATTATAGAAACAACGATGTCAGCTTATCGATAAGTATATAATTGGGCAACATAGCCTGTTCCCTGTGGTTATACGCACGAAATTGCGGCCCTACAGTGTGGAAGGTAAGTCAATGGAGCATCGGTGCTCGGTGATTGTAAGACTGAATGAGCCAATGCAAGAGATAAGTGAAGGATTAGGACGATACAAAGGATGGTCAGACAGCATGGCCAGATGCTTGAAGTATTGCGCACAGAAGTGCGGAGCTACAGTGTAAAAGCTTAGTCGCTGGAGAACCGCAGACAGTTGGTGCCTATGAGGAGAGGAACGCCAGAGCCAAGAACGTACGAGAAGTAGTAGGAATATGCGATAGATGGAAGCGGTAGTAAAAGAAAATATTCAATGGTAGGTTAATTCATAGGGTAACAAGTATAAGGAATAACGATGTCAGCTTAACGATATGGATATAATTGAGAAAATGGCCTGCTAGTTTAGCTCCTACTCACAAAAGTGCGGTGCTACGGTGTGGAAGCGGAGTAGGTGGGGCATCAGAGGTAGATGGTACTTGAGTGGAGAGGGGAGCCAGGGTCGGAGAGATAAGTGAAGAAGTAAGACGAGACAATTATAAGAAATAACGACGTCAGCTTAGCACTATGAATATACGTAGGCATCCTAGTCTGTTACTTGGGGTTTTACGCAGAACATTGTGGCGCTACATTGTGGAAGGTAAGTCGGTAGAACATCGGCGCTTGGTGGTTCGTAAGGTGGAATGAGCCAGAGCAAAAAGATTAGTGACGAAGTAGGACGGGAGAAAGTTTTAGGTAGGCATCCTAGTCAGGTACTTTAGCTCTTACGCACAAAGGTGTGGAGCTACATTGTGAGATATAAGTCGATGCAGCACCATAGGTAGGATGTGCCCAGGAGGAGAGAAAAGCCAGAGCCAAACATGCAAGAAAAGTGGTGGGATTATACGGTAACGGGAAGCGCGATGAAGAGAATGTTCTATATTAGCGTGGTTCATACGGTAGTAATTATAGGAGAGAACGGTGTCAGCTTGGCGATGGGGACGTACCTAGACAACGTCACTTGGCACTTGAGGTATTACGCACAAAAGCGCGGAGCTACAGTGTGGAAGGTGAGTCGGTGGAGCATTGTTGGTAGGTGGTCCGTAATGGGAGAGGAAAGCCAGAGCCAAACAGACAAGAGATTGTCCGAATATACGGTAAATGGAAGCACGATTAAAAGAGAATATTCAGTGTTATCGTGATTCATATGGTAACAATTATGAGAGAGAACGATGTCAGCTTGGCGATAAGGATATAAGTGGGCAACATCAATTTGTACTTGAGGTCCTACGCACGCCGGCCCCACCATCTAGATGGCAGCCAGTTATGTTGATGCGATTAGCCAGAGGCGGATGTCTCGAGCTAGCCAGATGCGGGAGATTTGTGGAAATGCAGCGGCATTAGGTATCCGCTGGCTGATACCTAGCTGACGGAAGACATAAGGGTTTGTTGGAGGAAGCAGGCAGATGGAAATATTAGGAGTCCTAAAGGAGATAGTTTGGGAAGGCACGAAAAGACAATCATACGTGGTCTGGTCCAGTTTCAAAAAACTCGTCTTCTGGACAGTTAACATGCAGTAGCTTTGAAACTTGTGTGACAGCGGTATTTGCTTATAGAGAAGCGGAACTGGTTTTTAATCATGCGTGCTATTATTGTGGGAGGTATCCTATTCCATAAATGTGCCTAGCTGTAGAGCTAGGAGTTGGAGCGAATACTATTGCGCGTTCTTGATATGATAATAGAGTGGGGTCTATCACGTAGGGGGTACGAAGTGTTGTATGAGTCTGAGACAGGGTTAGTGGGCTCCCATTGGGATTATTAAGAAGCGAATATAGGAAAGCAAAATTGGTTTTTAGTCGGCGCAGCCATAACGGGTCGAGCTTAAATGTGTTGCATCGATCACGGTGACTGAGACTTGATTGCCCCAGGAGGCGTTTTGTGAAGGTACGCTGAACGTTTTCGAAGGTTATTCTGTCGCATTTTCTTAGGTTGGTGAATACCATAGAGCAGTATTCTGGCAGAGGCCAGGCACATGTTTCGCAGAGCGGTTCTAGGCTCTTGTATTGTCATGGCTTTGAGGATGTATCCGATGAGAGAGGGCGCTTTTGCTGCGGAACAAACTACTTGTTCCGCGAAGTTCAGCGAACAGGAGCAGTGAACGCCTAAGTCCCGCACTGTTAGGCAGTTCCCTAATGGCATGTCTTGTGGCATTAAGGTATTGAGTGGCATGGTGCATCTGTAAGTAAGGACATTGCATTTTGCTGCTGTGAATGCCAACTTCCTTGTGTCGCACCATGCAGCTAGGTCTCTTAAGTCGTACTGTATATGGGATAGGGTGGTGTGGAATTTTGACGGATGAAATGATAAGACAATTTTGATGTCCTCGGCAAAGAAGAAGGGTGTCTCATGTTTAAAAACCTGGAACACGTCATTGATATAGAGCAAGAATAGTAGAGGGCCTAAAACATTTTCTGGAATTATGCCACTTTTCACTGGTTTTGGAAGTGACATAAAGTCCTCAACCATCACTAACCGTGATCAAGATGTAGGACATTATAAGAGCCAAGTGTGCAGTTTGCCGGAGATGCCGTATGATTCAAGCTCCATCAAGAGTTCTGCATGTGGCACTCTGTCAAAGGTTTTTGGCAGGTCTAGGAAGATGACGGCTAGTGCTTGCTTGTTGTCAATATGTTGAGTTACGTGGTTGAGGAACTCAAATTGGCAGGTCTGACAGGCTTTAGACGGCAGAAATTCATGTTGTTGTCGATTGACGAGGTTGCGAGTGCGCGGGAAGGTGAGCATGGTTTCTTTGACTATTCGTTCCAGTACTCTTGTGTGTGGCTGACTACCATTTTGTGTTTATGGGTGACGGTGGCATGTTTCCAGGTGACTATATAAATCACGCTGGTCATGAAAAGCATGAATAGGTTGAGAAGTAGAATTGGTATCTTCTGGCCACCGAGTATCGGCAGTGTAGAGGGGAGACCATCAGGACCATGATGTGAAGACCACTTGAGTGAGCTGATTACTCGAGTGATAGAAGGTAGGTCAAACTTAATAGTGTCATGTGAGTCATTGGTGCGCCTAGATGGCATAGCTGGTGAGGTTCCATTAGCGTCAGTGAAAGAATTGCTGAAGTATCCGTTGAGGGTCTCACATATTTTGATGGATCGCTAATAACGCATGTGACAGAAAGTCTCAGTGAGGCAACAGGCGTACATTTTTGATTGCTTCTTTGTCGGAGTAGTTGCGTGAGTGACTTGGTTTTATTGATAGAGTCAAGGACAGCATCTTCCTCGGCAATCGGCTGCTTCCTGCGCAATGTACCAGTTAGTTAGGACTTCGTTCATGAGGACAAGGATGTAGAATTCCTTAGTTTTGGCGTATTGATGGCGCATTTTTGATCTTCCTAAGTACACCTTTGGCCTTGGCTGATTTCGCTGTCATCTTTACGCGGCTTCTGCAAGTGAGTGGGGCGATCACATCTAGGCAGCTAAAGAAATTTAGATATAGGGCGTATGCAACTGCATTTACACCAGTGGATAAAAAGAAGTCCCAGTTCGCAGATGGTACTAATATCGCGAAGCTGTCCCAATTAATGTGGTTGAACATTCGAAACTGTTTGACAGAAGGAGAAGTGGCGCAGTGTGGAGTAGAAAGTGTAAATATGAGTTTGAACACCTTGTGGTCGCAGCCATTTATATTATCTAACATACCAGCAACTGCATCAGAGACGCCTTGCGTAAAGGTTAAGTCTAGGGTGTTAGAAAGCCTGGTGTGATCGTGAACTTGTTGGGTCCAGTTATTTGCGTGGACGGTGTCAACGAAACTTCTGTAGCTGAGTAGGGCAACCTGGTCGTTCCAGGGGATAAGTGGCATATTGAAATCGCCACCCACTAACTTGTGACGTGGGGGCGTTTGGGAGATTTCAGTGAGGAGCTTAGTGAGTTTATAAAAATTTTGCTAGATGTGTGTGGAGGGTTGTATACGCAAACGATAAGGAGGTCAAGTTTACCTCCTGTCGTCTGGATCCAGTTGGAGTCTTCATGGTCACCTGTGGATAGCAGCTCAAAATCCGGTGCAACGAAGTCGTCCCGGACGTAGATAAGGCAACCGCCACCCCGATGGTTGTCTCGCCCTTTGCAGCATGTGGTGTAGCCAGGGATGCGTTGTAGGTTGTCAGAGGCATTTGGGGATGCAACGTTTCTGTGATGAAAACCAGCTGTGGATATGAGCGTAGAATAAATTGGCCAATGAGGTGCATCTTGTGTGCAATAGATCGCGCGTTGATAAGCTGCATGCTGTATGTTTCAACGCAAGGCGAGTTAAAGGAGTTAGATTGTGTGAGGTAAGTTTCACAATAGGGTGCAACTGGTGCAGGGTACATGGAGGTGGTAAGAAAAGATAGAGAGGGTGTATGGGAATGTGAGCATGAAGTGGTTGGGTAGGTTACTGTTGGTGGTATGCCGGTAATGAGACATTGGTGGTAATGTTGACTGTAGAACCTATCCGGAGGGCTGAAACCAACCGTGGGGTGTTAGTTTCAGTGAGCATATGAGCTGTTTGGGGTAATAGAGGGCTGGCGAGAACTCTTGGTGGAATGGGCGAGGTGGGTCGTGTCCTGTTGCATCCCATAAAAAGGGGCCGTGGAGGGCACGGCCCGGTTGTAGTTCTTGGCATCCAGATATATTTTTCGTTCAGGAGAACGTATAACCGGGGAGCGCGAGGTAGTGTTGATGAGGCGGTAGAACATTCAGAAGGGCGTCATCCTTGGGAGGGTGCCCTGTTCCCCTGTGTTTTGAGAGGTTGTGGGGCTTGGTAGCGGGTTGTGCACTTGACGTTTGGAGAGGATAGCGCTTTGTAGGGCCGACTGGGCGAAAGAATACCAGGTGGATAGCTAGCCTTGTTAGTTATTAGGGGAATCACTGCGTTGACGATGCGCAGGCTGCTCCTAGTTCCATTTTGTTGTGCTGACTGGTAGAAAGTCCTCCGTTTGTGAAAACCGCGGCATTTGTTATAGTTCTGTGGCTTGATGGCACCGTTGGGCGCATCGGGTAGGCACGGCTTGCGCAGTAAATGGGCTGGTTGGGTCAAAACCCGCATGGAGGGCGACGTTTGTAATCGGAATGACTTTGGCCTCATGCGATCCATTGGTACAGACGTTGAGGGGTGCTTATCAGCTATCCGCTTATGCCACGAGGACATTGTTGGGGTAGGAGTATCCTTGTTAAGGTGATGCATCAGCAAGGAATGTTTCGTAATACTAGGAGTGCCGTGTTTCTGCTGTTGACCTTTGTTCAAAGTTTGCTGTGTCGCGAGGGCGGTTTCGACCTTGCACGTAGGGAAGGGAAGCGAGTTGATCAGCGGGAAGTCCACATTGATCTGTTCGGAATCTGTGCCACTCACGTCGGCGGCATTACGCAGTAAAGTGTTCATTGACTTAGATTCTGGTAGCGTTAGCTGGGATGAATCCGGAACGTTGGTTCACCTTTTATCTATTAGAGCTGCGGGGCTTAAGTCGGTATGTACCACTGTCGTGGACGCGTGACGCAGGAGGGTTAGGTCCAGATCCACGTTAGTGCTTGTCGTAGAGAAAGCGGTAGCCCTGAGAATCCGCGATGAATCAGGTGGCGCTTGTCTTGCTTTGTTATTAGTATCCGGTATGAAAGGATTTTGCAGCGGCGTTAGAGCAGGCTTGATAGGCATAAGCTCGATGTTTGCGTTTGCTCGGAAGGTAAATCTATTTGCTGTGAAGCGTGTAGCCAATTCTTGAGTTTTGAGGGCACTAAGAATAGGGCAATTACGACTTATCCTGGATTTTATGAGCCGTTTACTCACACAGTATCAGGAGGGATGTTACATGTGGACGTAAGCAAGCGGGTGACTTTCTCCAAAGGAAGTTTGTCAGGATCGTTGAAGATGATCACGTTCCGGACGCGGTGGGCGCGCTCGTTTATCTCTTTAGTAATGGTAATAAGAAGCGCGCCGGCGCCTTTGAGCTTATCAGCGTTGCCATTTTCATTATGGCTGCGAGTTGGGCCAATGGCATGCTTTGCTAGGTTTGCTTTGTTAACGGTCATTTACTTTTTAACAGCAGCTATTTCAGTTGAGGGTGCACTGATTTTGTTAAGTGCATCTTTCAGTGGGTCTATAAGAAGTACACTGCCGGGGCTCAGTTTATTCTGGTTGTCTTTAGCGGCAGACCGTTTGGTTGCCCTAACCGCATTTGCGGTGCATGAGGCAGAGTAGTGATCGATGGAAACTGCGGTATTCGAGTGAGTACTCCTGCGTTTACCACGGATTTTGGTTCGGGCGGCTTTACCTTTTATTCCATTTTTGTTAGTCAGTACGGAATAGCACAGCTTCATAATTCGTGTTCCAGGAACACTGTTTTGCTGCATATATGATCTAAAACCCTTAAAGTATAGCGCGTCAAATTATCAAGGCAACTCGTCAATACGAGGCACACATTTACAGGCATGAGTATGTTAAGCTAACATAGTGTGGTGAAAATGTACAAAATACATGATTGGCAGGTCAGCGAACGTGTGTATGGACGTAGATACGTATATAATTGTGTATGAATATAGCTGCGCAACTAGTGTTTGTGAACGTGCTGCAGCAATGCTGACTGTTTGTAATCGTCTTGAATGTGAGAATAAGTAATTGCCGTCCTTGGGTTGGATAGCGGTTTCTGGGTCTCCATGGGCAGTGACTTTAGTTTGTAGCGAGTCACATCCGCCAGGTTAAAGGGTTGATAAGCGGACATTTGTGACCATTTACAGGCTGAACTCTTCTAGACAACAGCCTACCAAGTCCTAGCACCCTGCCCCCGAACTATTTGCCGGAACGGGGCAAAGCCGAACCACTCAGCCGGAACCACGAGGAGGCAGTTCGGCTAGCCAGCCGCGAACAAAACGCTCCTCCCACTTGCACATACTGTCATCAATTCACCTGCTGTACTTTTCCTGTTTGCTCTACACACACGTGAATCCAGTTTATCGTCATCATGCTAAGGAGTTTGTTCCTCATGAGCATTTTTTTGTTTCTGCCGCTTTACAACTTTTGACTACAACCAATAACATGCAATGTAACGTTTCTGTTGCGCCCCATAATCGTTATTAAGTTTTGACAATGCCTGAGTTGGGGTGCTTCCATGAATTTGGGAATAATATGTTTATTTATTTATAGTATAGCTTTGGATTCATTTTCGCGTCTTGAGCAAGCCATAGCTCATAGCGGGATTTAGCTTGTCTGTGTAGCCTGACTGCCAAGTTCCGCGATTATCTGCAGTCTGGCAGCCACTTGGACCCTCCGGTTTTCTGCAACTTTTCTAATAATCGTTTCACTTCTTTATCATCTGATCAATTCTCCGACGTCATTAGCGGGGATTATTGCAATGCTTACTGCGGTGTAATGGAGCAACTTCGTCCAGCAGTTGGACATGTCCATCATCGCTTACACTCCAACGCCGTTCCAAAGTGGCTTTGGCTTGTTCAGGAGTCCTGTAGATATGCAGTACTATATCACGTAACTGCTTGGGGTTAATGCGACCGGCTTCTCACCAGTCGGGATCCTGCCGCTTATCAGTAAAAACATGAGAACCCAGTGGTCACTCTTACTTGTAAGACCCCCTGCAAGGAAAACTGACAAGTGACCCTGCTTCTTTATTACTACATGTAAGGTTAAAGGCGAGCGGCCAATGCGCCTGCGCCTGGAGAAGTTGACATGCTTGACGAAGACATTGTTGTACACCCATTCCACCAGTTCTACTTCCATGATAACTATCGTGTTAACGGCACGTTCCCAGTCTGAAAGCGGCAGGTTCTGGTCAACGATAAACATCAAGCTGGAAGCAGCTGCCGCTGCTCGATTGTGCCAACTACTCAGCACACTGTCCTTCACTCGCGTACAGGTGGGCCTGCGGTAGCCACAACTAATTATCTCCAGCCGACCTCCAATCTTGGGGAGAAAGCTACTACTTTTATATTCGCTGTCTGAACAAAGGAGGGGCGTCCTAATTCTTATAGTGGCTATTCATAAGTAAAAGAGAGCCTCCACCGACCTGATTTTCTATAAATAAATAAATAAATTGTGTATTCTCGACTAAGCGAGGCACGCCTGCGCAGACATGATCATGTTAAGAGTATAAAATGTGATCAGTTAATGTACAATGGAACAATGGGATTGTTGCATATGTTTATATATAAATGTATATAAGTTTGCATGTAGGCGTGTTTAGCTTTGTTTATGGGATTGGTAAATGTTTCCTGTCGTTTTGCCTGAATGTGTTTGAAGGTGTCGCCAGTGCTTGCTATCTGTGGACTTAAAGCGATTGT
Organism: Dicrocoelium dendriticum; assembly: GCA_944474145.2. Lineage (NCBI taxonomy): Eukaryota > Metazoa > Platyhelminthes > Trematoda > Plagiorchiida > Dicrocoeliidae > Dicrocoelium > Dicrocoelium dendriticum. Next base: position 38,672,959 of record OX104069.1, read on the forward strand.
TCGGATAAGCAGTGGGTGAATATAGTTAGTGGCGAGTCACAACCGCCACGTCACAGTATTGTTAAACGGACATTGTGGCTTTTTATAGGGAGAACGCTTGCCAAGCGAAAACCCACCACGTCCTGGAACACTGCCGCCGAACTAGTTGCTGAAAGGGGGTAAACCCGAATCACCCATCTGGCACCACGAGGAGGTTGTTCGGCTAGCCAGCCTAGGCTGTCTATGCGGAGATTCCAGTCAGTAAGTTACTGACTGGTGCACTTTCTGAAAGTTAGAGCTGCGTGACCGTAACTGGGTCAGCAAGCTTATAGCTTACCTTTTGGTCTTCCCATTTATTCCTTAGGCTAGGGCAATTGGTACACTGCAATCTCAAACCCTTACTTTGTTCCTTCCACACGGGTACTTTTGTTTTGCTTTCCCTTTTCGGCATAAAACCCGAGAGGATAAACAGTTTTTGAAAGCTAGATGTACCCGGAAACAAGGTCCGTTTTGTCCCGCTCCCAATTTGTTCAGGCCTTTATAAGCATTAGTGGTCTCTAAAGTATACTTTATCATGACTTTCACTTATCCTTTTCCGTTAAAGCTACAGCTTTGCTGCATTTATCTTTCTTTTATATCCACTTCCTTTGGAAATGGTCTGTGAAACTTGTTTTAATGTCATCAACAAGGGCGTGAACCAATAAGGTGTACCATGGCCAACCCTAAAACAACCAGCAAGTACTCATATGGCACACGTATGCCACGTACTGTTAACCCAACAAACATCTTTTCTCTGAGTTTCCAAATGGCCGAGCTTTAAACTGACTTGGGGAAGATCCAAATGGTCTTCAACACAATAGAACCTTTTACTGATAGGCTGGCAGCCATAGTGACTACAACGTACCCACGGACTATATGAAAGTTAAGCAAGCAAAGTTTGCTGGGTGGTTCCTTAACAGCGTTTGCACCGTGGTGATGCATCGGCTAAAAGGTCTTAATGTGGTATTGGGTTATATGGTTCTAGACCGTCTGAAACTGCACACCATACGCAAAAGGCTGATGAAAGTGTGTGGCTTGGAACACAATATCGCAATATGCTGATCATGCTCCAAAGCGTGCCTTGCTTTATCGAGCATAAAATATTTTTATATTTATTTATTTACAAGCTTCTGATTTTTAAAAGTCTGTGAAAAAGGGTGTTGGAAATCCAATTCCCCCTTTTAGTCAAGTTCGATAGTCTAAGTTCGGCCCTCAGGTTTCTCTCCTATCAAAGCAAACTTAGAGCCCGCACGAAGTTTGTAGACTTAAAGCTAGAACCAGTAAGTACGGCTTTGCAACGCCGTTATGATAGTCTACGAGAGAGTTACGCATAGAATAGACGTGTTCAGGCGAATTGTGACTGCCGTCCTGCGACTGCGAACCTAAATGGCTCACCTACTGTGGAGCTTGACATTTCGTCTGATACGGATACTGGATTGTTTGATTATGTAGAAGAATTTGCAAACCCTGAGACCAGTACTATCCATGAAGCCTTCTCATACATGTATCAAGTTAGCCAACCTGAGAACCAAATAGGAACCGCCGTAGTTAATACTAAGTGTTCAGCTGCTAATACTACTCAACCCATTATGCCGAAAGGAACTATGGTTGACGGAACTCTAAGGAAAACTTTAAATAGCCCAGTTAAATAAATAAATAAATAGGTATATTTTTACACCTGCTAGAGGCTGCACCCTAGAGGGTTCAGATCAATGCTTACATTAATCCAATGCTCTTGCATGAAAGTACGTAAAATATAAGTGTATGCTCATCGTTTGCAATTACAAATGCATTGGCATTGTTTGGTATACAGCTACTGGGTCGCAGGCGCCCACCTTGACATTTTTCTGGTTCCTTCGGGCGATATTGAGCTCCTTGTTCTTTTATTGTGAAAACTTCGCGGAGGTGTAGTTGTGCCTTTTCTTCTTGAAACCGAATCCAATTCGCCGAAAGTTCACTTTAAATTGATCGCACATTAATTGACTGCTCAGTTGCCCCAATTGTTGTTGCGCACATGGAATAAATGAGTGAAGGGATCATTAGGCATACGAAAAGTTGAACACGATTCCGATAAATGCAGACAAAAATAGAAACAATTTGTTAAGAGAGAATAAATCTTTTATTCTCAACAAGGTGAGGCACGCCTTTACAGGCATGATCATTTTGACATAACGATGCATGATCAAGAATGTGCAAAAATCCGATATGTTTGTCACAGCGGTTTGTGATTGTGTAGGGGGTATGTATGTTTGTCATTGTGCTTGTATGTGTATGTAGCTGTGTATTTTGTGCTTGTAGTTGTGCTGCTCCAATCTTCAATATTTGGTATCGTCATCAATATCCGAGTAGGAGATTGGTGTCCGTGGGGTGGATCGAATTATCCGGATATCCACGGGGCAATGACTTTTTTGTGGCGAGTCATGGCCGCCACGTCACAGTGTTGTTAGGCAGACATTTGTGGCTTTTTATAGGGAGAACGCTTGCCAGGCGAAACTCACCACGTCCTGGAACACTGCCGCCGAACTATTTGCTGGAACGGATTAAACCGGAGCCACACAGCTGACACCACGAGGAGGTTGTTCGTCTAGCCAGCCTGACATGTTAGGAAAATTCTACGGCGATCAAATCGAGCACAGCATAACCGAACCTAAGAGAACAGAGCCGCCGGTGCCTAAAGCTAAATGACGCAGTGTATGGACTATACCACCGAGTTCACCTGAGACGCTGGGGTCAACGACACCAACATTGCAAATAGTAAAAGCGGTGGCCTTAGCGCCGTTTAATGCTGCGCGCGGGAATGGACTGTACAGCGCAAGAATGTTCAGTGTCACACGCGATATATCGTTGGACGCACCTAGGCGTGCAAGCACTGCGGCTAGTGGCATTTTAGAGAATGCACTGCAGGTTAAACGACTGACCAAGCGTGTAACAAAATTGGCGTCTCCCATCAAACTGAATGTAAAGGAGGGTGCCTTATGGTATACTCTCAGAGCTTGCCGTGAACGACTTCGCAATGCAACGGTGCAGAGTCAGCTTACTTTCGGGCCGCTAAAAACTATTAGTTTGGCTGCGACAAATACTAACAACAAAACAAGCTTTAGTCAACGATAACCTAGCGCATCCATCAAAAATCGACGAGCTACATATAAGCTCTTAGACAACCTTACGCCTAAAATTACGAAGGCTCCTTGTGCTAAACGTGCTTGGGGAGAAAACACACCTCGACACACTTATGATGGTTTTGTCGCCTACGTGTGCCTTGACTATATCATGATCCGTAGACAAGCAGTCGCCGCAACCTGGTTGGGACAAGGTGGAGTTCAGCGCACTTGCGTTTAATGTTCCGGATGGCATATCGACGGGCAAGTTTAATAGCACAATGGTTAAAGTTAACGGTATCACGGAAGACAGTAAAAGTTATGCGAATGGCTAAAAGGATCAGCAAAATTCCCAGCCTCTAGCAACCTGAGAGCAAACGATACCAGAAGCTTGCGCACCATAATACTGAATTGTGAGATATTGCGCAGAGATACCCAACATTTCTGTACCGGCTTCTGCTTAACGCTGCACACTTCCTTGAGTACTTTTCACCTTCAAATGAAAAATACTGTTGCAACACCGTACCAAAGCACCTCCGGTTCTGGCGGCTTGAAGTGATAGATCAATTCATTCACCTTTGTAGTTGTGACACCTCTGGTGGTCACATCACCGAGGTGGTTAGTTCGCTTGTCAGCAAAGCCCTGCGGCTTACCAGTGACCTAACCATCTTCGACGTCTAGGCAACAGCCTGTCAGTAAAAGTTAAACAGTTAAACGCTGTCATAAGGCTGGTGTTATTGTGCGGATCAGAGACCCAGCCACAGTGAATTTAAGAAATTAACCGTTTGGCCGTGTTTGACCACCGGTGTGGTGGGAACACCAAGTCCGCGATGATGAGGTCCGCAGGTGGTTTTTGGTAACACCTCCTGGTGGCTCACTCGAGCATTCGCTGAATTAAAAATACACATGACCATAGGTGAACAAATGTTTTCGATGATTCTCTTCAGACCATTACAAGTAAGGGTAAGGGTAAAATAAGGAACGTAAATCGACCCATTTGCTCAAATTACATAGTTCATTGGCAGTTCAGTGAGGGACGATAAAGTTGACCTTTGATCTGACAGGTCAATCGCATGATACCGCGCTTGATCTGTGGTATTGCTGCACGATATCTGAGAAGTTTACCACCTACGGCTAACGTGTATAATGATGGGGCTTGCAGAGTCGTTCATTAGAGCTGGCCAGGGAAGATGTGGGGCATGTAGCAACTTCCTTTGCAAGCATACAGAAGGTTGGAACAACCTAATGCAACTGGATTCAGCTGCCGCGAGCGCACGGAGACGCACTCCTCTTGAGTGAGGCTGTGGTCCCTGTACGTTATTCTGAAGGCACGCTTTAGAACATCTTGGTGTCCAGTGTCTACAATATAGACCAAAACGGTGCTGCTACTGACCTCAGTTCCTCCTTGACGTAACCGGCGTGGGCAGGGCTTGTTCGAGCGTTCGGACAAGAGCCAATATAATTAGCGTCACAAACGCACTTGCATTAATAAATAGCCATAGATGAGGCCAGCTATGGCAGCCTCTCCTTACTGCGTGAATAAACGAGTGGTTTAGTAGAAAATGTACACTTTAGCTTGGCTGCTAGGAATGTCGACTTGGCTACCGCTAAAAGACTTGGTTAGACGCTGGGCAGCGGCAGCTCGTTTAAGAGCTAACCTTATAACTAACTCCTCCTTCGCAGCGGTTAAGACTGGTACCAGCTTGGAATTGTATTCAAAAGCTATTGCAACATACCCATCGGGGTAGTTAGTCTCTGGCAGCGTATTCGTTATAAAGGCTAGCTCTTCATCCAGCGTGTCCTGTGAACAAATTCTACTTGCTCTTGTGGTAAGGTAGTTGACTAACTTTCGCTTAAATCTCAACGGAACGTAACTGGGAAAACTCGTATACTGGCCAACACACGTATCCTTGCGATAGACTTTCCGCTGGATGAATCTGTCTGGCCTCCTAGTCAACAAGGCATCTAGATACGGAAGCCGACTGCAAGTTTCTGTCTCCTAGGTAAATTGCAGTGCTGCGTGGGCACGGTTAAACCGCTGGAGAACCCCATCCAGGGTTGTGCGTTTAGCCATCGCTACAAATATTCTACCCATATAACGGTGGTAGTATTCAAAAGATTTTATCACCGCTTGCAATTTTATTCTTTACAATCTGACCATCAATATCTATCTGCAAATAACGGACAAAATGCGGGTTCCATGGCCGCACCGATTTTTTCCCGTAATCGTTACCATTAAATAGAAATGCTGGCGGCCTTGCTTCATCTCGCAGACTCATCTGTTTTGTCTGAACAGTATCCTGATTTCTAAACTCACTTGGACTTCAGAGGTCTAGAAGATCCAGGCTCGGCCGGCGCGACGCTCTGTTACCCGCACCTCAAGAGCATTGCTGGTCATGTAATCTAGCCTCGACTGACCAGTCTTCTGCTTGCTGATTGCTTCCTGTCATCCAAGACGTAAACAATTTAGGCTATGTAGTCCCGAAGATCAGTGCCCCTCATCTTTAGTGCTTTGCTGGGCGTACTATGTACCTATTCCGGCGCAACGCACTGCAACTCTTACCTAAATTACCTCGCTGGTCATTATGCATGTTTTTCTTCATTAACAAAGTTGAATCCCCACCTGAAGAAGGTCGTTGACATTTCCGCTTTTCTTCAATACAACCTTCTTTACCGACCCTTTTCTTTCCATCCCGTGCTTTCTGTTGCACTTCTTCTTTATTCGACATTAACTTACATATGTTAGTCCTCTTTGACTTCTTATATTCCGACCCATTTAGGACTGAGCGATAATTTTTTAGTCCGCACATCTCGTCCTTCACTCACTTGTGTCCCACAGGTTGAGCAAATGCCCTTTAGGACCTCGCAAACCCCCTTTGCTCCTCCTTCATTCTTAATTGGAAACAATTTTTCAATCGCCGCTGATCCGTGGTCTGCTTACTACTCGTTGTATTTCATTACTTATGCTACCTGTGTATATGAAATAGTTAAATAACGATTACAAGATATAGGGGTACAATAGTTCTGTCATTGTTGAACTTAATCGACTGCCTTCCGGATGCATTTCTTTCGTCTGCCTGTGTGGCCGACTTTGTTCTTTGCCTTCTTTACCCGTAAATGTCACAGTTATGGCATCAAACTCCTAAAGAATCGTCCACAGTTGCGACAATACCACAACACGATGCACAAAGCTCCTTTAACTGGAAACGATGGTAAGCTAATCCGCCGCTTTTACAAGTTACCGGCCGGACAAATGGCTTGCTATCCTGCAAGGATAAAATTTTCCTGAGACCTGAACAAATGAATTCCATTTAGCAAACGATATCTGATTGCGACGAACAAAAATACAAACTTCTTACCTAGAGCTCACCCCTGTTGACCTGGAAGGCCCATTCGCCTGCCGATGCAAGGCCGGAACAAATGGGTTTCGCCATTTTAAGCTACTGGATACTTTCTTTTGCATGTCACATATCCAAAGCACTTTACTCCGTTTTGTCCGTTCATCTGGCCGTAGATACTTTTATTTCAAACCCTCTTTACAAGGCACCCAGGAAGGACCTCCTTCGGGACCCTAGCCCATCCTTCAGGGCACCAACCACACTTCTCATATTTCATTAGATATCCCGTAGAGATTTTCCGTGGTTCGGCAGACGCTCAACACATCACACACACAAATATTCAACTCCGGACCTACCAACCTGGCCCGGTTATTCACTCAGGACAGTAGAGGGCCCAGGAACGAAATAGGCTCTTGCCTAACACATCAACCAACGAAAAATGGGACGCAACTTACCTGCGAATAACCCAGCAAATCAACGTGCAACAGGAAGCATAGCCAGTTACAGCTTGCCATTCAATAGATGGGCGGCAGTGTTTCAGGATGTGGTGGGTTTTCTCCTGGCAAGCGTTCGCCCCATAAAATGTCATCGACGTCCATTTAACAACGCTGCAAAGATGGCGAATGTGACTCGCCACCGAATAAAGTCACAGCCCATAACTTTACACTGGCAGGTCAACTAGCGTCACCATACTAGACAGGTACTTCACACTGGAACTTATCCATCTGCATACACTGTCGTCGCTTCTTTTTTTGATTTCCAACGTATATTGTCGTCTCCTTACTTTCTACGAAATCACCTTTATCCTTAGGTACGTACGCACGAACCTAGTATGTCGGTACACCTCTTGAGCTTGCCATTCAATTACCTTTCACTTGATCATACAGGATTCTTGCTCATTTATTAGCGGAGGTATGATTGCAATATATGGCAGAGCGATTATATCCTTAAAAAGGGGTCCCGAGGTCAAGACAGCCAAATTATTACACACTGCTACCATTTTACAATTTTAAACATGAACGTATGAGCAATTTTCTACTGTGGATATTACAATCGCCATAAAATGTCCGTACAGTTGCACTTACCTGATCATGCCTCCATGGGTGTGCTTCGCGAAGTTGTGAACAAACTACGTATTTCTTTAAGCCGGACTACTTCCAATCATAACCCAGCTGCTAGTAAACAACACCGCGCACAAACACCACAAACAATTCACCTACGGTGAGCCCTACATTTGGCAATCTACATAGCTCTGCTCCACTTCATGCGCGGCCAGGTTGCTGCGCACCTGCTCCATCCTTCAGACTTATGCCGCCGGTCTAGATACATAGGCCAAATGGTCCACTGCTTCCAACCCCGCAATCTACGCATTTTGCAGACCAGGTGAGGATGAGCCACGATAGGTACATTAACCACCTCATCGCCCAACTACCCAATGCAGTGTCTTCTCACTCACTTTCTACAACTACTTCAAATCGCAAGTAGCTATCAACCGCTTCATTTCGTCACACATAAAGTCAGTAGACCCCAAGTGTTGCTTCTCACTTCTACTTATAAATGCTAGGTCCCTAAACAATAAGATGCATATCCTGCGTTCATTGTCTGTCTAAGCCAACCCTGATGAGCCGGGGCCAGATCAAATCGATGCACAACAAGTCATTACTGAGCACCCCGCCCCAAAGTCGGCCCACCCAGTTCCTGCATCTCTAGTTAGCTCAGTAGCAATCAGTGACGTCTTCTCGTCACCTGTTAAACTGGGAGACCCCGACAGTTGCTCCTCACTCATACGTAGCAATTCCAGGTCACTTAGTTATAAGATGCAAGTTTTCCGTCTGTCGGCTGTCCTTACCTCACTGGACGCAGTTATTGTCACTGAAACGTGGTTCTTACCATGCAGTGGCAATGGCTTCCACCCACTTCCTGGATATCGACTGTATATGCAATTTCGAATGCACAGAAAAGGTGGAGGAAGGGCTACCTACCTAAAATAAACTTACCCACCGAGAAAGGAAAGTATTACCACTACAAGGACCATGGACACCATGTGAAGCACACTTGATATCATGAGATCCACAGTATCACTAAGATGCGTTTATAGAGCCCCTGACGTATCACAAGTAAGTAAAAATACACTCGTAGCAACTTACGTGCATGCATCAAACTATCCTTAAGAACACAAAATTGCCGCAGGTGGTCTCCACTTGCCTGGTCTGGAATGGCTCCCACCAGCCGCTCCTACGAAGCATGCTAAGTTACTAGCTTGCATCAACTTGGACGGTTGGGAGCAACATGTTCCTGTCCCTACCAGAGTAAGCAAATATTGGACTTGGTAGTTACTAAGGCATCCCAAAACTAAGAGTATCAGTGGGCCAGGAGGTGCATGGAAAGCGATCATAGAGTAGTGCACTGCTCGTCGTCCATAAAATGTTCCGTCACTAATCCTGCTCAACCAGATGCAAGCTAGCTTCACCGGCAGGGTATTCCGTAAACTGGGCTACCTTTGCCTTATTTATTAGGTCGAGAAATTGGGATGAATTCTTTTATCCGCCTCCCTAGAGCAATCAGATGAAAGCTTTTACAGGGAGATTACTTTATGTCTGGACTGTATGACTTCCGTTACCCGTTTGGCAAGAAGCACATCATGCAACACCAGCTAAACAAATTTGCTCACTAGTATGCGACAGCTACGGCGCTCCTGCTGTAGGACGTTCAACTTTGCATATGCCATGAAGGTAAATGAAATCGCAATCGCATTGTCAGCCAGATATGCGCAGAAACATACTGGCCAAGCACGGGCAGTTAAGCATAGTGCTGATCGAGCCAAGCAACTCAGCTGGCTTATACGTTCTCGCACCGCTTAGCTCGTGCTAAATGTATCCCTCATACAAAAGGGTCATAATAGAATTACCAACGCTCCGCTAGTTATAGGTGAGGCATTCAATTCCTACGTTAAGGAGCCTCAAGGTTTAGAAACTAAGCCAGTCAGAGAAGAGCTGCAAGTGACCTCTAGCCATTCACTTAGCACGGTACACTTTGACATCAATGGTATCCGCTTTGCGATTTTTACCAGTAAGATAACTTTAAACCTTAGTCCAGATTGCATACCGTCCATTCTAATTAAGAACGGAAGGAGGTCATTCTTATACTCCTCCTGCAGCTTTTTACAACCTCCATGCGGTATGGAAATATCCTTCTGCTTGAAAACATTCCATAGTCACGCCGCGTCACAAAGTCGGCTCTTTGCGTGAGGTGTCCTTACCCGCCTGATAAGCCATACATTTATCATCACGAGAGTAATGAAAATGGGTGTTATAAAAGTCTCATGGACTTCTTGTATGAAGGAAATCACGTGAACAAATGACACCATGGAGTACCGAGTGCTCGATCATGTGCCATCTGCCAGCTGGATTTCACTAACATGATCACCGAAGCGATAGACAGCTCAAGCGGTATTCACGCTCTACCTCGATATGCGAAAAGCATTCGATAGAGCTCCGCATAAGCATTTATTACACAGTGTCAAGGCTTATGGCGTGGGAGGTCCTCTGATGGACTGTTTGGGGTCATACCTAACTAGTCGCAATGCAGTTAGTGAAAATATCACTTGTCGAATCCTCCCGGGATACTGCCTCGAGCGGTGTCATACAAGGAAGCGTTTAAGGTCCCACGCACTTTCTTACTTATATTTATGATATCTGCAACAGCGCAAAACACAGCCGCCCATTTTATTCGCCGATGATGTCAAAATTGGCTACGTATCCTACACAGGTACAACCACATCCGCACGCGACATGATACGATAACACCTTCGAGTTTTGGAGTCATGGTGCCAGAAATGGCAAATGAACTGTTCGGCTGAAAATTTGGGTTCTATGACTTATAAATGCTTGGTACCTGATGGGGCGCCGATAGTTACCGGCGTTCCTATTCAGTTTCATACATCAGCAATTGTCCTGGGTCTGCGTTACTCTATACATCTATACATTTTTCAGCGCAAGTGCACTATCAAGTCGCAAAGATCTGACAGTTGAACTTCTATCTAAGCCCTGCATAGACAGTCGGAACACGTCTAGAACTTTACTGCAGTCACTTTCGCTCAAACTTGGTGTACTGTGCTTTCGGATGCATCAGCCTGCGTCAGTCGGACCGCATTTGCTTGCAACAGCCCAACGGCTGTTTACCAAAATGTTGGCCGCAAAATACCAGGCGTTTGGTTAAAGACAGCGGGGTGGTCAGCGCAAGCTCCAACCTCTATGGCTGCGACGTATTGCCCTTACCTTATGCTTCCTGCACAAGCTAATACATTACTTTGTGCGTTGTAACCTGTCCAGCCTTGAGCGGAGAGATGGAACAGCTAACCTCAGAAACAAGAGTATTACTATTACTCCCTGAAGCGCGGAAGAAACTACGCTCTCGTTGCTTCGTATTTGCATACATAAATATTTAAAAACTAATTATATATATATATTTATTTATTAACGACGCTGCTCGGGATCCATAACCCGCAGACTTTCGATTTGGAGGTGCACAAGTTCACGTGATTGGATAATGCCAAACAGCTCTTTAACTCTGTGAATGGGACTATCAGTTATTTGAGACCGGGCCGGATCGAGCATAAACAATTCCAATGTACCCCTGAGTAACATCGTGCGTTATCTATATAAAGCAACAGATAGGTTGGTGAGAGACATTTCTGTCAGTCTTAACTTAAAATCTGGCCTACCCACGTCTGAGACCTTGTCTGGATCACTTGCACCATAAGACTGGAAGCTACGGCTGCCCATCCGAGTATATGACTTACTTCACCTATTTTCCTTCTCGACTGACTCATTTCTAGCTCGTCTGCACACACTCAGGTCCTCTGAACCTATGTGGCAGTAGTAAGTGCAGATGTGGAGGCGGCCTATTACGCCCAGTTAGTACCTTCACCTCTCCGGTTGCCTACTTCGCTTGCCACCTTACTAAGGCGCAACGAAGGCGATAGTTGGCATGCCGCACTTGAGCAGAGTGGCAACACTGCAAGTCCGGTGAAGAGTACCTTTCCATTGGCAACGGTTATTTTATCGGCCATCCACTATTTAACCCACCTTCACTTTGCTCAAGGGAGTATTGCGCAGAAACAGTAACCTTAAACGGCAAAGCTTGCTTACACTCCAGCCTCTACCTTTGAAAATCTGGCTTTCAACCGAGATCAACGGTGAATTTCAAGAAGTATGCGGCAGTCGGTTTTAAAATGGACGGTCCTACATCTCCCTTAAAAGGCGGCTTAAGCCAAGACCCATATTTCCGTATCTTCTCGTGCTTCACTTGAAAGACCACGTTCACTATCCTCTCCGTTCTTTTTCTCCGCCTTCCGTTCATTTATTTTCGACAAGCTGTCGTGAGCCAGGCCTTCTTTTGTTCTTCCCTAAAGCCACAACTTTTCCCGGCCACGGTATTCCTAAGTTATAGAACTCTTTTCGATCTATTTATAACCGACCTTTTCTTATTCAGCATTCGAGTTTGCTATAAAGGCTACTGAGCGCAATGGCAAACCAGCTGGGTTGACGGGTTGTATGCTTAACCATAACTTATCTAACGGTTTCTTACCTCCAGCTTTATAATTATTATTACACCTTAACTAGGTTGCCCTGCGGCTACGCGTAAGTAGACCAAACTTGGTAAACTCTATTTTGCCATACTTCCAGCACCTGAGGCTCGCGTATGTGTACAAATGCGCTGATAGCCGTAGAGTCTATCTCTTATCTGCGCTTATCGGAGTCCAACTGAACCCAACGGTATTACTCAACGCAACTCTTCTCTTTTACTCCCATACATTTTTTACCCGCATGGGCGCTGTTCATCTATATAAGGGAACCATGCCAGCCCTTATCCTCGTAGTGGATGTTAGCATCGCGATGACGTCGTTATTGGAAACAAACCTATGTCCAACCTGACACTACGAATTATGGACAAACCTAGTTTGACACGGTTTTTGAGCCAAATGTAATACTGTGCGTACCGTCAGTTGAGTCACGGTCTCCTAAATCTGACATTTTTCTCTCCAAGTTAGCTTCTCTTAGCCCCATATATCTTAGCTTTTATCTGAGTTGTACATTCGTCAAACACTATAGGCAACACCAGTAGGCTGGTGGTATGCCTAACCAGATCCATATTGGCTCGTCCTTCATACCACTTAACATTAAATATTTCATGTTCTCTGACACTGGAACAAAAGCTAGCTATGTGCCAGTGACTCCTATCACACTGGCTAGCTGAAACTCTCACTAATTCGAACAACTATTCGCAATGTCTTGGGCACCAGTTCAAAATTTATCGTTTAACTAGTTCTATTACCCACCCTGCATCATGCGTAGAGGTGGGTGGAAAACCAGCTCCTATTCCCTGTGTACTTTCCCGTTCCTGACTTATACTATTATTAATTTATGCTCTCTGTCGAACTAACCTAGCTCTCATCAGATCAAAAACCGACGTGATGGCTTATGTGCCATTAAAGCCTTGTTTTACCTTGATGTCACCAATACTGAACCTACAACCTTGGAGACAAAAAGCTCAGAAGGCGCAAACAGTTGCACAGTAAAGCGTCGCAACACCTGGGGCACAATAATGCTTCAAGCCTGGAAAACCCTAACCATAGAAAACAAAGTGCGTGGTTCCCTACCCATGCGGGCTCTAGCAAATTACACGTTTAGAAGCGTTGTGCCATTTTTTGGATGCTCATTTCTTTATTCTTGATAATAGACTTATGTAGCTTATTGGCAGTGTGGGTCCGGATAAGGGGGTGCATAAAATAAGCTACGCTTAATAAATCATGCGGGCTTTATCTAATGAATGGATGGGGTTTACAGGCCCATTCGAGTCAAATAGACACTGAGATGTCCTGGCTCATCCGTGTAGATCAGACTCATGTAGGCTCGGGAAAACATTCATAACGGCTTATAGTAAAATAATTTTAACGCTTTTACTTATACAGTCGTTTTTTTGATCAACTAGCCTCTGAAAACGACACACGAAGTCTTCTGACCATGATCTAATTACCCAGAGTCTCGTAATGTCGCGCATGCAAAACATACTATAGCGCTTTACGAGTGTTTCCCTCTATTTTTCCACATATGTGTCCAGGTCTTATAACTTAAGCTTGGAAAGTGTTTTGCAGCCACTGTGCCGTACATAGTAAGTGCTGCTAGTTTAGAGCTATATTGTACATTTCTAGATATGAAGCCCTATTGAGGTCCTACAGCAATGAGCCACTATTTATAATTTTTCTTATTTTAACCGTATAGGCTTAAAAATGTATACGGCATTGGTGGCAATATATGTGGTTACGGTATTAGCAGTTACTCCAAAACTCAAACGATACCGCAAGTATTGCGGTACTTTTGCTTTCATCATGTACAGCTATCAAATGCTGTTCTGACCAAGATATGTTGTTCATATTGTTTGCAATATTCACGCTACAAAAGTGGTTCTAATTTTGGCTGCGAGTAAAGCCACTTGAGTTTGGCGCTCTAGTTCATCCGTTAACCAGATATATTTGTTATATTCTAGGTTCATGATTTTCAGCTAATTACGTCGGAGTGCTGTCGGCTTTTAGACATATGTTTTAAAAATTTTCATTTATTTGTACTAGAAGTACTTAAATCTCTTTTTGACACTTCTGATAGCATTCCTTTTCTTCTCGCTTTCCATGAGCCCACCATTTATCAGTACCGTGATTTGCCAAAAATTGGCCATGGAGCCGTAATAATTATAGTTGCGAGGCGGTTCCTATGGCCTTGGTGCAATACTCGCGCTCGAGGAGTAAATAAACTTAACTCCGTTATTACCCATGCGAGAGCATGTGGTTACTGTACTTTATGATCTGACCCCTCGAGAGCACAGCTTCTAGCCAAGTTTAGAACCATACCATTATTTATATTTTAGTTAGTTAGTTAGTTCATCCTGCATTCCGACAGCTGGAGACTGAGAAGCCAAATCGGGTCATGGTGCGTCGGCGCGGGACGCTTCTCATCTCTCGATGCTGCTCTACGTTCTTGGCTGCCAGCTTCGTCAACTGGTTTACCCATTTGGTCTGGCCCAGCTACACTATACGTTGTTCTGCCAGTATGCCATCTCCGGGCTTTTATTTGATCATGCTCGGCGCTATCCAACAAACTCTTTCATTTAGCCTTCACAGTGTGCATCACCACTGAGGATAACTGCCATCGCCGTTGACGCTGCAACTTCAGGCGCTTTTGCTTGCCTGCAGTTTGCAACCAAAAGCAAGATGGCTGCTACACACCTGCTCATTACCATCGACAGTGAATTCATGCCAATCGATAAAACCACCCGCTTGGTACTCACATACGGGTCATGATACCCACGCGCCAAAGCCTGAGGGGTTGGCCATACAATTTATAAGACACAAATTGGTGGTGCATTCAAAGCACAACCATGTAAGGCTCTTGGGTAAGAACAGCACAAGCTTGCGCCACTTCCGGCACTTTGTCACATTGTAGAGGGGCCGCTTCCAAGAATAGCTCTGGGGAGCTCTTCGGAGCTAGCTGAGAGCGGTTCGCGAAAGACGGCTAGCGACGAGCCTGGGCCCGGAACTACGGAGCGGGAATATGTGGACAGTGCAAGAAATCAGACAAATACGCCGCTAGCGCAGCCCACAGGACCGAGGCCCAGCCGATTGACACAGCCCAGAACAAGCAAGTCGAGAGCTCTCGAACGACTCCTGGCCGAGACAAATCGGAAGGCGGGACTTCCGAGTCAGATCTCCCGAGGCGAAAGGACTGGCTCGCCTCTAACATCCGTACCAGTGTTGCGTGGTGGGACGGAAATCTAGTCGATATTCGATAGCGCGCGTGAGACCCTTATGTGCCCATTTTCGTTGTGCAATAAACGTCTACCCCCTGTCTTGTCATTTTCGCTACACTGGTGCCGTGACCACTGAATAGTAAGAAGCTAGCTAACGTATCTAGCAGTTTCGGCGATGGCACCCTCTTTCTGGCTTTTGAGTACAGTTTTTGTCACTAAGGCTAGTGTCTCCGTTGACAGTTGTTACCGACCCTTAGTAAAATTTGACAGTACATCTGTCCGGTTAAGCAGTAGATCACGGTTAACCGGGTTTTGGATCCCTAACAAACTGGTCCTCGCAAGCAACTACAAAATCAACATTTCCGTTTCGTTCCAGCGGCCGACCCTTGCTCCATGTTTATGCCTACATTTGGCAGTTTCCCAACAATGCAAAGGCTAGCACACGCACGCCTTCCATCCAACTTGCTTCTAACCTTAATCTCACCTACCATCAACTCCTTACATTTGTATAGGAGCACGTTTCTCTGACGACCCGACGCGATTTCTGCACTATGCATATGGTTCACATAAGTTGCTTTCGTTTTTTCGATGCGTACTTTTAGTGCAGTAATCAGTGATCTCTGCTCCTGGACTAACTGCGCTGCCGCATTAAGGCTTTGCTTACAGTCCCCAATGCAGCATCCGCAGCAGGTGCAGTGATCTATTAGACGCGCAATGATCGCGAGCAAGTGGCAGCTAAGCAAACTCTTTGAAAACATACATTTCGTGGTTAGAAAATGAGCGTATAAATCGATGGAATCCTGATCCAAACTAGAACAGAGGTTGTGGTACCAAAACAAACAACTATTGCACTGAATTTTATTGTTGACTGCCGTAGCTCCGGCGTCTTCACCGCAGTCATAGGTAATTTTGGAATCAATGATAAATGCAAGTAAAGCAAGTAAACTTAAACAGTAATTATGAGGTAAACAGAGAGAAATACCAGTTAGCTAAATAATGCAGGCGCGGAACTAAAGGCATCACAACCCGGATTTATAAGTGCTCGTTCTTGTGCAACCTGTCAGCTGGACTTCCTCAAGTTATGCACGGAGGCCGTCGACTCTAGATTTTCAGTCATCATTCTTTAACTCGTTAAGCAAAGGGCGTTTGACAGGGTACCACAATGCACCTGATGCATTAGGTGAAGGCTTACGGGCTAGACATTCCGCTATTAGACTGGCTGAGCTCCTATTTAATTAGATGCACGCAGTATGTTAAGTTTGAGCAACCATATCCAATCCGACCTCCGTCTCAAGTGGTGTGGTGCATGGGGCCTTCTTGGTCTTACCCTAGTTTCGATTTATTTCAAGGACCACTGCAGGAGTTTGCAGCACAGTCGCTCCTTCATCTTCACTGACGACATAAAGTCGTATACCACTGACCTCTGGCACTGAAATATTCGCGATTAATAGTATCTGTGAGGACTTTAAAGCACTTGAACCTTGGTGCGAACACTTACAAATGACGTTCTCCGTTCAAAAGATAATGTCCTAACCGGCAAACGATCAATACCTGCTAGATCCCTAACCATAAATGGCATAACTATCAAACAGCATGCGGACAATAGATCACGGCTTGCGCTATTCTATGTGTCTCAACTTACGGAGCACTTGCATTATCAAGTGGCAAGAGTAAGGGGATTGTCTTTCTACATACGCCGTTACAAAACTCCGCAGATGCGCGGTTGGAGCTTTATAAGAGCCAGGTCCTTCCACGTCTGGAATAGGGATCCTTTATATGCAGCAAGCTACGGGAGTCGGGCCGTGGTCTGCTGGAAAGAGCTCAGCGGCGCTTTATGAAGTGGTTGATTTTATCACAGCAAGCGCTGAGTTATCGACAAAGGTGCAAACACATTAAAATTCAGCCCCTTTGGCAAAGGCGCATTATCATTAACCTGTGCTTCCTACATAAACTAAGTCGTAAAAAGCCACACAGTAATATCACTTGTCTCAAACTATGAAGCGCATCTGAATCTAAACCCTAAAACAAGGGCTATTCCATTAGCCCGCTTAGGGCAAAGAGAAGGGTGCAATCTCGTTTCTTCTTAGTTTTGTACGTGAGCACATGGAACCTGTTGCCTTCAAGCCTAAGAGACCTTCAGCACGCGAAGGTATTCAGGATGGAGATACAGAGATGCCTGTGTGTTGACAATATCCAACACATCCATATTATCTGCGATTCGTGAGACCAATTCTTTGAAACTGGCCCTGATGTAGCTAGAGGAAGCCCACGAAGTAATGCATGGCATCCAAGCACTTGAGTTCAGAACTAATCCACAGTAATTGTTGTGACTGTCTTAATACCTAAGAGTGATATTCGTCACATATATTTTCTAGGTTTTAAGTATAGGAACTAGTGTACACAATGACTTTGACCTTCAACGATCTCTTTTGGACTTGCTTAAATCCTCCTACAGAAAATTCTGCCTAATGACTGCAATATGGGAAGAGTAGACGCCACCACGAAAGCAACCTGAAAGGGATATTCGGTAGCCTAACCCTCATGAATTGTCTCCATCGTCGACCCTAAGGTTTAAGCTTATACATTATCGCAAGCGCGACACCCTCGAGGTAGCAGTCGGGTCAGTCGCGCGCACCTTACAGGTGCTAAGATTAGAATTCTGAATGCAAATGGTATTTAGCCATTTCTGCTTAGTTTCTGGCTTGTTTCGGTGCCTTCACTGACAAATTGGTCCAAAGGCTGCATGGACCAACCGGTATCTACAACCCTCCGGCTTCTCTACTTCAATGTTCATGCTGTCCATTTTAAAAATGTTCAGCACAAAGTACAGCCTAGCGTACTGACTGGTAGGTTCGCAAATCCGTAGGTATTCATCATACAGATTATTGCAGGGCAATAACGAAACCATCCGAGCAAGCATACTTCAATCCTTACATCTTATCTGCACCCTCATTTTTGTCTTCGGCTTTACCTTAATTCATTTTGCAAATGCTTAGACCACTGGATCCGTGGGAAAATATTAGGCTTATGACTTTCGTGGTACGCTCCGTAACTGCATCCTACCAGACATAAGCCTTGTATAAGAGATTGATATTTCTCGTTGCTGTTGATACACCTAAGGTTAGCACCGAACTTCTACAAAAGTTCGTCTAATGACCGGCTTCAGATGTAGCTCTATGTACCTTCGTAGATGTCTGTTGCCAATTGGACTTAATTGATGCGTTTGAATTAAGCCTGCGTACTAGCTACTTTACTTTGCCGTTCAAAACGACAATCGGTAAACTTACTGCAAAATAATATGTAGATCATCCATCTTGTCTCTATAAAAGTCCCTATAAAAGTTACAGGCCCAAGCATCAGACATTTTGCTCTCCACTTATCCTCTCTTGTCCACATGTACTTTGCTTTATCTGATATACATGTGACTAGCATTATTAGCAAAACTAGTAGACAGGCAGCATAAAAACCAGCTCCACTTCGTCAACCGTTTTTGCTAGTAAAACACGCAGTTCCACCGTTCATTACACTAGCACGAAAGCTAACCAGAGATGCCTTTGTCACAGGGGCTGGATGTACATCCAGAGACTTTTGACCACCACTTCGCCTTATCGTGGCCGCCGTGCGTTATTGATCCTTTTGCTGGCTCCAAAGCCTACCATGCGTTGTGCGCAGTTGTGGGTAAACCACCATCTTCCACTTTTTACTTGCTATTCTACACTGGAGATACCTTATCACTCGTTGCTTAGGGTAAGAGAACAGCTCTTGCCAAGAAAACTACCAAAGAAATAGCTCGTGCGACATTACAGTATTAGGTAACATTGCCACCTGGATGAACACCATTGGCACTTGCTTCAGAGCTTAAAATTGGAGAGAAATGACTCGAGTTTAACCAAGGAGCTGCAAAATAGTGTGTAACAACACGAGGCATAATAATCTCTAATGTTCGTGCAAGCTTGACCCCCAGAAGTGGAGTTGCTAATGCCCCAACAACGCGGACAAAAATGCATTTCACGCCCGGACGCAGTTTGCTAACTTTTGTTAATGTTCCGATAGTTATTTCGTTATTATTAGTGATAGGTTCCTCCAGCTCCCTAGTGTTGTAGACATAGCATTATTAATAAGGAAAATCGGTTCTAAGAGATAAAACTTGCGCTATTTTTCTAAGAAATGTGGGCCTTTATCAGGCCAAAACTTGTCAAATGTTCCTAAACGTCTCCTGTATTATTCAGGTAAACCTAACTCATGCAGCCTTGATATAAACTTTGCAAACACTTAGAGGTATATAAAATAAATAAATAACTAGTTTATTCTCAAATGCATAGACACACCAAATCAGGCATGCTCAAGGTTTAAAAGCAGTTGTGTATCACGAAGATACTTCAGGTTCAATCGCGTGTAATTAAAATGGTCAAGGCACTATAAGTGCAATCAAACGGTGCATATAGACGTAGAGTATCATATACTTGCACGTGCCGGGAAAAGTTGAAATATGAGTCTAGTCGACTTTCCAGTAGGTAATTGTGTGCAGTGACTTTATTCAGTGGCGAGTCACATCCGCCACGTCGAAGTATTTTTAAAGAGACATTTGTGGCTGTTTATAGGAAGAACGGTTGCCAGGCGAAGACCCACCACGTCCTGCAACACTGCTGTAAAGCATTTTGAACATTAATGTTTAGCTGGCAAAGCCGCTTGACGGCTAGTTTCATATTCCGTTATTCGCAGACAAATGGCTCATAATTTCCTCTGTTAGTTGGACAGGTAATTTGATCGGGGTCGCCATGATTGTCGGGGCCGGGTTAGGAGCAGAACATCGCGAATAGTTGTCTTGTTGTGTGCCCAGGTGAGCAAAACTTCAAAGTTTCTGCTGTCTGGATTTTTCAGACGTATAAAGTATAGGAGTATGCTGCTGTGTCCAGTTATCTATACTGGACAACAGTTGTGCTGATTGTAGTTGGGTCCTTTTGGTTTTCAACTATGCTCTTTGTAAGTCCTTGTCGGTTGTTACGTTCGTCTTGGGCGAAAACGGTTCCTCAGTCCAATCCCAGATCTCCAAGAAGTTCCGGACCTCGGAGAAAAGGAAAAGTGAGGGACAACCAAGAGAAGACGGAAAGAACAGGCATGGAGTTTAACATTGTTAAAGTCTTATGTTATAACCTTTGGACTTGAGACAGAAGCATGTACACTGTGCAAGAATAATTATGCTGAAAGGGCTTTTTGAATATCCTATAGAATCCTTAGCCGTATGGATGGATCGCTAACGCCTGCGTGGAGACAAGAGCATTGTACCACTAAGTAATCTACGAAGTATCGGTTTATTATGAGCCAAAAGTTGCGCGGGGAGAGAGCAAAGAGAGTTAGAATATTGGTGGCGATTGCAAGGTGCATGAACAGCAAGTAGCTAGCGTAATACGACAGGGAGCGCAGAATAAGTGAAAATAAATAGGTTGCCGCGAGAACGACCTAAGGGTCAATTAGCAGTAGGGCAGCGGAAAGATTGGATGCAGATATTCTAAATGAATAAAGGTTATTGAGGTACGGAGTTGCTCATAACAGGCACTGGATAATCGTATATGCATGGAGCATATGACCACTAGCTACTTCTAAACAGAGGTGCCAAATTTAAGACGACCGACGGATGGTGGCTCTAGGAAAGACTTCAGCAACCAGAAGTAGCCATTCGAATCAGACGCTTGATCACTAGTGTATGCCTATAGGGTCACTGAATGCATCAACAGGCCATTGGAGGTAAGTGATACAGACATTCCAGGAGAATGTAGGATGGAGAGACAAGGAGTGTATCCTAGCAAGCTCAAGATCGGCGCAGAAGGGACATGGAGCATACGGCGAATTGCTGCGGTAGTGAGAAAGATAAGAAGGGCGACATATAGTGGCGCTAGGATAGACAGTATCATTGGCCAGGAAGGGCATTCGGATTACGCCTACTAATCAGCAGTGGATACCTACAGTGACAGAAGAAGTCAACAAACCGGCGAAGGTGTAATGCAGACAATTCAAGGGAGTAAGTGTTGGAGAGATAAGGAGTGACTCCTAGAGCAAAGATCAATGCTACCTGCAATGAATCGCTGCGGCTGAAAAGTGATGACGCAGGTAATACGAAGAACTGATAATGGTACTAAGGGAGAGAGCGTATCGACACCTAACAATGGCATTGGGGTGAAGCCTTCAAGTTGCCAGTGGATACCTAAAGTGTCCCAGAATAAGTGAACAGAGAGTAAATGTATGTGACGCATGCAGTCCCAGAGAGGAGTAGAGGAGTGGCTCTTAGCAGGTTCCGGATAAGCGCAGAGATGTATGGAGCATACGAAGCATGGATGCTGCTAAACAGAAGTAATACGAAGAATTGATAATGGTACTAAGGGAGAGATCGTATCGAACGTTAGCAATGGCATTGGGGTGAAGCCTTCTGGTGGATACCTAGTGGGTCCTAGACGCTCTACTCCTAGTGGTTTATGTGGCGCAGTATCCACTGAACCTAGTACATTGAAACCTTCTGACCATGAGTTACTTATAAGTTTTCCTGAAGTCCCTTGGATCTATAACATTCCTTACTGGATTCCTAATGTTTTCGCGAACCATTAGCGCCTATTTGCCTAGATTTGTTCCGTATGCCTGAAAAGGTTGCATTTCGACCACCTGCATCGTACCTAGTTGTTGCGGGGTATTACGGACTAAACAGAGCATTTCTAGATAGCTAGGCCTATTTAGAACTTATGCCGCTTCGCCATTTTTTACATTCTTTTTCTTTCTTCTGATATCTCCATGCAAAGTTGTAAGCCAATTTTGGCAAAACACATAATGGCGTTATTCGTAGACCGCCATTCAATTGCGGATAACGCGTGAACTACTGCACATATCGCATTGCTTTTTCTTTTAACGTAATCAGCGGTGAAATCTTGTTCTGATCAGCTTAGCATGGTACTACTTTTTTTCAATGTTCTTGCCATCGAAAGGGTTTTTCTTTTGTTCTGTGATATACTCCGGTTGAAATATGGCGCCAGAGATCAACTTTGGCGCAAGCGCTTTTGGTTACAATTCTGTTAATTTGTAATTTCCTAGTGGAGTAAGCCATTTTAGTATATTTCAACAAAGGCGTTTAATTTTTGTTTGAATTGCCAGAAATTATTTGTAACCTTTTCAAGTTCTTTATACTTCGGCCGCTCTTATTTCTTTCCGTGTGCGCACCAATAAACGTGACGACTGAGCTGGTCGAAATAGTTCAAATATTTATGGTGAAGTTGCGGTGAATTGGAGCCTGTTTCCAAAGAAAACCTTCACAACCACGGTTCTGCACAACTCTCACAACAAACAAAACAAAGGAGCTGAATATCGCTTGATGGGCCAGAAGAGTTTCTAGTGGGTCGCGTACAACCCCATCAGCTGTACACCTAACAAAGCAATGCAGTCCTAATTGCCAACGAGGAACGTATACTCACATTTTCCCTACTCCCATGCAAGAGCATAGGATTAATGTAAACATTGCTCTGATCCCCTAACGGCGCAGCATTTAGCCAGTCTAAAAATAAACCTATTCATTTATTTTTATGTTGAACAAGGTGCGTTTTCAGCCTGATTCGAAGCAAACGTATATCTCGTCCTTACAAACCAAACCGGACTGGTTTTCAGGCAAGAGAGGACTCCATTTGGCGACTCCGACCATTGTGTTATCAACGCATATCGTGTTATTTACAGTAACACAAGCCGTTTCTTTGGCTCATTTACCATTCACAACCATCAGGCGTCAAGCTTTTTTCACACCCCACAAAGCCAGACGTTAAAGCTAGTTGCCGTTTACTAACTTTACTGTTTTCAGCAACGACAATTTGTATGCACAAGGTGAGTATCCCAGCAAACATTGCATTTTCTGTCTCCACCTGTGCTGTCCAACTGAAAACATTTACTTAAAGGCCGACTGCTTAATCTCACCATTACTCAAACAAACTAGAATGAAGAAGGAACCTGCATATATACTTAAACAGCCCGAGCGTGTCAAATTGCGTTCTTTAGTTAGAAAAATTGACAAAACTCGACTGCATGAATTTTACATCGAACCTTAGTTATCACACCACAACTGCCTTTAACTGTGGCAGCTTTGGAAACAACCAGGTAGTAAAAACTCCGGTAAATATCTAGAGGCTTTAGATACCTATAACCTCAAATAGGATTTATAGGCCACAGGAATTCCCTGCGACTGCGGCATTTTTCCTGTTAGTTCAGAGACTCCTTTGACAGTGCATTTGATTTTAAGCCGTGTGTTAACTGGCTAGGAAGATTTTGGGGCATGCATCTTTGCGGTTTAAGTTGAGTCCATTAAACAAGACGTTCCCTTCAGTTGCAGTAAGGTGGCTGCGTTTAAGGTACTTTGCTCCATTCGTTGCTGCTAGCGCAGTCCTTTAGCTTAGTCAATTTGTCTAACTTTGTGTTGAATGCAAGCTTGCGTTGGTACTTTTTGACTCGTTTAGCTGCCGATTCCAGCGCTGTTAAATAAATAAATAACTAAATAAACTTTTATTCTCGACAATGCGAGGCACACCTGTACAGGCATGATCATGTTTAGCTAACATGGTGTGATCAAAATGTACAAAGAGTACATGTTTGGCATAACAGTGAATGTAAGTGTATGGGTGTATATATGTATGCAATTGTCTATGAATGTAGCTTGTATTTTTGAATGTGCCGCAGAAGTTTTGACTGTTTGTTATCGATAGGAATGTGAGAATAAGCGATTGAGGTCCGTGGGTTGTATACCATTTTCCGGATGTTCACGGACCAGTGACTTTATTTGGTGGCGAGTCACATCCGCCACGTCACAATGTTGATAAGCAGACATTTGTGGCTTTTTATAGGGAGAACGCCTGCCGGGCCAAAACCCACCACGTCCTGGAACACTGCCGCCGAACTATTTGCTGGAACGGGTTAAACCCGAACCACCCAGCTGGCACCACGAAGAGGTTGTTCGGCTAGCCAGCCAGTAGGTCAAGGGTGTTGAGTCAATTGGTTCTATGGCCGATTATGAATTTCTCATAATTGCGTAAACGCTTGGAGTAACTGTTTTCCTAAATTTTACCGTGCGTGTCCTAATTTTATTGCTGGGTTCCAGACGAATGGTTGGCTTAGCGCTAATCTGTGGTGCGTACACGCTGGCAGCAGGTTCCTTCTCAGGCATTCATAAAAGCAAGTAGAGCTGTTCTCGTGTGCAAGTTTGTCGATAGGCGAAGGGTTCCCAATGACGAGCTTGTTTTAGTGTGGCACGCCTGAATTGATTAACTAAAGAACCGAAGCTGGTATCTCAAGTTGTTCTGATGGCGGTTGAACTCTCTAAGTAAATGGCTGTGCTAGCAAGGAAGGATGGATTGAAATACTTTTACGCCGCCACCTCACTGCAACTGAGAAGGATATCTTGATTAAGGGACTCAAGTTCAACGCCGACGTTGTTCAACATAGAAGCTACTTGGCTACCGTAGAACACGCTTTGAACTAAATTATCTGTCAGAAGTGTGCCAGAAAGGTACACGGTAGACATTTGTTCCAGCGCCTACTCAGAATAAAGTCAACCAGACCTTATGTAAGGAAGAACAGAAGGTACTCCGACGTGTCGATGTTGAAACATGTGACGGTTGGAGCCGAACACTGCAACAACAATGCTGAAAAGTTCCTCAAAACTGCGGATGGTCAGAACGGAAGAAGACAAACTAACGCTTTCCTTCGATGGCACCACACTTTACTTCAATCGGTCACGAATTACTTAAATAAATCGTGATGGAACTACTTGAGAATTAACTAAACCCAACGACAAGCATACGACCTGAAAGTATTTTGAGCTCCCGTACCCCGGAATGACACTTATTTTAGGTTTGATGGTCAATTGTGCAAGCAACTGTGAGGAACGCTCATGGGAGCCTTAATTTCGGGGCTCATTGCAGAAGCCGTAATGTAGTAATTGGAGCGCCTTTCACTTCCAGCTCTCAGCCCAAAACTCTGAATACGATAGGCGGAGGACACATTTGTCGTCGTAAAACGGAACAGTATATAGGCCACGCATGATTTGCCCAACAGCACGTTAGAGGATAGCAAGCTTACAATAGAACTAGTGGAGGATACCACGTTACTATTTTTAGATGTGCTGGTAACTGGGAATACCAACAGGTCTCTGCAAGTGGGCGTATATGGAAAGCAAACACATACGGATGAGATATGAAGCTTGCATAGAAACCACCCGATGAAGCACAACAATAGCTGTCTTCAAACCCTGTTCAAACGAGCGGAAACGTATTGCAACACAGCCGAAACGCTGAAACAGGAAGAAAACCACCTATATCCAGTGTTCAGAAACAACGGTGAGCAGAAATAATTTGTTACCAGAAGCTTGAAGAAAGGAATGTTACGACAGCAGCAGCTGTCATCTAAGCAGGCAAACCAACGGCTGCCGCTCCATTACCTAAAGGACGCCTCTGAACTACCAGGAAGATTTTGCACTCACATAGAATCGCTGTGGAACACAAACCGTGTCAGCAAGGAGCAAGTAAAACAACCCAAACAATGCAATGTCGTCTACCAGATAAAATGCACCGTTTGAGACACAAACTACGTCGGACAAACCGGAAGCAAGCTTTGTACAAGAATCACCGAATACTAGGTGGCCGTCAGCATACATGAACCGCATGCATTGGTTTCTTCTCATGAAGATCAGGAAAGCTATCATTTTGAGCTGGAGAATGTTAAGATCCTAGCGCATGGTAGTACAAAAGACGCGTGGGTTTTTGGAAGCTTTAAAATTTGCAACGAATTCAATCAATTAACGCGTCGAACTGGACACATTATTCGCAACGTTGCTGGCAAACTACCGCCAACTCGATCGGCTGAATTCGGTGGAACATGTGACAATATAACCAGAAATGGCAACTGACTCGCTAATAAGTGCATCAGGCATAGGCCCCGAAACACAAGGCATCTAGGCAAAAGGGCATCTGCTTAGTAACCAAGTTGAACGCGGATCGCATTACCAACCACCAGGATTGCTCAGCTCCACCAACAACCACCGTGGGTTACCTGCTCGGGCAATGATACCTTATATGCATTTAGATCCTTGCTTACTAACGCAACTCTGGATTCCACGCTCCATAGTCCAGGCTCCGACTATTACCTCCGGCTCCAACAGTTTGAGTTGAATCCTGAATATGATTTCCGCTGAGCCAACGAAAAATCGGATAATCGGTTGCCGGTACCCTCATAGTGTTTAAATTGTGGCCAATGGCAGTGATTCCGAAACTGGTTGGTGTTCGGCTGGCAAGCGTTCTCCCTAAAAAAGCCTCAAATTTCTGTGTAACACTGCGATGTGCCGCATGTGAATCGCCACCGAAATAGAGTCACAACCCATTGATTCACACGGAGAATGCCCTCATTGTCCGATATGCAGGAGCACAACGTGTTTAGCAAACATTCGGTCGTGTTCCTACGCCCACCGAATAATGGACCTCAATATCCGGAAGTGTTCGAACCCCCAAGCAGCATTTTCGTAACAGAAACATTTAGATATCACTGCGCTTCGGCGCCATATAGTTTTCTCTGACACGAATAAACATGCCCTTCACGCTTGCATCATTCCTAGACAAAAAGCAAGTACAATATTTCTATATATTTTTTTCCAACACTTATCTGTCGTTCGGTGTATATACCTTTATTGGGTTTCAGTAGCTCTGTCAAGCAGTTTATCATGCCTGTACTAGAGTGTCGCTTGTCATCAAGAATACAAGTATTTCTTCCTTTCTTTAATCCGTCACTACGCGGACACTACCCCTCGGTTTTAAGGAGCTTGCCAGGTAAAGGTGAATTTAGGCTTGCAAACGGATATATAGTCAAAGGTGTCAAATGCGGTTCCGCAATCAGAGGTCGAAGTCTATTAATCCGATAGCTGAAGTGTCTGTGGTTGGCAGGCTGAAGTTAAAAAAAGCTTAGGATTTTCCTTGAGGACATTGTTCTCTATCAGTTCACAATACCAGAAACCAAATACAAAATCGGGTTTCTTGTTTACAGTGTTTTATATTTATGCCCTCTTGGGTCTAGTCGACTTTAGTAATGCTCGTTGTTATTACTGCAAAATGCTTTGTTGAGACAAACTATGTTGGAAGCACCCGAGCGCTAGTGAATACAGTATAACATGCAGTTCCTGGCTACGTGAAAGCATAGCGTAAGATTTCCTGAGGATTCCTCCATGCAATTTCCAGCTTTGGAGACGGGAGATTGGCCACAACTGCACAGCTTTGTAATTCCTGATTAGCTGGATATGGTGCGGTTGTTAACACTATATTTCACGCTGAAGACACCGCACACTGCTCTCTGTTATGCGCGAAATCGACAAGCACAATATCCCTAGCAGCCTTGAAGTTACGGTTCCTTAGGCTATACTTTTGATGAGTGTCGACGATTTGTAGCCCGGGTATTTTTTGTTCTTAGCCGGCTGAAGTAGAAAGCATGCGTGCCGCCACTCAGATTTATGTAACATCGATGGGAACACGGTTGTTTATTCTTTTCAGCGAATATTCTGGCTGGACTAAGCTACTAAAGGTAGCGGTTTGCTTGTCTCGACTGAGGCAGCAACCTAAAGCCCGCAGACCGGGAGTTGATGGGCATCGCAGCACAATCTACTAATTACTGTGTGTGAACGCAACAAAGTGGAGTACGCTGTTATGCGAATCGCCTAACTCGAAGCTTATGAAACGGAGCCAGAACGGCTCGAAAAGGTGAATGCGGACTCAGTAGCTCCTAAGGCGGAGCTACGCGCCTTTGGCTCGTCTACACCCAATACGACGAGGTGGCTTACGCCGTGTTGGTAGCTGGTTGGTAAATTCAGAGTAGGATCATACGGTACCCACTCATAGCGATTTGCTGACACTGCGACCTAACGCATTGCATTTCTTGACGGGTTATTTACTTGTTGACGACAAGTCAATTCTCTGACGGCGTTGTATTGGAAAGTATGGGTCCCAGAGTACCTGCTATTGTTGTACCACAGACAAAGATTCCATGTTCGCGCAGACCGCCGGCTTCCTCTATAGGCAAACACCTATTAGACTCGGGTCACCAAGTAGAGCTGAGCTCAGCGTTTAAAGTTGTGTTACGTCACACTAATCCCCGCTTCCTTCGGTTTGCTGAAGCTGTCGCAATTAGCCGGATTAAGCCAGCCTTGTGTGTTTAGAAACAATTATTTGTCAGCCTAAAGCTGCCTTGGACGTAGGTGTAAACTTCCGTCAATCATTTTTCACCTTAAGCTTGTCTGGTTGCACCCACTGTTAGCTATCTCTATGCTTATCGGTTATTGTTAATGGTACCGAGGAGACAATACGAAATGCATGCATCTACCAGCCTTCGTCTTCTTTCCGTGCTTTTCAAATTGTTGAAGGGAACTAACTGCTTTAAAGTTGACTGCGTCGGGACGGAATTTCAGACCCGGTGATGTAGTTTTAGTCTCTTCAGAAGTAAGGTACGGGACACTTGGCCGATGGAGCTGGTTGACCACCACATGCTCTCAAAAGACTGGCTTGTCGGGACTGCAGCTGTTAGCACAAAGAATGGGTTTATGTTTTTTTGGTAGGTAGTGACACGGATGGAGATGTAGTCTCGGCTGCTGGCTCACCGCAGGTAAGAGACAGGACTTTGAAACCGCCGCTCCAGGAAGAACCACAGTATGTCCGGAAGCTGAAGTGGGAGGTCTCAGTGCACTGTTGTAATTCTTAGGATCTTCCAGCGTGGATGGAGCCGGTTTTGGGCGGTCCAGAGTAGAGTACTTCAACGGCCTTGATGGAACATCCGGATGGGATATTGCTGAGCATTTTAGAACGAATTTGCAACAACCCACGTCGCACCGCTGTCAAGTGCCTAGGTTTACAAAGGTCAGCCACATCACACTGCATGGATCACCCTTGTGCCTGTCCTCTTGTCCAACTACTGTGCCAACGCCACACTCCACGAAGTCATTACCGTTCTATAGCATCCGTTTTCCAGTTTAGCCACGCCCTGCTTTCTTTTCACTCCTACACAGATGTGCCCTTGTGTTCCACCTTACGGCACTGTTTCCCTTGGGTTAACCGATTTGCCTGACTCTCACCGCCTTCTTCAGATAGGCATACAAGATTTTACCGTAGTAGGCTTTCGTTGGCGCCAACATACCTATTACAATTAACTCATTTGGATTATTGCTATATACCTATGTCTCAATTTGAGTTTATCGTTTCGCACGACTGAACTCACGACTCGCTCGTGGACCTAAGAACGAATGGTTGGCATACTTAGAGTGTTAAGAGAGAGAGTGTGTTAAGGTACTGACTGTTTCGATACGATAAATTTGTACAAATAGCACTGTTTTCTCAGGTCTGGACCAGGCTTCATTTTCGAATATTCAGGTGGGATACGCGTGGCTTAAGCTTCCAAAAGCCATGCAGCGTTACACAGCTCTTCGACGGATGCGCAGCAGCCTCGGCCGCTAATGCGAGTACCCAGCGCTTTCTTCCACTCCACATGCTCATTAGCAGTACCTACGAGAAATACCCTAAACTAACGTTGGTCCACGGCAGGCCAGCAATACACAGATTCATGAATTTATACTTAAAATCTGGTTTGCACGCACTTGTGATCAGGGCCACACACTGCTTCAAGCAATGCAGGTGCCAAGCGCACTTCATATATGTCACGCTGGCGTACGATGGCCTTAAAAAGCACGTACGCCTGACCGTTCCTTTGGTGTGTCCAAGTATCCGAATAACTCACAGCCAGCGTAAACTGTGCGTTCGTGATCGTCAAGCCGTGAGTTGCGCAGAGCGCTAGCAGTCTGCTACTGTGCATTTGTGCTGAACAGCTATTATAGGGACCAACTGCGCCTGTTCCCACCTTGGCATCACGTTCAGTGAGTGCGTTAAATTTTAGGCGGTAAGAATAGCTGCTCGCTGCTCGGCTTAGACCGCATCATTGATAACAACTAAGTGTGAAACTGACCCCTCGTGTCATCATAATAGCACATGGGGTTACCATATGTGCAAATAAAAGTGGTTGAGCTAGAGCGTCTGAGACGTAGTTGAAGACTCGTTCCTCGTGGGCTGACGCCGGTCGACTCTGCAAACAACTGGCCGTTTAGGAGCTTGCTTGGTATGAATCGGACTCCTTGTTCACGTGGCAGCGATTACCGCCCAATAGAAGGTGTAACCATCACTAGCTTCATGCAGCTGGCCATGGTCTACGAGTCGTGTGTTACTGAATGCAGCAATTTAGAGCACTTAGCGCGCGGGTTTATTCACGACCAGTACAGTGCATCCATCATGTCTTCCATACGTGTGTCACTGAAGTAATGTGTGAAAGTTTCAGCACCCCAGGTTGAATGCTTTGTGCATTGGCGTAGGATTGAGGTGGCTGAGATTCGCTCGTGTAAAGACTACGTTGGTGAAACTATTGGGTCAGGTGTAGTGGGGACCGGGAGATCATGTGCAGGGAAGGAAAAGGAAAAGAAGCGTCAGCGGTAGCATGCTTTTACACATCAACCCCACAGCGGATAAGACGACCCTTTCTGTTTCCTTGCCCCTGCACGCCGGCGGTGGCCGCACGAAATTACCTGTATAGGCATAGTTCAAGTTTGGGGTTTATGATGGAGCTGAAAGCTGGGGCAAATTTACTCGTCTACCTCAGGGCGTTCGAGCAGGCGATCGATCGTGTTGACGAGTGAGCTTTTAAACACTCAGCCAATGGTACTTTGCCTCCGGTATGTGAATAGAGCGGATGTGTACAGATCCGGTGCACGTTTTTTCTGCTGGCGCGGCTGGTGACCCAGGAACACTATAGGGGTTAGACAAGTTGCCGCCAGTGCGTCCAGACATGACAGGAGGATCTCTCAGATTCTCCACCAAAGCTTTCCATCGTGTACACCCAAAATGCAGCGGGCCGTGCGCCACGACTCAGAAAACCGACCCTCGCAGGATTCTGTGTCCTGTCTTTCGGTTAAATAAATAAGTAAATAACTGAGTTATTCTCTTCGGAGTGACGCACACCTGCATAGGTATGTTCAGGCAAGCATAACAGTTATACTCGGATAGGAATGGTACAGGTACGTTTCTCAAAAAAGTTAAAATGTCCACGTCCTCAGGGTTGACGCAATAGACGAGTATCTTGCAGCCCTAGCAACAAAATCAGCGATGAGGCTGGTGCGCGGAAAAATCAGAGACAAAACTGTTGGCAAAGCCCCTGCTAGATAAGTTTTTGCTATTCTGCAATGTGCACCCTTGTTTAGTGCGATAATTTGGTACAGTTGTTTCTGAGTGAATCGTCAGTGCGCCAATTGATGAAAAGAAATGGAAGCCTTCTGAGCATGGCGGAAGGAAAGAAATTGGAAGTAGGGAGCAGGTAGCGTTAATCCCATTGCATTTCTGAGGTTAGCAACATGTGATCAGCTATCCATTGAGATATCCTTCCATCCAGGTATATAGTATATGAAACTGTAATTGTGGCGAGATGGGGAGTGTGTAGCTCAACACCCGCACAGCGCTTGCCACGAGACGGCGTCCAGACCACGAGTCCATTGCCCATTATTGGCAGCATCAGGTGGTCGATTTTTCAGGACCACGTCACCACAAGTGTACTTTAGACACACCCGCTTGCATACACACATGCCTAAGCATACTAAAAATATTTCGGTTCTGTGAAACCGTTAAAATGATAGCGTTTCTGTAACTTTATCGAGGTTTCGCGCAACTTTACCTTGACACTGCCTACGCAGTGATGCCGCGTATTGCAGATCATACTGAATAGTGAAAGTAGAGAGCAAAAGCTAACTATGTATTGCTCCACCGTCGTTAGACCGGACACCTGAAAGGAAGCACGACGCTGAGCCTGCACATTGGAACCATATTGCAGCTGCACTACATTTGTTCCAGGTACGATACACTTCCAATAACTGTACTCACCGTACCAGGCGTCGAGGTATCTTAAATTCCGACACCTACGTCGCCACGACTATTGTCCCCGGCGACGTGTTCCAATATTCACCACTCGACGCTCGAAGCATAGAGGGTGAGCGGCGGGCTTTAAATCCGGGCCACCAGTTTATACCGGTGTCGACATGTGCTGCTTGGTGTGCAACGTGCAGCAGCGGCCTCAGCAGATGAGGTGTCCCGGATGAAATAACCGGTGCGTCAGTATAACATCCATTAGAGGCCAACGATATGACACGGTATGCAGCCCTAGTGTCCTACAGCGGTCCTCGCACGGTATACCCCGTAGACTGGGGATAAGCCGGATAGCTACATGCTGGACATGCTCCTGTCTCTGCACACCTCATGTGAGCAGACAATAGACGGGTAAGCCGTACCCAAGAACAGATCTTAGCATGAAGGAAACCGGGCGAGTGGCAACCTCTTCAAGCCAAGTAGAGAAGCTGTAGCTGTCTTCAAAGCAGACAGTCCGTAACCGTACAGTTTGTTCGTGTTGTCGACGGATTGCAGATAACCTGGTGAAACTACACCTAGATCCTTTAAAGTGCGCGTCGGATGCAGCAGGTTGTCGACTCCAATGTACGCGCGCCCATTAACATTTTTCCTCAGACTCGTAAACCACATGCCTGTGTTGACAGGCAGATCAACTTCTGCTGGCAGACCCCCAGCCGGCACTCCCGGATTGTATTTTAAGCCACCATCGCGGAGCTTGAAATAATTGCAAGTGCCAAATCCGAGCTGTCCAACTTCGCCATGGGATGTGACGGCCTAAACTAGCTTCAGCAAACCTTATAAGAAGCTTCGTCGATGTAACAGGGTTACTGATGGTTGCCGCTTGCACCCAGTGCAATTTGGCAGCAATGGAGCTACTGCGCACATTGACCGTGCAAGTGCTTGTCTACCCAGGCGCAGTATGCTGCAACACCTGTTTGGAAGGATCAGTAGCTGCATGTTAAATATCCAGTCTCAAGCGGCTTTATTTTTAGTTAACGTTTCATTTGGTTGGCACAGGTTCACCATCTCCTCTAAAACCTAAATCCCACGGAGGCTGCATGGATAGGTGGCATACATGCAAAGCTTCTGTATGAACTGACTACCGAACCAAATAGCACAGTCGCTCGTCTGTTCCATATTTCACGACAAAGCTGCTTTCTACCTAAGGCCAACAATTAGGCTGCTGTATGCTTCGTTTTCAAAAATAGTGACAAGCATCCCATTGTCTAATACAAACAAATTAGTATAAAAATGCATACCAACCTATTGGAAAACTCGACCAATTATGCTCCTGAAAACCATTCAGGCGGTTGCAGGGGCAACCGCCAGGTAGTATTTGGTGTTACCCATTAATCCCATTCCAGAATGTCGATCCGCTGCAGTAGTCAAGGATTTGGTGTGTCCGTTCTCAGCAAACCTACTCCCTGTAGGAATCCCTAAATATCGGTTGAACAACACTAGGACGAGTCGGATGCGTCCCTTCAGTAAATAAAGTTTCGGCTGCTTGTTTATCTGGTTGCTTTTACCCACTCTGCGGACGTCAGTCATCCACTACGAAAGGTTCTTTGACTCACTTCTACCGTGGCGCCCCGATGGAACGCAAGCACCAATGCAGAGAACAGCAGCTTCAAGCAACGTAGTTATATACGCACGTTTTGCAGCATCTGGCTCTGGAGGGTTTTGTCAATGAGGCCTCCATGGAGACAGTCACAGGATGCCTGCACCTACAGCGGAACCATGGGTGATTGCACTGCCCCAATAGCAGCTCCACCAGCGCACCCGATAACTAGCGGTAACCCAAAGGAATATCCCCGGAAGGCGTTTAGCGAGGTGCCACGTTTCAGCGATGAAACGGGCCCGCGACCATTCAGCATGCATAGTGGCAGCATTCTTGTCTACTTGGGTGACGTGTATATCAGACGTACACAAGGCGATTGATTGGCTGCAGTTTATTACACACTGGGTGGAAGCACCCTTTAAGCTTTGCACGGACAGCAGAACGGTAAACCCTAATTTCCCAACACACTTTACTCGTCCCCTGCAGCTAGTGTTATCAAAATGAAGCGTTTCGAGAAGTTGCTATCTCGTCACACTTAACAGCAGGCGTGGCCAAGCGTTACAAATTACACGTCAGTTTTAATGCTCCCGAAAACCAATCCGATAACCATCCAATAGTATTTGCTGACTGCGAAGACGAGGCACACCATATTTATCGTCGACCTCGGTCACACAGTCCAAGGCATCCGATCCTGGAGTTGTTCGTTACTTTAGCTTTCATACGGCGGTCACAGTACGCTTGCGCTAGCATACCTTTATATCACTGGTAAAGTTACAACATCATTGTACATCTACCGTTATTCGCGATTGTAGCACCATGCTCATACCTATGCAGGCGTGCGTCACATTGTCGAAAACAAACCATTTATTTAATATATTTATTTACTTGTTATTGGTTTAGGGACGCTTGTGCTGCCTCGTCTAATCCGACATTGGCTTCGCATGAGTTGTCTCCTAATAACGAATACGCTAGTTGCAAGTAAAACTTGGGGCGTATGCTACTGTTCGGGGTATTGAAGCGGACGTGCCGCTTATTGTCTTCTCCAAAGCGTTCTACATTGCGCTGCATTCTCGCCTCTCTTTTAGGCCTTGGTCCTGCTTTATAAATGGACATAATGTGTGATTGTGAATTGCATTACTGGAATGCAGAGTAATGTGTATTCGTGTGCTGTCGGACCTACGTTCCGTCAGACAGTCCGTAGTTGGATTCAGGACGACGGTGCTCGGCCCACTGTTGTTTTCTGAAGTTAAATGCGCCGGTTGATTTGCGGAGGGTAGCAACTCGCATGCTTGCGGTTGACTTTAGAGTTTTGTACCTAGGGTCTGTGCCGACAGTCCCAATGGGTTGCAACGGTTTTTTGATAAGATGTGGCACTCAGTTGCTTTGTGACTGATTCTCCCAAATTGCACCACGTGTTAAGTTTTATCCTCAGAGGCAAGTTGCCCACAATTCGCTTTTTGCTTGGCGGAAATAAACCTGTCAGGCGTGATCAAAGTACTGTGTTTTACAACTGTTAGTCCAAATATTTATGCTATCTTTAGCGTGCCCCTGGAACTAGAAAACATCTTGGCGCAAAGGACAAAAGTGCTGTGGATGTTCCGTAGGTCATTACGAATCTCAACAGAAAA
Organism: Dicrocoelium dendriticum; assembly: GCA_944474145.2. NCBI lineage: Eukaryota > Metazoa > Platyhelminthes > Trematoda > Plagiorchiida > Dicrocoeliidae > Dicrocoelium > Dicrocoelium dendriticum. The sequence continues at coordinate 38,708,383 of OX104069.1, forward strand.
CGTTTGCCAGCGTATTCGCAGTCAGTTACGCTAAACTTTCACCGACTTCCCTAATTCTAGAGAGAATGTTAGTAGAGAACTTTGCGAGCAAGCGCCAACCTAGTTCATTAGCTATGAAACTTCTGGTACCAAGAAAACTGCTTAAACTGGGAAATCCTTTAGTGCTGTATCGCCACCATCGTGGAGGCTTGATGTTTACCGGGAATATCGGGCTTGATTTGTATTGGCTTCGCTAATCAGCTTAGCCACCATCTCTCCGTTCTCACCCGAAGGGTTAACCCAAGCTTCGAGCTGATGGAGCATTGTAGGAACCTTTTGTCATCCAGGGTAGTGGAGGTTTGGGATGCGCTGCCCGTGTAAGTGGTGTTGTCAAAACGGTGAAAACTTTTAAACAGGAGCCTGACAGCCTTGGCTATGAGTTATAAACTTTGCTTACTTACCCTTAGTGCATTAGTAGACCCCTATTTCCCTTGGTTTTTGACCTTTTCATTGCTCGCTTACTATTGCTGCTTGTTTCAAGTGACAGGTGCGGCAGGAGTATTCAGTTAAAGTCATGTGGGTGTAAAGTAGTAGACTTTGATGTATTTAGCGCGTGCTAACCTGCCTCCAATAGATTGCATTTATCATGAACTTAATGACGCGCTCTACCAACAGGATCCGTAATAAGTAAACCCACTGTTCTAGTCTCAGTTGAATGAAATTTTAATATCCATGAGCCAAAGTAAAACAAACACTATTCTAGTTAAGCGCTTAATACACATTTAAACCCAGTAGGCGCTAACACTGGACGCGGAAATAGCGAGCGATAGGTTGTGGGTATTCGTACATCGCGAGCAACCAGTCTTCGTGCAGTACAATAAAACCTAGGCCCAAGTAAGAATGCGTTGAGGAGAAAATTGAACCATTTCTTTAAGCACCGCCGTTTGTCAGTTGCTTCGTTAATGCTAGGAGCCTAGCCGTTGCAACTAGAAGAGAAAGAAAAAAGCGGAATTAATCAGCCCCAGGTGGAAGTTAATGGATGCCGTTACCCGGTGTAATGACTCCATGGACGTTGTCGCTATTCGTGTTCAGTGCATACGAAGGGCATAATAAACCTGGGTGGCTGCAATATTAAAAGAATGCTAAGTATGCATTTGAAGGCATTTATCACACCCATCTAGAAAGAGCTCACATTAGCTGAAACGTGCGACTGGGTAGGACCTCAGAACTAGTTGGTTACCACAGTTGCAGCGACCGACGAGGTAATTCCTGAGCTAAAATGGTTAGTGTAAGCGAGTAGTGTTTATTGCCGAGAAAGAACCGTGAAGGGAAAAGGACAGGGAAGTGTTAGGAAGGAATACGTGTCGAACAAGCCAGGACTCCATCGCCACGGCCGGCGATCCAAACTCATCCGCCCTGATTGGGGCGAACAGAAAGCCAACCAGGCGACGCGGCCAATGAACGCTAGGTCGAAGTTCCTTTATTGGCTGTAAGTTAACCTTTCCAGAGCTTTCCACGGTCGCTTTAAATACAATCCACGAACTTTCCATTTTACCTATATATTGAACGGTGTGGTTTGCTAATTCATTCCTGTTGCTCTGCTCGTCCGATCCGGTCTTCTATCTGTCTTGTGGGGGGCCAGCGACATCGGGTTTGATTGCGAATCAAGTGTCCATTCAGGCAGGGGATAAACACTTCAGCTGGCGACGGGTTTAATCTTAATCAAGATGTCCATATCGGCTGCGGAGCTCGAGGCCATTCTGCTTCAGCAACAAACACAATTTGAGGCATCCCAACTCAGGCTGATCGAAACTCTTACGCGACAACTCTCAATCCAGACCGCTTCACTATCTACAACCGTCAAGCCCTCCGCATCGTTAGACGCCAACACTAACAGCATTACTGAATTTTCGTACGACCCCGATGCTGACCTTACTTTTGAATCTTGGTTTAAACGTTATGAAGATGTGTTCCGCCTTGAACTTGGAGACCATGATGACGATTGGAAAGCCCGATTGCTGTTAAGGAAACTTGGAACAGCAGAGCACTCCAGGTATGTCAACTTTATTTTGTCTAAGAACGCTCGAGACCACACTTTTGTGGAGACTGTCAAATGTTTAAGCCAAATACTTGGAGAGCAGTCACCCAGCTTCAACACAGGATATCAATGCATGAAGTTCTATAAGGCGGACGCTGATGACTACGTCACTTATGCTGGCATCGTCAATCGCGAGTGCGGAAAATTAGACATCAAATCCATCACGGCAGATTAGTTCAAATGCCTGATTTTTATCTGCGGCCCACATTCCCCACGGGATGAAGAGATTCGCACCAGGCTGCTGAGTAAACTTGAACAAGACCAGCAAATGACTCTACAGATCATAACTACCGAATGTCAACGATTGCTGAAACTCAAGCATGACACGCTTATGCTGGAGAATTAACAATCAACTCCAAGTATTAGTGTATTAAAACAACCTCAAAGAAATTGCTTCCAAGCGAAACAGGCCATGAAAAGCCCAGACAGAATACCAAGCCCCGACTGCCTGTTGGAGATGTGGTGAGTGGCATGTTGTTTGAGTGTGTCCATTCCTGAAACACTTTTGCCACAATTTTCATAAACGGGGCCATAAGGAAACGCACTGCCGATGCAGACTTCAGTTTAAGCGTGTAAGATATAAGCGACCAAATTCAAATGCTCCCAAAAGATTCAGCAGCTATGGTACTGTCCAAGCGGCCTATTCTGAATAACATGCGGCTCGCAGAAAGTACATCAGAGTTCACCTGAACGGGCAACAAGTGCGTCTTCAGCTAAATGAAGCCTCGGACATCACAATTATCTCCAGCAAAACTTGGCAGTGTATTGGTGCTCCGTCAATCAGCCGAACAACGCATGTTGCACTTAACGCTTCAGGAGGTCAACTTAATCTTATTGGTGAGCTGCAATGTGAAATGGTTTTTGGTGCTGCTCGGGCAAACGGTGTGTGTACATTACGGACCAGTCAGATTTGAAGCTTCTTGGACTCGACTGGATCAAGAAGCTCTAGCTGTTCGACATTCCCCTGAGTCAAGTCTGCAATACACTCTGGCTCGGACGTACGAAGCTCTCTTCTGAAGGTGACGAAACAAACAACAACCTGATCAAGCATCTACGAAGGAAATTCCCGTCTGTGTTTTGCAACGACTTGGAAAGATGCACAAAGACCAAAGCAAACCTTACTCTCAAAGCCGGTACCAAACCCGTATTCCGACCCAAAATACCGGTACCGTACGCTGCGCTGCCGATTGTTGATGCGGAACTTGATCGTTAAGAGCGGGCCGGCGTCGTCCAACCTGTGAATTATTCAGCGTGGTCAGCACCTATTGAGGTCGTCAAGAAGACAAATGAAACCGTTCGTATCTGTGCTGAATTTTCTACGGAATTGAATGCTGCTTTGAAAATGCACCAGTATCCTTTGTCAGTCCCAGAAGATTTATTTGCTAAGCTCAGTGGTGGCGGTTACTTTGCAAAGCTAGATTTCTCAGATGCTTATGTTCAAACTGAAGTCGACCATGCTTCGAAGGAGTTGCTGGCAATCAATACGCACCGAGGTCATTACCAGTTCAACCGTTTGTAATTAGTGTCAATTATTTCCCGCGATTTTTCAACAAATTATGGATGCTACGTTAGCTGGGTTATCATGAGTCCCAGCTTACTTGAACGACATAATAATCAAAAGGTCTACCTTTCGAGAGCTGACGGAACGACTGGAAGCAGTTTTCCACTGCGTTACCGACTACCGTTTCCACTTGAAAGCGGAAAAGTGCAGTACCGGCATGAGGTGTGTAAGGTATCTTGGCTTCATCATAGACAAGGATGGCTATCATCCGGATCCTTCCAACATAAGTGTCACAAAACAGATGCCTCCTCCTGACAACGTCGTGAAGCTCAGATCATTCTTGGGGTTGATCAGTCATTACAGCTCTTTTGTGCTCGAAATGCATCCGCAACGAGGACCGCTTAATGAACTTCTGATAAAGGACCGCAAATATGTGTGGTCTCCTGAATGTCAAGCCGCATTTGATAATGTCAAGTCTATATTGTGTTCTGACCAATTGCTAACGCATTTCCATCCAGAGCTGAAGATTATAGTTTATGCTGATGTGTCAAACCACGGAATTGGAGCAGTCATATCCCACATTTTCCCCAATGGTTCGGAGAAAGCTGTGGAACATGCAGCCAGATCACTCACCCCAGCTGAACGTAACTATGGACAGATCAAGAAAGAAACTTTGGCTATAGTGTTTGCAGTCAAGTGATTTCACAAAATGCTCACGCCGTTCACTGACCACAAACCCTTGGTCGCAAGCTTTAGACTAAAGAAAGGCCTTCCAGTCCGTACGGCTAGTCGTCTCCAACGCTGGGCAACTGTTCTACTTGGTTACGATTTCGTCGTCAAATATCAATCTACACACAACATTTGCCAAGCAGATGCGTTATCTCGTTTAATTGGTACACAGCATCACGAACCAGAGGATTTGGTAGTTGCTCAACTCTCCGTAGAACACCAAGTACATCAAGTTGTGTCTGACCTTTTCGGTGCCTTACTAGTAACGTTCGCAATGGTGCAGGAAGCGACCCATCATGATTCTACCCTACAACAAGTGATCAATTTCCACCTCAATGGCTGGCCTAAGAGAGTTAAAACGCCGGAGCTTCAACAATTCCATCAACGAAAGGAAGAACTATCAGTTGTCAGAGACTGCCTGCTGTTCTCAGATAGTGACGGCATTCCTCACATCCTTCAAGAGAGAGTCCTCGGACAATTTCATCCTGGCCACCCAGGAATGAATCGCATGAAATCGCTAGTACGAAGCTATGTGTATTGGCCCTATATGGATCCCCAGATGGAGAATTTAACCAAGAATTGTCCCCGATGTGCCAGTATATCTAAGCAACCAAGGAAGACGGAATTGCAATCCTGGCTAATACCAACGGAACTATGGTCAAGGGTACACGTCGACTTTGCGAGTCCAATTGACGGTCATCAATTTCTCATAGTTGTCGATGCACACAGTAAATGGCCGGAGGTGGTTCCAATAATGAGAACTACCGCAGCAGCCATTGTCTCCGCTCTCTGACAGATATTTTCTTGTTTTGGTGTTCCCCACACGTTGGTTTCCGACAATGGTACACAATTTACCGCATATAAAAAAATTTGTCGTCTTCCGTCGCAGAAACGCGATAGTCCACGTAAGGTCTCCAATTTTCCACCAACAATCGAACAGCAAGTGGAACGTTTTGTAGATACCCTCAAAAGAGCTTTGCTAAAAATGCAGGGGGAAGGTACCTTGGAGGAGATTGACATATTTCTTCTGATGTATCGCACAACTCTGAATCCGCAGACACCGAACGCACTATCTCCGGCTGCAACTTTGTTTCAAAGGAAAATCCGTGTGCCGCATGACGCCCGCAGAAACAGGAAACATCAGTTACTGTCCCGCAACTATCAGATGAAGCGTCAATTCAACATCCGACACGGCGCTCGGAAGCGAACGTTTAATGTTGATCAACATGTTCTGGCGAGAGATTATCGCATCCACTATACTAAATGGGCTATGGGCCAGGTGCTACACAAACGCGGTAACGTAATCTACAGTATCCGGGTTGGGACGACAATTTGGGTAAAACATGCCAGTCAGCTGCTAGAGGCATGGACTGGCGAACAACTGCGCCAACAAGTACCGGCAGCGCAGTTACCTCTGGACATACTGGCCGACGCGGGTGAAGCGAAGACTCCCCAAAATTCCCCAACACAGCAACCACAATATTCGCCCCGAAACCTAGCAGCACAGAGGCCGAAGCGGCGATGCAAATTCGTGTCACCCATGCAGGTCAATCCAAAGCTGAAATCGTACAATACAACTCAAACGGGTGAAGTGTTAGGAAGGAATACGCAAGTCGAACATGCCAGGACTGCATCGCCGCGGCCGGCGATTCTCCATCTATTATTAGTCGAGGTATGACTGCGATATATGGCAGAGCGATTATTTCCAAACAAATGGATCTCGACCCAATACAACCAAATCGTTCTTTCGCATGTTCACCATTGCACAGTTCCAAGCTTGGACATATGAACAATTTTCTACTGTCACTACAGTTCCTATAAAATGTCTGTACAGCTGTACATACCTGATCACGCCTCAATTGGCGTGCCTCGCATTGTCTAGAATAAAATATTTATTTATTTATTTGTATCCCCGGTCTATGCATTTCACCAGACCTCGCCAGACTACACTAATCTCCTTTCTCAGTATTCCAAGCTCGTTCAGCCAATGAACGCAGCTTTGCCCGTGGCAGCTCAAGTCACGCACCACATTCGGACAAATGGCCCACCTGTATCATGCCGTCCACGCCGACTATCGCCTGAGAAACTAAAGGTAGCTAGTGCGGAGTTTGAGCACATGCTTGAACTTGGAATAATCCGCCCTTCCGACAGCCATTGGTCCTCGTCCCTGCAGATGGTCCCCAAGAAATCTGGTGACTGACGCCTTTGCGGTGCATACCGCGCACTCAATCGCTTAACCGTCCCAGATAGGTATCCCATCCCACACATGCAGGACTTTACCGCATGCCTCACAGGTAAGACGATCTTCAGCAAGATCGATCTGGTTCGCGCCTATCACCAGATACCTGTGGAAGACAATGACATTCCTAAAACAGCCGTCATCACTCCTTTCGGTTTGTTTGAATTTTTAAGAATGCCATTTGGACTGTGCAACGCCACACAAACCTTCCAACGTTTCATCCACGATGTCACTCGTGGCCTTGACTTCGCATATTCCTACCTCGATTATATCTTAGTAGCCAGTTCATCGGAACAAGAGCACCTCGGGCATCTTCGAGCTCTCTTCCAGCGCTTGACCCAACACGGTGTCACAGTCAACCCGACTAAGTGCGAACTCGGCAAATCAACGGTAGAATTCCTAGGCCACCTCGTTTCATCGTCTGATATCGAAGTCCTTCCTGATAAGATCCAGGCAAGCAAGGACTTCCCAGCTCCCACTTCGTTCAAGCACCACCGCCGATTTTGTGGTTTGGTCAACTACTATCGATGCTTCATTTCGCGCTGCGCTCAGCTCATGCAGCCACTGACTGGCTTACTCAGATGAAATGAACGTAAGTTCGCTTTCCCTGATACAGCACAGGCAGCCTTCGCCGAGCTCAAAGATGCTATCTCCAACATAGCCCTCCTCGCTCATTCCGAATCGACTGCACCTCTTTCTATTACGACTGATGCCTCAGACGTCGCGGTAGAATCCGTCCTCCAACAACACCTTGGTGGGCAATGGCAACCCCTTGGGTTCTTCTCCAAGCGCCTGCAGCCAGCGGAATCCCGCTACAGCACGTTTGGCAGAGAACTGCTGGCCATTTACCTGGCAATACGTCACTTCCGGCATACACTCGAAGGCCGCGCGTTCACGGTCTACACTGACCACAAGCCCCTTATCTTTGCCTTCAACTCTGCTAGTGCCAAATACTCACCACGGGAAACAAGATACCTAGACTTTGTCACTCAGTTCACTGCTGACATACGTCATGTCTCAGGCGTCGACAATCCCGTCACTGACGCTCTCTCACGCGTCAACCTCACTCTGCAGACTTTGCCTACCGTCGACCTTGCCGCCATGGCATCGGCTCAGGCTCAAGACGAAGATATACAGCGCACTCTGCAGTCCACTTCGCTGCATGTGCTACCTGTTCCTCTCCAAACCACGGAAGGAACCATTCTTTGTGACACTTCCACAGGTTGTCCTAGACCTCTCGTGCCCGTCTACTTCAGACTCACAGTCTTTGACGCAATTCACTCACTGTCACATCCCGGTTTCCGTGCATCTTTGAAACTGATCACCGAACGTTTCGTTTGGCCACGCGTAAACAAAGATGTTCGTACCTGGGCTCGCGCCTGCCTTCAATGCCAGCGCTCCAAAGTACATCGTCACACCCGCAGTCTTCTTGGTTCATTTCCTGCCCCAGACTCTCGGTTCTGGCGTGTACCCTTAGACCTGGTTGGTCCATTGCCTCCTTTACGCGGATTCGTATACATTCTTACATGTGTCGACCGTTTCACCAGATGGCCAGAATCCATTCCCATAACAGACTACACAGCTGAGACTGTTATCCGGGCCTTCTTGGACCGATGGGTCTCGCACTACGGATGCCCATCCACCATCGCAACTGACCGAGGAACGCCTTTCGAATCTTCACAATTCGATACGTTATGCAACTTTTTAGACTGTCGCCGCATTCATACCACAGCGTATCACCCAACGGCCAGCGGGTTAGTTGAAGGTTTCCATAGACAGCTTAAAGCCTCGCACTGCGCCTCCTCCGACCCTAGCTGGAGCGAAAACCTTTCGCTCTTTCTCTTAGGCATTCGCAGCGGCATCAAAGCTGACTTGCAATGTGCACCAGCAGAGCTGGTTTATGACACGACGCTCAAGTTACCAGGAGAATTTGTTTTACCTCCCGCATCGTCGGGTATGCCTCCGCCTAACTTTGCGTCCTCCCTAGCTCAACGCATGCGTTCACTACGCCCGACCCCGCCCCGTGAACAGACAAGAGATGTGCAAATGCACAGCGGACTCTCTACCTGCACTCACGTCTTCCTCCGCACCGACGCAGCGCGGCGCCCTCTCCAGTCTCCCTACACTGGCCCTTTCAGAGTTCTGCAGCGCACTCCGAAACACTTTACTTTAGACCAGAATGGTCACCGAACAACGGTGTCCATCGACCGCCTCAAAGTGGCTTTCTTTGACGAGCCACTTGCAACCAATCCTGATGCTCTCGCACAAGCACCCGCACCTGTGGTGACTTCCCGAGCACTGGATAGCCCGGAACACTCTGTACCCTTTGACCTGCAACCTATCCCGCCTCAACCCCAGGCAACCGACCGACGCGATAGACAGGTCAAACGTCCGATCCGTTTTTCAGATTTTGTAAGCGTTTGCTATTTTCATTAACACGCCTTTTTCGTCTTTAATGGTTATCCTGCGTCTCATCCACAAACGTTTTCCAAATCGACAAAAAACCCAAAATATATTGAAAACCTAAAAAGCGTATTTGCTTTTATCACGCATGCCATGTTCCCTCTCCGGCGTCAAGCCACTTCCCCGACCGTTGCCCACCCTCTCTGAGTTCTACCTTTCAGAAACTCAACCGCCGGAACTGCTTCGGCAACACTCGACTGACTCGCCAACCGGCTCAACGCAACCCTGGTGTGACTCGCCAGCCGTCCCAGAGCCCCTTCCTCACACAAGGAACAAACAGTCGCCCTCAACCCCAGACACCCACGAACGGATTTGCCCCCAAATGCCGCCCAGGCAGTGCCGACGAGGACGCTGGATTTCTTCGTGAGGCGAGGACGCCCGCAATTCTTTGTGGGACGAGGACTGTGGACTAAAGTGCGGTGGGGGGAGTGACACCTCCAAAGCGCACCGTCGGGTCTGCAGCAAAAGGAAGGTCATGCCGGTCTTTTTTCTGGACTAGCCAGTTTTTTTGCAGTCCGACCAGCACGCCCCGACGGCCCACCGATGATGCGCTCTGGTTTACACGATCGTCATAAATAATAACTAACAAAAGTCTGGACCCAACGAAATCTGCTGCACACTCCACTTTGGAAGCCCTTCTCATGCCCCTGCAAACATTCGCATCCACCCTCACCTTCCGTTCCCCCCACTAACTGCTTCATCGAAGGCTTCCATTCTTCAGCCTTTTAGGGGGAGGCTCTTGTAGTGTACCGGAAAACAAGCTCTTTCAGTATTTTGTAACCTTGGATTTTACGGTTGTTTTAACCTTCGAAACATCTATTTGTTTTACTGACTGCATATCCGTGGACACGTTTCTCGCGCTGACTGATTCGCTTCCTATTCTTGTAGCCTGCACAATATACGTTGGGTTCAGCCGCCTCAGACTTTATACTGTCGTATGTGACACGTCATACGTGTCAATGCTTACCGACTAGTATCCCACGCTCCGCCCAACAGAGTACAAAGCTGTCAGAAACCAATGCACCCTGACAAAACAAGACAAACGACTACAGCATGAACCTGGATTGGCCGTGAAATCAAAAAGTTGTCTCAAAAACCTTATCGCCTACCTGAAGCGAAATGTCAAAACGGGTAGTAGAATCTCCGCTCTATCCTCTGCTAAGATAATTACTGTGCTCTACGACGACGATGAAAAAGCAAACCTACTGCCTGCGCAATAGTACTCGGTTTACTCATTGGAATCTCCGCTGCTCAATAACTGTTTGCCTGCACACTACTCCTCTATGGATCAAACTGTAATTAACCCCGAGGTAGTCACTAAGCTTTCCCTCGAACTGGACGCGAACTGCTCCCCAGGCCTGGACGAATTGTATCCTTGCTTCCGCAAAACGAAAGCTGAGTACGTGGCCGCCTCTCTCTGCCACGTATTTCGGCAATCCCATGAAATCAGTTGCCTACCCACAGGCTGGAAAGCAGGTACGGTCCTGCCCAAATATAAAGGAGGAAACCAACAACACCCAGCGAACTGTCGACCAATATGCCTGACATCAGTTGCATGCGAAACCATGGAACGAATAGTCAAGGGCGCCCTCCAGCCACACTGTGAGAACGTAAACATTATCTCACCCGCTCAATATGGCTTCCTTAAAGCACGCTCATGTATCTCTAACTTACTTATCGCCAGAGAAACATGGGCAGAAGCCACAGATGTCCGAAAACAGATTGACATAATATTCATTGACTTCAGTAAAGCTTTTGATAAAGTTCTACACGTACGACTGCTACATAAACTCCAGGGAATTGGCATTACATGAAGGCTTGTCTCCTGGATTGCCGGTTCTTTAAGAGGTCAGACAATGCGCCTACAAGTGAACCAAACCCTCTCTGCTCCTGTGCCTATGACTGGTGGCGTTTTCCAATGATCAGTGCTTGGAACAGAGCTCTTCAAGCTGTACCTTAACTACCTCTCGAATGCTCTTCAACCGACTGCTTGATCTACGACGGTAACCTCAAGCTATGCTCAACAGTATCCAGCCTCGAGGATGCGGACCCACTACGGGGCTCTAGAACAGCTACACTAATGGTCCATCAAGTAGGAGTTGCCAGTAAACCGAGATAAATGCGCTGTTGGCCTAATGGGTAGCACTTATCTTTACGGAGCATGCCACGTTGGTGGGTTCAATGTCAGGAATACCACTTTTGTGAGTGCTCTCGAGGTTATCGTGACTTCTGATATTTAACGACGCAATAGGCGTTGAAGAAGGTGGCTACTGGAAGGCGGCTGGTGGGTGCCTTAAATAGATCATTAGTTCCAGTGGCTCCTGCGATATGTTACCTTGGTTCACTTGGTACATCCGTCCAAGCTTAGCATATGCTCTACCAAGTATGCATCCGCTTTCAAAGTTTGCATACGCTCTACTGGAACAGGTTCAGAGAAGTGCATCGATTGCAGCAGCTAAATCTGTTCTCCCTCGATTTCCACCGTCGCTAAGGTGATCTCCTCTACACTACGCGCATACTTCGAGAGCAACTAGAAAGTGAGTTACAGCCATTTATTTGGCCCAACACTGACTGTTTCATACGAGGTCAAGCATGGAAACTATTTAAGCAAATAAGACACAGAATTCCCATGGAGGTCATCTTATCTACTAGGATGGCAAATGATTTGAACGGTCTGCCAGGAACAATTGCAGAGGCGCCAGCCGAGGATAGCTTCAAGCGGACGCTAGACTAACATTCACTGATACTGCAGAAATCTTGCTGCTGTCCCTGCAATTGCGATCAACTCTCGAGGAACGTCGAAATGTAAAGACAAGCAGCAAACGCAGTATGATACGGAATCCATGGAACTGGTAAGGGATTTCTTTCCTGCTCTCTACAACGCAATAAATTCAATTGCCCACCATGTTGATTCAGGCTGCAAACGTCGCCAAAAAGGCAGGAATGTATTTTAAACTGCAACTATTGAGCAGCAAATATGAATTAAGTACCGCGCATCTTATAATTGATGGGCTACTCAGGATTTAAACATAATGTTTGTTTAGCTACTCTAATTTGACTTTTGCTTGGGTCACATTACGAGTATCGTTTTCGGATTCCAGACATGCTTCCGCTCTGAGGTATTTCCAGCACTTCCATATGGCCACTATCATCACCATCCTGCTTCTCCTCGTTGAACTATTGAAATTGGACAATGGACAGCAGTTCAATGGTAGATCTATTTTTCAAATACTATTCGGCTGTTTATTATTCAGCTGAAGAACAAACCGCATAGCCTAAGTATATTAACTAATATCAGCTAATAAAGCAGCAGTGAATGTCACTAGTCCTTAACTAGTTTTATCAAGTGGGCTAACAGTTACGCATATTTTAGTTGCTTATTTTCTCATGCTTATGTAAAAGAATGTTGTGTTTCTCCATGACCAGAAATCATACCGTGTTTCTTGTGCAGCGTGCACCCACATCTTCTCCGCTATCATCCCCATGACATGCTTACATTAACATTGTTGCACCATAGGTGAAACTATGTTCCAACTTGTCCGCACAGTTGGGCTACTTTCCTTCCCCTGTAGAGGCGATTCATGCCATTCCTATTAACTTGCCTAAAGTAAGAATAATAATGTAGTTTTATGTCTAAACTAGGAATAAAGGTCTTAAGGCATTGATAACGCTGCCGACCTTAACCTTTAATAAAAGGCATACCCGGTTAGCCCGAATAAATAAGGGGCTACCGCTGAGTGACCAATTTGCGTGCCCTTGGTCGCCTTAGTGAGACAAATTTCCCGCATCTATGGTTCACTTATAAAATTAAACGCTCTGTATTGCATCATTATAATTAGAAAATCGGTGCCTGCAGAGTACTTACCTTAGTCGAAACCAAGATAAACGCCTTCGCGTCAAACTTAAAGCTACAATGGAAAGTTTTTTCCTTGTTCTTAGGGTGACCAAACGTGCAGCACTAGAACTGTTAGGGTCGCATAGTGAACTCATTCAAAGCTCTATAGCAGTCACTTCAGCGTACAAAACTCGGTTGCTGGTGTCAGCCGAGGATTTTTGTTTTTTATTATGGGCGCAATCGCAAGTGGCAATTATCGGTGGTGTGCTATTTTTCCAACGCATTACGAACAGTACAGTTTATGAAATGAATAGATTTACAAGTTTACGATGTCAATATTTGGATTTACCTGATTAGTGATTTTAAAAAATTTACTGATTGTCTAAGCGCTGCAGAATTTTGGTAGTCCTAAAATGTCAGTTATTGTATATATATCCATAACAGCATTTAAGCCTTATGCGAGTTTATACTAATTCTCAGAATCGCTTCGAGTATTTACATAACGTTACATTAAATTGAATGCTTTACGAATGTTGACGTTGCGTTAACCTCGGGCCTAAACAATCCGTGTGAAATCGAAGCAGTAATTGGATTCGTGAGCAAGTCATTTAGTTGCAACGAATAAGTTTACTGATATTAAGCGTTGCTATTACGCTATTAATAACTCTGGCTTCTTGTTCCCTTTACTAGTGCCATTTGGGTTATCGTGTCCTAAAATAGATGTAGCTTTTTGCCATTAGGACCTCTCTTGAGAAAATTCCATCACTGTTTGGCTGTTTATAGATTTATCGTATGAACCAGATTTCCTGGATATGGATCCAGACTCTATTTTGGAGGAGAATGCAATCATTACGGCGAATGCTACTTGTGGTACCACGAGAAGGGAATACTACTGCAGATTGGTCGAACACGCTGGGAGTGCGCTGCTTTACAGGCGGTGAGCTTTCGAGTAATATTTGTCATATAATGTTACAAAACTAGGGTATAGGACAGTGGAGTAGCTAGAGAAGAGCGGGGTCTGTCTGCATAGAGCGGCGGGTGATAAAAGGCAGCAATTTAGCACAGGTGATTGTTCAATCCCTAGGTTAAACGGAAAAATTTCCTAACAGGCCAATAGCCGAATAGATTATTATTGCTCTGGACAACCAAAATCACATTTACGCCATTTGTCACATCTAGCCTTCGTGTGTTCTTCTTACTCCTGCACACGGCTGTGTCGTTACACAACGCTCTTATTGTCGTTACCCGTGAACATACTGCACTCTCGCACCAAAATCCGTCAGTATAAAGGGTTTTACAGTCCAATATAAGCGCCGACATGTCATTTTTTGCTGACTCTGGCCTTCGTGCTCTATCTGTATAGTCACAAGTACAGAAACATATTTAACGGCATCAGCTTCCGGACTTGCCTGTCATTTTGGCCTCCACATGGAGAGCCATATGACGTCTGAACTTATAAAGCAACCATGTGTGACCTGCGCTTCACCATCCAAAGCTCTGCCAACACACCCCGTATTCAGTTTTAAACTCGAGGGAATAACACCGAGGGGCATGTAGCCGTGATCAAGTTTTCAACAACAGCGTCGGCCCACACTCCTTATCGGAAGGATTACGCGTACCTGACGTACCTAATACGGTGATTAGGCTGTGACTCGTTGCGGACTGAATGCATGGAACCGCTTTTGTAACCTTGCACTGTGCCGAGCGCTATACACCCCGACTCTCCAAGTAACGACTAGCTGTCTTGTGGAACCAGTAAAGTCGATGTAGCAGATTTTTGACTGGTGGGAACCTAGTCAAAATTTACTAAAAGCGCAACTACAGCGGCACTAGCAAACCAGCAACAAAGCATATGAAAGAAAATAAACATAAACACACGGGCAGTAAATATACAACAGAATGACGGAACAAGGCAACTCAAAATGTGTATTTAGTCTAAACTAGTATATGGGTAATATTTGGAAACTGCAAGTGTAACTCAAAAGATGGCAAAAATTAACACCAAAAATGTGTTTAAAAGACCGCACAAATAAACAAAGAATATGCTGAGGATTAGCGGCAGTGGGCAAATAAAATAAAATTGTTTCGACCAGATCTAGTGCAATGCCGAACAAGTGTAAGTGTAACTCACTAGCTGAACAGAGTTGAAGATGCATAAATGTTGCAGCATCAACCACAGCATGCTCAGGCACTGTTCAAGTAAAAGGAGCTAAAGATTTGAATACTTAAAGCATAGGCATTTAGCAAAAAAGCAAGCATATGTCTAAAAAGAGACAAGAAGTTGGTGTGAATCTTTAGCTAAAAGACTAGATCCCGTTAAAATTTTTCTCAAGCAGATCATGTTCCTGCGTGTTCATTGAAAACGTCTAAAGGATGCTAAATTAGGTGGAAAAATAAAAGGAATGTTTCAGTATTAGTACACTTGTTGACAGTTCAGCTGGAAAAGAAAACAAGCACTTTTGTCTGTTTCCCGAGGTATAAAGTGTATTTGCGTGCATTTTGCGGATGTAAGAAAAAACTCATGCTGTAAGTCAAGGAGTGGAACTATTTTGGCTTTATTTCCGATAGCACTGCCAATGGGTTACACAAAAATCAGATGAATGAGGTAGTGCGATGGGTAAACGTGGACGTAAATGGAGTGATGGTTTGAGGATAGTTTCCGTACTTTATTGATATTAGCAACATAAGCTAAACGCAATTTTCTGGACTGATTTTGAGGGAAATAAAGCAAGCTGGAATTCAGATTAAGGACGACACTGGCTAGATATTCAGTGTGGCTGCCAAAATGGCGGGCTACCGCTCTTGCGTTCAGAGGCGCATCTGCGCAATAAACCCAGAAGCTACATTTGAGCTATGCACAAACTATTTGCTGAAGCCGGATTGTGGGCAAATAGCCTTTGCGGCAGTTTGCTCCGTTCCATCGTTCGGCACAATGTATCCGTTCTTATTGTTTTTTCTACAGCTACATATAGCTGGAATGACTTTATTGCACTGACCAGTGTAAGTAGCAGTCAAGCAGCCAAACAGGATTGAGTAGTTTAGCAGACGTTGTAAATGTTGTAGAAAAGATATACTTAAAAATCGTCACTGCTAAAAGAACAGGGATTAAGTGCAAACAAAAGTTCAGCTATCTCCTTAATTCTTAAATCAGTGCACTCGTTTCTAATTGTTTTAGATTTGAGCCGTTATCGATTTATGCTGACAGAAATTTAGTATGCAAAAGTTATCTTCAAATAAAAGCTTGGCTCTGCATTGAAGTGCTATCAAGCTCGTAGCGTTGAGAATTTGCTAAACTAAGAGTAAAGAAAAAGATAGTAGACAGTGTAATAGGTGATTTAAAAGAACTGCGCTGAATTGGTGATAAGAATTGGGCGTCGCATCTGCAAAAATAAACGAATCAATGATGAAAAACTGTTTGGTGTATTGATGGAATTTTATGCTGAGTCAAACTGGGCAGCACTGCCTGTCATGGACAAGTTACTTGAGGAAATATATAGTTGATTTTAGAACATACATAACTTAGCAAACAAAGATGCTTTACTTACACCGTCGAATTTGTTTGATGATAACTATGATTGTCCGCTTCGCGAAGTTGAGTAAGATAAAGAAAGAAGAGTATAGTTTTTTGTGACAGCTTCAGAAACGGAACAAAAGCAGTAAACCGTCTAGAGGTTTGAGCTTCATTCAGAAATGTCACCTTGGGGAACTTTCACTAAACATTGTGATCATGTTATGCATTTTTTACCGAAATGATAGCAGTAACTGCTTTGAGCGCTCTTTCTCGAAAAGCCAACATCTGAAGAAATATCTTTGATAAGCAATGCGCTGGAAGCTGCGCACGAAATCGGCTGTTCTCTTCATAGTGAAGAATGTTGCGGATGGGCTGAATTTTGTTCGGGTTATTGATAATTTGTCAAACGTGAAGCACAAAACTTATGGCTCTCAAGTTTGTATACGTGTTTAGCTACGATACAAATACGTATAGTTCCAGAGACATTTTTAAAACAGATATATTTTGTTCTATGAAACGAATATTAGACGGCTGTTTTTAATAGCGTTAATTTGTGGGCTTGCAACTGCCACTCTGGTTGAAAAGCTTACCACGTCCATAGGCGACAAAATTATTTGCTACTCCACTGGTATGGAATAAAGCAAAACGTTTGATAATCCAGTATCATGTGCTCACGTGCTGTTTTATCACAGATAGCCTCGTTTTGTAACGAAATGATGTAAGGTGCCGTTGTAATGCGAAGCACGTTATACAGCTTGTATTATGTAGGCTAGCAAAAATTATCACACACCTTTACACCTTCCGTAACATACTAAGAACCAGCAGCAATCAGGTACCTTATATCGACGTGTCGTTGCGTAGCGACTATTAACAGTTGTTTGATAAGTTTAGTAAAGGTAGGTTGCCTGCACTTAAGTACGCTAAAAACGAGGGTTGTATATAACAAGACAAGTGTTCAAACCTTTATCCATTGTTATCGAAAAATTGCGCCTTGGTATCTACCTGTAGTAACCAGGGTGGTTAGTGA
Organism: Dicrocoelium dendriticum; assembly: GCA_944474145.2. NCBI lineage: Eukaryota > Metazoa > Platyhelminthes > Trematoda > Plagiorchiida > Dicrocoeliidae > Dicrocoelium > Dicrocoelium dendriticum. The sequence continues at coordinate 38,725,765 of OX104069.1, forward strand.
CTGCGTTGTTATGTACAGGATGTTAAGGACTGCATTCGCTGGTTAGCTATCTCTCATCATTAAAATATATAAACTTAAAGCTGTTCTACATGCATTTTATTCATAGGGCTCTCCGGTTACATAGGCGTGTTGCTGCTTTTGTTGAAACTTCCCTCCAGGTTAACTTCTAAAAACGCACCAACTCCATTTTGTATTAGTGCTCAAGGCTTGTAGGTAAAGATAATCTAAATCTGGAGGACATGTGGATTCCTGTTAGGATGAAGACTACCTGGGCAAATGTATTGCACTGTTGTACACTAGTGTGCTCACGCGTGTCCTATAGTACTTAGGTTGTGATGTCGTGCAACGAGTTGAATTCAGAAGTGTATTCTTCAGTAAAAATTCTTTTTACTATTAATAGTGATTGAGTCTGAAAGCACTCAAAATGAACAATAAGGTGCAAAACCAGATTTTGAAACTTAGGCACTATGTATATGCATCAGTTATATACATCCAAAACAGTTTAATATACAACTTTTTTAGAAATGTATTATCTATTGTGCTATCAAAAATAGCTTTTTTAATCATACTGTAACCTACTGCGCATATTTTATTTTGAATTTTTGTAAACCATCTTTAATCTGGATTGAGCGCATTGCACAGCTTTACGTTTAATGTGTTGTGTTGCATGTGCCGGATACTGTCAGGTTGCCCACGCCTAGACAAGGGAACTATTGGGGTTCTCAACCAAGGCCTTAGTTTAAAATCCTGTCCACAAGGCAGCAGGATTTTGGCACTGTACCACCCAGATTTCGTTTCATAGAGTAAGTTACCATTCCTCGAACTCCCAACAAGGTAGGCTAGGTGACTGAGTTTGCTAGGCCAGTAATCAATGACAAATTTGGTATGAGTGGCTCTAAAGGTAAAAAACTACCGCCAACATAGCCCAAGGGATCACTAAAGCGCATAAACCATCACACCACGCTAAAGTCCGCTTTTCGCCTGATGTTTTAATGTTTTATATACAGATTTAAGGTGATTAGTATAAGACTATATTATTTAATTCTGCTTTATAGATGAATATTCATGTTGTTCTTGCCATGCAACAAGTAAAGGAAAACTTCATAAAAGTCACCATTGATATCGCAAATAGCTACTAGGATGGTTGTCTAAATCGCGCTTTACATTTTTCTTTAGTAATGAGCGCAAGAAGAGGCAAGTGGTAACATATCAAAAACAATCACAATCATATCGTGATCCAAGTGGACATTGGGTGCAGTGCAGCTTTTGCGACGCCAGTGATCCGAAACTGAGTCATCCAATCGAATACGTTCTGAGTGGTGAATCTCACTTATGGTGGCAAAGCCCTTCTCTAGCTGAAGGTTTGAAATACCATGCGGTAACAATCACGATGGATTTTAGACAGGTAGGCCAAACATGAAAATTTCATCACGAGACTGTGCAAACGGTCTATGTGAAGCAGTATGCGCCGGTCTCAACTAAGCAAACGAAATCCTCATATGTTTACATGTTCAAGATACCGTCTCTTACTATAACTATTAATACTTTACGCCATGTTGTTAGTTTTAAACTTTAATCTTCATAGCTAATTCATTGAACAAACGTGTGCGATTTGTTGACTTTAATGAAAAGAAATTGTAAACAAATAAATGCATTTTAAGGTAGCTGGCTAATTTCTATGTATTGCATCCGATTATCTTTGTTCTCTATTTACTTGCCAGCGGTTTAATTTATTGGTACTTTACCTTTACATATATGAAAAGTCGAAAAAGTCATTATTTGCCAGCAGCTAAATTATGGAGTCCTACAGGAATAGCGAGTTTTGCATATCCAAGTTAAGCTGAGATGGCGTGAGAACTTTGAAATTTATTTCCATCCTGCTGTTGACTAAACGTCCCATCGGCCTGTAGGGTAAGAAAGAGCTCCTTTTGGTTTCAAAGACAGAGGTTTTCTTAAGAAATGCTCAGTATCCTTGAGTGAAAACCTTTGTACCAAGACGGATGCAGTGCATTCCAAATTGGTGTTTTTCTTGTTGCTGTTTTTGTTTTTCTTCTTCTTCTTCTTCTTGTTGTTGTTGGTATTGTTGTTGTTGGTATGCTTTATGGAAAGCAGTTATTAGCTGGCTGTATCACGCTTTATAAAAGCTTTTGATTCCTACTTCGGTATTTACTTATTGGGAACATCCGCGATTGCTATACTTATACCAGTGCTATGCCGCGCTTATATCAAATGCAGACCAGTTTCAGGTTAGTATTTAGTAATTTTGTTTTTACATCAGCTACATTTAAATGATTTTATAGGAAAGTCGTTTAGACATTTTTGCTCCACAGGTTGCATTTTACAATCTAAGTTGAACACACTGCATGCCAACACTAGAAATGGCAAAAATTCACCTCTTTAAACATTTCCATAGAATGTCTTTGTTGAATCAAGTGGCTTCTGATGTTCCCTGCAATATTACTCAGTTTGTTCCATAGTTCTTCTACTGAAAGCCGAGTCACGTATTATACTACGAGGATTCAGAAGAACAGACGAATTATTTATAATGTACTTTTCAGGCGGGTTATCTTTAAGAATACACCCTTTTGTCTCAATCTCTTTTACCTATGACACTTTCCAGTTGAAGTACCCCTGGTTATTTGGTTTGGCTTGTTTGACTGTCTTTCAGGTCTACCAAATTGTGTATGTGCTACTGAGAATGGGCGACAGTCCAAGACCGGCAAACTGGATTCTCGAGCGCTCTCTGGATGGAGAAAATTACAAGCCATGGGCGTTTTTTGCTGAGAGCGAGTACGATTGCAGGCGCCTGTACCAACCGCTGTTGAATGGACCACTAACCATAACCAGTGGACCAAGACCTTGGAAGCTCGAAGATGACGAAGTGAGCCGGAGATGTGTTGCACACGTCTATCCCTCGTATGCATGTTCCGTTTACACTGACCGCACATGTAAACTTACATTTTCTACAATTTAAGTAACGAGTCATTTTTAGTTTTTGTGTGCTGATTTTACTGGAGGTAAGCTGAGCCATTGTAATCAATGGACTGCTTTTCCAACCTTGATTAAATGCTTACATACGTTTTGCGACAATGCAATGGGGTATCATCAGCGCGGTAACCTGCAGTGGGCAATTTTGCTGACTGGATCGTCTACCCGTTATCAACAAGCAGTTGACTTTTGATAGTGACATCTTTGGGTTGCGCCATATAATCTTTGTCCATTTTCCCCGGCTAACCCAGTCACTTGAGTTGTTCATCACATATATCACCTTGTACTTTGCTTTTTGATTCGCCGGAGATCTTTTTCAAGGTAACTGGCTTAAGGAGTCAATATCAATGCGCAGGTTTATCAAATTGGGTGATTAGAACCATAATTTTAAAAATTTGCTTGCATTTTATGTCTCAGCCTGTGCTAAGCTTTTTTTGCCTCATTCAAAGCTATGTTTCTGCCCATCTACGTGCGAGCCCTTTTATGTTCCTGTGTCCTGGTAGATAATTTCATTTTCTACCTATTTCAGTTACTTATTTTTATCTTATTACGATTTATGTTGCACATGACATTTATTCCTTCTTTTGCCTCCCAATTCTTCTATATGCTTGTTGATGTTATTCTGTAATTGGCGGTTGTCTTGCGAGCAACGATGATATGATGTTGTTTAAACAACCTTGTCGATTTCAGAAATATTTCAGATATATTTCACAATAAAACGCTGGGTTTGCTTGTTTTTGGCGTCGACTCGATGTTTGTTTGTTTGCGGTTTAAACATCTGCGGATGAAGTGCGTATATATTTGTTGCGTACAAATGAGTTAACTAAGCATCTAGCTTCTACCCAGTTTTGCTTCCGCGATGCTGCGGTGTACTTCAATTCTGTGAAAAGATGTCCTCACGCAGCTTATTTTGTGGCACTTTGAATGAGTAACTGTTAAAGTTCAATATTTGGCTAGTATTTATACCTTCCCTTTAAGCGGATGTTTGCAATTTACCCACCATTGTTCTGGTCACCAAAACGTTCAAGAATGGGCCCATGTTTCCGATAGTTAACTTTATTGGAAACTGAGTACCACCCATTGCATTTTTGAATAGTTGGCATGCAATTGTTCTGCACTAGGTTTGATTATTACTAACTGTATCGTCGACGTAATGCGCCTACAATTTTGTGTCAATCGTTGCTAGTTCGTTTTTTTCTAGCTTTTACTTGAGAATCTCATTTCTCAGTTCTGATAATGGAGATCTTATTGGTACCCTCTCCACTATAGCTTAGGTCTCTCTGTTGAACGTGAAGTAAGTAGTGAGGCAATGTTTGAAAGCGTGAAAATACTTACGGTCACCATATGCCCAATTTTTGCTCCGAAGTTTCTCAGCTCTTCTATGAGGACATCTTTGCCAGCTGCCAATTGACATGTGTGAGTGTAGCAGTGACTTGAAAGAAAATTATTGTTCGATCATAATCTATTTGCGTGCTTTTGTGTTACCGAAGAAATTGCTGAGCACATTTTTCGGAGTGGTTCCACCCATTGGTTAAATTTTTAAGACACCTGTACTAGATCTTTGCCAGTTTACAGGTGGATGCGCCTGGAATGTTGACAATTAGCTGCAACGGGACATTCCTTCAGGAAGTTATTAAAGTTTATAGAATTATGCGATGTTCGAGTTCAACGATCTCATTTTACTCCTTTCTACCTTTGTGATTTCCTTCAATCGCTGAATTTGTCAGTGTGCTGTTTCTTTAATGTGTTATCTGCAACATCGAATAATATTGCTGTACTTGTATGTTGTGTTTTTCAGAAACTGTTTTGCTTCCTCAACATAATATGCTTTCAAGTTTAAGTTCAATTGGGACCGGAACGATAGGATAATTCCATGAATGTTCCTTCTTTTGCGTGTCGTTGAACCGGGAAAAGATAGATCAGCTTGGGATGTTTCAAAGTTTAAAAAAGACCACATCACACCCAGTCCAACCAAGTACTGTTCACTTTTCCTGCCCAACAGTCCTTTCCAGGCCAATTTATGTGAAGTAAGAAAGAGTGAAGTGCAAGCTAACAAAACGAGATAAGGGATGTAAGCTAAATAATGATAACACCAAGGTATGAGAAGAACTAGAAAATAAACGAGCAGGTAGCTGAAGATACAAGTTGGTTAGGAGAAGGGGAAGGTTTGGTACTGTCACCTAAGCGCATCTAACTGACGCTTAAAACCCTCAACCGTAATTTATTTAACGACGTGCTGCGCAATCGACTTCCAAGGTTCAATAACCCGGTACAACAAGCGAGTTTCCGTTCTTACCCGGTTAGAACGCAGTTTGTGCAGCTTTTACGGTTGAGCTGGGAGAGTAAGCAGTTTTGAGGGACTAAGCAGCCAGGACAGGTCTGGACGGATCTTACCCGTTAGGATACGGTAAGTAAAAATCAATTCTCCCCTAATTCTCCGGTAGTGTATTGGGTCCATACCAAAGATATGCAAACGTTCGGGATACGGTTGGCTCGTAAACCCTGCAATACCCTTGTACCTACTCCCAAATCCCTCTCTAGTTCCATTATGTTCTTGGAACTCATGGTTGACATGCCTGGATGGCATATTCTAGGTGGGATTGCACAAAAACTAAGAAAGGCTTCATCACTATATAAGCGTATAAGACACCAAAGGAGTGGCGAATAAACCACATCATACGGAACTTTCTAATAGCAGCCTTCCTCCAATTGTACCCAGAGTGAAGCACTGAGGTGTGGACGACGCCTAGATCAATCTGCTGAGTGGCAACAGGGATTTCGCTTCCACCAACTACATATCACGTAGGGGGACCAGCACCTCCAATGCGAAGGACGGGACAGTTCACCTGATTTATGGGCACAAACCATAAAGTTGACCAATCCTAGAGCCTATCCAAGGCACTCTGAGTTGCCTCATAGCCCCCAGGGATATTCACAAGATTCCAGAACTTGCAGTCCTCAGCAAACAATGGCGACAGTAGTTCAAGCTCCAGAGGTAGGTCATTGACATAAATTGCGAAATTCAACGACCCTAAACCGAGCCATGCGGAGCGCCTCTAAGGACAGCTTGTCTAAGCAAGTGGCTGCGCCCCACACGTACACACTGTTCTCTCCATTCTAGAAAAGCCGATGCCCATTTACAGGGTGATTCTCTACCGAATCCCTGACCTGTTTTCAAACAACTTAACTACTACTACTCTTGTTAAGCTGACAGGCCGGTAGTTCGCGCGAAAAGCACTGTCACTGCTCTTAAAAACCGGACAAATGCTTGTCTTCTTTCATTGCGAAGGGAAGACACAGCTGTCGAGCGATAGTGTAGACAAGCATGTAAGCGGGACACTTAGTTCAGCCGCCAGTTCATGCATCAGCTTTGGAAGAATTTAATCCTTCAATAGCCCGAAGACTTGTGTCTCCGTTATGCTGATTTCAGTTAGGCAAGGATCCTCCAGGACTCTTGTGAACATCTCAATCTGAGGTAGAGTGGTTTCACGAGCAAAGCTACTAATATACTGTCCGCTAAGTACATAAGCCTCATCCTAGTCGGTATGCCCACGGGTCCCGTTTGCTCGTAGTAACGATGGTATAGACGAGTTTGTACTGCTGCGCCTGTTTACGTAAGCAGAGAACTTCTTTGGATTTGTTGCGGCTGCGTCAGCTAAACCCTTTTCGTACTGAAGACGAGCACTCCTATGATTTTTCTTACATACATTTCTAACTGCTCGATAGCTTACGTAGGTGCTGGCTGATGAAGCCGCATGGTAAGTTTGTCAGCACTTAGAACGCTTCCTGAGCAGGTATTTGCCGCTATACTTTATTCATGGAGGCTGTACGTGTCTTCCTATTTTAATGAGTGGGATTTGGTGCACAGAGACCTCGATTAGGCATGACTCGAATTCCCCCAGACTGACTCAACAGTGTCAGCCACGGAGATCGCACAACGCAGAACTGAAGCATTGTCTAGCATTGCGCTGAAGTCTGCCCGCCAAAGATTTGGGCTTGCCACAGCGGTGGCCTGATGATGCTTAGTGGGAGCACATCGGAAAGATATGCAGACATGGTCACTGGCTCCTAGAGGATAGTCGTAAATAATATCACTAATGGGATGGTGTGACTTCGCAAAAATGAGATCCATTGGAGACGAAAGCTTGTTGCTCATGTATATAGTCGGGTGGTCCACGAACTGAGACAAAGGGCGTTACCACGTTAGCTTGAGTAGATCCGAACCGAAGGTACCCACCGCTCAACTGAAAGATAGTTCAGTCCAACTGTTAGATCTTCACCTTTTTTCGCTATTCCGAATTAACCACCCAAAAATTTCTCCGTTTAAATTCTAGCCCAGCCGAAGAGAAATCAACATTCCAACAGTCTTGACCACGAAAAACGTGTTAACAAAAAGCTCTGCCAACGTAGCCAGATAATGCCGTCGAAAACACTGCCATCTCAACTCTGAGGCAAAAGTTCAATTAGCTGGGTGTTTGAAAACGCATTCGTCCGCTCGATCGATTGCCTGATCGACCGGACGGGGTAGGCGATTCCCTTCAGCCCAGCTTTCAATCACCATTATACACTTTCCTTGTTTCTTTTATGTTTTTATCTGATTCCCGGATACCACCCATCCTGAAGCTGCTGCCGTTGTGTATGATGCTAGCCTGAGGTTAACCTGAAGCCTCCTGGAAGGGGTTCTTCGCCTGCCGCTGCATCGCCTTGGCTGTAGTGTTCTGGATTCGGATTCCGTGCTCTGCGGCCTGGTACCATTCGTCTGATGACAGGATTCTTCTACCGGCTCTGTAGGCAAGTTGAAGCTGTCTGTCAACAGGTCAAATGGAAGCTTGGTGGATTCTGTTGCTTGTGGCTGATACATTTTTGTTCTCAGTTGGTTTGCATGGCGTACCCATACCTGAGTTCCAACCAGCACGTCGTAAATGACGCTTCCGCGCTTGCGCTGGATCGTGCCTGACGTCCATTTCGCGTGTCCACCCCGATAATCACGCACAAGTACTGTCTGACCAGGTCTAAACGAACGTTGCTTGGCACCAAACCGGTTTTCTTTAACTTCAGTCAACATACCGGTGGGTAGTCCACCTGAAGGCTGACATTACTACCCTTGAGTTTTAATCCAAGGCGCATTAACGCTTTGCGTTTCGCCAGGGTTGAGATTACTACACGAAGTAGTTGGGGTCGCGGATTCGGCCTATCGACAGGGACGTTTCTCAATCTGCTTAGCTTCCTGATAGTAACACTAGGTAAACCAGGTGGAAACAACGTTATGAAGCAGAGCTTGAACCACTGGAGGTCATCCAGCATGCATTTCCTGGAAAGAGCTGCGGCGTATTCAGCAAAGTTACGAAAGATAACGCTGCTATCAGTAAAAGAATCAACTCTACGAGGCGTATTCACTACACGAGTCTTCGACTCGACCCCAGTTTTGATCGGTTTGGCAACTGACACGGTGCGTTTCTTCGCCAAAGAAGCTGGAGTAATTGAGGTTGAGGATTTGTGTGCTACCTCAAATTCCTTCATGAGTTTTGTCCTTTCAGACTATGCAGGTTTGACATAAGTTGACACGACGCATTTCTTTGCCAGAGGAAATGTGTTGATTGGAGTTGGAGCTTTGTGCTCTACCCCCGACACCTTCATGGCTTCCGTACCTTCAGGCTTTGTGGCGGCATTAAGGACTTTCTTAGCCCTCCTCCTCTTGCATTTAGTAGGCACAGCGGTTATAAGATTGGTCTCGCCTTGGATGACGAAGAGTACGGCATCAGCGGCCTTGTTATGTGCATTCTGGTTAACTGAGCACACGACTCGATATTGGTCACCTCATCGACAGCAGGTAAAGTTTGCTTTGTGGCTTCCTGCACTGAGTCGACGTCTATAGAAACTACAAGTTTCTTCATAAGCAACTCCACTTTACTGTCAATAGAGGGGAGGAAACGCCACATCTGCTGGTTACCCAGCTCGATTTTGCTCGATGCATCTCCTGTGACACCAAGACGTGTAGACCGACGGCTACGTCATACAACGCAGCTAAAGAGCATGCTATCGCTAGTCGAGGGCATTGAGTACTTCGCAGCGCTTAACTTGGTACAGGCCTCATTGCACCAGTAGTTACATACATCGTACTGCATACCCCAGACTCGTCCGTCACAGGCTTTGAGCAGCTCAAACTACCACACACAGCATTAGATTAGCTGATCAATGCAGGCGAAGACACATTAGCGCCGGTATTCAGTGAACCCGACATAACGCTCTCAAAGGCAGTGCAAAACAAGCATCAAAACGTAAAACCGATGAGCTGTTACCTGCAAGTCCATCAACATCAACAGTTACGGGTTAGAACAAGATGCAAACCGGATCCAAAAACACAAAAGTACCAGCAAAATAGCCCGAGGCTAAACCCGGAAAAAGATGGACGACCTAAGGTAAGTATCCGAGAACGGATACGACGTAATCCGGAGAAAACGGTGAGCCAAAATTATTTGGAGCAGGCTAAATTTGACAAAAGTCAAATTTTTTGCACGACACTTGTAAACACTGTTCCAAAACTGGCCTTTGAAAGTAAAATCCCAAAAAGACAGCACGCTCGAAAGTTTCAAGTTACCGTCAAGAATAAGGAAACCGAAATTCAATATGACCTTCATGCGTCCATTGTTTATAGGAAAGATAACGACTGTCTCGCCAGATCTCAGGAATTTCATTACTTCTTACTCTTATCTAGGTGGCAAGTGGTATTGCTTGACATACTTCATGGCGGGAACGATGGTGTGTCGTAAGTGTTCCTGAATCTCTTCATCAAGTCTACTTGATCGTACAGGGTTTTCAAATCTTGCCGAAAACGCTACGGATGTTACGTCTTCGAAATGCTAGTTTAATCCTTTGATAAGTTTTTGTTGCTCTGTCTCGTTGGGTGGTCGGTTAGAAAGGTTCCCGTCTCAGTTGTCGTTGCCATTTCCGTGTTCGCGGATAGGCAACTTTGGCGCCTTCATTCCGGTGTTTTTTGCTCTGCGTCCTATTATGAAGCGCAATTATTCTGCCTGCGGTTATCCCACGGTTCATACAAAAGTTGTTCCCTTTCCATATTTTTGATGCGGTTATGATCGTTGGTGATCATCATCCGTATCGTACATATTTTAACTAACGACTGCTTTAAAAGCAAAGTTCCAAACAAGATATGTGACGAACACTTGAAGCGAACGTTTCAACGGCTGGGGAAAATGGTCAGTGGTCATGGGACGCAAACCAAAGTTACCACTTATAATATCCACCCCGTATAACATGAATTTTCCCGTATTCAGAAGTACTCAGAGAGCTCGATTGCGGCCAATCCTCCTTCTTCCCGGACCTCAAACATAAAGAACTGATTACGGGTAGTACTGACGAACGCGCGCAGTCACAGAAACAGGCTAGATGCGTTTTTACTCCTTATCTATGAACAGCAACCGGACCTAATGGCGTTCACCGAAACTCGGCTGTCTTATGATATATCTGAGTCGGAGGTTCATGTTTCAGGATATTAGCTGCTTCGATGCGATCGCTTTGCTTGGAGGTCTAGAGTCTGAGTAATCCTCTACTCAAAGAACTGCCTCAAGGCCCACATTCTCGAACCCGATTGTGGTAAGGATGATATGTCATAAATACTCTGGTGTCGAATTCATGACGGATACCAATCGCTGATGCTCGAAATGGTCTAGAGAGCCACTGCAGGACCTGGCTCACACCTATTACGCTCCATGCGAACCCACAGCAGAAGAACAAACTGTCTCCTTAGGGGTGAGTTCAACCCCCCCATCGACATAAGCTGGGGCCTTATTCACGGTGATCTCCCACCGGACGCCTTTGAAATGGTTCTACTTGATACCGTTCACGAGTGCAATCTGACACAGCATGTCTTGACACAAACACGGACAATCCCTGGTCAGACACCAAACATTCTAGACCTGGTTCTCCCCTCGGCCCCATCTGATGTCTCAGATCTAACGATCCACCCACCTATTGGGAAGTGTAATCATTGCACAGTCTCCTTTGCGTGGACACGACGCCTCACAATCCACGATCAGGAGACACTGCGTCGAAATTCCTGGCGCACTGACCAGCCCAAAGTAAGAAGGGTTGCAAGGAACATGGACTGGAGTATTCCGCAATCCTTGGAGTTTGATGACGCGAGGGAACGCCTACGATCTATGACCATACAGTTCATCGAACAGTTTGTTCCAAACTTCAGGAGCAGACCACCATCAGCATGACCCCATGGATAAAGAAGTAAGATATTTACTGAAAAAATGACGGAAACCTTGGAACCATTTCAAGGTTACGGGACTGACATCAAGTTACTTAGAGTACAAAACTGTCAGAAACCTATGCACCCTGAGAAAACAAGACAAAAGACTACAGCATGAACCTGGATTGGCCGTGGAATCTAAAAATTGTCCCAAAATCTTTTGCCTACCTGAAGCGAAATGCCAAAACGGGTAGTAGAATCTCCGCTCTATCCTCTGCTAAAATAGATACCGTACTCTACGGCGATGATGAAAAAGCAAACCTACTGGCTGCACAATATTCCTCAGTCTACTCAGTGGAATCTCCGCTGCTCAACAACTGTTTGCCTGCACACTACTCCTCTATGGATCAAACTGTAATTAACCCCGAGGTAGTCACTAAGCTTTCCCTCGAACTGGACGCGAACTGCTCCCCAGGCCTGGACGAATTGTATCCTTGCTTCCGCAAAACGAAAGCTGAGTACGTGGCCGCCTCTCTCTGCCACGTATTTCGGCAATCCCATGAAATCAGTTGCCTACCCACAGGCTGGAAAGCAGGTACGGTCCTGCCCAAATATAAAGGAGGAAACCAACAACACCCAGCGAACTGTCGACCAATATGCCTGACATCAGTTGCATGCGAAACCATGGAACGAATAGTCAAGGGCGCCCTCCAGCCACACTGTGAGAACGTAAACATTATCTCACCCGCTCAATATGGCTTCCTTAAAGCACGCTCATGTATCTCTAACTTACTTATCGCCAGAGAAACATGGGCAGAAGCCACAGATGTCCGAAAACAGATTGACATAATATTCATTGACTTCAGTAAAGCTTTTGATAAAGTTCTACGTACGACTGCTACATAAACTCCAGGGAATTGGCATTACATGAAGGCTTGTCTCCTGGATTGCCGGTTCTTTAAGAGGTCAGACAATGCGCCTACAAGTGAACCAAACCCTCTCTGCTCCTGTGCCTATGACTGGTAGCGTTTTCCAAGGATCAGTGCTTAGAACAGAGCTCTTCAAGCTGTACCTTAACTATTTCTCGACTGCCCTTCAAACCGACTGTTTGATCTATGTCGGTAACCTCAAGCTATGCTCAACTGTGTCCAGCTTAGAGGACGCGGACAGATTACAGGGGCTCTAGATCAGCTACACTACATCAAGTGGGAATTGCCAGTAAACCGAGATAAATGCGCTGTTCTCCCAATTGGTAGCACTGAACTGTACGGTACATACGACGTTGGTGGGTTTCTCCTCAGGAATACCACTCTCGAGAGAGATCTTAGGGTTGTCGTGGCTTCTGACCTTAAAACGATGCAGGACACGTTGAAGAGGCTGGTCACTGGAAAGAGACTAGTGGGTGCCTTAAGAAGATCATTTGCTTGAATGAATCCTGAGATTTTTCAACCTGTGTTCACTTCGTACGTACGTCCAGTCTTAGAATATGACCTACCAGCTATCCATTCGCTTTAAAATTTTGAATGCATTCTGCTGGAAAAGGTTCAGAGACGTGCAGCGAAAGCTGTTCTGAGGCTTCGTGATCTCCCGTATCCCATTCGACTCCAGCAACTAAATCTGTCCTTCCTGGAGCTCCGCCGTCACCGGCATCATCTCCTCCACACTAAGCGCATCCTCCGAGGGGAACCTGGAAGTGAGTTACGACAATTCTTTCGGCCCATCGCTGATTGTTCCGTAGGAAGCCACACATGGAAACTATTTAAGCAAAGAAGACAGAATTTACACGGACGTCACCCTATCCACTAGAGTGGTAAATGCTTGGAACGGCTTACGGGAAGTAAATGCAGATGCGCCATCTGAGGAAAGTTTCAAGCGGCTGCTAGACAAACATTCGTTGATAATGCTGGAATCTTGCGGCTGTCACTGCAATTGCGACGAACCCTCGAGGAAAGTCGCAACGCAACGACACGCATCAGATCTAGTGTGATACTGAATCGATGGGATTTCCTTCCCTTTCTCTACAACTCAAGGAACTCAATGAACTCACTGAATAGACGATCTAATAGGTAAGGTTGCCCAATGCACGGTAACACATTGATGATGCCGCTTCGCATTGTGGCAAAACGCATGCAAGTATTTCGTCGGGTTCGGCGGACTAAGTAACAGCTAAACAACCAACCAGGCCCAACAGTGTTCAAATTACCCCTTGAATCAATGGATGTTAACCTTGCTTACCACAACTTATTAATCTGTGGCCTCTATAGGCTGAGCTGATGGATGAGACTGCGTTAATTTAATGACGGGTGTGCTTGGCAGGAATAATTTAATGAAATGTTGCTTCTAAAAACAGTTAATCTAGCTTTGGTGTCTTCTGTACCCCTCTCTACAATTTGTTTTCCTGCTTGTTCTCATCTCTGCTCTTGTTTATTTTTACCCACCTAGGTTTATTGCACAACGTTCTACAGTCAACCTCAGGCCCTCCAATCGGGCGAAATTATCGTCACTCTTTCACTTGATAGAGCCTCTACAATCGCCGGACCATCGGGAATCGAAAGAGCAATTTCCTCTAAGCTAATAGTAAGTGTTTTAATCTTACCGATGATTTCTACGCCTGATCACTATAACAGCGGTACTAGATTTGGTGTCGTATATGCGGATATGATGTTAATAAAGGTGCATTTAGGAGCAAATACTGGGGAGTTCTTTGCATCCAGCATACTCAACTGGAGAGCGATCTATTCTCTCGACTCTATTCTCTGAGTGAGCGCAAGCTGCCTTGCCCAAAACACAAGGTTGCATCGATCCTCAATTTAGGTTGAAGATTTGCAAATAGTATTTCTCTTATTTACTCACCCGGTATTCAACATAACTTGTTACTTAGCACAACCTCGCCTCCACTGAACGACACTGGACAGCTTACATCGGCACCTTTTGATAGACTTTTTGACTTTTCTGTCGACCTGATACCAACTCTAGTTCCATTTTTAGTGACATCCTATAGCTACTTTCTCCTCAGTAGGTCTACATTGTTTCTGGTAATGCTCTATTTCATTGCCGAGTTTTGTAGCGCCAGCCGTGTGTCTTATATTGGGACACGCCATCCGAATTGTGGCCTCGGTTGCTTTTAAAGTCAGTCTCTGCCATTTCAATCACTGGGACTGTACCTGAAGTGCACAGTTCCGGAGTAGCTCTCTCTCGCTCTCATCACTGCACTTTCTTCCATGTTCAGTTGGTTTTACTTAGTCTACTTATGGTCGCACCTAATATTGTTTACTAAATCATATTTTTAAATCTGAGCTGTTGTTCATTTCTGACGAACTAAACCACTATTTCAAACATTACTGCCTTTTTGGATGCGTGCCTTTTGGATGTGTGAATCAATGATCGTTTTGACACATTCCATTTCAACATTTCTTTTTGACACAAGGATTGGCAGCTTTTTTCACTGCACTGTTTCTCACAGCAAAAGTACATCGGCCATTTGTGCTGTTGCTTCGCTGTGAAACAACTAAAGTGACCTACGGAACGGAGAACTATACGGGAGTGTGAAGGGGAAGTCGGCCGGTGACCGAGTGGCCTGCACGTTTGCTTTGCAACCATAAGGTCACCGGTTCGAATCCGCGTAGGGGTGGGCGTCCTCGCGGTATACTCAGCCCGCGCGCGACCGGCAGTGGTTGCGCGGCAGCGAAGCGCCGTTACGGCGTACAATTGATACATTGTTAATATTATTAGTTAACATAAGCTCGCAATGCCCTAAGCTAACATTCATTGTCAAGACGGCTACATCGTGACAATAATAAACAGTTACAAACAGTGGGGATTGTGCATCGATCAGACAGTTTACTTGCGGTTTTCACAGCCCAGCGTCATACCTAGCCTTTACCAGCAGATCACTCAGGATAAAACACACTATTAACAAGTAGTCCCACTGGATAACGGCAGCAGACGCGCCACTGGTGCCGACTGCAAGCCATATCCTGTAAAGTTTCATGCCAAACGCAAGGCGGACCATGTGACTCCAGCCCGAAAAGCGAGACGAACCAACAGCACACACGTTGGTCGCCAGTGACTTCATTTGCAACTGCTAACTTAACTTTTGCCCACGGCTAACTTTACTCCACACTACTCTTGGCACACAAATTGAGGTGCGCCTCGGTAAGCGGTGACCGGGCACCTGCTCAAACCAGAGCAATTTATTCTATGTTATTTGTTGCTCTAAGGAGCTAGCCTGACTATCTTCGCCCAGTAATCGTATTAGCACATCGTCGCTGTAGATACCCTGCAGATACCAGCAATGCTCTGTAGGCATCGATGATCAACCACTTGAGGGCCCCTCAAAACCTCTGACCGAAGGGCCTAAATCTTACTCCCAGAGCAGGACGGCCTTTACTGTGGCTTTGTAAACACCGCTTTTCAGACTGTGAGGAACGCCCTTCTGACACCACAGATCTCCCAGATTCAAGAAATCTGGGATAGTCTTTGCAACACTTGAACCAATTTCAGCAGTCACACACCCATCGCTGCTGATTCAGCTGCACCAACAATAAACTGATTCGTCTATTTTTCTAAGCAATCCTACGGAAAGTTCATTCGTTTTAAAGCCCTGTGCCGTCATTTGGAGATCTTGGTGGCGAAGTAAAAGCCTTAACAATGCATTCAATAGAAATTTCATGCATTCATGCAACTTTTACTTTACCATTTCAAAATTCTGACATTGTATCCCTATTTTTATGTCTGTTATTGTTTCTGCTGTTGTCGGCGTTTCTATCGACGCTATCTGCTTGCACCTAACTCCATAGTCGCTGCACTGTTATAGCTTGCATCATTGTTAACCTATATAATGGTGCGTTTTACCACCCCTAATTGTCCAGCTGATCCATTAATCGCAGTAGGATGGTAAGCGTGCAGAAGGATGCAATCATTGCTCACTTTATAGACTCATCCACTGTCAATCATATACAAATTACTTCTGAATATTATCTCCTAGAGCCTTTGCCATTCAGTCTATAAAGCCAGAATTACCTCATCTAGTGTCTGAGAAGCGCGTTTGACTAAAGCGCGACATTTGGTAATTAGCCATCCATTGACATGGTACCAAATGCTTCAAACTGTCTGAACTTTACCTTTAATATGGGTATTTAGGATACGATTAGACGGCCGTCTAAATGCCTTGCCCCCCCAGTAATGGATGAACTGAGCACTGCTGATAACTTTCCAGCAGATGTAAGTGCCGTCCAGATATGAGTGGTAGCCGGAAAAAGGCTGATTGGATTCTTTTCTGTCCGTTTGCACTGTTACACACTGCACAAAGTAAATGGATTTTGCAAGTACCCACTGTGTCGGTCGTTTGGGTGTCCACTCTCCGCCATACCCTGTCCTCCCGCACTCTTAGCGCAACTCCTTCAATTTGTGGGCTCATCCTTCTTCAGTGTCTGGTCAGTTGTTCGTAACCATCCTGATTAATAAAGCCATTGAGGCCAAAGAAGTACTTCAGTATATCCCGATAATAAAACGGCAACAAAGACACGGCGCAAATTTTTAAAGTTCAAACATATATATATATATATGCAATAGCTTACGAATAGGTATGGAGCCATAAAAATCCATGGAACACAAAGGAAGGTACAGGTATCGTTATAAAACGCAACACAACACGGAGAAGTTCATAGTTTCGTCAGAGGGCGAGGTACTACCCGGTTGGCCAAGCCGAAGTAGGATGTTGACTTAGCGAACACCACCCCGGTCCTTTGGCAAATGGCCTGCCCGCAAGTCAGCGGAACGAATTCAGGGAATGGCGCTCATTGGGAGCCGCTGGCTGATTGTCCCGTTCATACGCCTTTCGTTTGTTCGTTTGCCAAATAGGAGCCCGATGCTGCTCACAATTTCAGCATTAACATGCTTCGCCAGTTTGAAGCAAGGGGCATTGACTTTATTTAGTGGCGAGTCATATCTGCCATTTCACAGCGTTGTTAAACGAATATATGTGGATTTTTATAGGGAGATCGCATGCCAGGCGAAAGCTCACCACGTCCTGAAACACTGCTGCCGAACGATTTGCTGGAACGGGGTAATTCCAAACCCCCCAGCTGACACCACGAGGAAGTTGTTCGGCAAGCCAGCAATTCAAACATACGTATTAATCGTATGAATTCGTTTGCATTTTTCCTGTCGACGTGTGATCCTTTTGTAGCAAATCACTTTTCAAACCAAGTACCTCTCGAAAGTGGCGTGTTTGTACATTTGTGAACGTCCACTCTCATGGGTATCATTTTACGCACTCTGTGCACCGCTAGCCACGAACCATGTATCACTGCGTCTGTAGTGGATATCCACACCTGCATACTCATCCTCTTGATTCTGACTATCTTTAAACATATCCGTTTTTCTGTCTGATCGCACCCTCCTCATTGATCGCTTATGTCATGTATACTGGCTAATAACCTTGTAACTGCTAGTCATGGTTGGCGTGGTAGCTGGAAGATGGATGGGTCCCTGTCACGTTAAGTTTATTCTTACTTTCTTTACCCCATATGCACCGTTGACCGTGCACCATTCGTTCGGATTCACATTCATGACGGCAGTCACACACTTGTGTCACGCAACTCCACAACACTCAATGTCACTTCTAGTCCCTCAACTACGGTATTATCGTTGTTATCAAGAAAACAAATAGAATAATTTTGCACTACGGGCTCTTACACCATCAAGCATTTTAATAAATGCTTGCCTGTTGCGAATTTCATTGTACAATCCCAGGTTATTTTACACGTTTTTCAACACCTTCCGGTTTGAAAATGCGCGATGTTTCCAGTTATCACTTCGCCATTTTTTCCCTCTGTCATCGATGCTTTTCTGTCGAAGTACAGCGTATGCTCTGAATTGGAATGTACCTTTGATACCCTTTGGTATAGGCGAAGAGGACGAATTAGTACTGCATATAAATAAATACTAACTAAACGGTTTATTCTTCGACGGTGCGAGGCACTGTTCAACTGGGTGGCTTGATCAATATAGCCTACGAATCACTGAAGCCAGAGCAATGGGCAGAACACTTATGAAATTTGTTTATTAAGTCATGCTTTGGGAAGTAGAGATACGCACTTTTTGCCTGTGGCTATTCACAACTGATGGGTACAAAAATGGAGCGCTCCACATTGGGTCTGGAGTTAGCCCTTTTGATTTATTTGAAGGATGCGGAAATAACCTTCCGTGGTGGATCCTGAGTGACTGCTTTTCGGTTAATTGATGTTCATTTGCCAAGTGCAACTTAGCCACTCCGCTTTACGAAACCAAAGACAAATTTTCTTTTGCACCCTATTCGAATGCATTGTACTCTCTCTCGCTCTAACAAAGTGCATAACTTTTATTGACAGTTCATCGCTTCCTAGTCAGATATTCTACCAGTTTTATCCGGAAGAGCACTGGACAGCTGTTTCGGCCTCGCAGGGCTCGTCGTTGATATGTGTCCCTCGGTTCCATCAGGAGCCGAGCCCATGATCTCTCAACAATGGTGGTTTGAGTCACACGCTGGCAGATTATGCCACTAGGCCCCGAATGATGACGGCGGATCGCCATAAGATACGTTACGGCGAAACGGTCGTCTGACGCTTTCCCGGATGCGTGATAGGTTATCCGATTTGAAAGCCTTTAGGATGGATTCTCAATAAAATAACGTCAAATTCCGATACTAATATGTACTTAACTTTTCTTTCCTGAACACAGGATTTTCTATCTGCAAGATTTGTAAGATTACGATTCCAGAAGCTGCAAACGCTATCGGGAGACTGGATGGCCATGCCTAACCAACTGGATAGCTCTGTGTACAATCGCGTGAGTTCGTTTGTTTGAAGGCACCTTAAGTGATTGTTGTTTTCATTTACGCGGCACTGAGTAGCAAAGCATAGAAACGCTCTCTTTCCTTCTGATCTCAGGCTGTATCTTCGCGCGCGCACCAGAAAAACCTACGCGTTCGACAAATAGGCTCAGTTTAACGACAGGTGTGACATTACATCGTAATGATAGATGGATTGGTTGGGACCACACCGCGAGTAAATACGAAGAACTCGCATGTGGCTGCCTTGTGCTTATTTGCAAATCTGATGCTCTCATATTTGTTGGTTCGATGCTCTGGGTTTGTGGCACTAGCACAGAGAGAGTCGAGTAAATGTCTCTGAATCGGTAACGTGTGTGCAAATACATATGTGCAGGTAGGTAGGTGAATCTCTTCGATTTCACTCTGAATTGGCCCATAGCCAATTTGTGTCTGCTACGTGATGACGCGCTTGCCGGCGATGTTCGTTTAGGTCGTTACCCATAGGTGGATTCGTCATGCCGGAAGCCGCGCCAGTCGAACCGGATGTTTGTATCAGCTAGGTACACACGTGTGTGTGTGTGTGTGTGTGTGTGTGTGTGACTAAACACCGGAAGGTAGAAACAATACCTCGGTTCACTATATTAGAAGTAAACAAACTTAAAACGGTTACGAAAGTTCAGCTACATCAGCATACATATTGGTGTGGTCGCCACATCATACCTCTGGGTCACTATCGATTTGTTCTATGTTTATATTTCATATTTCATACTTTTTAACCGGTTGAGGTATCTGTGCCGCATCATCGTTGAGATCTACACTGTGCTAAAGTCCATATATAAGTTATGGTCAGACTATCCCATGCCATATGTAAAGGTACTTACTTGGTGAGAAAGACCCTCGGTACTACTGAGACCTTAAACTATTCCCCATAGATTTTACACGATGCTTAAAGTAGGCACTCGAACAGGAAGATGCAAATAGTCCAAGTGGTGAGGAGATGAACGGCTGGCGGAGTGGTAAATAATACAATTTAACCGAGTAATGAGCTTAACACGCAGACCGGCAAGTGGCCTACAAAACTGCAAACAAGATTGCACTAATACTTTGGTGATTTTTACCTAGGTAAAATAATACTACTACATTCGGGATGTAGCGCGGTGTTTTATAGTCCATCTATAGCCAGAATTACCCTTGTTGTCTACTGACTCGACAGTTCACCTTCCACAAAACAAAGAATCTCCTGCTGATGTGATGGATTATGTGCTATAACAAATAAGGTAAGATCTTCCCCATTTTTGCGTTATGCAGTGGCGAATTAACTGTGATAAAACGATATCTAGGAATGTATTTGGAACCGACGTCTCATTAGAGGTTGCGTGTCACGGTCCAACCACACAGCGACTTCTCCAAGTCCAAGTTTGTATTTGGAACCACTTCACATTGTACACCACTAAAGACACCTAGTATGCATCAGTTATACCGCACGTCCTCGTGTTTACATCATCCCGGTGAGCTCATCGAGTGTCTCGGATCTTCTCCAGAAAACTCTGTTACAATGATAGTAATTTTAGCTCGTTAACATTCAGATTTGGCAATGAAAGGTGCCGCAGCAGACCAGTGCCATTCGGCCACGGTACGACCGAAGTGCTCATATTCACCAATGACAAACGGGGTGTCAATTTGGCTGTATAGTTACAAACGTGTGAATCTGTCAGATTATAATGCTCGGTATTTACAAGTGTTATCTCTTTGTACTTATTAAAGGGCATCTTTTCAGGACTATGGGTTTATTTGGAGGAGGAACCTTGCATTTGATTTGTGAAAGAATGTGTAACAGTCGCCATAATTTTTCTACCTACTGTACTCACCCAACATTTCTATGCACCGTGTCTCCTAATGCTTCATATTTTTCTCATTGTGTAAACTTGGTATTTTACACGAGGGAGCGTTTACTAGGAAGCATGCTTATGCTGGTGCACAGCTAAATAAAGCTAGTTAACTAAGCGCCAAGTGAGTCAATTCAGACTAGAGACGGTTAAGGATGTTGCACGGTATAGTGAACTGTAATCGTTTTTGCTATCAATAATAATAGAGGTTGCAAGTTGCTTAATGACTCAGTTATTCTATATCTATTCTTAAACGTATACAACTCACAACTGCTGGCTGCCTTTTGCATCATTTAACAGTACTACTATTCCATTCGTACAATCAAAGTGGGTGGAAAATGCCTGTGCAATAGCCACGCAAACCGTTGCGAACAGCGAGTTGTCGAGGTGAGTCATCATCTTCATTTTTTAATAGGTGACCATACTGTTTACCGCTCCAACTGCACGCAAAAACGACGGGTGATGTTCAGCCAGTGACACATGTGTATTTGAGTGGCATTCGCAAATAAGCTTCTGAAAAGGACCATATTCTTATTGTTCTCTTTACAAAGAATAGCTTACATTATTATTATTATTATACCCACTGTTATTGGTATGTTTGCTACAGCTATTATTATTATTGTTATTATTATTAGGTGGATGCTCAGACAGCATTGGGTTTACGCATGTACAACAATCGCACCCGGGAGTGACGATTCGCCGGGGTTTTACCCCACTATACCTATTATTCAGAAGTTCAAACCACAAACCGTTGTATGCATCCCAAAGATTTCTCTGGGCTCAATGCATGTTGACCCAGGTGATATGAGCACATCTAGGCACCACCAACTCATCGGGATGTTTTATACCTTGCTCATCTTGCAATTCGTTTCGAGTTTGTTGGGACTCTTCAGATGGGCGTGACGGAAGCAGAGTTGAGCTATGTACCTTGTGTCTAGGGACTGGTATATTGATCACCGTACCACATATTGAAACGGTCAGGAATCTCCATTTCTCTGTCAAGCACTTCTCGTGCCTTTAGGCTCTGAAACAGAATGCCAACTGAGACCACGAGTTCCCCGGAGATAAGCCTTAGTCCTAGCATCAGCGTGACCACATCCGAAAAGCGACTGTTTTCTGGCTCCAAACACGGTTTAGTGCATCTTTGCTCACTTCAAGAAGGGACAACCGCATTTGAAAGACAGCCCCGGAACCTAGTGATTTTATGTTAGACATCTTTCAGTTGGCATATAATTTGTAACTGTTTACGGTTCCAAGTTTACCTAATCGGTAATGTGGTTTCTTTACAGGGATTGCCTCGCGCTGTGTGTGTATGCCAGCATAACACATGCGGGAACAATTGTGAATCATGCTGTCCAATGTTCAATCAACAGTTATGGAGACCGGGCCGTATGTGTGAAGGTTGGTGGTCTCTTGTAATTTTATCTGTCATGGAGGTTCCGGTTGCTTTGTTGTAATCACATTAACACATGCCGTAGTTAAAATACTAATTCAGTACCGATCGGTAAACTGATAAGAACTATTAATCATCCGCTGTGGCTATCACAAGCGGCCTCCACAAATGAGCATTTGTCGCGTAAGAGAACTCTCACAAGCAATTGTGTATGGACGTACGTTCATTCTTGCGCTGAGCATCCAGTCATACCAATTGTTAGTCAACATGTAGCGTAGCGCTGCTAAGCCGTTGTTACCTTTGGGTGTGAGAGTTACACTATGTTCACTGCACCTCGTGACTTGTATGTTCTTCTAAACAGTGCCGCACTTGAGCGTGGGAGCTGACTCTGGCATGTTGGCGCGATTCCATCAGAATAAAACGGCCCTTGTTAACCACACCACACAGACAAGATTAATTTTCCTTTCGGCGAAAACATCACCATATTGGAACACATGCCTGCTCTTAGAAAGCATACCGGCAAGTCTGGTCAATATGAGCCATACCGACAAACCGGTACTTAGGATCACGTGATGTCTTGCGGAGTTTGGTAAAAAATATAATGCAATGAACGATGAAGTGCCAGCCTTCGAAACGGAGGTGCGTTAATATAGTCTTTAATATTGTCCCTTCAGCCCATGTTCATCCATCTTTGACGTACCTCTGGATGTAATCTGAGAAGTTTTGTCGTAATCATCTCCAGTCAGATGGCCAATAGGCATCCGGAAAGCACTGAATGACTGCTCCTGTTATCGAAATTTGTACACAGTGTGCTTCCCCTCTGTTCTTGCGCTGTTTAAATCCACGACTATTCCCTTGCGAGGCAGTACGTGCGTGATGGATTCGGATCGACATGACTGGCCGCCGCTATCAGTGATGTATGGCATACAGGCTACTGATGCAAGTTGGAACGGATCAATCCTCTGAACTGGAGATCAGGTTACTAATTGTACGCGGGTGGTAGGGGAATTTGCAGCATTTAAAGGATAATGACTGATATTAATGAAAAGTATTTGCAAGTTCCACACCGAAACTACCCTTCTGCGATACCATAGGGTTCGTTGACGACAGCCAGCCTGGATCCTTTGACCAAACTGCTAACTGGAGTAATTAAATGCTGTTTGGTATGAGTGAAAGAAGCTCGCTCGAGTTCCTACTGACTTTAAATCCTATGATCTAGGACTTTTCTGGTCTCTCTAATAGAGAGTACCCGAAGAGTTCGAACCTCTTATTTATCGAGTGAACGGATTCATCACTGAGCTACTCGGTCTCGTGAGTAGCATTTGCAATATCGAGTGGGAACCTGTTTTTTAAAGTCAGCCAAAGTCACTATTATCAACTGGATGACCGCGACTTGTTACTCGAAAGCGTTCGATAATTCCCATATATCGTTTATACAACGAAGCCTGATTCACGCAGGTACTCGTTTAAATTTTTGTTCAATGGGATAGATGGAAACTATGGGAGTGAGAATTGCACCAAGCAAGAACCCACACCATTTTGCCATAATCGTGGTTCATCCAATCAGATGTTTCATGTAACCGAGCAAGGCGCTCAAGATAGTCTACTATCGTACCTCATTTACATTCTGGCTTACATGCGAAACTGACGTATAGTTGAAAAGCTGCAAAAATAACGCGAAACTCCTAATATACCGCAATAATTAAGAAATAATGTGTTAGCTGCATGTCGTAAAGGCGTCTTGCGCTGCCTTGTGAACATCACCAGTCCCACGAGGGCTGAGTATATACCGTGAGGATGCCCACGCATACGCGGATTCGAATCCGCGCCGCAAGATTACGAGACCAGCTCATCACCTCTAGGCTACGGGCCGACGAACATGTTTCAGCTAGACCTCCATGAGGTCTCACGTCTTCGACTGGACGGCAATGCTGATACTTCACATACCAACTAGTATTGTGCATTACTCTTACAACCGGACACTGAAAAGTATTACTTTCCGCTCATTAATGGTTTGATTGACGATTTGGAATTTCACATCCGCAATATTGTCACTGTAACTTTAATTACGGAAAAGGTGTGTTATATGACCTGACCTAACCCTATGGATCTAGCTTTATTTGGATTGCATGTATACAAGGTGAGATACAGAACAACACGAAAAATCCTATACCTCGGAAACCAATAGTGGGAGGAGAGATACAGCCAGAGGTTTGCCGAATATGTTCACATTTGTCGTGATGTTACAAGGCTTAATCGTACTACTTCATAAAAGTGGATTCCTTCTCAGCTATACGCAATTCCTGGATTCCAGTAGGAAAATAATGGACCATAAAAGTGAACGAGTTAACATCAAGTTTGTTGTCAAACCAAAGTGGCTTACGGTGAAGATTACTTTTGTTGCACGTTTTAAATGACACAAACGATTTTCGATAGTAAGATAAAGAGTGAAAAATAGTGGTCACCAAGACAGTCCACTCATAGCTGGGAATTATGACAGCACTGAAATGTGTGGGCTATGTATTTAACCAGCCGAACGTTACGGGTAAGAGTACTCGCTGAGGAATTCAATTTGTACAGACGGTAATCACTAGTATTGCATTGAATAAAATTGTGTGAATATGTGAGAAGGAAACGGCCGAGGGTTGTTTCAGGAAAGAACATCAGCCCACGACTTTATGAGTGTGAGTCGGCCGGTGGCCGAGGGGTCTGCGTGTTTGGTTTGCAACCATAAGGTCACCGGTTCGAATCCGCGTAGGGGTGGGTGTCCTCGCGGTTTACTCAGCCCGCGCGCGACTGGTGGTGGTCACGCGGCAGCGAAGCGCCGTTACGGCGTACAGCTGACACATTATATATTTATTATTATTTTATGGGTGTGAAGCCATTTTTAGCTTATAAAAACAGCAGCGGGCTAGTGCACTCATCCTATCTGCCAGATCTCGCTCAGTTAGACTTCAGGCAAATCTTAAAAATCAGCTCAATGCTCGAAAAGACACAGTTCTTATCGCTAGATGATATGAACGCAAAAGCACCGAGGATCTTGGGCTAACGTATTAAACATAAGCTGTGGACTTACCTTAACTGTTGTCAGCGTCGTTTGCAGTTGTAAACCCTGAAGGAAGTATTTTGAGTTACAAACACCTTTTCGTTTTTTTGCGTGTCTCACCATTTGCAATACAATGACAGTAAACCCATTGTATGGACACCGCTGTTGCGGCTGGTTGATATAGCATGACTGTTCAAAAATGGAAACATATTTAACATGTGATTCCCCACGGCCAGGCGCGCTTCCAGTATGTACAGGATCGGGTTGGCCCCATCAATATTTTTTCGATTGGCTAAACAGCACATTCGCGGATATCAAATTTACGATTGAATTAGAGGCGGATAACAAGCTATCATTTTTGGATGTAGTGGTCACTAGGAATATAGACGGATCTATGGAAACGTGCGTATATCGGAAGAAAACGCATACGGACCAGATATTAAACTACCACAGCAACCACCCAATGAATCACAAGAAGAGCTGCATTCAAACGCTGTTCAAAAGAGCGGGAAAGCACTGTAGCACAGCCGTATCGCGGAAACAGGAAGAAAATTACCTATATCGAATGTTTAGAAACAACGGTTATCAGAGAAGTTTCATCGGAATAAGCTTAAAGAAACGAACGCCTCAGCAACAGCAGCAGCAGTCATCTGATCAGTCAAACAAACGGATACTGCTTCCCTACGTCAAGAACGTCTCCGAACTAACAGGAAGTTTGCTGCAATCACCTGGAATCTCTATGACTCACAAGCCAAGTGCCACTCTAAGGAAATTGATCTCAAGACCCAAAGGAAAAGTCAATCAAGCCGATGCATGCTGTCATCTACCAGCTAAAAAACAGCGACTGCGATAAAATCTACGTCCGATAAACTGGAAGGAAACTTTGTACACGAATCACCGAACACAAGGCAGCCATCAGAAGGTATGATCCGCACTCATTTGTTCCTGCGCATGAAGATCAAGAAGGCCACCATTTCGATCTGGAGAATGTAAAGATCCTAGCACATGGAAGTACAAAACACTCGAAGGAGTTCTTGGAAGCCTGGTACTCTACAACGCATTCAATCAATCGACACATCGAACTAGATGTGGTATACGGCACACTACTGGTGAACGACCGCCAACTCGATCGATTGAATCCGGTGGAACATGTGACTAGACAATCAGAACTGACGGCAGACTCGCTCGCAAGAGCAAGCAGACAAAGGCCACGAAACATAAGTAGGCGAGATCAAAGGTCATCTGCCCATCAACCAAACTGAACGCGGACCGAAGTCCCAACCAAAAGGATTGCTCGGCTCCACGGACAACCACGGCGGTATAAAAACGCACGAACACCACGCTCAGCGCACTCTCACCGAGACTCTTCTACGCTCCACTACGCGATTGCAGGCCACTCAATTACGCACTGAGGATGTCACCTCGATTGGTGACGAAAAGTTTGCAACAAAATTGCCAAGCTCAGCGAACAGTTCAACCGCCATCTGAACAACCTGAGCTACCAGGCTTCAATTCTATAGGGAGTAATGATGTTACAGCTTTCCAGCTAACACACCAGCGTATCGGTAACGAGGGATTCCACGACCTTGAACTGTATAGGGAGAAGATAAACTGAGCGGTAGTTTGAAGGTTCAGCTCTGCTTCCGCTTTTACGAATCGGAGTTACTATTTCAAGCTTCTCCATAGTGGGAACCTTGTCCTGCTCTAAGCATAGCTAGAAAACTGAGTCAAAGTTTCCGTTAGTTTACTTGCTACTGCTCACTGTCTCTGGACGAATGCTATCCACACTCAGGGAGCTGTGGTTGCGCAGAGACGGCAGCTTCTGTAACACAATTTCTGGGGTAAAAGCGATGTGGGTGAATCCTGGTTGAGAGATCACAAAGGTCGGAAGATTACTCGATGGCGAAACTCTCTTAAACGTGGAAGCAATTGCGTCCGCAAGGCATTTGCTGCTTCTGTAGCCGTTCTTGTTGAGTCATCCGCCGTTCTGAGTGGAGGAAATCCTTGTAATTGAAGTGCTTATACAGCAGTTTGTGGTTAGCGCCAAAGATTTTTGCCCTCCGCTGCTGATATGCCGCTTCGTCTCCTCTGCGTAGTTGAATCTAGTGGTTACTTTGGGCTACTTAGTTGTCCCAAGTTGCTAGCGTTGGAGCTACTCCATACACCTGTCATGCTGCGTTGCGTATTAACATCCCTTGTTTTGTTCTGTTCCTAACGAAAGTGACTTATTTAGACTCATTGCAAACTCTCGTTTCTGAAGCATCTATAACCAGTCGCATGAATTTGTTGTCGACCTCGAGGCATGTGACTTTCAGGGGTTCTTCGGCAAGAACTGACCACGTAGTGGAACTAATGGGTTGGGATAATCCATTATAGTGTGTGCTGATTCGCAATCTCTCATAACTTTTGTTCCTATGATCCGTATGGCAGACGAAGTTGAAACTAATGACTGCATTATCACTGCGACCCAACAGGCAGTCTACAACCAACACATCAATCATATACTACTCTTTGGTAAGCACATGATCCAGTAATGATGGCCTGTTAACTCTTCTGAACCGAGGGAGCAAAATGACGACTGTACTCCGAAAACTGATAACGACATCCCGTAGGTCAGCTTTGAATTGTGCTCCGATCGTGTCAAGGGTTTCCAAACAATGTACTTTGAAATCACCCATGATAAGGATATGAGTGTACCTTCCCTTTAGGGTGCGTCTTGAAGCAGCAGCAAGGGGGCACATTTCGGGTGTAGAGTCAGAGCGCGGTACACCAAGGCAATAACGCAAGTGTCTCTGCCATTTAACTGGAGGTGGCACAAAAGACAGTCGGGGAACTGCGAGCCTGGCGCCTCTGTGGTATCACACTGTAAGTCACTTCGGTATTACAGAAGTACGCCTCATCCCTTCGTGAGTCTATCTTTCTGGATGTGCGACATGACCGACAGCAAAACTTCAGCGTCCGTCATTCTAATGTGCAACCAACTCTCAGTGGCACCAATGCTATCGCATGGCATAAGAATTTGGCGATCTTTCCGTTCGGCCAGCTTACTGAAAGGAATCTGAACATTCGTATACAAGCAAGCTAGTCTATCAGTCTTTAGGAGCCCCCAAGGGTGTGAGAATACCAACCCGTCTGATTTCGGCTGTTACTCGATGAGTTACGGATACCTCCTACTTAACTTGATTCGGCCAAGGCGCGTCCTAATCATTGTTAGGATCTGCATCAGAGTTACGCGGAGAAGCAGTCAATTGAAGATCTTACCTCACCGCCGGTACCTTTGCTGTTCCAGATGCTTGGAGATTTGGACTTCGCGAAGCTTGTACAATCTTTGATGGAAGTTCAGAAGGAAGACTTTTCCGATTTCTACGTCTTCGATCCAAAACATCTGTTGCTGTTTTCTCTGACCTAGCCAAAAGTTTTAGGATTCCTGGGCCACATCCTCTATAAAATGTTGAGCTGGTATCCTTTTGAGCGATATTGCCAAAACATTATCATAAGTACTCGTTTCGTGAATAAAGCGCCACTGCCCTAAGTCGTGAGTTCCGACCTCTTGAAGATCGTCAGTAGGAAGCTCTGGCACGCCACGGATGACAGTTGCGTTTACACGTTGTTTGTTGGATCCTTCTGCGGTGCTTCTTCTTGGTTGTCGCGCGTCCTAAGCGATGTCCGGCTGGATGCGTACCCCACAGGATTTGTGTTGTAGCTCACTTGTAGAATGTTTTCTGTATCAGTGGAGGATCCTAGTGTCACTCGAATAAGACTCGGTTCTATATAGTGTGCACAGTTCGGCTGACGCGTAACCTTTAGTAGGTTTATGGGTTTGACTTTGAAAGTTACCTGAACACACAATGAGTATCACTGGTCTTGGACAATGAACAATGATTTATCACGGATAAAAAAGCATGTGGTTGGCAAGTCCCGTAGGATGATTGGAGTAAAAAGTAAAATTTGAAGGATCATCTAATAAGTAATTCGTTAGTTCAAGCATCCACCGAGTTACATGCACTACTGCACGATGATAGCTTGAAGGGGGAATGGGTAGTACACACGCAAAATAGTATAGAGAGCTGTTATAGTTCAGTAAGTGCGTGAGAAATAAAAATGGAAACGACAACACTCACTCGTTTGTTTCTTCATTTGACAGATGTGGTATGTTAATCCACTTTAGCTACATCCAAGCTAATCACATGGACACTTCTGCATGTATCCTCAGCGCCACATTGCGGAGAGGGCCGTTAAGCACATGGTTAGCTTTGCGTTGTTTCGTCCTCCAAGTGGAAAAGACTATATCAAGTAATGTAGGTTTGAAAGCGTTTCATCAAGGCGATTTTTGAAAAGCGTTAATGTAGGGGCAAGGATAACGTGAGTTGGATGGGTATTCCAGACACGAAGGAGGACGTTTCGTCGACAATCAAGTCGACTGTAGTGCGTAGCCACTTTGTGTTGATGGCGTCTCAGGTTGGTATTTTTGCTCAGTTGCAACAGATTACGACATGCGTGAGTTTGGTTCGTCAGTATTAGGTAAACCATTATTAGGTCTCCTCGCTGACGTCGATATTCACCATTGTACAATCTCAGGGACTGTAGTCTGCGTTGGTGGGAGAGAGGAAACAATCCTCTGACAAGTTTGGTCGCTCTACGTTGTACAGCCTCGTGTATCGACTTCGCGCTTGCACCAGGGACGTCAGGCTTGGGTCGTATACTCCACGTGAGGCCTCACTTAGGCGTTCAGCATTTGCGGATCGACTGATGGCTCAAAATTGCCGAAATCCCTCCGTAAGAGTCCAAGATGTTGACTAGCTCTTTCTGATGACTTTTCAACCTGTCTCGAGCAACCAAAGTCGTCCTGCACAATCACCCAGAGGTCATTTTCTCAGGAGGCACGTTGTAACTGCTGGTCCCCAAGTCAATATTCATAGATAAGCTGATAGCGTATGCTAACGACTTAACACTTGGTCACGTTGAACTGGAGCCGGTTGTTGGATGACCAGGCATAAGCCCTGTCAAGATCGCTCTGCAATGCCATGTGATCATCCGATGTCCTGACATCATGCCACATTTTGATATCATCTGCAAATAGTAAGGAAGTTGACTGTAGTACACTGGCAATATTGTTAATGAATGTGAGGAATAAACGTGGCCCCAGTACCGATCCTTGAGGCATGCCACACTGGACGTCGATTGGGTCGGAAATGGAGCTGTGGACTCTTACATTCAGCTGACGTTGAGCGGGGAAGTTGCCGATCCAACAGTATAGGGTCACCGATTCCACAGCTTCGAAGCATGTGAAGGAGAATGCGGTGGTCCAAACGATCGGACGCTTTCGAGTAGTCCAGGCAGACGACGTCAACTCCCACTCTGGTATCGGCTGACTCTGTTCAGCTTGCTCGGGATAGCAGCAAGTTTGTAGTGCAGGATCGATTTCGGCGGAATCCGTGTTGTTGTGATACAATGTGATGGCGGTAGCTTCGGGGATATTCGAGTCCACATCAGTCAGGGCATTATTGTTAGCTCCATTTTCCTTTGTGCTACAGCGTAGTGTAATAATTTGTTCTGACCTACTGACGAGTGCTGACTGTCTACTGCTTTTCTCTCTATTCAAGTTAGAGATGTTTCTAACAGAAGAGACCGAAAAGGCGGCTATTCGGCAGAACTGTGCAGCAGTCTTTGCATATCTCACTGATACAACTTAATTAATAAATAAATGTTTTATTCTCAACTGTGCGAGACATGCATACCTAGGCATGATCATTGCGATACAATAAGAACAGGTAAATGTAAAAGCGACACAAGTTAAAACGTAGCATATATATCTATGTATTATATGTCTATGAATGCATGTAGGTAAAAACGAGTGTGCTTGTTTGGCTTGAATTTGTGAATGTGACGCTGTATTTGTGATTGTTTTCGTTCAAGAGTAAGAAGGAGCGACATGAAAACTTCGTATTGGATGACCCACGCCCGCGGATTGGGTCAAATCATCCGGATACGTAAGAGCCAGTGACTTTAGTTAGTGTCAAGTTACATCCGCCACGTTACACTGTTGTTAAAAGGACATTTGTGGCTTTTTATAGAGAGAACGCTTGCCAGGCGGAAACCCACCACCTCCTGAAACACTACTGCCGAACTCTTTGCTCGAACGATATAAACTCGTACCACCCAGCTGGCACCTAGAGGATTTCGACTCGCCAAGAAACCTTTGAGCTGTAGGTGCTGATGGTTGGTGTTCGGCTACTTCATCATTGTTAATGGCAGTTGTCAGGTCTATTGGAATTTGCTTAACCCGACGTTTTGCGTGGTGCCTGATTTTCGTTACCAAGAGTACCGCCTGACTTTCGTAGCTGCGGTCAGTTTTCGCTTGGCATTCTGCCAAAGTTAGAGAAGATAACGGCGCTGAAGACCTGGCTGGTTGCGTTTTGGGGATGCAACTTGTGCAGCATCCCTTTACTTGGGGAGCACTACGCTTCCTTGGTGTAGACCCGCTTCCAATGAACTAATCTTATCGTTCATCTGCTACTCAGCTTCTGCTGTTAGGCGGTCTCACTTCTGGACTAGGATAAGCACATAATTAACTAATAGGAGAGTCGACCATGCAGTACAGAACCAAAAGATGGCTTGGGAGCTATGTCGCTCTCATACCCGTTGTTAGGATAAATTTGCACTCTTCGGATGATACTAGTTGAATAGATGCGAACAGGCTAAACTTGATTTAACCACTCTAGTCATTCTGCTAAATTGCAGATACATTGCGCCTAAAGCCCCTTTGGATTCCCAGTTGTTGGATTCCGGCCATTCAATAAGGTGCCGTTA
The DNA here is from genome assembly GCA_944474145.2 of Dicrocoelium dendriticum. NCBI lineage: Eukaryota > Metazoa > Platyhelminthes > Trematoda > Plagiorchiida > Dicrocoeliidae > Dicrocoelium > Dicrocoelium dendriticum. Next base: position 38,757,916 of record OX104069.1, read on the forward strand.
CTTCACCCAGTGGATTGGCTGATGTACGGTACTTTTCCAGCTTTGATAGCGGCGCACATCGGTCAGACGAGCGTTATAATTGCACAGATCAAACGTGGCTGCGCGGGCCGTGTGATGGTTTTTGCAGACGCACTGGTGGAAACGTCACCAAGAATGGCTGATATTTGGGATATGGATCAATTCCGATTGAATGCTAAACGAGCAGCAACGTATCGCAATATAAGACAGCGACCGTTAACTGAATCTCTTAAGAAAGTGCTTTCAAACGTATGTAATAAATGCAAGATGTACTTGAAACCGAGATGTTTCTCGCGTGAATAGGAGCGACAAATCCGTCACAAAGGCATACGTAACTCCGACCCTGAAGCGATAAGAATAATCCAAAAAAAGAACTGCCTAACTTACAGAGTTGATAAATCCGAGTCGAGTGAATGTAAACACAAGGATGTATGACAAGTTAGTGATGAGTAACCCACAAAAGCAAGAGCGACATATCTGAACATCCGTATTGGTTAGATGACCTTCATGTCATTTCGCTCATGACAGGCAATATTTTCGAAACCCCGCCAGGAACGCTGTCCCGTTTACCATTGGAAGGCCGTCGATTTAATCGTGACCGAATAGGTTGGGACCGCCTTTGTGTGCGATGTGATATCTATGCCGAAATTCAATCTAGTGTTTCCTCCAGTTCTACCTGACCCATATCCAAACGGAGGGAGTAGCAAGGTGATGGAATCCAATAAATTATAGCTATAATAGCCAACTCTTGAATGGAATTCTGTATTACCATTTGAGCCCCTGACTTGTTATATAGCACTGTGAAACAAAAAATGCATTTTTCGTAACAGAAATACCAATGTCCCTACCGTATAAAATACACTCCACTGATCGTACAAATGTATTCCGATGTTACCCAGCACGTCGATATATATATATATATATATATATATATATATATATATATATAAAATACCGACTGCTGCTTGGCCCTGGGAAATGATGACTTCACTGAGGTCATCCAGCGCCCTCATGTTGCAAAAATCAGAAAAAGTTACCCAGTATAGAAGGCGTGCACTTGCCACTGTAGACCTGCTCCATAACTGAAATGTCTCGGTGAAATCGCTCACCATGCTCATCGCTAACAGCTCCCAAGTTCGCAGGGAAAAAGTCAAGGTGATTATGCAAAAGTGCATCTTGAGTGACGTTGGAGCACCAACTGCCCAATAGCCCACCATGAGCTTTTTTGTGATGTCTTTGTAGTTCTGTGCCTTTGTTCTGCCCAAAAATCCTGTGCACACAACCTTGAATGGTCGTCATGCTTGTAACTCAAATGAAGTTAACTGGTATTCGAAAGTACTGTCTGTCAGCGGTGAATGTAAGTCGCAATAAGTATCCCTTCTTTGAGCTTCGCATCACTGATCTTCGCAAACACTTGTTCCAGGTGCTGGAACGCAAAGGCATCTTGTTTGAGGGCTTTGACGAAGTTTTAATCAAACCGAGCTTGATTTGCCGAGGTTGTAGATAGATATGATCCCGTTGCAGCATACTCCGTCATCTTTGGCCACTTTTCGGTTGTGTAGTTGTTGATCTGCTCTACTGTATCATAAGGACAAGAAACAGGAACAATTTGGGAAGCCTCCTTGCATACCTATTTGGAGTTCAATGAGTTTGAAGTCTGCGCAGATGTTCCAACAGTGCTTATCATAGTTCAATGCAGCGAATATCTGTTGCATACTTTCGTAAGTCTCCATCATATTGGTGGCATGCGACAGGCACAGTTGGATGCAGATTTCCATTGTGGAGTAGAATGGCCATAAGACTGCTCTTGGACGAGTCAGTGAACGAATGCCATTCATCACTGATATGCCTCACACCAAGCTCCATCAATCCTTCCAATTCGCAACAATAGCAAAACATTTCTCTCGTGTCATAGAAACCGGACAATCTAGCACTTTGCTTTCTGTATACAGTAAACTTAGTGGTTGCAGCAAGTGTCACTGCTACAGCCTAGATGCCAGCAACTCCTCCTTGTCTTTAGGCAAGCCCAGGTCACGTATCAAGTGATTCAGCTCTGATTGTTCAAGATGGGCGTTGACAACATCCGCTTCAAAATTTTCACAGATGTCGGTATCAGGGGAAATTTAACGATGCAGAACCATTACTCATCACCATTGACATGTTCACTGGAGGTACTGGAATGTGTAAGGTGCAATAATGAGAAACTGGTCGTATAGCCGATGGAGGATCGAAGTAATTACTTTTATATTACTCTTGAGTAGCAGGATTTTGTCCTGAATTTTGTCCTTGTTTTGGTTGGGGAATCCGATGACACGAGTTAGGCAGAACTACAGCATTTCCCGCAAAGTTGCATAAAAGGTCCAAAATTTTGCAAAGAAAGTCCAGAATGTTGCAAAGCCCTGTGCACTTCGCCAGTCGCTCAGAACCAATCCTCTGACCTTAAGTGTGTTCTCATTGACCGGATGCTAAGGTTCGGTACGTTAGTCTGGGGAGGTGAGCGCGTTGCCCATTGACTGCATGAGACTTGTGGATGAACCTCAGTGGTGTGCACTTCGGCGGTGCAAGGGGCTTGTATGCACCCCCCTAAAGTCCGAAACGGTGGATCACAATTGGTCTGAGAGCAATGAACAGCTGGAACATAAGCGCACGACCGAAACCATGTCTATGATACTAATGTTGTCGGCATGTCTTCTCGCGTTCGACAGATTATCTCCAAACATTCGTGACCGAGTTTTGAGCGCCTTCGTCAGCGGTGATGACTGGCAGCTGGTGACAACTGTGAACAACGTCAAATATCAAACCGCCTACTCCTGGGTTCGTCGTTCTCTTGATCAGGAGCCGAGCACTACGCAGGCGCACGGTTGTAAGCGGACTCTGCCGAAGGAAAACGTAGATGACATCTTGGATTGGCTCGCAAAGGACTCAACGCTTACGTTACGGGAAATGCGAGTACGAGCAGAAATGGACAAGGACATTTCGAAGACAATAATAGCACGGCACCTAGATGGTAGATTGATGACTATGAAGAACATCTATCAGGTTCACGATGGAATGAACAATGAGCGAACCAAAGGGATACTCAGAGAATTCGTTCAGTAGTTTCTCCAACTTGATAGCGATGGCAAGCTCTTCATTTGGATTGACGAAGCGAACTTCAACATTTACTGCAAACGTACTCGTGGTCGGGGGCGCAGAAGAGTGATGTCCTGTTGCAAAGTTGCCTCCATTTGCATTTGATTGGTACACTCACAGCGGAAGGGAAAGTGCCGATGATCACCAGGAGAGGCTCATTCACAGGTCCCCTATCTCTCGAAGGCTGCGAAGCTATTTAAACAACTTGAAGCGGGAGATGGAGCTCCGGTAGTTTGTCATAGTATGTGATAATGCACTATGTCACACAACACTGGAAGAACTGTCGTCATTAGATGGACAGGATGGAGTAACCTTACTGAGATTGAGCCCATACCCTCCGTTTCTCAATCCGATCGAGAATGTTTGGCAGGTGGTGACTAATGCGGTGAGATTGCACTACGAGGAACTTCTGACCGGGGATCCCCAGGAACTCATGACGCAGATGGGATGGAGGCTTCAGTTCCTTAAACGCATTGCTGGAGCAACCACCAAGGATATCAGCGTTGTGGGATGTCGTAAGGCTATTCGACATATACGTGTACATTTTCCTGATTGTCTAGAAACAGATGAATGTTTTTATCATGTTGCTGGTCAACTTTTTACCTATGTGGTTGTATAGCACGTCATTGGCAGTGCGTAGGGACGTGTGAGTATTCATAATGTTCTCAAAATATGTATGCACATACGTTTGTGTGTTCGTACGGGGGTTGAAGCGATATCTGATGTCTAACTCAAGGGAGTGACACGGGACCGGTTTCCAGTGAGCCATGTCCGAGTGATATGTTCAACTTAGGGTCCTTTTCGTGCTGGTATTCGCTGCGCCGTACTCTTTCATAATCAGCCTGAGATAATGTAGATACAGTTTCTTTGTTCGGAAAATTAGGATGTTTGGAAAGCATATTGTAGGACCAAGTGAGGTTGCCGGTTGAAGCAGCCGTCAGATAAATCACATTATGGGATATCAGTGTGGATAGTTGAATAGTAGTGAATAGGAAATTACTACGCACGTCATGTCAGCTTTTTGCAAGAGTGAGAGGAACTGCTAGATGCGCAGATGCAAGTTCGCAAACGCGTCCATTGCCAGACAAGATGTCGCCATTGAAGCTGAACGAATGAATCGCTTGTCTAATGGAAACTGTCTCTGTGCGATGCTTGTCCGCTGTATTTGGGTGCACTGGCGGGTTAATTCATTACCCGATTGGAAGTTGGTCTGTCAACTTCGGTATCCACTTCAGCCGGTTCGGAAGCTGTACTTTAGATTTAAAAGCAGGCAGTAATCCCAATTTAATTTGCGTGCCTGAAAGGCCCGAATAGCTGTCCAGTACGATTTCGATACTGTCTTGATCGTTGGGATGATCCCTCGTTTGACCCAATAGCGTGAGTAAACAAATGGGGGTGTGGTTGGCGTGGATACAGTGGCGTAGCAACTGCTTTCGCTGTCAGTGGCGGACGTACAATTACTGCCGCTCTCGCAGTTATAAAGCCCACAATTGAAATTGCCATTCAATATTTCTTTTCACATAACAACCATCACAGAGTTAATTTTAGAGTGTTGTCGTGAATGCAGCTGTTTGAATTGCTAAAAAAACGTGTTAAAAATGTACAGACACACTTTACATACACTACTTGAAGACACTGACATCCGAGCTGAATAAGCGCTCATCGAACGCAATTGAACATCACTGGTCGAAAATCCGACAGACTTTGTTAGAGGCGGGTGTCTTAATGTGGCAAATCAAATCGCCAACCTGGACATTGGGTCACTACGCCGTCTCAGGAACTTATAGATGCTTGCCAGCGTGTTCCGGCTGATAGCGAACACAAGGAGACTCGCAAAGATTTCAGGGCGAAACTGGTTGCTAGCCTGAAAACAGACCGGGAAGCCTGGTGGCCGAGTGGTCTGCACGCCTGGCTTGCAGTCACAAGGCCACTGGTTCGAATCTATTTTCCTGGCCTGCTTTGTCATCCTGGATGTTTTCTCGGGGCTCACCCAGTGTCTGAACCCCCCGTCGAAAAAACTATCCAGTTGACTGAGTATTACACTGAGGCAATACCGTGGACAGGAGGATCAAGTGTCACGATAACTGATCATCGCTTGAATCCTGGTGCCATTTGTGACAAAGGTCATTGTCTGTCGTGCAAGTGCCGAGCAGGCGGATTATGCACGGCACATTTCTCTCTCAACACGCCTTGGGTGCGCAAGAATCCGTTAGTTCAACTTGTATAGCGCTTGTCGAAATGATTCTAGGTTGTTAAACCTGCTACTGACAGAACATCAGATACAGGCAAATGAAATTTTAGAGTCATTACTACCATCTACCTCAGCTCAGCAAATGTAGCTTGCGAAACCTCAACTTTCCACAATTGCGGTTTTCAAACTGCAGCCGGGCAAATATCGGAACGCTATCAACTCTTCGATACACTAGAATACGTAACTAATAATACTGCCGTTCATATTCACTATGTGGTGCATTCCCTAGCTCGCAACCTTGATCCTTGGGATCATAGTGAATATGTTGTTGCATTTACACGAGTACCGATAATTGTCTAGACCTCACACAGGACACAGGGTCTCCATTAGCGACGTGTACAGTTTTGTACTTATTTCAGTTGCAACATTTCACCGAAGTTTAGCCCAGCCAGTGGTGGACAAGTTGACTGAGTGTCAGTCTGAACTGGCTCAACGTGGGGGGATTGAAGTAAGAAACTCTAACCTGGAACGTTACTTTCATCAACATCATTATTGCAGTTGCAACATTTGAACTCAGCTTAGCCCGGCCAGTCACATCGCTCACATACCGTTGGCCTCTAGGACATTCCGGTTTGTAATATGTGGCATCTTCTACAGTGTGCGACGCCCATGTATATCCCTGCACTCCGTCCGTTGACAAGTGCAATCATGAGAATCGCGATGACCAAGGCTGGTTGGAGAGGTTTTCAAGGGAAGGTTGGACTAGGTACATGAAATTGGGTTGAAAATACGCAGCGTATTGGGACCCGACACGAAGTAAAATGAACAACCTAGTCGTGTGATTCTTTGGTTACCACCACATCATGGGGATTGCAAAGGGCATCTTGACATTAGTCTTGAGCCACTGAGTCAGCTGAAGATTGCACGATACAAAAACAATATGCGGCGCCCATTTCTTATCCTGATCTCCCAGTTTCATCCCGAAATATGCGTGGTAGGCAGAATTCAGTAGTGAAGAAATGGGTCTGCATTGCGACTTCGTAGAAAAGTGTCCATAGGCGTAACAAAACTGATTCCGATCTTTGACACAGCTGAGTCTTTGAGCCATGATCAAGACATCAATTAAGGAAACGCAGCTCTAAATCGATTTTCAGTATCAAATGTATACCATGGAGAAGAGGACTTATTTCACACGATTACACGGAGCCAGTGAACCAATCACAAGCGAACATTTGCTGTATGGAACGCACTGGTTAGTTGAAATGCAAAATTGGAATTAAAAAATCGACCTGACACATTTAATTTGCATATTCGTAATCAGCTCACTTGGTACGACTAGAGACATCTTATCACATTTCTGTTATAAAAATGATGTTGCACAATGTAATTGGAGAAACGAATTGGCGCACAGCGCAGGTGCTGATGTCTCAGAAAGGGAAAGGTAAACGACTTGCAGCACAATCAACTTTTGGTGAAATTGGGAATAGGTTTGCATTCAGCCCGCGGACGGTAAACGGATACGGGAGGAGTCACATGTCAAGTGCACATGCATCAGTTAACTTGTTCTGAGGATAGGTTAAGAATGATTCATTGGGAGGATTACACGAAGCCAGACCTAATGTCACATTACAGAGCGAGACGCGCAAGGTCATGACGCAGAATTGAAGCGCACACGTTGTCTGGGATCTGGTGTTAGCACGCACACGCAGTGGGAAATGAACGGTGAAGCAGGTTGTCAAATGTCATCATCATCATTACACGTGAGCTGCAGGTGAGAAACACCTCAGCTAGTGGGACGCAATACAAAAAGATACAATCACACAATATAACCTTCAGTGATTTCCAGTAGACCTGTGTGAAGGATCACGATAACTTTGGGACACTATATTAGCATCCTACGCTCCCAGAGTTGGAGTTCCGTTCCACGTTGCTACAACCTCCTAGGTATGAAAAAATGGCAGCGTTGCTCCCACGTGAAGCGTTTGACGCATGAGCACCGTCTGCTTTGTGAAAACATGAACTCTCCCTTCAGGTCGCCCAAGGTGCCGTAGGTCAGTGCGGTCAAAACTAGGTAAGAAACTCAGCTCCGTGCAAATATTGATTGGACAGATGTCATTAACTTCGGCAACGGCACACTGATCTTAAATGGTCCATTCAATACAAGAAGTCTGCCTCCAATCTCCCAACTGTTTGATTACCCCATCAACTGCATCCACGTCGCATAATCTAGGGCATATGCCCATGACTGTTCACGGCAAATTTCCGAATTCCTAGCACAGCGGCTTCAACACAATCTCCGTTCTTCAATCACGTTGACCTAACACCCAACTCTGAAGAAACGATCTCACTGGCGTATGCAAATGGCTTACATATAACTATGGCTTATTGAGCCACTTCGCAATGCTCCTCTGGACTGACTCATAAATTGATCAAATCCACATTGTTTGTCTCTGAACACTAGAAATTGCAGCGATGCTCGTTTCTGATTACATAATGGAAACCGTTGTGTGTAACTTCCCGCCTATTGCTCTCGGCTCCAAGTCGGCCGTGCAGTTTTGAGCACCTCATGTCAATGAGGCACCTTGAAGTTACACTGAGTTATGATTTTTAGTTGTTAAATTATTTCCTGAAGCTTTCGCGATTCCCAGATCAAAGCTTTACTCTCCTCCGTCTACCGTTGTGTGGTTTCTCAGCTTATTGTCGTGTGAGCGCTAACCAATTCGCTATGTTGTTATGCTGTTCTCTCTAGTTTGCTGAATAAACATCCTAGAGGATGCTCCTGGTCACTGATGGCATTCTGTACAGTAGTTTGTAGAAGCCATTATTTTTGTTCCTATTATTTCCTCTAAAAATAATTCAACATACCCACAGATGACAGTCCACCCATCCATATCTCTTTATCCGAAGTGTACCCAATTCGTTGGACACAAAAGTACGGAAACACGTGTGACTTCACAAGGATCTACGGTTCATCGTTCTTCCATTATCGATGTGTTTTTTCATAGACTAAAAATTCACCTTCCAAGAACTAGCCAAAACATTTGGACAGTAACGCCTTGGCAGTGGCGTAGCAACTACTTTAGCCGCACAAGGCAAAAGTAGTAAAATTGTCGCCCTCCTAGCAGTTATAATTCCGTAAACCCTCGAAATCGGCTCAGTGTAAATTGCACATTAGTTTTCGATGCGATTAATGATCGTTTAGTACACTGAGGCAAATGTGGTGCAAGTAACCACAATGGGACAAGTAAGAGGATCGCTGGGAAGAGAAGGTTTGCACACAGGTGTGACACATGGCGCTAAGGGTTTGTTGGTCATACAGAGTAACATTAAAATATTCAACCCACCTCTTAGCTGTAAATGTTGCCCTTCAGATTTGGTTTCGAGCAATCAACGGGACCAAAAATGCCGGCCCCTTGCCACACGCCGCCCGAGGCGGACCGCCCTCCTTCCTGCCCCCGTTGCTCTGCCTCTGCGTCTTGGCCTGTTTTATCCTAAACCTTTTGTTTGCCAACACTGTAACTCATTCACTTTTGCGTTATCACGGCTGAACGCGTGTGTATTGCACTAGATAGTTATTTTTCCTAGAGAATATTTCAAACACATTCTTGCCTTGATTTGTCTTAGCTGATTGTTTGTTTGCTACGAAACCGACAAAAACATATTTTGTGTCACAGTGGCAAACAATGCAACAGTGGTATAAATCAACACATCGTTTCTCGCTGGTAGACCGAACTGGATGTGTCAATAAATTGTAGTGGACTCTCGCAAAATAGAGGCTCGGGACAAGACAGAATTGCTCAGTAAAATCCCCGCTAATCTGTTACAGATAATCATGCAGGAAAGTTGAATGTTCAGCTGGAGGTGTGCTTGAATTTTGCAGACATTCGGTAGTTACTGCACTGGAACTCCCTGACAAATATTCACTACCCGGAAATTCATTCTGCTTGGAAGAAATAGCTCTTGGAGGTAAACGTCGTTCTATCTGATCCTTAAGCAAACAGCGTGGAAAATGAGGCGTGAACGAGGACTGAGACCTACAAATAGAGCATACGAAGCACTAGGTTGTGCATGTAGATGAGGGGTTGCACCCTCCTACACACATACACATGCACACACAGAAATGAGGAAGATCTCTGCGATGGCCTGATCGACCTTACAATGGTTAATGTGTGAAGGCACCTTGGTACTACTCTCTACGTGGGGTTGATCTCAAGTGAATTGGTCACTAAACTTCCGGACGAAAAATACATAAAGCAAGGAGCAGGAATAGCTCGCCTTACTCGCCACTGCTGCATGGTAATACAATACTATTTCGGTTCTTATAAGCCATCACCGTTTCACTAACGACAGTACTCAACTGTTTGCAATGTGGCTCCTTTTTATCAGAATGCAATTGCCACGGCAAGGCTGACAGTTGTGTTTTCAATCAAACGGTTGCAAATCTACGTCTCAGTCAGCGAAAGGACGGTATTTACGAAGGCGGAGGCGTCTGTGTGGATTGTCGCGTAAGTCTTGCTGCAGTTAAACTGATGAAGTTCCGATTTAGATCTTTGTCATTTCCATGTATACTTTGGGCTGAAATGTTTTCCAGTTTGGGCCGTCGCTTTATCCATCTGTAAATCCTCAGTGAGTGTTCATCCCACCTGTCACTCATCTTTTCCGCCATTTGTGGTGACGTAAGAAACTGCACCTAAGACGTTTGTTGCAACCTGTCCCCCCATCACTTGATAGTCATGGTTGACAGCGCCCGTTTCCTTGTTGCGGCTCCTCATGGATACCAAACCCCACAGGGCTCCTGACTCATACATGAACAGAGGATGACGTATGTTGCACCAAACCGAGCCTCGTTCGCATGCACAGCGTCTAACGTAGACCAGTAAGATTAGGGAAGTGGACATGCGAAGGGCTGCGATGATTGGTTACTAGTCCATATGACCATACATTCATATCACCCATGAGTAGTGGAACTCGCGTAACGTCACTCTGGTGTTATCACAGTGCCAGAAGACTGTGTGTACAATATGCACCCCGAAACCGCACACGCATCTGACGAATAGTTCAGGATCGTAGCCTACTAGTCAATTATCTAAATAAAACCGTGTTGGTGCGCGGTCATGACAAACACATACACCGTGGTGACAACACAGTAGCGCGTTCCTTGATAGATTTTCTCTTCGAATTTAACGCTCACTAGGACACAGTGCACACTGTCCCCTGATCGCGGTGGGGAGTCCCCGAAGGCATCAGTCGTCCTGTGATCTTTAAACACCACCTTCTCATGGGTTCGTTTCCGTATAAACACGGTTTTACACTTCGAGGGAAACCCCTATTTGTGGCCACAGATGTCGCGGTTTCAAGAAGGCAGTTTTAACTATTACAACACCTAGATTGACTTCAGTGCACACGCGTCCCTCGTTGCTGATGCAGCTGCTAAGGTAAGTGAATTGTCAGACTACCTCGAGTTCCTCGCGATCAGGGGTCAAGAGGGCATCAAGTTACTGGTCTAACAGCAACCCTTTGTACTTTGAAGGTGCGAGGCCCATACCAAATAATGGGACTACTTCAACGAGGCTATTCAGGTCTCATTGCGCCGCCCCAACATCGTTGAACAGCAACACGATATCATCCGCATAACCATGATCAAAACTAGACTTCACCAAGCAGCACCTCAACGCTTGCATTAAGTGGCTCTGCACGGGAACACTCCAGATGGATTGCGGTTAGCCTTTATGCAATGAAATGAAATGCAGAATGTATGATCAAATGGTCCTTTGGTCTTCCGGCTCTTTACTCCCGATATTTTGTCTTGTGAGATAATATGCTGTGTGTCCGAAAGTTAACCTGTCTCCACCATCAACACTAGGCTATTGTCATTGTCATTACATAAATCCGGGCTACGCTTTATTCGGCCGGTCCAAATGCTGCATGGCAATTTGTTTAGGAACTTAGTCCAGGAAAGGACACCGTGATCACTGCATTCTGTCTCAGGCAGGACGTGTTTGTACGGCAATCCCTCTTCACCCCACGCTGCCATATATTCTAGCTCATTCAATTTTTCAATTTGCTGTGTCCCATTGAGAGTCTAGGAAAGCGCACAAAACTTTTGTTTGGAGTTCCATCTTGGTAAACTGTGCTGACGGTATCACATCTGTCGGTCACTAGTGTATTGCCCCAATCACAACAGACGATCTTAGGCATACGCAGTTGAAATTGAATATAAGCGCGCCCACCTGCATAGCTGCGTTCGCGTTGATGAGACACTTGGAAGCGTATCGCTTGGTGGCATTAAAAGCACGTCTCTTTGTCGTTGAAGAGTTTGTTCGTTGTTAGCTTATCTATGTGCATCTTAGCAGATCTTCGTTGAAAGCATGTGCCGATTTAGTGATTCTCAGTGTACATGTGTGTGTGCGTGCGTGTGACATTATTGTGTATGTACAAAGGGGGACCAATATGGTGCCAATGGAAATACGCGTTCCCCTTTCAGTATACTTATCTCACTACATCAGGTGAGATGACTATTTCACGCCCACGTATAACATGTTTGAAGCATGGGTAGATGGCTGCGACGGAGTTACCTCCGATAAAAGAACCCAGTGATTAGTTTGCCTGGACTCATGTGCTTGGGGTATGAACCCTTTACCAAACAAAATCTGAAATCGTTAGTTACTTTGCCCACATAAACAGTGTTCATTGTCGTCATTGCTTTCCATGGTAGAAAGGAGTCGATTTCAATGTGAATGGAGTCTTCTAATATGCAACACACTGCTCTACAACCTTTCTACTCAAACCGGGCAAATAAATCCAAACTGGGTTCCAGTTTCGCATGCGATGATTCACTAAACCATGCAAAATGTCCATTCGACTACCGTAACTGTCCGTATTTCAACTTACAGTTGAAGTAATTGGTGTCGGTCCCATCCTTCTCCTCTTGTACAGGAGGACACAACTGGCATCAATTGTGAAAGCTGTAAGCCTGGCTTCTACCGGCCGACTAACGTGAGACCCGATTCGCCCTTCCCCTGCGTCAAATGTGACTGCGAAACATTCGGGTCGACTGGTGAATGCGTGGCAACCGACGTAGGAATTCCCGAGCGAGTAAGTCAGCTACCAACTTATTTTCCGCATTTTGGTAACCAGATCCAGCTCAACCACAAGTTGTGGAGACTTTTCACTTCTCGAAGCATTTTGCTTTTTGTGTTTTCAGTATCCAGGTGACTGCATTTGCAAAGAAGGTTTCGCTGGCAAACGATGTGACCAGTGCGCTGAGGGCTATCGGCGGTCCGACACTGACCCCACCAGCTGTGTTCCGTGTACGTGTGATGTGCGTGGAAGCCACCTAGGTGGGGGATACAAGTGTGAACCGCCATGTAACTGCAAGGTGCGTATGACTACCTCAGCGCTACTGTCACCCCACGCATCGAGAATGAATGTGGGACAATATTTCCTCTGTTGTAGGTAAACGTGAACCCGGATTCTCATTGCCGCGTTTGCCAGCCCGGTCACTTCAATTTGGACATCAACAACCCGGAAGGTTGCCAGGCTTGTTATTGCTCCGGGTTGACGGATCGGTGCGATGGAGTCGGACACATCACCGCCCTGGTAAGTCACGTGGGTGTGTCCGAGATGAACGCTTGAAATAGTAGCCTCTATCCGAGATGGTGTCTGATTGGCAGGTCGACTGGCTGTTGGATAGGCTTAGAACATTGTCGCTACGTTACGCTGACTCTGATGCCTGAATCCAGTGTTGATCTCAAGCTTCGTGTGATACGTCAGACTAATCTGAACTGTCGCTTTAACAAAATACCTTACCCGGCCTAATCTTATTGCCATAGATGTACCAACTTACCGGCAGGTTTACCCGTCTAGATCGCTGCTCCACTGACTGCGATGTTCCTATCCGTGTTGAAAGTGAAAGCGAACGAGACTGTCACTAAGCGTGCTATATACATACGTTCCTTTATTTGAAAGATTCATCGCAAATAGATTTAATACTATTACTGCATAACCCGGGAATCAGTTGTCAGTTGTGCCTTCCTAATGGGACGCATCAGTAGCACACATTTCTCTCAATTCTTGAGGATTAGATGTAAAAACGATTCATTCATGAGGCAGCAACTCAAGCTAATGAACGGTAGGTGGCGACGGCAAATTGTCGCACCTAATTCATGTGATGTATTGGGCTACGCATCCTCTGATGATGTGCACGTAAATCCGGCGCGAAAGACAGTTTCAACCTCTGATCAGCGACTTTCCTCGCTATGTTTCCGTTCAGTTTACGGCATTGAAAGGTAGCTCGTGTGCTTCCTGCTTACGTTGCAACAATAGCTGGGTTTGAAATACTCCGTTCTCGGAGGCTCGGTGTAGTGCATGAAACCATCTACCGAGCGTTTATTACGGAGCTACAGTACTTGGTAAATGGGCTAGCCCATCGTTCATTTGTTTGCCCCATGATTTGCGCATTCTCAAGGCAGGACTTTTACTAGACGAAGGCTAGTAGTATGGTCGCTATACTATACTGAGGCTTGAACTCTGTACTTTTACATTCTAAGCCTTGTTTTTTTGGCGTATAGTTCTGAACCTGCTTAATAAAATCCATCTTCTTGTAACTCCAACATCACATTCCAGTTAAAGTTCTAAGTTGCCCAATTTGCGTTACTCAGGACTTCATCGAGTCCAGGGAAAGAAGCCATGGTTGCAGTCTTCCATTGGTCATACGAAAGTCACCAACACACTAGCTAATAGCACTGCAGTGCAGCACCAGGTCCAGTTGTAACACTAACTTAGCAGAACACATGGAATCAAACCAATTAAGTGACTTGCTGGTGTAACACTGCGAGTTTGCTTTCGGTGGTTGCGAATCCATCAGCACCAGTAGTTGCTTAAATACGATAGATGGGTGGTGTTGACAAGTTTGTGGTAAGCACTGTTAGTCAGGTAAGATTGACCAGACTCGACGGACTGATCCGAGTCGGATGGTGGAGAAAGAAATATCCCTCAACAATACCATGGTCACCACTGCAGCATATCTTCTGCCCGTACTGATGATGCTACGAGTTGCAACATCAACCGGCGTTTTCTTCATAGCCCTATTATAGACAGTATTCCACCGGCTTGTCATAAAATGCTCCACCGATGGTGTACTGTTGAACGGTGAAAGAGAAGTGCTGTCCTGATCGTAACCAAAGTGTTTTCACAACTTCTCGAAAACCGGAGCTACCGACCGATTCCATGATTTGGTCACGTTGTGTTCCGTTATCGCAATAAGGAAAGAATCCATCTTCCTTTTCTTTTTCAGAGCCTCGAACGCAATGGACTCCTTGGAACGGTACGTCATACCTCCATTTTCCTAACCTCATGATGAATTCCTTAAGTGGTTGTAAAGTGTTGCAAATTTAGGCTGCATGAGAAATGTAAGTCTAAGAACATGCGCATTGGAATTGCGCCAAGTCATGCTTAAAGAACTGCCTTGTTTGCCAGCATACTGACAGTAGCTGAGGAGCGATTGTGTAACGTTAACTGACAGTTGGCGGGCCGAACGATGAATAAACCGTTCTGTTCCACACATTCTTACTGAAACAATGTAAGTTTACTCTGACCGACATCGGACAAAAAATAAAACCAATATGCACCCGGTTTCGCCATTTCAGGATGAAAGTCTTAGATTGAGTTGTCTGCGTTGTTCATCCTGAGGCTCATATGTAGCTGCATTTTGATATCATGGGGCTGTCTTTAAGACAGCGAAACTGTCCTCCGTCACTTATTTTTTTATACCGCCATTGGTTTTCCGAAGCACTTGAGCCACAGTACCCGCTATCCAAGGAAACAAACAACCCTGACAATCAAAGCGTAATGCCACTGTTGCATGTAACCATTCCTCACTACGTAGGTAAACAGCTGACAAAAACTGAGGAAATGGCTGAATTCGGATTGTCCTGTCGAAATGTTCATTCTTACCGTTATGAAGTCTGTGAATGGAAAGTTTTGTACAAACTCATCAGACCATCTGGTGAGCAAATGCTTTCAATGATTCATCGTTAGACCATTACAATCATTGAAAGCATTTGCTCACCAGATGGTCTTTTGTTCTAGAGACGTAAATGGGAATTTTCAAGTTACAAACTCATCACCTGACTTTGCTCTCATTTCCACCTGACTTGAAATCCGACCACCGCTATGGAAGGGAAGCTAATCCAGCTAGAATTTGTGCTGTTTCTCTCTCCCAACACTATACTTCATGAAGCATTTTATGCTCAATTAAACAGAGAGGTAGCTAGAGCAGTGGCCGTCACTTGAGACGTACATATTATCGGTAGACGCCTTGGTTACAAGCCTAGGTGGTTCCTTCAACATCAATTGGCACAACGCTTACGAGTTCACGGTTGGGTTTCGGAGTGTTCGTTGTGCCGATTACCCAATCGGCACACGGAGGACGTCACCATTAGTGGTTTGTACAACCAGAGACCGCATGCAAATTGGCAATCTCTTTCATGTTGCTCGCTCCCAGAACCAGATTTTACAAGGTTCCTCCGTGTCAAAAGAACACGAGACCATAGATGAACAATTGTTTTCGACGATTCTCTTCAGACCAGTACAATCATATTTAAGGGTAAAATAATGAACTGAAATCGACTCATTAGGTCAAGTTACATAGTTCATTATTTTACCCTTAAATATGATTGTACTGGTCTGAAGAGAATCATTGAAAACAATTGTTCACCTATGGTCTCGTGTTCTTTTGACTCTAAATGGGAATTTTCAAGTTCCTCCTCGTCTTTATCGCTGCACACGGATATCAGAATACTTCGGGTACTATCCCAGTAATCGAAATTACAGAGGTTTGCCTCACTGGTAATATTAGACTTGGACTCGTGCGTCTCGCAAATAATAAAACATCTAACAAAGTATTGCATCTTAATAGTTTGATGCACGCTAAACGGTAAACTACATGCAGTTCCTGTACGTAACCGCGCTTTCGTGCTGAGGCACATCGAGCATCAGCACAACTTCTGAGTATCGATGGGAACCAGTCATTCAGGAAAAATATGGTTAGTCGTTACAGTACATTATTTCAAGTCATTGTGGAATTGCCGCCCGTTTACATTGGCTCTTTCTTGCACTCTGCCATCAGTGTAATTTTCTATTCACTCACTTTTACTCCTCGTTCGCTGCTATTCGAACCAGCTAACTCCTTCTTTGTTTGAATCACTGCTGTACTAGTCCACGCCACACCGACCAAGTTCCGAAACTCCTCATCTAAACCAAGCAGTTATCGTCAACGCATTCACTCACAGAAGAAAATGGGACTAAGCTTTATTAGCTTTTCTCTTCCTTATTTGCATTTTTACACTTTACCGGTGGTATCAGCCGTCACCACCACAGTGGTCGTGCAGTGTTCAGAGGCTAAATGACTACACCACTGCAAGCAATAAATTCACTTGGGACTTAAACAACACGTAGAACTCCAGGGTCAAATCAAAACGAAGCCGCGAACTACGGTACTTTTCAAATGAATACCAAAAAGCGATAGGGACATATCTCAACAATATCCGCCCAGTAAGGAAACAATTGAGTCTGCACAAGATACGCATGAAGGTGCAAATCATCGTACTTGCGACTGTACAGACCGATCATGAAACCCAGAGTCCGCTAGCGGAATTACACAGGCGCTTATACTTGGTCACAAAACGCTACGCAACGACGATTTCACTACACAGCACAAATTGGTGCAATGCATTTGGCTCACAGTTGACCTCAGGGGGGGCAATGTGTCTTCAGGGCGGGTGTGTGAAAACGCGATAATGAACATACCGCACGCAGACGTACCAACTTGGACAAGTTACGTAGATGGATGGGTAGATAGGATAGGAGGAACAGCAGAAAGTATTTGGGTGTAAGAGCTGGATTTTGGCAGAAACCGTGGGCGGCAACGAATCGGGAGATAAATAGGGTCTGGCAATTAGATGGCAGGCTGAAATTTTTGCAGGTGGCGCAAATGTCAGTTCTGGTTATCCAGGACAATATCCCAATATCCAAATGTCACCATGTTTAGTAAGTATACCGTAAACACAACGCTTTGGGCATCCGTATAAGATACTTGTTGAGTCACTTGTTGGGAAAGTGTGAGTTATCGACTTCAATTTTGAAATGGGACGGTCTTGGCTGCAGTTGCAACTACCTGTGTCCAAGCAGCCGTTGTATGACCTGTGGAGCTATCCTCCTGTTTAACTATAGGTGGATAACTCATAGATGTCGTTTCTTACAAAAATTGTACTTGTTTGCGCTTGTCAGGTAGGTCAATTACACAACTGCAACTTATGAACTAAATGTAGAAACTGCCAGCAAATCCGTTACTTCTATCCAACCAGGCGACAGGACAGATTTCTAGGGATGGTTAATGGCTCATCGGGGTTCCTTTCGAAACGCTTGTTGTGTGCACACACCCACACCCTATACACGTTAAGTAGAGGTGGGAAACACCTCAGCTACTGTGCCGCAATACATAAAAGAAGAAAGGGAATAAAGTGCAACAGGTACAAGCCAGCTGAGCTACCGGTAACGGATGGGCATCGTTCCGGTAAGCTACCTGCCGGCTACTATGTAGCAGAAAAAATAATTTATTATGCAAAATTATAAAATGTTAAAAAATGCGATCGTGGTTGGAGGGGGAAGCTAATAGGGATGGGGTGGGCCAAAGAGACTCACAGCTCGAACGCCACTGAGGTCGGCTCCTAGCCATATCAACAAGTGTATCTAGCCAAACGTGTTCATCGTCTTTCGGACCCCAACCAGGGAGCCGAGACGCTCCAACTGAGGTCAGCTTCGAAGTGAGGGCCTTCATTCCTCTCGACCAAGTCATCGCTTGGCCACCCCTCCTCTTCTTCCATCCACACCCCCGGCGCGCAAACAACGCACATCGTGGGAGTCGGTGGGCTGGCATGCGTAACACGTGGCCGAGCCATCGGAGCCTAGTGCGTGAAATAACCGTGCTGAGCGGTTCATTTCCATTTCCTGTGCCATAGACAAGGAGTCGAAAATGGTCGCTAGTCAGGCCGTGTTCCCACCAGATGTGAGCTAAATTGCGAAGGCACCGATGGTCGAACGTAACTCGCCACTTTATGTCCGCGGATCTAAGGGGCCAGGTTTCGCAACCGTACAGAAAGGTCGAAGGTACCGCTGCATTGTACACTCTACCCTTCAGGGCGTGAGTGACGTCGCACGGATGCCATAAGTGGCGAGGGTTAGCAAAAGAGCCTCGAGATTTTGCTGTACGGTTCGTGACCTCATCTTCAATCCCACGGAAGCTGATACAACTTCCCAGGTAGTTGAATTTCCGAACGACTTCTAGCTGATCTCCACCAAGGGTAGGCGAAGGAGGCGGTCCAGACCAATCTTGGAAGAACGCTTTGCACTTTGATAGTGCAAAGCGAAGCCCGCAGCGGCTGACAGCCAGTGCTTATCTGTCCAATGCTGCTTGGCACTTCTGGCAGCTGTCACAGATTAGGCCATATCGTCAGCACACTCTAAGTAAAGAAGTCGTTCTCCTGGGAGCAGATTCAGACCTTCTAAGTCGTGTGCTGTGAACGCGATTTCCATGATTTCATCAATAGCGAACTTGAAGAGGAAAGGTGACAGCGGGCATTCTTGTCTCACACCACTGGAAATATTAAAGGGCGACGACAGCTTGCCGTAAGCCCTCACTCTGCCTGAGCTACGCACGTATAATGTTCGGATAATATTTCCATGTTTCACAGGTACACCTTTCCTGAGTAGACAGTCCCAAAGTGCACGTTTATCCATCGAATCGAATGCACCTTTGATATCGAGGGACACGACAACAGTGGGCCACCAATATGTGTGACGGTGCTCCAACAACTGACGCAAAGTGAAGATGTGCTCAATGCAGCCACGACCTCGGCGAAACCCGGCTTGCTCTTCACGAATATGGCTTTCACAAGTGTCAATCAGTCTATGAAGGACGACAGAGACAAATACTTTGGAGGCGATGGGAATCAGACTGATTCCTATATGGTTGCCGCATTCCGATCTTGAGTCTCCCTTGAAACTTGGGACTATGACGGGGCGGCTCCAGTCGTTTGGAACAGCTTCCTGCTCCCACAGTTTCGCTAGTAACTCGTATAAATCATCCAAAAGAGAGATCCCACGAATTTGAAGAGGGCTGGAGGTAGATCATCTGGTCCCACGGCTTTATTTAACTTCGGCAGTGCGATCTCACGTTCGACTTCTGAGCGAGAGGGTGGATCCAAAGGGTCAACCCAGGGAGTGGGGCGATCAGTGACCGGCGAGAAATCTGACAATTCCGACCGATTACATTGCCTTCCAGAGTGCTCAGCCCAAACGCTCCAGGCGTTTTGACAAGTTGAGGAGTAGCTGTTCACTCTGGTCACGTATAGTTTCACTAACAGCTGGTTTTCTGCTTCTCGTTTCCCGTATTAGCCGGAATAACTTACCATTTCCATCTCTGATGCACGATGAGACCACTAGGGTTCGCGGTCTCTCTTCAAGCTAGCATGGAGTTTTGCCCGGAGCTCTTTGCAAGTTTCATTGTGTTCGCTTCCAGCAAGAATATGCCGGCGAGCATAGGTAAGTTCCAGAGACTGCGAAGAGACCCAATTTCCATGTTGGCGATTAGAGTTACCAAATGAGGATTTGCCTGCTGCTACTGAGGCCTGATGAATATGAGACCAGTGAGCTTCAACTGCATCCAGTGACCGCTTACTTAACTCGCATGACAGCGTACTTTGATAGGCATTCAGAACAACTAGCTTCGCCAGTTGGCTGGTGTCATTGCGCTCACAACGTCGTCTTGGGCGTCCGCCAAAACGCATCCGCAGCTCAGCACATACAATTGCATGGTCGGTGTCCACACCTGTGCTCCAAATTGAGCGACAGTACTGGACACAGCCTCTCCATCGGTAACTTCTCGCAATGTGATCCATTTGCGTCCATAGCTGGTTCGAGGCTGGTGGGCGCCAAGTCACCCCTGGCGATACTGTGTCGGAAATTAGTGCTCGCAAGAAATAAGCGAGCATCTTTACACAAATGAAGCAATCGCTCACTGTTATCATTACTGGAGCCTACACCATTTTGGCCGTCCAGATCCAATTCATCAGTGGATAATTTTCTGGCTTGAGCATTCGATCCACAGCCAGCATAACAGTGTCTGAGCTTCTTCTGTGGCCAAGGAGCTCGTTCAATTGACGATAGAACTCGTCTTTTACCAAAACATCGCTAGTTTGTGGGTGCGTAGGCAGCGATAACGAATAGACACCTGTTAGTCCCATGCGGCTTCGAAGTTTTGAACGAGTCAGCCAATCGGACCGCACACAACCGGCTACTGATTGGAATCCAGTCAACCGGAACAGCTTCAGCCCGGAGACTCAGGTAAATGCCAACACCAGCTTAACCGGTGCACGAAGCTGCATCGTCATCGGATAGACGCAATTTGAAAGGGCTGCTAGTGTCTCCTGAAAGGAATCTCAAAGTGAGCACAGAGCTCGAGTCTTGCAGGCGGGTCTCCGATAAGCAGCAGAAATCGATCGAGAGGGTCTTTAATGTTCGGGCAAGTGCTGCCTGTTGACCGATTTGTAGCAATGTGCGTACATTGAGACATGTCAATCTGAAGGAGGATCGAGGGCTCCAAATGGAACTCGATGAACTGGAATGGAGCGCTTGCTTGGACATGGGCTTATCGACAGGACAGGAATGACGCTCCGTGTTCACGTGTGAGTTGAAACTAGAAGATAAAAGCCTAGCAAAGCAAGGTGGGAGAGGGCCAAGGATTGGGGGGTTAAAAACAGGGGGGATAAAAGTAAAGCTGGAACGGGGTGGTAAGAGATAAAAGCGTAAGAGGAGGAATAAGAAGATGAGAAGGCTTGAGCAGTAGCATCTAAGCCTCTATCCACCCTGCTCGATGCAGCAGATAGGGCACCGTTGATTATCCTCTGCGGTGGTCAGAGTATCAAGAAACTGTTTGAAGAGAAATTCATAGTATTGTGTGGGCGGGATACTGTCAGGTTGCCCATGCCTAGATAGAAGAACGGTTAGGGTTCTCAACCAAAGTCTTTGGTTCAAAAACCTGACCGCAAGGCAGTGGATTTGGCTTTGGGCTACAAGGAGTCCGTGTTAAGGAATAAGGAACCACCTCATTCCAACCCTTAACCTGGAGGACCAGGAGGCTGAGTTTGTCTGGCCTCTAAGCATTGACCGATCTGGTATGAGTGGTTCT
Organism: Dicrocoelium dendriticum; assembly: GCA_944474145.2. Classification (NCBI taxonomy): domain Eukaryota; kingdom Metazoa; phylum Platyhelminthes; class Trematoda; order Plagiorchiida; family Dicrocoeliidae; genus Dicrocoelium; species Dicrocoelium dendriticum. Next base: position 38,779,503 of record OX104069.1, read on the forward strand.
GAATGTGCGAAAATGCACCATCCAGCATAGCTCAATGGATCGCTAAGGCACACAAACAATCGCACCACGGTAAGTTTCAGCCTCATTTCGATGGGTTTGTTGTGTGAGTTGATTGCGACACGCGGGATCTTAGTTTAGGTTCCGAGTTACGATAAAATGGAACTGCAGTTGAACGGAGTAACTCGAGGAACAGTTCACCGTTGTCATCTATGTTCCATGGCATGAGTAATCCCGATAACAACCAGGCATAGCATCTAATCACTCCAATGGCAAATATCAGTCGGTTTAGTGCCGTCGATAAGCATCACCTCTTCCCCCCGGTTTTTGTGACGGATGGCGAGTAAACGAGCTGTGAAGTGAGAAAATTGTACCCCTTGATAATTAGTCTCACTCTGACAAGTTGTTTCGCATCCGCACCACGGCAGCAGCTACATCCGAAACAGGCGCATGGGACCAAGAACACGATGCTACATCTCCTCTATGATGGTGTATATGATGGTTTTACGGTTACGATCCCTGGTCAGCTGTTCACTTTGTGGGTCTGTCTAACTTGCCAACTTCCTAACCATCGGGGTACACTAGAACGGATCAGCTGGGGTACTTGTTTACGTAGCTGTGCTGTACGTAGTAGTCATTTCACCGACAAACCTTATACTTTTAATATTGAATTGGTCGCTGGCCTTGAACCGCCAAATCCGGCTGGGTGAGTTGGCTAGTAGCACATTCCGGCGTGCGAGAAGGTCCAGTTTTGCAAATGGCCGGGTGAATTCCTCGGCTAACTGGATGAATGTATGGTAGAAGTTGTCCACTAATTAGGGACTCACTGAGACATTCGGAATGGGGACTGGAAGGGAATGCACAGGAGAAGAAATCAAGGAGGAGGGCGTCAGCGTTAGCATGTTTTCGCTTATCCACCTCGCAGTTTTCAGCAGCTTGGGCGCGTCTTTTCGCTCCCACACCACTGCGCGACGGCCGATGCAGCATGGCTTTATTCGTATTGTTGCATTTTGTGTTTTCCTTTTGGGCTGGTATATTGCCACGGCGTCCACACCTGACAGGAGAACCACTCGGGTCCTCAGCTAAAGCCTTCGATAAGATATAAAACTGAACTACATTAAGACGTACGCTGTGTCGATGCACGGCTTCACGCAGAATTGTGGGTGTCCTGGCTTTTAGCCAGAAGCAGGATGTAACCCAACTTACACCCAGCGGTGGACAACAGGATGCGTCCGGGACATGATTCTACGACACATCATTGGCAGCACCGGGTCGTCGATCAGTCACGACACAACCACCACAATATATATATATATATATATATATATATATATATATATATATATATATATAGTTGACGGCATCCGGTTTCGGATTTGTCTGTTACTGTGGCCAGCCACAGGACGCCTGCGCCTACAGAGGGACCATGGATGGCTTGCGCTGCACCACCCACAGCTCCAACCACACACCCCATATCCAGTGTAAACCCGAAGGAATAAGACCGGAAGGCATGTAGATGGGAGCCGCGTTTCATCAACGGAGCCGGCCCACACTCCTTCACAGGCAAACACAAGCACGCTGTAGTTGGGAATCAAGCGCACACAAGGCGGTGGCTGGACCGTAGTCCGCTCCACACTGAGTGCATGGAACCACTCTTCGAGCCTAGCACGACCACAAGGACCGTGCACCCCGTCCCCTCCAGCAACGACCAACTGTCTCCTGGAGCTAGTATATGATAGTGGCTAACAGACAGGTAGGCACTTTGTCAACATGCACATCAAGCGCAACCACACCGGGAATGTCAAGCAACAGCCAATCACCTGAAATGAAATGTCGAATAAAATGGATCGAATACACAGTACGGATATGGCGCTAAATTAGCATATGAAATAAATGGATTATCAAAATAGCCGTGATAGATTTAGGATGGCAGGAAAAGGGACCAAGACACATATGTGAGGCGAAAAAAGTAAGCGAAGTTAACCACCTTTAGTTTAAGCGAAATATGCCATTTAATAGATTATTCAGGTACACATGAAAATGAGTTAACAAAATAACACTAAGACGAGGTAACAATGCAACAACCTGAAATAAAGAGACTCAGCATGCAAGCATGCGGTTAATAAATCGAATGCAGCGTACGTACCAAGGCTGCACCGGTTCTGCCTACGCTCTCAGCAGGACTCGTCGTCGTTTCGATGCTGGACCCGAGTGGCCTCGCTCATGGCTCACTAAACCTGCCTGACTCAAGCATTCGTGACCGCATGTGCTACACAACCATGCGCTCGAAGTCGGTGGACTACAGCCCATCGGCGTCTGTCACTTCCGCAACTGCCGCTTCTTCTCTGCATGCATGAGGGCCTTCTCCTGCACCTCAGCAACTGCCTTCGTGATCAGATCGCGCCATTCACGCCGATCAACCGCCTTCAATTCCCATGACCTACAATCAACATTAGAACATGATAGGCTCACTTTGATCATGTCCTGGTAACGTAACTTCGGTTTTCCCATGTGTCATTTTCCTACTCTCAGTTTGCCATGAAGCAGCTGTTTCGGTATCCGGGTCGAATCCATGCGGTGAATATGCCAGAGCTACCTCAGGGGCCTCAGGAGAATGATGCTCTCCACTGCATACTTGCCACTGCGTCGGAGCACCTCTGTGTCTGCAACTCGGTCACTGCAGCCGATGCGCATAATACGGCGCAGACACTGCTGATTGAATCGCTCCAGATATCGGACATCATTTTGATAAGGCGTCCAAATTTCGCTGCCGTACAGAAGAACGGACAGCACCATAGACTTGTATACCAGCAGCTTCGTCCCAACAGTGAGCTGGTGGTTGTTCCACACACGGCATTCCAGCTTGCCAAAAGCAGCAGCCGCCTTCGATACGCGGCTGCGCAGCTCGCTCGTCATCTGCTGGTCGGTTGTTCTTATGCTACCAAGGTAGCAATATGTTGAATTAGTTTCCAACACTTCATCGGCAATCTGGATTTGGGGCAGGCCCACGGACTCCATTCCGGGTGAAGGCTGGAAAAGACAAACAGTCTTGCTTGTGTTGATGGTGAGCCCGAATTTGGCCGCTGTCGAAGCCAGAGCACTAGTCATGTGCTGCAACTCATCCGCGCTGTGCGCAAGCAATGCACAGTCGTCAGCAAACAGCAACCCACGGATAGTTGTCCCACAGACTAGGGTTCTCGCACCGAAACGACGGATGTTCAGCAACCCACCATCAATACGGTGCTCCACACGAACACCGTAAGCACAAGCGGTATCAAAAGCACAAGACATCATTGCATGAAGATAAATATTCAACAGGGCAGGAGCTAAGACACAGCCTTGCTTCGCACCACAGACAACTGCAAAGTCATCCGAGGTCTGTCCACTCAGCTGCACCTTCGCCCGCATACGACTGTGCAGACATTCAACTAAACTTACTCGGACAACCAAACTTACCCAACACCAGCCACAATGCCTCGCGGTTCACCGTAATTACTTTGGTGAAATCAACAAACAGCGAGTACAAAGGCTGGTGTCGTTCTCTGCACCTCTCCTGCAACTGTCTAGTCGCAGACACCATATCGATGGTGCTGCGACCCTAACTGATTCCACACTGCTCTTCCTCCACGTTAGGTTCCACAATCTGACTCACGAGGCGGTTGAGCAGGATTCGGGCAATCACCTTGCCCACACAACTCAGCAAGTTGATGCCACGATAACTCGTGCAACATTGCTTGCTCCCTTTGCCTTTGTACAGTGGTAGCACAAATGCATTTTTCAGCTCAGGAGGCACCTCCTCCTCAATCCACACGCGTTGCACCAAGTGGTGCAGCGCAGTCACCAACGCCGGTCTGCCGTGTTTCAATACTTCAGGCGGGATCCCGTCGGCCCCGGCACACTTGCCGTTTCGCAGTTGAGCAAGTGCTCTCGATGTCTCACCCACTGTCGGTATGTCCGCCAAACTCACCTTCACTTCGTGCTGATTCAGGCCGTTCAAGTTAGGCCAGTCAATCTCTGAACGATTGTTCAAGAGACAGTCAAAGCGTTTTTGCCAGATCTGTATTACGTCTGAAATCTGCGTGCAGGTAGCGCCTGAACTACCATCGATTAACATCCACAGCCGATCCAACCTTGGTCCATATACCGCCGTCAAGGAGTCAAAGAATTCCTTGTGTTGGCGGTGTTTGTCGTAGCATTCCATCAGCTTCGCCTTCTCCGTCCACCACGCAATTTTCATGTGACGCAGCTCTCGGGTCAGTCGCCGTCGAATTTTGCGAAACTGACTCTTCTTCCCCAAGTCACTAGCGTCTGCCTCATGTGCAGCAAGCACTGCATTCTTCCCAGACACCAGTGAGCCAATTGCCGCATTGTTGTCACCAAACCAATTGAGCTGCTTACAGTTTGCGCGCCCGATGGTCTCGTCGGCAACAGCTGTCACCTGGACGCGAATGTTGTGCCACTGGTCACCCACTATCGCTACACATTTCACATCACACAATTGTAAAGCTCTCGCCTTCTCCAGATCAATACGTTTCGCCACAATACCGAGGGAGAGAAGCTTAAATGTACACCACTTCTCAGCAGAAGTGTAATACCTAGATTTACGAAAATATATGTATAATTTGGTCCGCACCAACTTGTGATCAGTGCCACTCTCAACTCCACGCGGTACATGCATCATGCGTACTTCACGCATGTCACGCTACGTACGATAACATAGTCCAGCAGGTGATCGTGACCACTCTGTGGATGTGTCCAAGTTGCTATATCATCCGCACTCAATGAAAACCGAGTGTTCGTGATCGTCAGACCGTGAGTTGCACACAGTGAGAGTAGTCTGTCACCGTTCACATTCGCTAATGCAATGCCATGCGGACCGATGAAATCTTTCCGCACCGATGTATCACGCCCAATGAGCGCGTTGAAATCACCCAGAAGAAATAGTCGGTCGCTCCTTGACACAGACCGTATCACAAAAGATAGCTTAGTGTAGAATTGATTATGCTTATCGTTAGGATAACACGTGGTCGGACCGTCGTACTTATAAAATTGGCAAACTTACCTAGTCCGAGTCGGAGGCGAGCAGTCATCAGTCGCGCGCTGATGCCAAGTGGTTCACCCACCTGCTGGCCAGTGAGGCGATCAGATAGTTTAAATCCGACCCAATGTTCACGTGGTTCTGAGCTGGTGTTTCCCACCCAGTGGAACGTGTAGCCGGCACCAGCTTCATGTAACTTACCTTGCTCAGCGAGCCGGGTCTCTCTGAGCGCCGCAATATCGATGTGGTAGCGCGCCAGTTCCATCGCGACCAGTGCAGTGCCCTGCGTGGGGCGCTCACTCGAATTTCAGTCCAATAGTGTGCGCACGTTCCAGCACCCGATGTTGAGTGCTTTGTGCGCAGGCATACGATTGCATTGGTGGGCAAGCGTGATGGTGGTTGTGCTTCGGAGGTTTGCTTGAGAGACTCCGCCCGGAGCATTTGACTCAATAACCTGACCCGCTAAACAGTTGGGAGCAGATCCAGCTGGGAAATGTGGTTGCAGAGATAGATGGGATCTGCTTGACGGCCGGCACACGCAGCCTTTGAGGTACTGGAACAATACATATGTGTTTTGCGACCGTAGTAGGATACATCTGCTACCAGGGCCAGACGCAGGAGGGTTTTAGCGAGTTTGCACCAATTTGACCATGTGCTGCCTGGCTTGACACGGCCAGTAGCAAACCACTGAGCACCCGGAGGTGTCGTCCTACTCTCAGAGACAATTCGTAGTGCTCGTGCTCTACGCCAATCGAGCATTGAGTTTATAACCCGTAGACCTGTTGTCTTACATGGTTAGATTTTACGGGAAGAGGGCCATCAACCAGTTCCTAATCTCCGAAGGGGATGGACTAGGATACTGGCAGGGCACCCACACCTGCCAGGAGAATGACTCGGGTCCACATCCAAAGCCTGCGATTAAATGTACAACTGAAATGCAGCGGGTCTAGCATATGGTCAATTCACTGACTTATTTGGATTGGTGTCCTGGATCTTAGCAGGGAGAAGGGCGGAACCCAACTCCCACCCAGCGGTGGACACGTGGTGTCCAGGACATGAGCCCATGGCACAACAGTAGCAGCAGTGGATAGAACATCTGTCAGGATCTAACCACCACAAGCCTCAACGCACCATGAGCTCTCCCGCCTATATATATATATATATATATATATATATATATATATATATATATATATATATATATATATATATATATATATATTATATATATATATATATATATATATATATATATATATATATATATATATATAAGATGGTCCATCGTTTCCTATGGCCTTCCCAGCTGTGGGTGCTTAAACTGATGTGGACCCAAACTTGAGCACCGGAAGCGTATTCCGATGGTCGACATTGAATGCAACCAGTTCAAACCGTACACTAATGTTTTTTCTTTGGGCATGGAATCATCCTTTTGAATTACACGCTGGACAAGAGAACCCAAGTTGAGAAAGCTTGCTCGGATATCGTTCGATATCCATGTCCAAAACCAGGTACAGTGATTATGCTAAGTAATTTATTCTATTCTGGGGCACATATGGGGCAGTCAGGGACGACCTGATGCTGTAGCATGTACAGCTTACTCTAGCACAGTGTAGCCGAGACATAAGACTAAAAAGGAATCCGTGTCTTATGCATGACCCGTCGACCAGTCCTATAAGATGCAGATTTTGTAATCGTAATTGCTCACATGGGTGTGGTTTTCAGTCGTTATCATCTGTGTTCAAATGTGTTGAAGTGACTGCTCTACTACGAGAATAGTTCACAAACACTTTGCTTCCGTCAATAAGAACTCATGTTTCACTTATTTGTAGGTCTCTACACTGAGCGGATGGAAGATTCTGGTACCTGATGCATCTTTGGACGGTGCTTATCCCGTAGCTCATCATGATAGCGCCATTGGAGAAGAGGAATTCCCGCTGTTTTCTGATGTTCGTACCGTAGAATCGTGGCTCAGTTCGGCCAGTCTGAAACCTGTCGACCGAGGTTATTACTGGTCATCTCCGGTGGACTACCTGGGAAAACAAATCGCTGCCTATCGTGCGCGACTTGTGGTCATTTTGCGCTTTAATTCCCCTACGCTAACGAGGATATTGGGCAGTCTAAAGGATATGGCTGAGCGTTCCACCTCGACCTCTTTGGCTGTTCGAGATCAGTTGGACTACATGTGGCTCAATGAGCCAGATATAGTTATTGAGGTGAGTTTGGACAGTCGTCCACTATGAGGTCACCAGCAGTATGGGAGCGTGTTGGGGTTATTTGAAATGTGATTCAAACCGCGCAGATAAGTGTTTTTCATTTTCGTCTCACATATTTGCCGAAATTCATTTGGCTAGCTGACGCGATCACTGTTTGAACGAGAATCCCGTCTAGTGTCGCTGTGCACCTTCATGGCAACTAAAAGGTCTAATATTTGTATAACGTGTTAAACTGGAAAACCACCTAAAATGGCTGGTACTTTAGGAAGGTGTACTTACCAGTGATGCGGTCGCAGCTTTTACTTGAACATTCCCTTGAAAACTACTTTTTGTTTTACACAACCTCGGATACTTTATGCTTGTCTTACTAGTAGTATATAGCGAATTCCCTGTTGTCCACCTACACGTTTTTGCAGCCTTTGATTTACCGGGTTATCTGTGGAAGTACTAGTTTGTCCATTATGTAAAGCACTCCTTTTGAAAAGCGAAGAGCTCCTCTACTTTGCAGTGGCATCCACTCTGATTTGTGAAATGGGATGCTCATTACAACTAGGCCCTGCCAGACTATCATCACACAGCAGGACTGCCGTTTGGTCCTCACGGAACTCATAGGCCCTACGCATTCCTTCGGCCCTGTAGGGAGATTCAAACCGAAGTACGATTTCTGTAAAACGCAGTCCGAGATCTCTTGATCACGCCGTGTCGTAAAGCCATGTGGGCTCTGATCTCCACTGTGACACACAAACTGGATTAGTTGGGTCACCATTTCGATCCTGTCTCTAGGTCAAGAGCATTTTCACTGGTAACGTGTCCCGAAAAGACGAGTGGTCGTCTACTGTTTTAGTGAATTTTACTGGGTGTCTGACAATGACCACCTTTCAAAACTTCTACTCATACTGGTTCGATGCCCAAAACTGCGTGGTGTACGTCAGGCTGTATCGATTGGTTAAGCAATCTTGCAAAGGATGATGCACTTGGGCGACTAGGCATTCTACCAGCCCCATGTCCTAGGATTAGATGTGATGTTTCAATCGCTCTGCTAATGGTATAGCTCCTTTTTCTTTAGCGAGTTGGTATCCACTACGTAAGCAACACAGCAAGCACGTCCAGAGAGAATCAGCATTCCATCAGCCGGCGCGCTTGTGCTGAGTGCCTTTTATCTCGCTGTGGTTAAACACATGGATAGTTGGACAAGTACATTAACCGATTATTCTCAAGATCTGGAATGATGGTTTCCCGATCAATTTCAAGCTTATTCCAAGATATCGAAAGGGATAGGTCGGTATAACCGAAGGGTGATCAAGAGTCTTCCCGATGCTGACCTGGTGTTCTTATGGGACGGCCTCAATGACTAATCACTGACTAATCGCTAATTCTCTCCTTAAACAAACTCTTCTCTGGTCAACATCCGAACATTCAGCCAGTTGCGTGCATTAAACTCCTTCTTGAACTAAATTAAACTTTGTGCACATAGTCTTTTCTGCACAATCAGTTGTATGATGTTGCCCGCATCTACGTAGACTCTAACTGGTGACCTCCGGGCTACGAAGCAGGCACCTTATACCAATCGCCTACATGCCGACCGGCTCAGCTTGACCAGTCTCCTTGCACCGGATTACGACTGCTCCGATAGTCTTGCTACGTGTCACCAAAATGAGATTAGCAAAAATGAGAAGAGGAATAAAAATATATATCTGACTAGTTTAGATGAAATAGCCAGGCAATGCTGACTTCATTTTGGATAAACCACATCAATAACAAGTTCACTTATTTCTTCCTATGTTTGCTTGATCAGTCGTTGTAATGGGAAGCTAGATCACAGTACGCTGACAGACTAACAGAAGAGCAAGTTTATTCACCCGCTTCCTCATCAGCTGAATACAGTGAGTATTCTGCTGGATGTTCCAGAGTTGGAGGTCGCTCACCATTGGGAACTGATCCCACTGCAAAAACAGTCTTAGGATATACCGCACCCCACTGCTTTTACTTTGTTATCCCGCCGGAAAGAGGAGCGATCAAGCCGAACTAATAGGCACTGGTATGGCTACTTGGATTTCTCCACAACATTGGGACCACAAACGACAAGTATGATTTTTGCTACCAACCCCTTTGAAACTTTGTGTTGTACATGGATGCTGGGCCCAGGGTTTGTTGAGGTCGCCAATTCAACGTGCGAATTAAGGACAGTATGCCTTCAGTAGAGCAATATCGCTGCACACTTCCGGCATACGAATGTCAATTCCCCACAAAAGCAACAACATTTGCCCCAGCTATCAACTCGCTTTCCAGGCATCGGCGTCCTGTACTGGAAGTGAACGGATGAAATAACTAAGGAAATAACGAAATTCCTGCGCAGCAGTACCACAAGCTGTATCCTACGAAGTTTTCAATACTTTAAATGCCCCATCATTAGCACTGGGCTTTGTATGGTATACTGCTGATGTGCGTTTACTTCGCCAGTAATTTACTAGTAGTAGTGCAAGGCATCAGCAATTTATCCAATAAACTCCGGATGATAGGTGCATGGTAGCATCATCATGCTATGTGATGAAAATGCATCATACTAGGCTTGTATGGGGTGTTGTTACCTGCAGATGGATAAAAATATACAGTGAAACATTAAAAACGAACCATCGAAACGAAGGCCAATGCAAAATTTTCTTGGTCATCGTCTTCAGCATACAAACCACGACAGATTAGGAGGTCTATAAGTCAATAACAATTTCATTTCTGATCAGTAAAATAGGGTGTCACACTACAAGCTAGTGGACAAATAACGCACACTGAGACAACTGGCTGGTTCGCCGGCACACCGGTGAAGTACATGATCTAGCCAGTGTAGACTGCTCGAGTCAAACAGATACTATGGTACGAACACTAACTGGTGGGCCTTAGTCCACCAGATGTGAGTAACGCTTCACAGTCACTAGTGACCAAGCACACACGGTTCCCTAACGTCTCAGGCAAGTGTTGACCTGATCTCAGCTGTCCGAGCATCAACACTAACATCGTTGTACACTTCTTCTCATCTCCCCCCGGCCTAAATAACACTCTTTCATCCCATTGTCTTCAAACTTCTAGTCTTAGAAAGATCACAACTTCGACCATATAAGCACGAGAATTGGAACATATCCCTTTATAACTGGAAAATTGCATAGTTGATAATATCTGCATTTGGAGTGTGGATGTAAATTTTGCATTGTTCTCTGAGCTGACCGATTGAATTTCAGATGTTTGTAGTCAGGTTAAGCAGTATTCTCAGCGCGGCCGTAAGTGCTTGCTTTGCAAAGCATCGTATACTGCGTCTACAGCCAAACGCTTGATGCTAGAGTGCTGATTTGAACGTTAGGCTCTGATGAACTCAAGTGCTTGCCAATTTTTGAATCTTCCAAGGAATTTCATTTGCTCTAGGTCAAATAAGTGTTTTTCGCTTTTCACATGCATGGCCAGCAACGAGTTTTGATGGTGATGGAGAATCGCCTGGAACCATTAATGTAACCTTGCGTCAACCTTTCTTCCTGTTTGTCCCACGCAGTATTTGGAAAATTTCGGTAGCAGATCCTGTAGATCACATCAGCCGTTTCCTCTTTGTAGAGCTTATCTATTTCGAATACTTTAGGTTGGTCAGTGGGAAAACTACACTCCAAGAGGCCGTGAAAGTTTCGCTATCATTCCCAATACTCCATTGACATCGGACAACGCGACTCTTACAGTTTTGTATTTGTTGAGGTGTGTTGCGCTAACTTGGAGGTGTCAAGTAGCACAGAACGAAGCCCTTCATGTACGAGTTCCATTCGAACAGGCCGAACAGGTGGTCTGCCGCCGCCCTCCTCAGCTACCATATGTTACACTGCGTACCTACGTGTATGAATGACGCTGTCACTCCGTTGAGTTTGTGGTTTGTATGAGGATTGCTGCCGTAGTTCCTTATCTGACCAGTTTGTATATATTTTCCACAGACTACTGATCCCAGTGATTCCAAAGCAGTTCTTCGGATAAGAACGTCTAGTATTGTGGCTTTTAGGTTGTTTTCTCCGTGTTGGTAACTTGGATATCCTTGAACAGACTGTTGAATAGTCCGTGTGTCCCTGTTAACTTGAAACGCTTGACGGTGACAAATGTATCGCTTACGAACATTATCCAAAGGTTGCTTTTGCAGTTAGGAGTGTTCGTCGTTCCAGCGCCTACATTACTGAATTCGCTACTAATCCAGACATCGGCGATCCCAATGGTGTGCTTCTTATTTGTGAGTAGTAGGCGGATTTATTGGTATAAGTCACCGACTCATAAGAGTAATGTCGTGGGTTTGACTCAGGCAGGATTCAGCCGGTGCGCGCTACAGACGGGTCACAATAGTACAAAATGGCCGTCCAGCGCTTTTCCGGAGGTGAGGTGGCTGTCTGACTAAGTCCAGCTGCCACGAATCTTCTCATTAGTTCTCTGCCTTTTAGCTGCCTGAACATTTGATCGTTGTAATTGAACTGCTATTGGAGAGAATTCCAGTAATTTCGTCATTTGCCTGCAGGTACAGTGAAACCTGTCTTGGTCGACCACTCAACGGACCAACAAAATGTGGTCGCCTTGGATAGGCAGTCGCCATGGACAAGTTCATACATAGGGACATTACTCATAACACAAAACCTTGGGATGTTTTCGGCTGGTCGCCATAGACAGGTGACCACCATAGCAGGTTGGGCAGTAGTTGTATTGTTTTAACAAAGGAAGCCTGTTTTTCCAGTAGTCCCACGAATTTAATGTCGGTTGATGTGAGCAAGTCCCATTTCAGACGGTCGTTCGGCCAGAATGAAAGCTGGTGGAGCGCCCCCCAGCCATTCACGCAAAAGTGACCCGCGCTAAGATGGGAAACACCTATCAAAGCGTGCAGCACACTACGGCAGTTCACTACGCAGTATCTCACAGTAGCAACTGGACGCAACTTGGCGGATAAAGAGCTGTCAGTGTGCCCTAAGTTTGTCAATCGGTCATTCTGCAGCGGCTTTACTCCGACAGAAACACAAAGGCGTAAGAACCTTTACAGGATTTCTATCTAAAACTTGATAAAAGTTGACGTAATATTTTCTGCTATAGTAAGGGAACCAAGCTTATCTGCAACGCGGTAACCTGTAGCATTTATGGCCTAATCCCAACGATTTAAGCATAGACGTCCAACACAAAATAAGAGTAATAAACTATACTCGGAACAATGGTTACCAGCGGCAGGCGCACAAATATTGATTCTATTGGCAATTAATCGATAACCGTTCGTCCAATCACGGTACACTTGTACGCCGTGGCACTCGTACGCGCTTGTGTTGGGCAGAGGGTTTGACGTATACGCAATACGTCGCGAACCAAGCAGAAATCATGTATGAAATTGCGCACCTGATCGTCAGCCCTCGGTAGCTCAGTGGTAGAGCAGCGAACTGGTAATCCGTGGGTCCGAGGTTCGATTCCCCTTCGAGGCAGATTATTGTATAGTCCAATTGTGGCTTCTACTTGCTACGAAAAGTACACTACTCACAAATCCGCCAGTAGTATACACAAGCGTTGCTGAACATCCCATAACGTTGGTTGCATTTCTCATAGTTCGCGTCATATTTAACATTGATAGGAAAGCTTTATTGGACGTACCTGCCTAACTTTTACTTTGACCAGGGCAACGGATATCGCCTGGCCTATATCCTTCCTGTCACGCATCGGGACAATCATTTGATAATCGACTTGACCCTACATGAGTCATCTTTTCGCGTACTGGTTGAGCCACCCTCCTCAGTGCAAGTAGACAAAATCCCCATTGGACTGTCACAGGGCAGCGTCGGATTTGCAAATCGTGTGGGTGATTTCTCTCGCAATTATCAACAAGTCGGCCGTCCGGCAACCGTGTCCGATTTGATTGCCGTGCTGTCAAGATTGGACCGACTGCTGATCAAAGCAAAGTTTATCAGTGATCAAACCACAATCGAGTAAGTCATTTTCCAATTAATTTGGTCTGCTAGTCAATACTGGCGATGTGTGAAGTGTAACCACACAAGCTGACGTGCACAAACAGTTGTGAAATCGTCTTACTGAAAAGCACCACGGGGTCTTTTGATAGTAATAGTTAAGTTTGCTTCCAACTATCCAATCACCCTGAGCACTGGAGTAATACCCGATTTCTTAGTAGTATTTGCAGTACAGATCTCCGTTTTGTTGATGGTGTCCTCGTCAATAGCAGAAGAGGGGGACGGAAAATGGAAGCTGTCTCCACTAAAGTCCTAGCACATTTACACTGGCGATGTCAGTTCTGACCAGTGTCATATGTTTGTACATTATCACCATATGCCACTCTCACTTCATCATATGTTCTACATAAGGTGTGGCCCCTTACGAAATGATATTTGATAACCGTTTCGCACTCTACGGGCTCTATAATGTAATTGTGAGGGAGGTTGTAATTGGATGCATATATATATATATATATATATATATATATATATATATATATATATATGCCCAATTTCAACCACCCCCACAATTGCTGGACATTGGTCAGGGGCAACCTTTATTGAACGATCTACGTTGATATGTCATCCTCTGACTGACCCAAAGTTAAATTCCTTATCCATATACCATGCATTTCTAGCAAAGCTCGACGGCCTGGTAATCAGGGCGTCAACTGTCAACCAATGCGTGTTATGTTCTACTCCAAGTCCCGGAATTACCCCGTTCCTGCAAAATGTTCGGCGACAATGTTTCACGGTGTGGTCCTTTTTCGTCTTGCAAGAGTTCTGCTCATAAAAAGCCACAAATATCTTAGTAACAACACAACGATTTGACGCAGGTTATCCGCAATTAAATAACCTCAATGTCGCTTGCTTCACGCAGGTGGAGTATTGTACTTCTGCAAGTGTGTGCCGAAGTTATGGGGAGAATTAGGCCCCTGTTTAGTGATTCATCAATTAAAGGGCATATGAACTGAGCAATCAGTCACCTGCTTCCAATGAGCGCGATTTCCTGAACTCGCTCCGATGCCTTATGGGCAGGCTATTCAGTCAATAACTCGGAATGGTGCCCCCTATGATAACTCCTTACTTCGACTTGGGCAACTAGTTAGTAGCACGCCCACTGCCAAAACCATGTATCGTTTGGTTGCTGTACCGCGCTAACCTACTCGTTCTTCCGTAACTCATGCACCTACTTCACCCATCTATTGTTCATTTGTTACTAAGCACTGTCTTTTACCAGCCGAGTCCTGTTTCCAGGGGGTACACCACGCGCATCATGCTAGATCAGTGACCATCCTTCGGCGTCGACCTGCGTTCCTTTTGGCATACATCAGTGTACGTACGCATGCATATGTAATACACTGCCATTGATGTTTACTGTCTTTCCGAAACCCGATTGTAAGATCCCAACACTGTTACTTAGTTGACATTCCCATAGTATCCTTATTTCATGTGTCTAGCTGGTGAAACAAAACCAGTCGCGGCAGACTTGGCTGGTGTTCGGTTAACGCTAAGTATCAACGCTGAGGACGCACTGCTGAACTGGCTTCCGATTAACAGCCGACTCCGTGCAGTTCGGTTTCGGGAGTCACTCAGGACCAACAGCTTTCGCGAGGAGAGACGTAATCTGTTCGTGATCCCCGCGTACGCACCGGCTGACTACAACTGTGATTCAGTCAGTGACGACTTTTATCGTGAAATTTACCAGCTCTTGAGCAAAGCATGTAAACCCGATATTGTTTTCATTGCTGGGCATTCAACCCACGGGTAGATCGTCTATTGCCATGTTGACGTCACCACGGTGGTCATCGTGCGCTCTATGGGAGGGAATCAAATAACGGAGCGAGACTTCCCACACTGTGGGAAGGCAATCGTCTGTTTCTCTTGAGCGTACACTTCGTGTATACGAGGAGACGCTCTGCTACTTGACGTCCTGCTTCACCGACTCAAGCATGGTCTCAAATTGATCACAATGCAATCAGTTTTACATGGTGTATTAGTGTACGGTATTGCAGACACACCTGGTCCATATTTTTTGAATCGCACCATACTCGAGTCTGTGCGAACGTCTGCATGAGTTCCGGAGAGTCCCGAAAACGAAGCATTTTAAGGGTAATATGAATAGACCCTGCTGCTATCTCGGTTCAGCTAGACTATCAACCTTCCCTGGCAGACGCACTCATCCACGAACCAACTCAAGGTGTTAATCATCACTGTACACTTATGCAGAAGATGATACCTTCCGGACTGTCAAGCTGCAATCTTACTCGGCACCATATGAAGGCCTGGATTCACCGCCGCAGAAGTATCTCATCGAAGTCTGATCCTGGTGAAGTGCGCCCTTCTGTCAGTCGGTGGCTCAAACAAAGCCTACGTAGTGATCACGAAACCTCATGTTCCCATCGCACTACCGAACTGGAAGCCGTTGTCCTATCTGATAATACTAGCATGTTCTTCCAGCTCATTCGGTCCAGTGACAACAGGAAACATCGTGTTACTGATACTATTTGAGAAGCAAATGGTTCAGCGATCGCTAACCTCGGAGAGGTTCGGATCGTTGAGCTGAACATTTTCGTTCCCGGTTCAACTGGCCCTCACCACCCAATGCCTTGCGAACCAAGCGGCCTGCCGTTGGTCGTCACACTTGATCCAAGCAACGAAGCGAAAGTTTGCCTTGCGATTCCACACGTGAAGCGATTCAAAGCTGTCGGCTCGGACAACCTTCCTCCAAGGCTGCTCACGTATGGCGGCGCAATAATCACCAATCAGTAAATCTCACTGATCTCCAAAAACTGGCATGAAGAAAACGTGCTTCATTTATGGGATCAGTCAGTTATTGTCCCGATTCGTAAGAAGAGTGATCGCGCACCGTGCACCAATCAGCTGGAGAGTAGTCACATTTTTGTCGCCTTCAATCTAATGACCTCCGTTCAGCCTCGTGAAATGTCTCTGATTCGTGAGTCGCAGTAAAAGGAAGAATAAGTTGGCTTCCATATTATCCGTGGGAGTCTGGATCAGATATTCACCCTCCGCCAAATCTTTAAATACAATGCTGATGAACAGTGATTTTATACGGATTGAGGAGCATTGCCTTACAAGCCCCGTGGGGTAGTCTAATGGGTTAGCGAAAACCGTTAATGAAAAAAGCAGTTAGTAGTTTTACTGTCAGAATAATGTACTTATCGTTTTTGATTCAGTAACCTGCACCCCGAGCGTTTCCATAGTTTCAATAGGCGAAAAAGTAAATCCAAGGTATTTCCAGGGATTAGGATGGAGGGTAGCGTCAAGTGGCAACATGTAAACGGAGGAGTGCGTCATCCAACCAAATTTTAACTTTGTCTGGCGTCTGTGCAGAAGCAACAGATTCAAGGAGAGCATTCCATGGTTGACACAGACGAATGGAAATGAAGTTTCTACGGCACGCCAGACGGCTGTATTGTTCTGCTAATTTCAAGGAGTGACTTCTAAGCTTAGTGTTACTGCTGAGCTGCAGTAAAGAGCGGCACACATGATTCGGGTTGTGTACAATCAAATACGTCATAATCAAGTCGCCTCGTTGTCGGCGATAGTCCGCTGAATACTCCCAAACGTTTCAGCCTCTGCTCGTACGGAATGTGGCACATTCGAATGACGTATCTAGAAGCCTGACGTTGAGGTTGGTCCCGCGCAGTAAGGTTGTGCTTCAGCCATGGCTGCCAGGCTTGGATTGCGTATTTGACATGGTGACAGACATACGCATTCAGCATCTGTTTGAAAATAGTGGTGTCTACTTGTCCGAACGTCCGCCGTGGGAATCCGACGTGCTGGTTATCAGTTTTCGAGGCCTTTGTGGATTGCTTGGAACAAATCAAGTTATCCTGAACAAGGACGCCAAGATCGCGTTCGACGGATGAGCGCTGTAGTACTTGTGCTCCTAGCTTGTTCTAATAGGTACTCAGCAGTCTTACGGAGAGTACCTTGCATTTGTCCACGTTGAACTGTAACGGACCTCAGGTTGACCAATCATGTACTGTATCTAGGTCACACTGAAGGTACTTGTGCTGAGGCATTCGCTTGAATCCGGCACCATATCTTGATATCGTCAGCTAACAGCAGGAAATTTGAAGCGATATTCCGTGCAAGGTCATTGATGAATACCAAAAACAACCGTGGACCTAGAACTGAGCCCTGGGGCACACCAGACTCGACTGGTATGGGTTCAGATAGGGAACTCCGGACTCTCACCACTAATTGTCGTTGCAGGAGAAAGTTGGCGATCCAGCTCAAGAGAGGGTCACCGATCCCGTAATATTGGAGCTTGGAAAGGAGAATCCGATGATCTAAACGATCGAACGCCTTCGACAAATCCAAGTAGATCACATCAACGGCCTCTCCAGCATCAGCTGACTCGGTCCAACTACTCCGCGCGATTAATAACTTCGTCGTACATGATCGCTGTCGACGAAAGCCGTGTTGCTTGGGAGCAATAATGTTACAATTTTCTAGATAACACACCAACGCATCGGCAATAATAGATTCCATGACCTTGGATAATACAGGGAGAAGGGACACTGGGCGGTAGTTTGAGGGCTCAGTCCTGCTTCCGCCTTTGTGAATCGGAGTTATTATTCCAAGTTTCCACATCGCAGGAATCTGGTTCTGGTCTAAGCAGCGCTGGAAGAACTGTGCCAAAGGTTTTGCCAGTTGTCTTGCTGTTGCTCCCAGTGCCTCTGGGCGAATGGTGTCGACTCCCAGGGAGCTGTGGTTGCGCAGAGACGTCAGCTTCCGCAAAACAGCTTCGGCAGTAAAAGAGATGTGGGTGAGTCCTAGAGGCGGGAAAACAAAAGTTGGAAGATGGCCTGATGGTAAGACCCTCTGAAATGTGGGAGCATATTGCGTCCGCAACGCGTTTGCTGCTTCTATGGCTGTTCTAGTTGGACCATCAGTCGTCCGGAGAGGAGGAATTCCCTGCCTCACCTTACGACGTCCATTGACATAGTTGTACAGCAGTTTGTGGTTAGCGCTGAAAGTTTTCGCCATATTCTGCTGATATGCGACTTTGTCATCTCTGAGCAGTTGAGTGCAGTGGTTACGATGGGCTACGTAGTTGTCCCAATTATCTGGCGTTGGTGATGATCTGTACTCTCGCCAGGCTGCGTTGCGTATAGTCATCCATTTTCTAGTTCTGCTCCTCACGAAAGAAACGGTTTTGGGCCCATTGAAAACCCTTGTCTCTGAGGCATCCGTAACCAGTTGATTGAATTTGCTGACGAATTCAAGCCAAGCGACTTCCGGATGGCCTTCAGCGAGGAACGACCAGGTTGTGGCACTGACGAGCTGGGCTAAGCGGTCGTAGCGCGTAATGGTGCGCACCAACTCAGGGTTCTGGTTGCGATATTCCGCATAGCAGATGAAGTCGAAACTGATGAGTGCATGATCACTGCGACCCAAAGGGCATTCTACGATCAATACATCAATCATATGTTCCTCGTTGGTGAAAACAAGATCCAGCAAAGAAGGTCTATTACCTGTTCTGAAACGAGTGGGCGTAATGACGTGATTGTAAAGTGGAACACTGGTTATAAGCTCTTGCAGATCTGCTTTGAATGGCTCTCCGATTGTAGCAGGAGTTTCTAAACAGTGTACATTGAAATCACCCATGATAAGGATGTGAGTGTGCTTTCGCTTTAGGCTGCATCTTAAAGCTGTCGCAAGTTGGCAGTCCATTTCCGGTGTAGAGTTTGGGGGCGGTATACCAAAGCTATAATGCAGGTGTCTCTGCCATGTAATTGCAGGCGGCACCAAAGAGAATCGGCGAACTGTAAGTCTGAATCCTCAACGGCCTCGCACTGTAGGTCGCTTCGGTAATACAGAATTACCCCTCCTCCTTTCGTAAGCCTGTCGTTTCGTATGAGTGACATGCCCGGCAGCGAGACTTCAGCGTCTGTCATCCCAGTGTGCAACCATGTCTCCGTGACACCGATAATATCGCATGGCTTCGAAATTTGGCGATCCTTCAGTTCGGCCAGCTTATTGAAAAGGCCTTGAGCATTTGTATAAAGGCAGGATAGTTTCTCGGTCTCTAGGAGCCCACAGGGAGCCAAAGTGTGGTAGAATGCCGACCGGTGCGAGGTCGGCCGTTATTCGTTTTTTTGATGGGATGATGATGACACGTCGTTCGCAAACTGATTTGGCCAAGGTACGTCCCATTCCTCATCCGGACTGCTGCAGAATCGCGTGACCGAGCGGTAAAGTGATGCTCATGCGTAATCGCTGGTAGGATTGCTTTTTCAGGTAGGCTCATGTCTGGTCTTCGCAAGGATTCAGCAGCTTTTAACCGAAGTTCAGATGGAAGGCTTTTACGATGTCTCCGCCAACGTTCTAACACTTCCGTTGCTGTCTGCTCTGACTGAACCAGGAGTTTTAGGATTCTTGGTCCGCTTCCTCTATAAATTTGAGAGAGGTAGCCTTTTGAGCGATCGCACCACAACGTTGTCCAAGGAAAGTGTTTCACGAATGAACCGCCACTGTTCCAAATCGTGATTACCGGCCTCATGACTATCGTGGGAAGCAAGTTCTGGCACGCCATAAATAAAGATGGTGCTTAGATAATCCAGCTTGCTATGTCCATCTGTGATGTTTCTTTTTGATTGTCGCGTGCTCCAAGGGACCTCAGGATAGATGCGTATCTTACAAGGCCCGTGTTGTAGCGCCCTTGCAGACAGTAAAAGGTTTACTACATCAATGGCCGATTCCAGTGTTACCCTAATAATTCTGGGTTCGTCATAGTGTGCAGAGTTCGGGTGACGAGTAACTCTCGCTAGGTTTGTGGATTTGGCTTTTGCGTTCATTAAAATGTACAGTGAGTTCCACTAATCTTGGTCATCAGACAACTTACCCCGCAATGTGATGGCGGTAGATTCGGGGACATTGGTGCACACAACAGTCAGGGGGTTATTATTGGAGCCTTTTTTTGTTGAACTGCAAGGTCGGATGATCGTTGGACCTGGCTTTATGCCAAGTGATGATGGTCCATTGTTTTTCACTCTATTGGCGTTAGCAGTGTTTGCAATAGTGGCGACGCTAAAGGTAGCATGCCGAGGGACTTTTGCAGCGATCTCTACATATGTGACTGGAGTCTCACGGAATTTGAACTCGACCAGATACCCTTGGGTTGCAGATGCAGTAGACTTTGGTTCGGTTGTCCCATTTTTGTTAATTATACAAATTGTCAAGACTAGCTGACTTTACTCGATCACGCGTTTTGAGTGGTGTCTGATTTTCAGGGTCCAGATTACCGATTGTCCGTCAGAGCTACGGGCTGTTTTTGTCCGGCGTTCTTCCAAAATTGAAGAAGATAACGGCAACCGGGACCTTGTCAATCGTGGTTCGAGCGGAGCAAACTTTGCACCAATGCTTCTCTTTGAAGCCACTGTGTTATCATGGTGCATACGCGCTTCCAGTGATATAATATTAGCGTTCGTTCGTTGTTCAACTTCTTTCGCTACCCGCTTGCACTTTGGATTAGGAGAAGCATACATTTGGCTAGTGGGATGGTGGAACACGCAGTACAAAACTAGATATCGTCTTGAGAGCTGTTTCGAGCTATCACACGTTGTTGGTAAAGATTTGCACATTTTCTGTGGTACCATCTGCAACAGCGCGTGCAAGGTAAACCCACATTTACCCTTCGACTGGAGCCCTTTTACTTGCTTTCTGCTATTTGGCATAGTGTTGCTACCTTACACAGTAGGCTAGTTGACCTTTCATACTTTTCCGAATGGTCGGTTGCGTATCTTAGTCAGACGGGTGGATGCGGACACTTCGTTTCTTTGTCACACACTGTCCTGTGGAGTGAGAGAACGCGATCAAGCCAACCTGTCCGGACTTGAAACAGACAAGCTGGTTTCAGTTCATACGCCGGTCCAAACGCCGCACTGTCAGGTGACTGCCGATGTGAGTATTGATCCTGTTTACTGGCCGGAGCGCTGTTCGCGACAGGGCGCAGTTGACACGACTGCAGGGTAGATCGATCGCTGTCAACCGATAAAACTGGTCAGCCGATGAGGACGGCTAGCTGACAAATCTCCAAAACCGGTAAGACGATTTAGGTGATAAGGCGATGGAATAATTCTTACGCTTGGCGATCCACTGGATAGAGCTGGTAATTCCGTGTCGGATGAGTGGAACTTGGGCGATGTGTGATGAAATGCGTAGGGAAACACCACTACAAGGCGGATCAAAGGATTGTTGAAAAATATTTGTAGAGATTTTCACAAAATCTGATAAATATCCTTCAATTTTCTCCGGTGACGGAAAGAACACACAAAGAGGAATTGAGTGGTTTATATTAATCCAAAGTCCGTTAAGACTGCAGGTAGATAACGTACGAATTGTACAAATTGTCGGAGCTTCGGTTTTGTGTCAACTTGACAATGACCATAGGCCTATGGAGGAACCGGTAAAGGAGAATACCAAGTCAGTCAGGTTTACCTCACATATAAAGTATCCTGATGCACCTTAGCGTCGGAGGGCCGTAAATCCCGAGGTATGCCGAAATGTACGTGTACGTAGAGTCCGATCGTGAACCAAGCAGGCAGCGATGCGCACAATCACAACAATCCAGCGGCAACCAAGGAAGAACCACGGAAGACGAGCTCGTAACCAAGTGTGTGTATATACAGTCAATTAAAACAAAGCTGTACAACAATTGCAGCGAAATAGGTAAACGTGAAAATGCAAAATAAGCAAATTATTTACAATCGCTACAGGCCTACCATCGTTGCCTTCCTAGACAACCGTACTGCATTTGACTCAATTGATCAACCTGCGCTATGGCGCTGTTTGTTAAAAAAAGGGGTTCCAGAAAAGTTCACTGCCATCCTACACGCGGTGTACCTCCTTGGATCTAACAGAGTGGTGCTTTATGACAAGCTTTGTTCGTCCTTCACTTTCGATACCTGTGTATGGCAGCTTTGCCCAATGGTTCGGTTGCACTACAATTTTGCGCTTAAAATCATCCAGTTGGGAGTAGTGGAATCTTACCGAAATTTTCACCTGTAACTATTACTGGGTAACCGAGCGACCAACTTAGGTTATGTTGAGAACATTTTCTCACGCCGTGAGGACTTGCAGTATATGCAAACCCCTGAACCGTCTGGTACATCTGGTTACGGGATGTGCTTTGTAGGACTAGTTAATACTAGTCCGAGACGGTGCGCGGAATTAAGCGCGGATATCAGAAGGCAATGGAAGTCGGACACAGCGGACTGTATTCGATGGGCTAGAACAAGAAACGGACGAATGAAGCGAGGCAAGAGCGTACACGTGAGCGCGGGGACTTACAAGGCAGTTGTGTGTCGAGCCGGTTGTAAGATTAAAACAAGAAGGAGTAATGTACAATCGGTCAACAAGTAAATTGTACACGAAAGATAAGAGTTATCTTTTTGGGCGCTACAGAGCTCCCCCCCTAGAAGGCTGAACATAGAAAGCCTTCGAAATCGAAAAGGAATGTCGAAACGAGGTTCGTAAGGCGAAATCGTGCCGAGTAAAAATGAATGAGCGTTCGTGTGAATGGGGGTTCGTCGGAAGTCGGAGTCCGCTGTGCCGTATATGATTCGTTATTTATTGAATGCAGGGCAGGGTGCATTTCGGCAAGCCGTTGGAGCGGGCTTGTCGGACTACAAAAAAACTGGCTAGTCCAGAAAAAGGCCGACAGGACCTCAACCTCCGCTGCTGCCAAACGGTGCGCTTGGGAGTGGTCTCTCCCCCCGCCGCACCCCGCCCCGCGCCAAAACGACCCTCGTCCCACGTAGAAACGACCAT
The DNA here is from genome assembly GCA_944474145.2 of Dicrocoelium dendriticum. Classification (NCBI taxonomy): domain Eukaryota; kingdom Metazoa; phylum Platyhelminthes; class Trematoda; order Plagiorchiida; family Dicrocoeliidae; genus Dicrocoelium; species Dicrocoelium dendriticum. The sequence goes on from OX104069.1 coordinate 38,802,542, forward strand.
GGTCCCACGGAGAAGCGACCCTCGTCTCGCGAAGAAGCGATCCTCGTCCCGCGGAGAAATGACCCTCGTCTCGCGGAGAAGCCATCCTCGTCCCGCGGAGAAGTGACCCTCGTCTCGCGGAGAAGCGATCCTCGTCCCGCGAAGAAGCGATCCTCGTCCCGCGGAGAAGCGACCAGTGTTCGCGTCAGTGTCCACGAGTGGGCCAGTCGATCGGAGGGGAGGGTTGGGGCATGTAAGGAAGAGAAAATAGAAAAACACGCGCAGAAAACGCCAAAAAGAACAAACGAATGATCTGCGTGTTTTAATATTTTTTGGTTTTTGAATATTTTTTTGAAAAAGGTTTTTCGGGGTTTTTTGTTATTTTTGTTTGTTTTCAAAACGTTAATCGACCAAAAATGAAGCAAATATATACCATATCTACAAAGTTAAAAGTATTTACACTGTACATAGTCGGAGAAACGGACGGGCTTACGCACCTCCCGACCACGGCGATTGGTCGTGGGAGGCGGCGGGCTAGATTCGGAAGAGGTTGGGACGGCTTGTAGACCGATATCGTGGTCTGGTTGAACTGGACTAGGATGCTGTACGTTGGTGCGATGAGTTGTGACGTCGCACGAAGCACTACTAGACGAAGTAGGCGAGGTGCTCTCTTCCATAAAAGCGGGTTTCAGACGGTCGATGGTGACGACTTCGTGTCGACCACCGCGGTCAATAGTGTACGCCTTACTCGCACGATGCAGCACCTTGAAGGGTCCTATGTACGGCGACTGAAGAGGCTGTCGAACACCGTCTGCGCGAAGAAGGACGTGTGAACACGTAGACAGCTTCTCGGGCACGTACACTGGTGTCTTCTGCGATCGAGGAGCGGGTGGACGTAACTCACGCATCTGGTGAGCCAATCGATCAGTGTAACTTCCGTAGTCAAAAGTGGAAGTACATGGGGCTGGTGCTACCAGCTGTCCGGGCAACCGCAGCGTGCAACCGTAGACTAGCTGCGCTGGTGTGGCGTCGAAGTCAGTCTTAACCGTGTTTCTTAAGCCTAGAAGAACGAGGGGAAGCGTTTCAGACCATGAAGGATCTGCGTGCGCACGTAGCGCTGCCTTCAACTGGCGGTGAAAACGCTCCACCATGCCGTTAGCGGCCGGATGATACGCTGTCGTCTGGACGTGGCGACAGCCTAAATCCTTAAGCAACGTAGCAAAGGTCGACGAGAAATGTGACCCTCGATCAGTGGTCACGATGGCGGGACAGCCGTATTGAGCTACCCAGCGCTCCATAAAAGCTTTCGCTACCGTTTCCGAGGAGCAATTTGGGATGGGGACGGCCTCAGGCCATCTAGTAAATCGATCGATGCAGGTTAGTAGATATACCGAGCCTTTGGAAGGCGGCAGAGGACCTACGAGGTCGACGTGCACGTGATGAAAACGTGCGTCTGGCGTCGGAAAAGTGCCTAATGGGCTTCTCGTGTGCTTGTGTACCTTCGCGCGTTGACACGGAAGGCAAGCAGCTGCCCAAGTACGGACGTCCCGATTAACATTGCGCCAAACGAATCGTGCGGTTACGAGTTTGACCGATGCACGAACGCCTGGATGAGACAAGCCGTGCAACGCGTCGAACACGGTCTGTCGAAACTCGCGTGGGACGACTGGGCGCGGCGTGCCCAGAGATAAATCGCAGAGTATCGTTCCGTCTGATGATGTCAGCGGAACGGGTCGTATGTCCAATGAGGGAGACCTGCGTAGTAGATCAACCTCAGGGTCGTTAAGTTGCGCTGTGGCCATGGCTGTCAAATCGATAGCAGTGCCGGCGTCAGCGGAAATAGCTTGAATGCGGGAAAGTGCATCGGCGACGGCGTTGTGCACACCTGAGACATGCCGTATATCGGTCGTAAACTGAGCGATATAGTCAAGGTGGCGCGACTCTCTAGGAGAGTATCGGTCGGTAGTCGAGCCGAGCACGTAAGTTAGGGGTTTGTGGTCGGTGAAGACGACAAAGGAGCGGCCTTCTAGGACGTGTCGAAAGTGACGTATCGCTAGATATACGGCAAGTAGTTCTCTACCGAACGTGCTGTAGCGAGATTCGGTAGGTTGTAGGCGTTTGGAGAAAAACGCTAGGGGCTGCCACGTGTCGGCTACGCGTTGCTGCAAAACAGCGCCGACTGCCACGTCCGAGGCGTCAGTACTGAGGGACAGTGGGGCGGCCGGATCGTGGTGCGCTATAGAAGCTATGTTGGCGATAGCCTCTTTCAGCGACTTAAAAGCAGCGCGTGCTGCGGTAGGAAATTCGAACGTCTTTAGTTTCCCTCGGAGAAGGTCCGTGAGGGGTTGCATCAGAGAGGCGCAGTTGGGTATAAATCGACGGTAAAAGTTGACCAGGCCATCAAAACGCCTGAGCTGTTTGAAAGAATGAGGCTCAGGGTAGTCGATAATGGCTTGAATTTTATCCTGCAGTGGCACGACGCCTGCAGAAGAGATACGATGTCCCAGGAAATTAACTGAATCGACACCAAACGAACACTTTTCTGCGTTGATCGTCACCCCGTGTTGAGATAAACGATCAAAAAGTGTTCGTACGTGGCGTATGTGCTCTTCTCGTGAAGAGCTTGCGATTAAAATGTCGTCGAGATACGCGTAAGCGAAGTCTAAGCCGCGACAAACTTGGTCGATGAAACGCTGAAAAGTTTGCGCGGCGTTCTTTAGGCCAAATGGCATACGCAGAAACTCGAACAAACCAAATGGAGTCGTCACGGCAGTTTTAGCGATGTCCGCCTCGGCTACCGGAATTTGGTTGTATGCGCGTACCAAGTCGATTTTGCTGAAGATACTTTTACCTGCCAGACTGGCGGTGAGATCCACTATGTGTGGGATCGGATAGCGATCAGGCGTGGTTACCGTATTCAAGGATCGATAGTCGCCGCAAGGACGCCAGTCCCCCACAACCTTCTTCGGGACCATGTGCAGAGGCGACGCCCATGGGCTGTTGGACGGTCTGACGATACCAAGTTGAAGCATGTGGTCAAATTCGGCTCGTGCTGCCCGTAGTTTGTCTGGAGCAAGCCGTCTTGGTCGTGCGCTAACTGGCTGACCGCGCGTAACTATGTGGTGAGCGACCTCTGTCGTGACTGGTGGAAGCTCTGCAGCCGGTCGAACCAGTCGCGGGTATTCGGAGAGGAGGCTCAAGTAGTCGGACGGTGCGTCTGCGATCCGAAATACAGGGCTGATTATCGGGGCATCTGAAAGGACACCATCAACACCAAGTTTCGTACGGTCGTCTAAAAGTCTGTGGCGACCAGCATCAACAAGCAACCCAAAATGGCGGAGAAAGTCGATACCGATAATTGCGAAGGGTACAGACGCAACCATGAAGACCCACTGAAAATCTCGGCGAAGATTGAGGTCTAGGTTCATCATGCGCTGACCGAATGAAGCTATCGGAGAACCGTTGGCCGCACGCAAATTGTACGTAGGCTTCGAGTGCTTGTCGCTAGCGGTCGCTGGGATGACGCTGACTTCCGCTCCTGTGTCGATGAGGAACGTGATGGAAGAACGTCGATCCTTAACGTAAAACAGTCGGTTTGCTTGGCTATTGAATGATACGTTTGTAGTGCTAGTATGCGGGCTATTCGTTTTCCCTGGGTCGTGCCTAATGCAGGGAGCCCGACAACGTCTAGCTCTTTCACCGTATTTGCGGTGATACCAACATACTTCTTCGACGGGTTTGACACTATCTGACTGAGAACTTGTAAGGGAAATGTTGCGCTTTCGTGCGGAACGTGACGTACTCGGTGCAGGCACAGACGAGCCGCAATGAACGGTAGCCAAAACGTGGTCAGCATTTGACCGTGGCACCCGCTGCTTCGAAGCCTTCATTGCTGCTATCCTGCTGCGAAGTAGCGCAATTTCCTCGTCTTTAGAGTCAGATCGGTCTAGCGACTGGGAACAAACATGTGATTCGGTTTTCATCGGTGAGAATATGTCACCGGAGTTACTGGTCGTCTGCTGCGGAAAACGTTCAAGCGCAGCGTCTGCCTTGGTAGCTAAGTCTTTCAGGGATGCATCTATAAACATGGACAGCATTACCGGTAATGGCTCTGGGAGACGTGCAAACCATAGCTCCTTTATCCCTTCTTCGCTCAAGAATAAGGGACCAGCGATGCGCTGAAGTTCGAGGAGCAATGCCGACGGCTTGCGATCTCCAAGCATGAGACCATTGAGCTGCTCAAATCGTGTTCGTGCGCTGGGTCGTAACTCTTTCAATATCGCTTGCTTCATCGTTTCATACTTTGCCTCATTCGATGGGCAGAGTAGAATGTCCTCAATCAACGTCACTACCGAGGGAGGAAGGCGTGGGACGAGCTGATTGTAACTTGGACGGTCCGCCGTTATGCCCTTATTTTCTAGTTCGATCTCGAATATCTTAAACCAAACTTCTGGACTGTGTTCCATGAAACTTGGAACAGCCAAAGGAAGCATGGTTACGCTGTGAAACGACTCAGATGCCACTCTCGAGATGTGAGTCGAAAGATAAATAATGAACAAAATACGATAAAAGTACTAAAATTACGCAAGAAACAAATGAATATATGTATATAATCGAGAAAATGGAACGAACTCACCAAAAAAATCAAACGAGAAAAAAGTTGAATTCGCGCGTGCGAATCGGGGTCACCAATTTGTAGGACTAGTTAATACTAGTCCGAGACGGTGCGCGGAATTAAGCGCGGATATCAGAAGGCAATGGAAGTCGGACACAGCGGACTGTATTCGATGGGCTAGAACAAGAAACGGACGAATGAAGCGAGGCAAGAGCGTACACGTGAGCGCGGGGACTTACAAGGCAGTTGTGTGTCGAGCCGGTTGTAAGATTAAAACAAGAAGGAGTAATGTACAATCGGTCAACAAGTAAATTGTACACGAAAGATAAGAGTTATCTTTTTGGGCGCTACAGCTTCACCCCAACGAATTGTAAAGTGCTGCTCCAGGTTTGGCACTCGCTCCTTCCCTTGCTCACACTTGAAAGTACACAACTTGAACACGCGGTTGACCATGTCTACCTGTGTGCTGGTAGCTTTATTGGGAAGGAAGTTTCTCTTCACATGGCCAAAGCTCGGTCGGCATTTGTCAGGCTGACCCACTTGTGACGTCTTCGAGATATCTCCTTATTGATAAGCGGCCTGGTTTACAATGTCTCCGTTCGACCGCTGTTGCTATATGGAGAGGAGTCGTGATCAGTTCGCGAGGATGACGTGCGCCGACCCTTGAGATTCAACAATTGGTGCTTGAGCAGGATTGCCCGTGTGTAGATCAGTGACGGATCTGCAGAGGCGAAGTCAGACCTTGTGTCTTATGAAATGCGAGTGTTCCCTTTAACAAGCTGATTTTACTGTGCCAATTAGGATGGCTCTGTCACGTCTTACGTAAATCATCTGAACCTTTCCTCTATCGTGCCCTGTTCGCTCGTGGAAGACTCGACTGTAAGAGTACACGCGTGGGTCAGTCGTCCACTTGTCGATAGCGTATGAAATCGTTGACTTCAAGTCTAGTTACCGGTGGATCCACACGTCTCCTTCGTTGGGATCCAAAGAACGAGAAGTGCCGATTAGTCGAAACACTTCAGTACATAACGAGCAAACGAAACCAGTGAAAGACTAGTATACACAATTGTTTGAATTAACTTTGTGATGCGCGAAAATTGAAGAAGCCAAATTATGGGCAAACGATGTGTGACAAAAATCACCCAAGTGTTTCGTTCTTTTTGTGGCATTTGTTCCAGTCTGTTTCTGTTGTTTTATGTTGATTTGGATGGCTTTTTGTCTATCTATTGGACTGTTGCGTATATATATATATATATATACATATATATATATATATATATATATGGAGAGAGAGAGAGAAAAATGGATGAATCAGAGCCGAAACCTTCCAGTTCGTTTGCCACCCCAGACGTCCGGATTGTTAAGGCTTACTTATTAGTAGAGCAAGTTACAAATTTAGATTGTGCGTCGCAATGAAAAACGGCTGCGGGTATTGCAAAACTCAACATTTAACTGCTACTTGCTGATTCGAAAATGGTCTGCGAATCGCATCCTCTCCTCTTCTTATTGGGCAACTCGAAACCATGACCCAACGTTTTGTTAGCATGAACTTGAGCCTCCGTGCCATGGCTGTCGCAAACCTCGATGCTTAGTTAACTGATTGTAACACAAGCCAACTACCTATCACACTTCTCGTACGCCGATGTCACGGAACAAGCAACGGTTCCCCCAGCTTAAGTTGGCAACGGACACCAGGCATTTTCAGTCGTTTATGCAGAGTGTAATATTTATGCGAATGGTTAGCAGATTCCTGTACGTAAAATTAATTTCATCGCAACTATGCGCAGGTAGACAGCAGTTTGAGTCGTCATCGGGAAGCATTCTTTCAGCTTGGTGAGTGTCCAAAACAATGGCCGTTCTTTAGATGACATGAACTCACACCTTTGGATCGCTGCACATTCTGACAACCGAAGTGCTTTAGCCTTCATTAGTGGCATAATGCAGCCCACTATTCATGAGTTTCGAAGTCTCTGCCAACCGAGGATGTTGTCAATAGCCTCAATAGTTCCCTTCTTTGTCTTTTTCGCAAATACACTCATTAACTTTTCGTTTTGCCGGCAGGCTCCGACAGGTCAAGCTGGAACGCGCCGAACGAGACTCCACTGGCCGTATTCCCAATATGGAGGAATGTGTGTGCCCGGCCGGACACACAGGCACATCTTGCGAATCATGTGCGTTTGGATATTGGAAGGATCCGAAACGTGGCGCTGTCGTGTTGGCTGGCATGTGGCGAGACACGGACAAGGCCGTGCAGCCGCTATGCGTGCCATGCGAATGCAACGGTCATTCGGCGCACTGCGACGAGTACACAGGAAAATGCATTGTAAGTTGTGTCTATTTGGTTCCATTTTGCAACCACTCATAAGTTGTGTGTACCATAAACCACAAAAAATGATTTGTAACGGGCGAAAACGGTTGCTTGGTATGTCCCGTAGGATGACCAGAGTGAAGATTATTAAACCAAAATAATAGCATGAAAAAAGGGAGAAATTCGGATTTTTAGTGACTCACCAAGCTATTCACATGAACACTGATGTTAGTTTCCTCTCCGCTACTTTATGGAGAGGGCTGGTTAGCAGACCATTTCCTTTTGGTTACTTTGACTTTCGATGGAAACGGACTAGTGCAAGTGGGACAGTGTCATCAAGGCGTTTTTACTAGCATTAGTGTGAGCAAAAGTGATGTAACTTGAAAGAGCGCCCCAGATTCGGGACACTCGAAGTACGAAAAGGTTTTATCGGCAATCAAGCCAACCGTAATGCATGGCAAGTTTGAGCTGGTGGCCTCTCAGGTTAGTATTGTGCGTGAGGTGCAGCGGGATCGCGATGCGCGTGCTTTTGATTCCTCACTATTAAGTAAACTATGGTGAGATCTCCTCACTGATGTCGATATTCAAACCTGTACAATTCCAGAGCTTGCAATCTGCGTTCGTAGGGGACAGGTAGCAAACCCCTAAGCAATTTGCTCGCTCTAGGTTGCGGAGGTGCAAGTGCACCAATACCGTGCTTGCGCCAGGGACGCCAGGCTTTGATCGTGTACTCCACCTGGAGCCTCATGTAGGCGTTCAGCATTTGCGGAAGGCTAAATGATTCGAACTTTCCCAACGCCCTCCGCAAGAGTCAAGGTGCTGACCGGCCTGTTGCGAGCAGCCTAGGTCATCCTGCACGATTTCCCCCGAGGTGACTTTGCTGGGAAGCACGTTGTAACTGCAAGCCCCCAAATCGATGTTCATAGGTACGTTGATGACGTATGCCCACAACTTTGCATTTCGCCACGTCGTAATAGCATGGTGTCGCACATAGTACAAGTTACCACGTGGCCGATACCCACCCTCGTATTGTATTACACGGAACAGTCGATGGCTTTGTTAAATTGACATTAACCCCCACGGTGTATAACAATCTTGCTTTCGGCATTGGAGTTGATTGTGAGTAAATTGTGCTTCTTAGCCTCATTCGGGCTAGACCGACCAAATCCACGGTAGCTTTACATTACTTACCTGGCTTGGTCCCCTGTTATCTATCCATTAGCTACATTTCTATTTCTCCCAGCATTTCCCTCTTCGATAACATATCACGATCCGTAGTTCATTAGATTCTTGATTTGATGAATTTCTCCAAGTACGGGTATGACTATGAAGGCCTAAGCACTAAGTTTTGCATGCAGGGATCGTCCCACCTAATATAGCACATATTCGGTGACTCTTTGTCACAAATTTAGCCCTACGCATCAGCGCCACTTAGTTCACTTCGGTCGTTAAGCGCCCGAACAAGTGTACCCTCGTTCATTACCTAGACCAGGTTCCATGAGAATGACAATACTTGACCCGATCATCTGCTATTTCCATCTCTATTTCGGATCCAGGATCCGAGTAATCTCCATTGGGGAATACGGGTGCGCAGTTTTCATGACAGCGTTGGTCTAAACAAAAGGTCACCTTGTAAAACGAGCTGTGTCCCAGACATCTTTCTGTGTGCCTTCAATAAACGTGTCTGCCCAAAGGCAAGCTCATTGGGTGTGCGTCAGGTAGATCGGAATCCTGAAGTCCAGCAGTGACCACCTTGGAAGTTGGCAGGAGATAGCATCTACCCGCTCGTGTGCAGAGTCCGGGTTCGAAGTGGGTTGATCACAAGGTCTCGTTTGCTTTGATCTAAAAGTTCGAACCTGGTCGATATCCCGGCGGGTATATGTCACCGTCATGGTCACCGCCTTAAGCAAACAGAGATTCAGTGTTGCTTACGAGATCTCTCAATTGGACTCTTGTTATAGATCGGAATACCTGCATTGTATCGCTAACAACTTCTCGCTTCTTACGACCGCAACATGTGCACGAAATAAGAGCCAGGACAGAAGTGTACACATAATGATACTGCCTCACTTTTGTAGAGTACAATCGTGGTTGAGGCTACTAAAACACGTCGGAGGCAACCAACAACCTAGGGGGCGCTGAATGACGCAGGCGAATGAGAAAGGGTAGGAGTAAAAACCGATCACGAATGCTCGAGCAACTGGCATTATCGAACATAGGACTCGAGGTAATATCCATTACGAACGCCGTTTGTCAGTCAGTCAAATTAAAGAGATGAGGCGCTTACACAAATGTCAAAGCGCGGAGGATAGAAAAAATGAGACCCAGTAACTAGAAATGGTCGCAAGAAATGTATGTCCTGTGGACAACCTCCTAACAACCTGTAAGTCGGATTGGTAATCGAAGGGCTTCTAGGTTCTTCGGGTTAGCAATTCGATTACGAACATTTCGCTACCAATCTAGGCAGCATTTTCAATGCGTAGTAGCAAGCAGCCCCAAGCAAAGCTGTCTCTGCATTTGGAACAATGGAGCAATGGTTTATTACGGGTAAAAAAGCGTTGCTTAACAAGTCCGTAGGATGGAAATTATTGTGAAAATCAATTGCATAATAAAGTGAAAAGCGTTGTGGTGGACTCACCATAGACTTATGCGGAATAGCGGAGATGTTCGCGTATTAAACATATAAATCCATAAATCCATTGGTTAGGCGTTTGGCAAGACACCGACTGATTGCGTTTTGTAGTCCCTGGCTTGTATTGCTCCTGGTATGACACCCGTTTGAGACGAGTACATGAAATGCGTACTGGCATTTTTATGCATCCCCGGACACCTTTTGGTATGATATATCATTATGTCTCACTCCAAAGTCAACATGTTTTGGCCACATCAAAGGTGTATCTGGTAAGATCTGCTATTGTTTGAACTCATCATTGTCTCTCTTCCAGCTCGTTAATAAAATTTTCAAAGGAAAACGGTGCACAATTAGTGTTAATAGGAACGCAGCATGCTCTAAAACTTAGAAGTACTCAAACATTATATCAGGCAAGGTTGACGTCACTGTCTTTTACCCATTATTATTATTAGTAGTAGTAGTAGTAGTAGTAGTATTGTTATCGATATGTGTATCATTGCAATCACTACTATTCGCTTTCATGCAGTCCTGTGAACACAACACAGCCGGTGACAAATGCGACAAATGCGCACCCGGATTTTACGGCGATGCCGTCTCAGGTGGTCCAGAGGCTTGTCAACCTTGTGCGTGCCCTACACTAACGAATCAGAAGACAGAGGTATGTGTGGCACATGAACAAGCCCCAACCACAGACTTAAAACCATACATCTGCTTGGATTGCGATGAGAAGTGAGTTGTGATGCTGTTAATGTTTACTTGAGTAAAGTGACATGTGGTGTGGGCACACTGGCCCCAGCATTACGACTGTATCGACCCAAAACTGCCTCTAGCCACTAACGATGGTGAAAACACGAGATGAGCAGTAACAGGCTTCTTTTGGTAGAAAAATGGTACTGTTTACATAGTATGGAGGTCAACAGACGCGTAACAGTCAAAACCAACGGGAGCCTTAAAACCGCGCCACTAAGTACCGGAGCAGCTAAGATAACAAATCGAATGCGCACAACTAAAACAGTGATAGCATTGGCGTCTGAGTGAGCACGGCGACTTTTGATATGCAATGACACATGAAAACAAATAACAATAATTAAACGCAACAAAACCAAAGTCTGAAGTTATGAACATTCGCATAAGCACATCTGCGTTGCTGTTGTTCTTCCAATAGTTGTGTTCCACGATTTACAACGTTGGAAGTATTGGAAAATGTATAACTCGCCAAGCCTGGTGTGTGAAACCTAGAGTCAACAAAAGGAGACTGACAGCAGTCTTATTAGGTAAACTTTATTTAGTAAGAACACTCGGCCTACGATTGTCCAGTGGTTCGGTAAAAGCAAGTATTCTGGAGCGAGGCGTCATTGTGTTCTTGATGTATTCTGGCTTCCTTGATTGACATGACGGATCCATATCTGCATACAGACGCGAATACCATACGTCATCTGTCCACGGTGCCGCACGACGAATCCAGGTATGTGCAGCAATCCATTTCGCTCTTCTTTGGTGGGTGGGCATCTGACAAGCAGATGCGATGACTCCGCATGAAATTGTGCGTGCGCCAATCACAGATGCAGTCAGGTTCACATTTGCGTTTAAACACTAATCATTGATTGAATGAATAGAAAACAGAGGAACGTGCTCGGGTTTTGTAGAGGCGTGTAATATGCGATGTTAGAGGTGTGAGTCTGCTGGATCACGGGATGTGGTTTCAGCATATCGGGCATGCTGTATTTTATCCTGTAGATGTGTAGAGAAGAGGCATACACCGGGAGCCCAGCTTCTTAGTTCCTCATGCATGATCACAGTTGCGGCTATTCATTGCTACCCGGGTTTTAAAGACAAGCGAAGTAATCTATTTGCTGGCTCGAACAGCAGCTTTGAGATAACTGGCTAAATAAATGAATCGGTCGACTATTTTAACTGGTCGTCTGATGCCAACGAGAACCGTTGGATTGTCGATCCCAAAGGGATCTACGGTTACTAATGTATTTAGCGCTCTGCGTCCAAGCATTTAAGATCATTTGTACAGTGATTATGCTTCGGTTATAAGGTAACCTCATCGTTTATATGCCAACATGGATGAGCCTCGAATAACGTACACTCTGCATGAGGTGGCTAGGGTTCCACCATTGACGCTTTTTCATTCGACACTAAAAATAAATGGGGCAAACAAGTAATTAAGGCTGGCAGTACTCGTCGTGGTGAGGTAGAGGAGACGGCTACCGGGTGACACCTAAATGGTACCTGGAGCAGGGCTATGAACTGTTCATAATTGAAAGAACGTTCGAATCCGTGCCGATTAAAAGGACGAGGTTCAACACACAAGTAGAAGCATATGGACGGTAAGCACCATTTGTTTGTCTGTTATATCTGGGTGCCATCTCTGTCTATTAATCATGTGATTTATCAGCAGAGACCAAAAGTTCCGCTCCCTCGATCGTTTAGCCGTCCTATTTTGCGATACTAAAGTATAGAGAAGGGGTGTACCACTAGCCAGCAACATTTAAGCGGTTATACACAATGCATACAGAATCATATAGATGCAATGTGTGGCAAGTGGACGATCTAGTGGACGTCTGCATGATAATTGATGCGTAATTCAAGAAGCTGCGTATTATTTATAGGGGTACTCGTTATGTAAATGGACTTGGAAACGCAGTCTCAATCTGGACTGCAATTTCTTTCGAAGTGAATCTTGGTCAATGTGGTCAACTCCAGATTCAAATGGGGTTTGGAGTGAAAGGAGCATTCCGCGGTCGTTCCAGCTTGAATACGGTGCGTTATTCCATGAGAGAGCTCGGCAGTATAATTGGCCATTTATTGGGACCCGAATCAGTACGCACAGATTGTGTCTTAGTCAACGAAATAAAACTCATGTGTCCTGCACAAACCATTCCCGCTGTGCGTCCACGTGCAATAGGAAAAGGAAAGGTAAATTTATAGCCTAGAATATCACTAAAAACTAATGACATAACTCGAAAGGAAACTAGCAGCGAGTAAGCCGGGAAGACAAGCACTGGAGAACAATCAGGGTCAAAACTAAGAAGCGAAAGAGAGGATAAGGCGTTGCAGGTTGAAAGCGTCCAGGCTGTGCTAGTAAGAGGCTACATGGAACTCTGTCAACGTAGGAGACAATACAACGTCCTCGGGTAGCGCGTGACAAACAAGTGTTAGCCAGAACCCAACCAGATCGGAGTTCGCGTGACTACATTGCATACCCACGAAAAGTTGGTAACTTAGCGGGATGAAATAGCCAAAAGATATCTGGGACCGCATCTGAAGCGAAGAATATTGGGCCTTGCTAGCTCGTGATACTGCACCCTATGACCAGTTTCCTATTTGTTTGTATTCATCTCTCTTATTAAGCCCCGCGACTGCTTACGCTCACTAATGGCAGTAAGCACACGAACCATCATGTTCAGGCTTCAGGGTTCCTTTCACCTACATACGAACGGACATAGCATGACACGAAACAGTAAAAACCGACCAGAACAATGAAAACGTGCGAATGGGCAAAGCTAATAAGCACCGAACAAATAGTGAACCACTCAAATGCAGACAAAGAAGCAAAGTGTTCGAGTTGATGCCAGTGGTATTGTGATCTGCATCCAAACACAACAGCAGTAATCATCACCATCATCAGTATACACGTTAGCTAGAGGTGGGAAGCACTCATCTACTGTGCCGCAAACAGTAGTAAACAGTGAATGGGCTAAGGAAATGATACGTTGAAACAAACGTCAGTGAATAGGTACAACAAAAAGAAGTCTGCAGTTGTGTAACTTGACATATGCATGCCAGCATTATCATTGCTCCCTTATCAAGCATCCGTAACTCGATTGTTGCCAGTCTGTGGTTAGGACCATTGAACTACGGGGACGGTAATGACCAACGTGACCAAGTTACCACATTTGATATCCTGCCGCTTATTATCCATACAAAGTGGACAAGCTGAACAGTAACCAAACTGTAGGGAGACAGAATGCAATGGTTGCCCGGAGGAGAAAAAGACCACTAAAACGGGAGCGAACGGAAAGGGAAACGGGCGCAATGAGGGGAGCAGATGGAGAAACACTGACCTGACGGAACAAGACGAAAACGGGGCACAAGCGTCACCCGGTAGTGAGCCTAAGCCCGGCAAAACAGGGAGAGTATTTGTCGAGAACGTAATAAATCGGACAAAACCACAGTTATTGCATCCTCCCAGAACCATCACAAGCGGAGCAATACATCCACGTTCAAACAAAGCACGAGCTATCGAACGACTCCGGATCGGTCAGAATGGGACGCGTGGAAGCGGAGCTACGGGGGCGAAATGGACATAGAATAATTCTTCCCGTACCTCAAAGAGTGCATGGACGTGTCGCGAGCGGAAGCCAGGAGAGATGGTGCAACGGGGGAAGGAAACATGACTCATTAATGTACGCCTGTGTGAGTGGTGACATAGCTTGTGATCGCGCCAATAAAGATTGTGCTTCATTGTCGCGTCGTTGTCGCTATGCTGGTGCTGTGACTAATCAGAATGAAGTTGACCTGGCCAGCGCCGTTTGCAGAGGGAGACGTGGAAATTTGGCTGGAGGAGTTTGAGGCGATTGCGGCATGTAATGGAGTCAGAGGAGATGCCAACTTGCTGACCGCCTTGGGCACGATGCTGACGGGAAGAGCGAAGGCGACCTACCTACTAACGCGGAAGGTCAAGGCTGGCTGCTTATTTGCTGAGATGAAGGCGGTACTGTGTGCGGAATTCGGGAAGGAGATTGACCAGCAACAAGCGCTGGAACAGTTTCCCTAAGCCAAGTGGGAAGAGCAATAAGATCTGGTGGTGTTCTTTCAGAGACTGAACAGGCACTTGGAGAATACGCTTCCGGAATTGGATGACGACGCGAGAGAACGGTTACTGAGAGGACAATTCGTCCGAAGTTTGCCCAAACCCATGCAGGACAAAGGGAAATTGGCATCCATGGTTGGGGTCAGCAAGGCAGAAGAGCTTGTGGCTGTGGCCCAGAGTTTTTCGGAGCTTGTGACTATGGGAAGCATCGTGCCGTCAGAGTTGGGACACAAAGTAGACCAACTATCGCGGATGGTGGAACGGCTATTGAGCGGAACGTCGAGAACAGAGACACAACGCAATGCGTCCGAAAGACTGGATGAGCCCCGTTGCTTCAGATGCAACCGGGTTGGTCATTGTGCTGCATATTGTAAAAACGGAGAATGTTACCATTGTTTCTCCTTATCTATGTCAGGTCAGTGGCCCGTGCCCTCCCTTGAGATAACCATTGAGGGTGTCGTGGTCAGTGCGATAGTACATACGGGAGCGGGTGTTTCCATTACAAAAGGTTCGATGGTGTCTCCTTAGCTCAGTCATCAATCGCGATGGAAACCGTCGGAGGACATCGTTTGAAGGTGACAGGGGCTCAGAGATTACGAGTGAGAATTGGGAAAACGGTTATTAGCCATTCCATGTTTGTTATCGAAAGTGCAACGGAAACAATCATTGGTAATGCGGTCCTCAAGCGGCTCGGTGCGACTATTGATTTACGAAAGAATGTTGTGCTAGTGGGCAGAGAAACTATCGAGATGAAATGCGACCAGATAGGTGCCGTGACGGTTCTTCCCGAGTGCCCGAACCGTACAATACAGGATGTCCTTCAGAAGTATGCGCATTTGTTCACGGATGCGAATGGCGATTACGGATTTTGCAGCTGGGTAGAACACCGGATACCCCTAATCCCAGATGGGCAATGCAAGCCGATTTTCAGGCGGATACCACAGAACACTCTGGTGGAGATACAGAAGCAGGTGGCTGAGATGGAGGCCAAAGGGATCATCAGACGAACAAACAGTCCGTATTCATCGCCCGTATTGCTGACGAAAAAGGCGGACGGAACCTATAGATTCTGCATTGATTTCAGGGAGATAAAAAGAGTGACGGTAAAAGACGCATTTCTGATGCCCCAAATGAAAGAAATTGTTTCCAATCTTTATAATGCCAGGCTGCTTTCATTGATAGATCTCCGTTCGGGTTACTGACAACTCCCCATCGCAAAAGAAGACCGGCGAAAAACAGGTTTCAGTGTGAACGGCCAACAGTACGAATTCTTGCGAATACCGTTTGGATTGTGCAAAGCCCCTGCGACATTCAGACACTTACTGCTAATGGTCCTGGAGAACCTCCAAGATGTGGTTGTCTATGGAGATGACACCATACTTTTTTTCAGAGACGGAACATGAACATGGTGTCCGACTCGCAGCCGTCCTACAACGACTGGAGAAAGCCGGTCTAAAGGTTAGTTGCAAAAAGTCACAGTATTATAACGTCTGACTGTAACTGAACCCACTCCGAACAGGAATCAAGAACACCACCGTGTAGGACCGGATGTATTCAAAAACTGGCAAAGCTGGGCAACCGGAACGCAAAAGCTCAGTAGATCAATAGGCCAAACACAAGAAAGGACATAGTCAAGAATGGTAAGCGGTCTAACTCTGAACGACTGTCGTGCTGGGGTCCAACCCAATCACGTGACGAGACGGTTACGAATGTCAAACTACTTAGCTGTGAGCGACTGTGAAGCGCAAGCCCGTCTAACACACAGATTGCTCAAAAGTCTATTGTGTGTTTGGGCCACACTTTGGGGAATGGTCAAGTTCAAAACGCTTCCCGAGAAACGCGAAGCAATCAAGAATTTAGGAGTCCCGAAATCTAAACGTCAGCTCCGGTCGTTCCTCGGAATGGTAGCGTATGATTCGAAATTCGTGCCTCATTTTGCGAAGATCAGTCCTTTATAAAGCTACCACATAAAAATGAATCGTTCGCTTGGATATCTGAAGCGGATCGGGCCTTTAACGACCTAAAGGAATGCGTTGCAGAGGCGCCAGCATGTTTACGGCTACTCAAGCCTGGGGAAATAGTCACAGTGGCGGTTGCTGCAAACAACCTTGCAATCGGAGCTGTGCTCTCACAAACAGCAAGTGTGAGCGAATATGCCAACAGAGTGCTGACCAGCACAGAGCAATAGTACTCCACAACGGAGAAAGAATGCCTTGCCATTGTGTGGGCCTTTTAGAAATGGAAAACATACCTTCTAGCGACTGAATTTCATGTCGTTACCGACCACAAGCTGCTATCATGATTAATGATGACGCGAGATCCGCGGGGACGACTTGCAAGGTGGGCGTACCGGCTCCAAGAATTCACCTTTACAGTTGAGCACATAAAGGGAACGAATAACGTAATACCCAATGTACCAACGTCACTAAGCCTAAACTAAGTACGTCGTAGGAAAACTAAACTAGAAACTACGAACAAATAAACCTAGACTTAACGCACGGTCTGGGCAGAAGAATAAAACGAATTATCCTGTAACCGTGGTTCTATAAGGCATAATAAATACAGTACATGACTTAGGAATAGGTTTCGCAATCGTAATGCAAGTGGGCAGAAACTGTCCAGCGTGGGGCGGATCGAGTATTTGGGCGGTGTCACAGTAACATAATAATAAGAATGACCTTGAAACCTCAAGGATGTGTCAGTGATGGAGTGTAAGAAATAAATATGCGATATGTTAACCGCTTGTAAAACACAGAAAAGCAGTGTAAATGTACAAGATAATCAGGGGAAAGAGATACCGTGTCCTCATGTAAGCAATCCAGTTTGGGGATAAATCAAAGTTCCTTTTGGACTTTACACCCAACATGGTATCGAGCCCATCTCTGGACGATCTTCTGCCAGTTACTGCCATACCGGTGTGTGGCGTCACCGCTGAGGATCGAGACCTACTGGACAGCTAACGTGCAGATGAATTGGTGAGGTTACTGTGCGCTCATTTGCAAGCCGGGACCAAGTCAGAGGCGAAATCAGGAGAGATTGAGGAACTCCTGAGTATTTGTGACAAGCTTGATGTCACAAATGGTACCTTGTTGGTGATAACAAACGGAATGAAAGTGACTTTTATCCCCCAGAATTTACGGGAGCGAGTGACGCATGATGGCGCCCATATGGGATTCGAGAGAGTCTTCGACCTGCTGCAGGATTTGGGTGTTTTGATCAACCATGAGAAAGGACGTCGCGGCTTACATCCGCGGATGCCCACCTTGTCAAACGAACCGCGACATGGATGCACCAAGACCTCCGATGCGATCCATCGAAGTCAACCAATCATTCCAGTTTTGGGGATTGGACGTTTTTGGGCCCTTGCCGGTCAGTCGGTCAGGAAGCAGGTACATCCTAGTAATGATTGACCATTTTACTCAGTGGGTAGAAGCGATGCCAATCCAGGATCAAACAAGTGAAACAATGGCACAGGCATTCGAATTCAATGTACCCGCAAGGTACAGAATACCACAGTGTTCTTACCGACCAAGGGCCCTGTTTGAGTCCGCGTTTCAGAGAGTATTGGAAAAGTGGAACATCCAGACGACGCACATCATCGTACCATCCGCAGACTAACGGGCTGACTGAGCAGTTTAATCGAACAATGAAGACTTGGAGAAATTGTACAAAGTCGCCGTGGGGGGAAGCATTGCCTGGGGTACTTCTCGCGTATAGAGCGAGCCATCGGTTGACCAGCAAAGTTGCGTCATTCGAGTTACCATTTGGCAGACAATCAAGAATTCCCCTTGATACACTCATAAATCTTGCCCAAAAATGGGACATCCCAGCAGCGCATCGCGAACGTTTGGAAGCAACCGCCAGAAGAGCAACCAGCTCTCGACGAGCAAGGAATAAACGCAACTACAATGTCAGGTACGCGACCTACAAGTAGAAGTAATACAACGTAGGAGAACAAGTCAAGATACGAAATCACGATCGCGCGGAACTTGGAGGGCACGGAAGTTCAAGAAACGCTGGAAAGGCCCCTACGCTCTACTCGATCGGAAAGGAGAGAACATCAAAGTTGACAACGGGGGCCGCAACGCTGGATGAATGCCACCCTACGGCGGCCGTGGCAAGCGAGATAACAGCAACTTCGAGGAGGGGCGGGTGTAGGGAGGCGGAAGACATAACTTGACCGGAGGAGAGAAAGACCATTAAAACGGGAGCGAACGGAAAGGGAAACGGGCGCAATGAGGGGGTGCAGACGTAGAAACACTGACCTGACGGAACAAGACGAAAACGGGGCACAAGCGGCACCCGGTAGTGAGCCTGAGCCCGGCAAACAGGGAGAGTATTTGTCGAGAACGTAATAAATCGGACAAAACCGCCGTTATTGCATCCTCCCAGAACCATCACAAGCGGAGCAATACATCCACGTTCAAACAAAGCACGAGCTGATTGGCTGATTGTTCGCTGAGCTCGGCAGGTTGACTGCAAACGTTTCGTCACCACTCGAGGTGACATCGTCAGTGCGAGTGTATTTAGCAGTGTGGCGCGTACGAGGCGTCGGTGAGGTGACGATGTCACCTCGAGTGGTGACGAAACGTTTGCAGTCAACCTGCCGAGCTCAGCGAACAATCAGCCAATCAACTAAACAACCTGAGCTACCAACATTTGCTTCTATAAAGCACGAGCTATCGAACGACTGCGGATCGGTCAGAATGGGACGCGTGCAAGCGGAGCTACGGGGGCGTACCGCAAAGAGTGCATGGACGTGTCGCGAGCGGAAGCTGGAAGAGGTGGTGCAACGGGGGAAGGAAACATGAGTCATTAATGTACGCCTGTGTGAGTGGTGACATAGCTGGTGATCGCGCCCATAAAGATTGTGCTTCATTGTTGCGTCGTTATCTCTACAAATTTTCATGAATTCGCCTGTAGATCTCTCCATGGTGGATGTAACTGGGCTATGGTTTGTAGTAGATTCGGTTCAATGTATTTGTTCTTATAGGCATTATCGCCGTTTGCCAAGAAATAATTGGCACCTTTGCACACAAGTCATTTAATAATACTGGCATATGAGCATCTCTTTCACTCATTGCCTAAGTACCAAGTGAATCCCCATCCTTACTTTCGCCTGAGTGTGCAATGCAGACTTCCGTTGTATAGCAAACTCGCGTAGTTATAGCAACAACCACTCTCGTGTAGTGTTGAGATTTCCACCACTTTTAGCTACTCCGGTAACCAGTTTAGAATTGCTACAAGTGATCTTCTCCCCTTACTCAACCTAACAACCATTAGTGATGGGAAGAAATAATAGACGGTCAGCGGACAGTGAGTGTCGTTATATCACAGCTGTTTACATAGTCACCACGGTCGTTTCCGTCTCCCGTAGCTCAATGGTCCCAACCACAAACTTTCAGTAGTCAACTTGCGGGTTCTAGCTCTACAAGGGTCACATGAAATGCGCACTACTGACGATTCCCAAAGGGATGAGACGTCCGTACAGTACTCTATTGGGCCTATGAGGGCTGTCTGACTGAGTCTAGTTGTGACGAATTCCTACCTATACCATTTCGTCTTTCCCGGACTCTACGTTATAACGCACTCGGGCCATCTACCGCGGAACATGAAATTACCAGTTCACCTTTGTGAGGTGGTGCGGTTCATATCTCCACGTCGTTGGACACGGATACCCCGGATGGAGATGCTACACATGGATGCACCACAGTGAGCCAGGCTAACACTGCTGGGTTTATAGCTGCATTCGTATGAGTAGATTGCGACACACAATCCTGATCTGGACCAGGATTACCGTTGAGGTAAATCTCGGTCAGCGTGGTCACTGGAACCTTGAATCTTAACTACAGAAATGTCAGATGTTGCCCGCTCTAGTTACGGAACCCAACGATCCGTTGTGTCCTTGTCTGAGCTCTGTAAGCAGAGGCAGACGAATTAAAAATAAAACCCGAGTTGCAGTGATCGCCATAAACGTATTTACCCACACTGCTCCGAGTCAAATGGAACGCTTGCCAGTTTTTAACCCAAGCGAACGCCCTTTGAACGGCGATTGCCCCCCACAAACTCCGTTCATTCCCCATTTGCTTGCATTCACAGCACTCGGGGTCGATTTTGTGAACTATGCGCTCCGGGTTATTATGGTGAACCTGAGAAAGGCATCGAATGTGAGCAATGTGATTGTGGCCCCGGAGCGGTCGGCTGCAACGGAACCACAGGTGCGTGTATATGTGGTTTTAACACTGCCGGGCCACGATGTGAAGAATGTGCGGAAGGCACTCACGGTGATCCCATGATGGGGCAAGTCTGTCGCGGTGAGTTGATGGAACGTACTCAGCACGCAAAAATACATGTAAGTTCCCAAATTTTCTTATCAAACACCATGTATCCTTTCTTCGCGCTAGCCTGTAACTGCCACGAGAAAGGAAGTCTAACCGTGGCTTGCCGACCTGGGGACGGTCAGTGCAGTTGTCGCGCTGGCTACGAAGGTGTGCGATGTGAGCGCTGTTCACTGGGTCGTGGAAATGTGGATGATGGATGTCCTCCATGCAAGTGCGATCCGATTGGAACACTTCCGCACACCCCACTCCCATGTGACCCAATCACAGGGCAGTGTGCATGCAAGCCTGGAGTGGGTGGCACGCTGGATTGCTCCACGTGCAGCCCGGGCTACTACAATCTCGGACCCAATGGATGTCAAAGTAAGCACCATGACCACTCCAGTCTGTTACACCATCAGTTTGTATGTCGTCTAAACTCCTACAATTCTCTTTCTCTTGTACCCACAGAATGCGACTGTTCGGATCGTGCTGTGGACCTTATTTGCGACGCTGAAACGGGACGATGTAAATGTGGCGAGAATGTTCTGGGCGATCGCTGCGAGCGGTGTAAGGTGAGACTTTGTGGATCACGCCACCACTAACTTTCACTACTCCTTCGCTCGAATGCCGTTAGTCATTTTAATTGATGACGTATATAAACGAACATTTTGCTCAGCGAAAGCAAGCGATGGATGTACAAAAGTATGTAGGTGCTCGTCTTTCCAATCCTCATACGACATAGCATCACCACCGAGTGCTCGTACTCCACGACTGCACTATGGAAAGGAAAAACGAGCCAGAACAGAATAGTATACATGAGAATAGCGCTTCGCTTCTGTAGGGTACAAATAGTTCCAAATGCGATACTGCCTTAACACACCGGAAGCAACCAGCAACATAGGAGATGCTGAATAACCCAGGTGAATGAGAAGCGATAAAAGTAAGAACAATTCACGTGTGTCTGCGAAGGCGGTAGTAACGGACATATAGTCTTGAGATAAAATCCATTACGGACGGCATATGCTGGCCAATCAAGACAAAGGAATGACAAGTGTCAAGAATTAGACGACAGAAGGATGAGAGCACGTAAGCTGGAATTGTCACAAAATGTATGTCCAGCAGGCACCCCATAACACAACATTATCCGCGTTTCTTACTTTTGAATGGTAAAAGCGTTTCTTACTGATCACGATGTCTCGAATTCGAGTCTCACTCTGACGGCATCTTCTTGAGGAGCCAAAATAAAGACGAATCTTGCCTTTGGACGCAATGTTGCATGCGGGAAACACGTAACTTGTTGCTTTTAGACACCATCTCCATGACTAAGTTGACCGTCATTCGCTTGGTGGTACAGATTAAGCTCAGGACCGGTACTCCATAATAGGAACCAACAATAAATCTGTCAGCAGAATGGTTATTGCACATTCATTTTTTTGACAATAGCTATCTATCGGCTTTCATTTCGCGACCGTTCGTTTCCGGACATTTGATCAAACGCTCCAAATTTTTAAGTTTATTGGTTATCATCCGTCGTTCGTAATGGATGCTAGGGTCCCATTACCGCTAATATCGTTGTTTCGGACACAGATGAATGCTTCTTAGTGTTCTCGCTCCTCTTTCACTCGCGTCACTCAATATCTCTAATGTTGTTGGTTGGCTCCGATGTGCGTTAGTAGCTTTGCTTCTGCCACCATTGTATCCCACATAAGTGAAGCAGTATGCTCATGTATACCATTGTCTTGGCTGGTCTTTCCTGTTCCTGTAGCCGTCGCCGGATGCGATCATTTGGCGGCCATACAACAGTCACCCAACATTTTCACATCCGTAACCCACAGAGCTCAATGATAAAGGTGCCAACAGCTTCGAAAATTTTACCTGAAACGTCTACTTGAGGACGAAAATAGTGGTCAGGTGCAGTGTTGATAGTGAACGACAGCAGACATGTGTTTGCACATGCTCCCGTCCCGATGTTCACGTTGCCTGAGTCTTATGTCGATCTTTCTTCCGTATGGGTTACTGGAAGTAATATATACTGATATTAAACCTCAGTTTGGCAGGTGTGAGTGCCGCTGAATCTTGGGATACTGTAGAGGGGCCGCTTCCAAGAATGGCTCTGGGGAGCTCTTCGGAGCGAGCTGAGAGCGAATCGCGAAAGACGGCTAGCGACGAGCCTGGGCCCGGAACTACGGAGCGGGAATATGTGGACAGCGCAATAAATCAGACAAATACGCCGCTAGCGCAGCCCACAGGACCGAGGCCGAGCCGATTGACACAGCCCAGAACAAGCAAGTCGAGAGCTCTCGAACGACTCCCGGCCGATCCAAACCGGGTACAGAGAAGCGGAGATCGAGGCGAAAACAGGAAGGCGGGACTTCCAAGTCAGAGCTCCCGAGGCGAAAGGACTGGCTCGCCTCTAACATCCGTACCTGTGTTGCGTGGTGGGACGGAAATCTAGTCGATATTCGATGGCGCGCGTGAGACCCGGGTGTGCCCATTTCCGTGCAATAAACGTCTACCCCCCTGTCTTGTCGTTCTCGCTACACTGGTGCCGTGACCGATCGCGATGGAGTTGACCCGGTTGGAGCAATTTGCGGCCGGTGACGTGGAGGCGTGGCTCGATGAGTTCGATGGAATTGCGGGTTGCACGGGTGTGAGGGGGATGCAAATTTGCTAATTGCTTTGGGCACACGGTTGAGTGGACGAGCCAAGGCGGTGTATCTGCTCACTCGAAAGGCCGAACCCGGTTGTTCGTTCGCTGAGATGAGGGCTGCCTTGTGTGCAGAATTTGGGAAAGATCTGGAGAGAGAACGAGCACTGCAACGATTTCACGCAGTCAGATGGGACGAACAGGAGGATTTGATGGTGTTTTTCCAGCAGCTGGACAGACATCTAACGATTGGGCTCCTCGAGTTAGAGGGTAACGCAAGAGAGCGCCTACTGAAACAGCAGTTTATCCGAAGTCTGCCCGGTCCACTCCATGATCAAGTGAAATTGGCGTCGATGGTGGGAGACAGCAAAGCGTTGAATCTGGTGACGGTCGCCCAGAACTTGTCGGAAAGAGTGACAGTGAGAAGCATCCAGCTTGCTGAGTTGGAACAGAAAGTAAATCGCCTATCCGAAATGGTGGAGCAGCTGTTGTCGATAGAGTCTTCAAACACCACTTCACAACGCAATGTACGGGTAATCCGGAACGGTCGCCGCTGTTTCCGATGCAACCAGAATGCTCATGTGGCGAGATTCTGCACTAACGTCAATGTGCCCCATTGTTTCTCTCTATCCATGCCGAGTCGGTGGCGAGTACCAGTCCTCCAGATGACTATAGAAGGTGTGTCTGTCCGAGCCATAGTAGACACAGGAGCGGCAGTGTCAATTACGAAGAGGTTCAATGGGGTTCCAGTAAACCCATCTTCAATCACGATGCAGACGGTCGGTGGGCATTCTTTGAAAGTGACGGGCACGCAGCGGTTACGAATCAGGATAGGAGAAACGCTCATCCGCCATGACACGTTCATCGTGAAGGAGACGACCGAAACCATCATCGGAACCGACATCCTGAAACGGCTCGGTGTCACAATTGACCTGAAAAACGATGTGGTGATCGTGGCTAACGAGACGATCGAGATAAACAAGGGGAGAACCGACCGGGTTGGTGCCCTCAAAGCCGTGTCTGATTGTCAGAACCGTGCAATACGCAACGTACTGAGCAGGTATGCCCACTTATTCACAGACGCGGAAGATGATTACGGATTTTGCAATTGGGTTGAACACCGAATACCGTTGATCCCAGGAGGACAATGCAAGCCAATCTTCAGACGAATTCCACAGAACACGTTGGTTGAGGTACAGAAGCAGGTGACCGAGATGGAAGCGAAAAGAATCATCAGACGAACGCACAGCCCGTATTCATCACCCGTGCTATTGACAAAGAAGGCCGACGGAACCTATCGATTTTGCATCGATTTCAGAGAACTAAACAGGGTGACTGTGAAGGATGCATTCCCGATGCCTCAGATGGAAGAAATTCTCTCAAGCCTTCACAGTGCGAAGCAGATATCTCTGATTGATCTCCGCTCGGGATATTGGCAACTGCCGATCGCAGAAGAAGATCGCCACAAGACGGCGTTCAGTTTCAATGGCCAGCAGTATGCGTTTTTGAGAATGCCGGTTGGATTGTGCAACGCCCCAGCTACATTCAGGCGTTTGTTGCTGATGGTACTCGCGAACCTGCAAGGCGTGGTTATTTATGGTGATGACATCATCATCTTCTCTGAGACGGAACAAGAACATGTGACCAGACTTGGAGCAGTACTGCAGAGACTGGACGAAGCTGGTCTGAAACTCAGTCGTAAGAAGTCGCAGATTGGCCAAAAGTCAATTGTATGCTTGGGTCACATCGTGGGCAATGGTCAAGTCCATCCACTTCCGGAGAAACGCGAGACGATCAAGTGCTTCGCAAAACCAAAATCCAAGCGTCAGCTCCGTTCGTTCTTGGGAGTGGTGGCATATGATTCAAAGTTTGTGCCCCAGTTCGCAGAGAAGGTCAACCCGTTGTTAAAGCTGCTTCGCAAGGACGTGCCGTTCGTGTGGACAGCTGAAGCGGATCAAGCCTTTGACCATCTAAAGGCATGCATAGCAGAAGCCCCGACATGTCTACGGCTACCCAATCCTGGTGAGAGGTTCACTGTGGCTGTCGACGCAAGCAACGTGACAATCGGTGCGGTTTTGTCTCAACCGGCTGGGGTGGTGGAGTACGCGAGCAGAGTGCTGATGGGGGCGGAACAGAAGTATTCAACAACGGAGAAAGAATGCTTGGCCATCGTGTGGGCGTTAGAGAAGTGGAGAAATTACTTACTGGCGAATGAATTCCGGGTCGTCACTGACCACAAACCGCTCTCGTGGTTGATGACGGCGAAAGACCCGCGGGGACGGATTGCGCGATGAGCCTACCGATTGCAGGAATTCAACTTCATCATTGAGCACGTGGATGGGACGCAGAATGTATTGCCAGATATGTTGTCACGCCCGTGTTTGGACGACATCATGCCCGACAATGCCATACCGGTGCGTGCGTTCGCGATGGGGGAGAGGAACCTGCTGGGAGATCAAAGGACAGATGAATTCGTGAATGTGTTGTGCTCTCACTTACGGGCTGGCACCAAACCGGAGGCTACATCGGAGGAGGTGGAGGAACTCCTCAAGATCTGGGACAGGTTGAAGGTCGAAAACGATAACCTGGTGGTGACGATAGACGGACGGAAAGTGCCTTATGTTCCACCAAATCAGCGAGAACGTGTGATGCGCATAACTCATGATGGCGCCCATATGGGATTCGAGCGGGTCTTTGAATTGCTGCGGAGGCGAGTGTTTTGGCCAACCATGAGGAAGGACGTCGCGGCATACCTTCGGGAGTGCCCAAACTGCCAAACGAGTCGGGATATGGAGCCCCGAGACCGCCGATGCGATCGATGAAGGTTGGTGAGCCACTTCAGTGTTGGGGACTGGACGTCTTTGGGCCCTTACCAGTGAGTCGAACAGGAAACAGATACATTCTAGTGATGATTGACCACTTCACTCGATGGGTGGAAGCCATACCAATCAAGGACCAAACAGGCGAGACAGTGTCGCAAGTATTCGAATTCAATGTGCCTGCAAGGTATGGGATCCCACGGTGTATCATCACGGACCAAGAGCCCTGCTTCGAGTCAAGAGCGTTTAAGTCAGTGTTGGACAAGTGGGGCATCCAGAGACGGCGAACTTCACCGTACCACCCACAAACCAACGGGATGACCGAGCGGTTCAACCGGACATTGAAGACGTGGATAAACTGCACGAAGTTGGCATGGGAAGATGCTTTGCCTCAGGTTCTGATCGCGTATCGGACCAGCATGCAATCAACCACCAAGGTCTCGTCATTCGAATTACTGTTCGGCAGAGAACTACGGATTGCACTCGATACTTGCCTACCGAACCAGGGTGAGTGGAAACATCCAGCTGAGCATCAAGAGCGACTGCGATGGAAAGCTAGAAGCGAAACTAAAGCTCGACAAGCGCGGAATAAGCGAAATTACGACGCCAGGCATGAGGCTTACAAGTGGAGGCCATTCAGGATTGGAGAACGGGTCAAGTTACGGAACAAGGATCGGCCGGATCATGACGGGCCGGGCGCAAGCAAGTTCAGAGAACGCTGGAAAGGCCCCTACACCATTATCTACCAGAAAGCGGGCAACTTCTTAATCGACTGCGGAGGAATGAAGCGTTGGGTGAATGCTGCTCTCCTGCGACCATGGTACGAGAGGAAGAAAGGTCCTGAAGGAGGGGCGGGTGTAGAGGGGCCGCTTCCAAGAATGGCTCTGGGGAGCTCTTCGGAGCGAGCTGAGAGCGAATCGCGAAAGACGGCTAGCGACGAGCCTGGGCCCGGAACTACGGAGCGGGAATATGTGGACAGCGCAATAAATCAGACAAATACGCCGCTAGCGCAGCCCACAGGACCGAGGCCGAGCCGATTGACACAGCCCAGAACAAGCAAGTCGAGAGCTCTCGAACGACTCCCGGCCGATCCAAACCGGGTACAGAGAAGCGGAGATCGAGGCGAAAACAGGAAGGCGGGACTTCCAAGTCAGAGCTCCCGAGGCGAAAGGACTGGCTCGCCTCTAACATCCGTACCTGTGTTGCGTGGTGGGACGGAAATCTAGTCGATATTCGATGGCGCGCGTGAGACCCGGGTGTGCCCATTTCCGTGCAATAAACGTCTACCCCCCTGTCTTGTCGTTCTCGCTACAATACAACGGCATCAGACATTCAGGAACTGTACGTTGTATCCGATTGATACGGAAAAGGTAGAGCCGCCTTATTACATTTCGACGGAGCACGTATACTTCATCCCGCTTCCTGAGACGGTTTAAACTGTGGTGCTGGCGTCAACTCTGGTGGTATATTCAACCTGTCACCACACAATGTAACTAGAAAAATTCCATCTGCACTAATACTTGAAAAGTAATTCGAGTCCAAGTCAAACGCTAACCGGAGACTCATGGAGGGCTCCGATGCAACACAGTATGAAAGTTGATCCAGAAAAACTAGCCCCCACGAATCTTTTTGAGACTATACTCAGAGCGATGGTCATTGCATTTGCTGTATTTTTACCCGTCAGGGATATGCAGGAAGTCATAAAAACGAATTTATCACTCTTATGTACAAGTGATCCTTCTTCAGTGTGGAACGTGTCCTCCCTGTCACTGCTACATGGCATTCCGGTGGCACGCTACGCACTGCCAGATGTCTTACCTACTTTCAGTTACCTGCCAGGTGGAGCATCGTTTGAACCGGGATATCATCCACTCCTTTCAATGCAGCGCTATCCGCTGAACCAGTGGGTTGTACACGTCCATCTCCGGAGCAAATGAAGCAGTTAGGGATGCAGCTGTATGTTCATAAATTCGGGAGAGTCACTGCAGAGCTGCTGTAACATCAGGATACGTTCCTGTGTACTCTGTATAGCCGACGGTTCTCGCTCCCTGCCGCGTTGCTGCCGAGCTCGGATCTTTTCCAGATAAGCCCGGCCAAAAAGTTAAGCTCCGCCACCCAAAAAAGATTATGAAAAGGGAGGATATGGAACTTGAACTTTTACTCTCTATTGAAGAGGGTGAAATTGAGACAAGTCATTAATAATTTGCATGAAAAGGTCCATTTTTCGGTGTCTTTGCCTCCAAACGAACTCACACAGGTAGCTGTCCACTAAATATCGGTGTGTGCCGCATTGGCGCTTATTCTACATCTTGTAAATGTGCCAGAGAGATTCGATGGTTTGTGTGTGAGCTCCAGTCGTTGGATCCACAAAGTTTTCGGTATGATTAACCGTTTGATGAGTATAACTCATGCAAATCATCGATACAATGCATTGGCATGATGCCCACATATCGGAAATGATAATCGAGCCGGGAGCGATGCAGGTCTGGATTGTGTCCAGCAGAGTGGCCGCAGTTCGATCTGGCACTGCATACAAGAACACTTCTTTAGTCTCCCGGCAAATCCCTCCGAAAATCCACTGCTGGGGAAGGACTCGCCCTGCATGGTTTTTACGACGTGATATTAGGGTTTCATCGATCTCGACATGTAGACCTGGGCCGCCGACAATCGTTGGAGTCTGCAAAAGCTGCCAGGCGCAAATTTCACGCAGAAAGTTCTTCCAGTCGACAGCGGTCGCGTGGCCAATAGATAACTCCTCTGAGCAGAATTTGATTGTTGTCAGATTTTTGGACGAGCAATAAATGAATAGGATTATTGTCCTGAAATCCATCCTAGACCGCTCCAGCCAAGTTCCCTTCCGAAGACCGATTTCTTGCCGACACTGTCGGGCATCACACCTCCACCTGTCAGAAACAGTTGAAAGTGTCATTTGGTGTCCTCGTCTGCATAAACGTTGATGATGAATCACTCCAGGGCTTTGCAAGAAAAGTATTGCTGTTTCCTTGTCATGAACGACCGCCGTAAGCGTCAGAAAGTTCATGTCAGGTTTTACGTGCGAACGTAGAAACTTTTTGGACAAAAATGACCTTAGAAGCGGATAAGGAGTGTTTTTATGGGGCACGTTCACATGCATAACGTACACTGGAACTGGCAAACATTGGCGGGGCTCAACTTTTCACGCGTGCCCTTTTTGCACTATTGGTGGGGCTTGACTTTTCAGGTGTACCCTTTTTGCCTTAGTGGCGGGGCTTAACTTTTTGCGCATGCTCTTTTTGCATTAGTGGCGGGGCTTAACTGGAAAAGGTCCCCGAGCTCTACTGTGGCGACTTTACTGACCAGAGTTGTCATCCTGAAAGGAGGCGAAAAGCTACTCCCAAGCCTCTTGCTGACAAGGCTCGGCTGCATTAATTTTGCCGATAAATCCCCTGCGTCGGATATATCCTGCTTGTATACAAACGAGAGAGTATGTTCTCCTGCCTCTTGGTTCTCTGAGACCCGTTTGCCCATGCAAGCATCATTCTCAACCGTGGTTCAGACTGTACGGTATGACAAGCTCGTGCTGCCCGAACCTCGACTACCCGCATTTCTGCCAATGAATGTTTTGACTTTGGCCACGTAGACAGTGCGTGCACACTCACCACTGCCCATGCATTCCGTGCGCCGCTTGTGGTTCACTTTGACTGACTAACCCACACTCGCCTATGTATATTGTCCCCATGTAGTTGACTTTCCTTTGGTTGGCTTTCTGGTACGTATCCGTTTCCCTCTGTAATCTTGTGCACCCTATCGATCCGGAAGGTCGTCGGGATTTATCCTCTATTTTGCTATTCCTGAATATGCTTAAAGGTACCGTATTTCCGTTCTAGTTCACTGGCGGCTCGTAGGCGTAACTCAAAGACAAAGAGAGAGCCGCAGCCGTGTGTGTGTGTGTGTGTCTACAATGAAACTGGGCAACTTTCAGTTTGTCCCGCGTGCGACGGCAAGAGGAGGCACGTGAGTTCGAGATCCTGCGGAGACGACGACGGCTAATTGAATCTGTTGTCAAAAGTAAACCGTAAAGCATGCGCAAGCTGGATAAGAAAAGAATACTCGGACAAAGAGGGTGATGTACATTAAGTCTCAGAGTCTCGTACCCAGAAAATCTTCTTTTGCGATTAAAAGTTTACTTCGAGGTTGAGGTGAACGTAAGCATTACCCCTCAGTTCCTGGTCAATCAGGCATTAGTTGCCGAGCAGTGATTGGGTGCTGCCTGACATCAAATATACCAATCAGTTGTGGTATTTGTTGGTCTGAATGTTCACTGAGCTCGGCAGTTTGGCTGCAAACGTTTCGTCACTCCCCGAGGTGACTTCGTCAGTGCGCGTTCTTATAGCAGAGAGGCGCGGTACGAAGCATCAGTGAGTGTGAGTGATCGATCTTCTAGCCGTCAGTCTGAGCTTGGGTCGTTCGACGAGCACATGACCATCGAAATTGATCTCTGATTCTTTCCTCGTAGCGTACGCGCGCGTGCCACTTCGGTTGTCGTCATCGTTTGACACATTTGTCCGGCATTCTGTTCCGTCAGATTAAATCTAATTCGATGATCTTTCATCCGGAGCGCTGCGAATATAGCATCAACACGTCGGTTTATGGAATTGTCTGTAGAATACCATGCTTCTAAGAATTCTCTAACTTGTATCTAATTTCCACGGGCTAGGGTCTTTACGTTCTCTAGGTTGAAGTGTTGGCCTTCTTGGTCTTCATGCATGGAAAGCAGTGGATGCGGGGAGGGTCTCCGTATGGCCACCATGTGTTCGTTGATCCGTGTTGAAAGTTTCCTTCCAGTTTGCCCAATGTAGTGTTTGTCACACTCTTTGCAGTTAATTTTGTGGATGACATCATTCTGACTGCCTTGTTTGACTTTGTGCTTCGGTCTTTGAAGCAAGGTTCCCAAAGTACCAGTTGGTTTGTGGGCTACCAAGATACTCTGTGGTCGTAGCAATCTTGATGTTAGTTCAGACACATTCTTGGTGTAAGGAAGCGCTACCCGTTTATCTACGTTTCCCCGCTATTGTTGAGGCACTCCCTTCTTTAGACTTCTTCTGATGAAGCTTCTTGGATACCCGTTGTTTTGCAATACCCGGTATAAATGGTTCACTTCCTTATTCCTCAATTCTGTCATGCTGCAGTGTGTTTCTGCCCTTCTGAAAAAGCTTTGAATGCATGTTTTATTGTGGTTCAGTGGATGATTGCTGTGCTAGCTTAATATTTGTTCTGTGTGGGTCTTCTTTCGAGATACACATGTTTGAAGCGTTCCGTCAGTGTTTCTGTGGATCAGTACGTCGAAGAATTGGAATTGGTTGTCTTTTTCGAGTTCAATAGTAAACTTGATATCCTGGAATGTGTTGTCGATTAGCTGATGGGTATTTTGCATCGAATCTCGTTTGATGATGACAAACGTACCGGATCCATAATTTTGGTTTGATTAACGGTATTGTGATACTCTCTAGTTTTTGCATCACAGCTTCTGCAATAAGTCCTGAGATGGGCGATCCCATGGGAGTTCCTTTCAGTTGCTGGTATACTTGCCCATCAAAGTACCAATAAGTAGTCATGCAGAGGTCCAAGAGTTCCCATATGCTCTCCGGCTTGAGGTTTACTATTGGGTTCGGTTCACTTCGAAGTAATTCCATTATGGTTCCTTGTGCAAGTTCGTGACCGATCGAGGTGAAGAGTGCGGTGACATCAAACGACAGCATGATTTTATCTCCTTCTACCAGCAGACAAAGGACGCATGGCAGTAATAATGGATTAACCAGGTTATGCTGCAAACGTCACACAACTCCTTTCCGACACGACCACATATCGCCCTATAGATCAGAACCGCAGTACGAAACTGGTTACTCAAATCAACACAGTATTGAAGTAACTACAGGCAACGAGTGAGATTAACAAGCAGGAGCGATGGAAGGTGAAAGCTGAGGATACAAACATTGCAAGGTTCTATGGACTGCCAAAGGTACACAAGGACGGAGTCTTATTGCGTCCAATTGTTGACAGGAACCGCATTGTACACATTGGCAAAGTGCATGTGAAAGAAATAAAAAAGCTAATTGCAGGATCTGAACAAAGCATCCTCAATGCTGAACTATTCTTCAACAAACTGAGGAGTGTTACGATAGAAAAAGATAAAATCATGCTGTCGTTTGATGTCACCGCACTCTTCACGTCGATCGGTCACGAACTTGCACAAGGAACCATAATGGAATTCATTCGAAGTGAACCGAACCCAATAGTAAACCTCAAGCCGGAGAGCATATGGGAACTCTTGGACCTCTGCATGACTACTTATTGGTACTTTGATGGGCAAGTATACCAGCAACTGAAAGGAACTCCCATGGGATCGCCCATCTCAGGACTTATTGCAGAAGCTGTGATGCAAAAACTAGAGAGTATCACAATACCGTTAATCAAACCAAAATTATGGATCCGGTACGTTTGTCATCATCAAACGAGATTCGATGCAAAATACCCATCAGCTAATCGACAACACATTCCAGGATATCAAGTTTACTATTGAACTCGAAAAAGACAACCAATTCCAATTCTTCGACGTACTGGTCCACAGAAACACTGACGGAACGCTTCAAACATGTGTATCTCGAAAGAAGACCCACACAGAACAAATATTAAGCTAGCACAGCAATCATCCACTGAACCACAATAAAACATGCATTCAAAGCCTTTTCAGAAGGGCAGAAACACACTGCAGCATGACAGAATTGAGGAATAAGGAAGTGAACCATTTATACCGGGTATTGCAAAACAACGGGTATCCAAGAAGCTTCATCAGAAGAAGTCTAAAGAAGGGAGTGCCTCAACAATAGCGGGGAAACGTAGATAAACGGGTAGCGCTTCCTTACACCAAGAATGTGTCTGAACTAACATCAAGATTGCTACGACCACAGAGTATCTTGGTAGCCCACAAACCAACTGGTACTTTGGGAACCTTGCTTCAAAGACCGAAGCACAAAGTCAAACAAGGCAGTCAGAATGATGTCATCCACAAAATTAACTGCAAAGAGTGTGACAAACACTACATTGGGCAAACTGGAAGGAAACTTTCAACACGGATCAACGAACACATGGTGGCCATACGGAGACCCTCCCCGCATCCACTGCTTTCCATGCATGAAGACCAAGAAGGCCAACACTTCAACCTAGAGAACGTAAAGACCCTAGCCCGTGGAAATTAGATACAAGTTAGAGAATTCTTAGAAGCATGGTATTCTACAGACAATTCCATAAACCGACGTGTTGATGCTATATTCGCAGCGCTCCGGATGAAAGATCATCGAATTAGATTTAATCTGACGGAACAGAATGCCGGACAAATGTGTCAAACGATGACGACAACCGAAGTGGCACGCGCGCGTACGCTACGAGGAAAGAATCAGAGATCAATTTCGATGGTCATGTGCTCGTCGAACGACCCAAGCTCAGACTGACGGCTAGAAGATCGATCACTCACACTCACTGATGCTTCGTACCGCGCCTCTCTGCTATAAGAACGCGCACTGACGAAGTCACCTCGGGGAGTGACGAAACGTTTGCAGCCAAACTGCCGAGCTCAGTGAACACTCAGACCACCAACAACCTGAGCTACCAATATTTGCTTCCATATCACATTTTTGGTATTTACCTTACCACCTTTCACAAACTGTGTACTTCATTTGTGCTCGCCAACACTCATGTCCAACGTATTCAATCAGTTATTTTCTCGCCTCCGCCCCTACAGTGGCCTACAGACCAGCAAATACAAACTTATGAATGCCCTTTAGCCTGGTTCTCATTTGGTGCAGAGCAGCCTGGCACAAGATACTGTTCTACATCAACTGCACGTGACGCGTGTTTAATCGAACCACGCTGCCTACTGACGGTGTAACGAGCCGGTCGTATCACGGTGTTAGCCCATGTTGAGACGGCCACATCGAGTGCATGTGGGGTCAGTCAGACCGATGGTGCAATGCAACCTGTCACACGTGACACATACATTTCGGCCACAATCTAACATGGACCCACGTCTCACAGCGTGCAATGCGTCCAATGCTTAAACCTGTGAGCACGCACACGACACCTCATCTACAAGATCAGTAGCCTCAACTGCCGCGCATCCTGGTGCACACGTACCCATCAACCTTTCGACCGCTGGGCCCCGGCCGGACGGCATGCGTTTGATCACGCGTGCGCCTCCCAGTATAACCATTCGTTGCTGATTTTGAGCGTTGAGTGCAGCTAGACGCAACCCTGGATGCGATCAGTCTACTCCGCATACTACGATACGCACTCGCGGGTCTGAGATTTAACCTCATACTGGCACTCCCCCGTGCATGCACCTCCCCTATGCTATTGGTTGACTAGGTCCGGCCACTCCAGGAACAGTACTGCCTCCGTCCCTATCTGCAGGTCGGATGTAACCCGATCAGACGCGACCTAATTCATGTGACTCACGGGGGAACATAATTTCTTGCGGTAGTGCACTCACGTGCCCGGATGGTAGCCGACACGTCCACTGAGCGAACACTTAACGTGGAACATTTCATGCCGTCTAGTCCACCAGGGGAGTTTTCACCCTGGTCACACATGCTATCGACATGATCGAAAAATAATTTGATAACGGCAGAACAACTGCAAAAATGCTCAATGAAGAACATAACCTCACTGACAAAATTTACCAGTCCGTTCATGGATAATAACGTATTGAACAACTATAAATAGGGAATGATCGACGAACCATAGGACCTTGTGCGGACATATACTGCTCTATACTTTTGCCTAATTGACGATGTAAATATGCAATTGGAGAGTCCACTATGAAGAGCACGGCTAATGTCCGTATGTATTTTGGTAGCAGTTTTAGCGTATTAATTCGCGTGCACATCACATATGAATCATATCTGGTTTGGAATAGGCTAGGAAGGAAACCTCTAAGCCTACAACCGAGGCGCCCATCACCGTTGCGGAGCCAAGGCATGACAGGCGAGCCAAACTCGTCCGCACTGATTGGGGCGAACAGATAGCCAACCGGGTGAAGCGGCCAATTAACGCGAGGGTGGCATTACTTGATTGACCGTAAACTGAGCTTTCTAGAGTTTTCCACGTGAGCTTTAACTACCATTCAGGAACTCTCGATTTTATCTTTATAATGAACGGTGTGATTGGCTAATACAACCCTGTTCATATGCTCATCCGGTCCGGTCTTCTCTCTTCTGTGGGGGTCCGTCGACCTGGAATTCCGATTGAGAAGTAAGTGCCAATTCAGGCGAGGGACGATCACTTCAGGATGGCACTGCAGTGACATAATTTCTTCAGTGACCTGTCAAACGTTAGAAATGCTTACGTAGTAGGTCTTAAAAAAGCACAGGACAGCAATAAGTCCAGTGCTGCGAAATACATTCAGTCATGATCTTTAGAATTAGATCTTAGGATCCCAATCAAGCTATGTAAAACGAAAGTCGCCTGACTTTGGTGAACATTTGATACAGCTGGAGTGGCCACGATGAATCGTGGCTCAGTGCAGCTCCGAGATACTACACTAACGTACGGAATCTCAAGGTGTCGCTTTTAATCTGAGGCTTGGGAAATTTCATGACAAGTTCCTGGTAATAAACTCCATATAGCAACGGGAGTTCGGCCATTGAACTAACTCATCCAGAGAACCTTGCAGCTTGGTTGAGAAGACCGATGTTTGATTCCCGACGATGATAACATATTTAGCATATTATAACAAAATAGCTTCTTCCGGGACAAGTATAGAACAAGTATGGTGACATAATAGCTCCTTGAAGGCCACCGGATGTTGTGGTAAGTGGTGAGGAGCATTTGCCGTCAAACCTAGTGACCTGGATACGTTTAGCGAAATAATTATTTATCGTGAAGACTAGGAAAGGTTAAATACCAGATGTCTGCAGATCTTGCAACAGTTATTTACGGTTAACACAGCCGAAATCGTTGCTGTAGTAGGACTGAAGTGGTTTTGTTCACTGTCTAACGACGACAAGACTGAATGCATTGGGCAGGCCACTGCGTCTTGAATCGATCTTGTAATTCTCTAAACAAACGATTATGGGCCCATGAGTGAACATGCGTAAGCGAGAAACGCGTTGTGTGCCAGCTCACATGGAATGAAGCAACGCAAAGGATTCGCTACTCAGTTAACCACAAAAGCGGCGTGTCACTTTGTGCTCAATGTACTGTTGTCGAAGCCCACCTTGAGTTCGGCGTTTTCGGAGGGCTAAGCAACACTGCTGCTTTCCGAAGCCCAACCACAATATGACATCCCTAGACTCGAACAACTTAAACCTTCCGAGCAATACTAATGTCCAAGACGCATTTGGAACAACGTATAGTTTCGGCCTGTCAACTGGAACAGTTTTCAAATATTACTCTTATCAACCATGTTAGATAACACATGTATTTGTTTGCACTTTGTCACTTATACTGCGCCACCGTAAGACAAATCTGTAAACACCCCTAGTCGAATATTGTAATGTACATGCACCGA
Organism: Dicrocoelium dendriticum; assembly: GCA_944474145.2. Taxonomy (NCBI): domain Eukaryota; kingdom Metazoa; phylum Platyhelminthes; class Trematoda; order Plagiorchiida; family Dicrocoeliidae; genus Dicrocoelium; species Dicrocoelium dendriticum. The sequence continues at coordinate 38,839,227 of OX104069.1, forward strand.
AAGCTGGGCTAGCAATAAGCACCTTACTATTGTCGCATGAAGTATGAAAAGGGACTACACTTTACACCTTTTCTCAAGCTGTGATCCAATTTTCAAATGTTAACTGATGGCTACTTTGCTTGCTATATACCAGTGTTTCAGTAACCGAAACGCTTGTTCACTTTCCATAGTCTGGCCATTATTGGAACGTTACTGGCCCGAACTGCTTACCGTGTGACTGTGGGATCGGCACTAAACTCAGTGACACTCTCGAGCCGGTAGCCGATTGTAACATGCAGTCCGGGCAATGCAAGTGCGCCCCACATGTGACCGGTCGAAGATGCACCGAATGTGAGCCCGGCTTCTACGGCGTATCCGCAGAAGGATGTCTGCGTAAGTGAGGCGCCTCTGCCACTGCGTGCTGTTTTTCTTGTTTCACACATAACACTCCCCCCACTTCCCCACCTCAGTTCCCATCATTGGCACTAAGCTGTGAGATAAGTTGTCAAGCGACATCAGTACTTTTGCCCGGTCCTATTTGTGCCTCATGCTGAGGCTGCTGTTGCATAATTAATAAATAAATAAACAAATAAATACTAAGGTGTCAGCTGTACGCCGTAACGGCGCTCCGCTACCGAGCGGACACCAGCAGTCGCACGCGGACTGAGTGCACCGCGAGGGCGCCCACTCCTACGCGGATTCAACATCGCGCCGCAAGATTAGGAGACAAGCTCGTTACCTGTAGGCTACGGGCCGACATTGCGTACATCATACTTTTTCACCGCAGTTGGGGTACGCCGACTTACAGTTAGGTTATATCTTCTTAATCTGAATAAAAAGCATTTATTTGCTCAGTTCTGTTATTCTGCTACTTATTCTATGTGAATTTTGCGCATTTATTTTCCTTTTAATTCTACGCTAGTTGTTCGTTTATCCCCAGTGTGGCTGCGCTTGCTGTGAATGTTGACAAGGTGCCCACCTGTCTAACACCTTCCACCTCGATTACTGGTTCCAGGAGACGGTGAATCCTTGCTGGGGGAAAAGGGTGCGCGGTCCTCGTAGCCGTGCTACGCTCAAAGAGTGGTTCCATGCATCTAATGTGAAGCGGACTACGCCCAGCTACCGCGTTGTGAATGTCTGGTACGTATGACTCCCAGTTTAGATTGACAGGAAAGTTGCTGCTACTGTACAAACCACTCAGGGTCTCTCTGTTGACGCATGCGTCGGGTGGCTGTCTTGTGGAGACCACAGTGACAGACAAATGGTGAGCCGGATGTCACCAAACACTTGCTTCGGTTGTGCCTCTACGGACGTTTCAACTTGGATTATGCGTGGCTATACTTTAATCTTCCGTGGTCCATCCAGACTGTGCTAGGAACTTGTTACGTATGCGTGTGTACGTGTGTGCTATGGCTTATTGACTGGCGATAATGATGGTTCAGCGACGGCGTGATTCACCACAAATTATGCTTTAACTGTCCCCCTCTTTTTGTGGGGCGTTGTTATTTGGCCTTTACACAAATATCCCTTTTACCATACAGCCGTGTTTTCTAACCTCGTATTGGCAAAACATACTTCATACTCACGAAGCCAAATAGGTCAGCATAAACAACACACATTTTCTGTAGTGTAACCATCAGGCAACTGGTGCTTCACGTTGGATGAATAAGAATTCGGTTGTAATTATCGTACTTCATGCATGGCTTTGGATACACTCTGGATACACTATACGTTGATGTTTTACTTTTAACTGGTACGTCGATCATCTTCCTCATTATACACGTCAGCTAGAGGTGGGAAACACCTCAGCTACTGTGCCGCAATACATAAAAGAAAAAGGAACATAAATACAAAAGGTTGCATACCAGCTGAGCTACCAGCAACGGATAGACACCGTTCCGGTAAGCTAACAGCTAGCTACTAGGCAAAAAGAAAAAATTATTATGTTTTAAGCTAAGAAATGAGATCGTAGATGGAGGGAGAGGCTAAATGGGATGGGGAGGGACAAAGGAACTCACAGCACAAACGCCACTGAGGTCGGCTCCTTGCCATGTCAGCTCGTATATCCAGCCAAACGTGTTCACCGTCTTTTGGACCCCAACCACGGAGACGTGACGCTCCAACCGAGGCCAGATCCGAAGTGCGGACCTTCATTCCTCTTGGCCAAGTCATCGTTTGGCCATCCCTCCTCTTCTTCCATCCACATCCCCGGTGAGCAAACAACGCACGTCGAGGGAGTCGGTGGGTTGGCATGCGTAACACGTGGCCGAGCCATCGGAGCCTGGTGCGTGAAATGACGGTGCTGAGCGGTTCAGTTCTTTTTCCTGTTCCATAAACAAGACGTCGAACACGCTCGTTACTCATGCGGTATGCACACCAGATGTGAGCCAAACTGCGAAGGCACCGATGGTCGAACGTAACTAGCCTCTTCATGTCCACCGATCTTAGGGGCCAGGTTTCGCAACCGTACAGTAAGGTCGAACGTACCGCTGCGTTGTACACTCTACCCTTTATGGCGACAGTGATGTCGCACCGCCGCCATAGGTAGCGAAGGTTAGCAAAGGCACTTCGAGCTTTCGCCATACGGTTCGTGATCTCGTCTTCGATCCCAAGGGCACTGATACAACTTCCCAGGTAGCTGAATTTCCGAACGACTTCTAGCTGATCCCCACCAAGGGTCAGCGCAGGAGGCGATCCCTGGCAATCTTGGAGGAACGCTTTGCACTTCGATGGTGCAAATCAAAGCCCGAAGCGGCTGACAGCCAGTGCTAATCTGTCCAGCGCGGCTTGGCACGTCTGGGAGCTGTCACAGATGAGGGCAATGTCGTCTGCATACTCAAAGTCAAGAAGTCGTTCTTCTGGGAGTAGCTCCACACCTTCCAATTCATGTCCTGTAAATGCGATCTCCTTGACTTCCTCAATAGCGAAATTGAAGAGGAAAGGTGACAGCGGGCATCCTTGTCACACACCGCTGGAGATATTGAAGGGTAGCGACAGCCTGCCGTAAGCCCTCACTCTGCTCGTGCCTCGCGCGTATAATACTTGGATAATATTTACATATTTCTCGAGAATACACCTTTCTTGAGTAGACAGTCCCAAAGGACACAGCGATCAACCGAATCGAAGGCACTTTTGATGTAGAGGAACACTACTACGGTGGGCCGCCAATATGTGTGACGGTGCTCCAACAACTGACGCAAGGTGAAGATGTGGTCGATGCAGCCACGACCCAGACGAAACCCGGCTTGCTCCTCACGAATCTGGCTTTCACGAGCGCCAGTCAGTCTGTGAAGGATTATGGAGGCGAATTATTTGGAGGCGATGGAGATCAGACTGATTCCTTTATGGTTGACGCATTCCGAACGTGAGCCTCCTTTGAGGATCGGAACAATAACGGAGCGGCTCCAGTCGGTTGGGACAGTGTGCTGCTCCCACAGTTTCACTAGTAATTCATGTAAAGCATCAACAAGTTCAGAGCCCCCGAGTTTGAAGAGGGCTGGAGGAAGATCATCTGGTCACGGGGTTTTGTTCAACTTCAGCAGTCCGATCTCACGTTCGACTTCTAAACGAGAGGGCGGATCCAAAGGGACAGCCCAGGGAGCAGGGCGATCACTGGCCGGCGAAGAATCGAACAATTCTAACCGATTAAATTGCTTTTCAAAATGCTCAGCCCAATGCTCCAAGCTTTTTGACAAATTGTAGATATGCTGTCCACTCTCGTCACGTATAGTTTCACTGACACCAGGTCTCCTGCTGCCCGTTTCCTGTATCAGAAGGAATAACTTACGATGGTTACCAAGGGCCCCGACCACTTCCATCTCTGTTGCACGATTAGACCACCAACATTCACGGTCTCTTTTCAGGCTAGCACAGAGTCTTGCCCGGAGCTCTTTTCGAGTTTCATTGTGTTCGCTTCCAGCCGGGATATGCCGGCGAGCATCGATAAGTTCTAGAGACCGCGAAGAGATCCAATGTCCATGTTGGCGATTAGACTTACACATAAGGTTTTGACTGCTGCTAGTAAGGTACGGTGAATATGCGACCAGTGGCCTTCACTTGTCGCCAGTGAGCGAGTACTCAACTCGCATGTCAGTGTACTTCGATACGCATTCAGAACAGCTGGCTTTGTCAGTTGGCTGGTGTCAATGCGCTCACAGCGTCGTCGTGGGTGTCCGCCAAAGCGCATCCGCATGTCAGCACATACAAGTGCATGATCAGTGTCCACACATGTGCTCCAAGTCGAGCGACAATTCTGGATGCAGCCTCTCCAGCGGTAACTGATAGCAATGTGATCGATCTGCGTCCAATGCTGGTTCGAGGCTGTTGGGCGCCAAGTCACCCTCCGGCGGGTGCTGTGTCGGAAATTAGTGCTTGCAAAAAATAAGCGAGCATCTTCACACAAATGAAGTAACCGCTCACCGTTATCATTATGGGAGCCTACGCCGTGTTGACCGCCCAAATGCATTTCATCAGTGGACAACTTTCCAACTTGGGCGTTCAAATCCCCAATCAGCACAACAGTGTCCGTGCTTCTTCTGTGGCGAAGGAGCAGGGTCTGTTGGCGGTAAAAGTCGTTCTTTACCGAATCATCGCTACAGTTTGTGGGTACGTAGGCAGCGATGATGAATAGACACCTATTAGTTCCGCGCGACTTCGAAGCTTTGGACGAGCCAGCCAATCGGACCGCACACATCCGGCTACTGATTGGAATCCAATCAACCAGAGCAGCTTCAGCCCGGGGACCCAGGGCAATGCCAACGCCAGCTTGGCCGGTGCTCGAAGCTACATCATCACCGGATAGGCGCAATGAGAAAACACTGCTTGCGTCTAACAGAGACGCAAGCGGAGCTAAAGTTGGGTATCGACTGAGAATTGATCGGCCAGCAATTACCAGTCCGCGTAAACTGAATCAAACTATACCGTCAATATGATAAACCCGTGGAGTGGAACTCCCTCACACTGGCTGAAAATCGGACGCACAAAAATGTGCGTTCTTGACCTCCTAAATTAGCATGTTTCGGCTACCTATAAATACAGTTAACTTATGGTGTAGATATACTCCCTGTTTACCGAGCCTTGGTCTTCTGCATTCCGTCGGTTGGTTGGGCGCGTGACTGAGAAGTCAGACAGTCGCAGTCTCATAGGGCAGCTAGAAACAGTACAACAGTCGTCAGTGGCAGAGAGCAGAGGTAAGAAGAAGCGTTACAACAGTGAAGAAGAAGCGTTACAACATCGTCACCTGAAGGGGATCGCAGAGTGAGCACAGATCTCTAGTCTTGCAGGCGGGACTCTGATAAGCAGCCGATATCGATCGAGGGGTCTCCAATGGTCGGGCAAGTGCTGCCTGTTGACCGATATGTAGTAACTGAGGCATGCCAATCTGAAGTAGGATCGAGGGCTTCAAAAGCAAGCCGATGAACTGGAATTGGCCGCTTGATCGCACATGGGCTTTTCGACAGGAGAGGAGTGACGCTCCGTGTTCACATGTGAGTTGAAATTAGAAGATAAATGCCTAGCAAAGCATGTTGGGGGAGGGCGAAGAATCAGGGGATTGAAAACTAGGGGATATAAGTGAAGTTGGAACGGGACGGTAAGAGTGAAAAAGCGTAAGAGGTGGAATAAGAAGACGGGGAGGCTTGAGCAGTAGCATCCCAACCCCTATCCACCCTGCTCGATGCAGCAGATAGGTCACCGTTGATTATCCTCTGCGGTGGCCAGAGCATCAGCAATTTGTTTGAGATAAGATTCATGGTGTTGCGTGGGCAGGATACTGTCAGGTTACCAAGGCCTAGACAGGAGAACGATTAGGGTTCTCAACCAAAGCCTTTGGTTCAAAACCTGACCGCAAGGCAGCGGGTTTGGCGTTGGGCTACAAAGAGCCCGTTTTAAGGAATAAGGAGCCACCCTCATTCCAACTCCCAACCTGGAGGACCAGGTGGCTGAGTTTGTCTGGCCTCTAACCATTGACCAATCTGGTATGAGTGTCTCTAAAGGTGCAAAATCACCACCCAGTACAGCTCAATGGATCACTGAGGCACACAAACCATCGCACCACGGTAAGGTCCAGTCTCATTGCGATGCTGGTACGTCGATACTAGTTCTTCATTACATAAGTGATTTTCGTAGGCATTTTTCGCTCTCTTGTACCCATTTAGAGCCAATTACCGGATCACTACACGCTTGTTTAGCTCTGGCCTACGGTATCATATTTTTATCAGTGAGTCATCTCCTTTCGGTCGCGGTAGCTACGGCGAATGAGAGAACAGTCGAAGAGTCGGCGGGAAAGCATCCAATCCGATAACTGACTGGCCAAACTGGATTCGACAATGCGCAACTTCTTCTGGAGCAGGGAAAAGGTGACTGGCCAATACATCAACAGCAGTCAAGAGGCATCCGTTCATTAGAACTTGACATAAGGAACAGTGCTGAACCAAAATATGGGTCATCCACAAACTGCATCAGCTGCTGATCATCACAACATGATGAATTATGGTTCTTTTGTGATTAGGAAATTTCGATTGACCCTAAGCACTTGCTCTGCTCTGGTGTTCCACCATAGAATAGCCATATACCTGTCTATTTTCCCAAACTAAATGATCCGTTTCGATAAAACTTGTCGCTAACCCTCAACATGTTTTTCTTCCGCAATTACAACCTCTAGCTTGTCCATCATGCCCAAACGGCCAAGTGTGCGATCAGGTCACCGGAAAATGCATTTGTCCACCCAACACGAGAGGTGATCGGTGCGAGGCTTGTTCGACCGGATCGTGGGATTATAATCCAGTCTTGGGATGCAAGGTAAGTCTTAAGCGTGACCAATCCGTAGCTCCTTCCTACCCGAGGCCTGAGTCGTATCCTATCGTGTTTTCGGTTTGTTGTTCCTGCTACCACCAGTCCTTCATTTCGATAGTCGATGGAACACAGGTCACTGATTCTCTCCTTACTCGACCACCACTCCATCCGGTGAGTGGGTGTATCCGTCCCCTGCTTTCTTTGGCATGCTGACTGTAACCAAACCCGGGATGGAGAATGAGACAGCTCTATTCACACGCCCCTTATCCAATGTAAGATCGAAGGGTTTGGATTCCGGGTGTTCGAATAAGAACCACTTCCGATTAGAAGCGAGCCCGCACTTATGCAACACAGATACCCGCATGTACACCGTAGGTGTAAGGCTTAAGGCGACTTGCGTACCTAATGAAAACAGGGCGGTGATTGAGCGTAACCCGCTACACGTAGGAACCAATGTTTGAGCTGGTCATTGTCGTGAATTCTGTTCACTCCGCTTTCACTCACAGCGATCAGCAGTCGGCTGAGTGCATATGTCTGCGGCAGCGTTGTGCAGGTAGCGGCTCCTCAACGATAATTTGGAACTCAGCCAAACTTCCCTCGTCAATCTGGAATCGACATCAACAACACGAAAACAGAGGTCAATCATCTAACTATATGAACAACCATTTTATACGAATTAAGAAGCATCGCTTTACAAACCCTGTTGAGTGGTCTGCTGGGTTAGTGAAAATCGTTAATGAAGAAGGCAGTTAGTAGTTTTGCTGTCAAAATAATGGACTTATCGTTATGATTAAGTAACCCTGCACTCGGAGCGTTTCCATAGCTTCAGTAGGCAAAAAAGTAACTCCAAGATATTTCCCAGAAGTAGCATGGTGTGTAGCGTCAAATAACAACATGTAAGTGGCGGAGTACGTCATCCAACCGATTTTTAAATATGGCTAGCGTGGATGCTGAAACAACAGCTTCGGGGAGACGGTTCCTTGGAAAAGAAGTTTCTATGGCAAGCCAGACGGCTGTATTGTTCTGCCAACTTAAAGGAGTGCCCTCTAAGCTTAGGGTTACTGCTGAGCTGAAGTCAATAGCGGCACACATGATTCGGGTTGTGTACAATCAAATACGTCATCATCAAGTCGCCTCGTCGTCGGCGATACCGCCCGCTGAATACTCGCAAACGTTTCAGCCTCTGCTCGTACGGAATGTGGTGCATTCGAATGACGTACTTACAAGCCCGACGTTGTTGTTGATCCAATGCAGTAAGGTCGTGCTTCAGCGATGGTTGCCAGGCTTGGATTGCCTATTTGACATGGTGACAGACATACTCATCCAGCATCTGTTTGAAAATAGTGGTGTTTAGTTGTCCGAACGCCCGTCGTGGGAATCCGACGTGCTGGTTATCAGTTTTCGAAGCCTTCGTGGATTGCTTGGAACAAATCAAGTTATCCTGAATAAGGACGCCAAGATCCCGTTCGACGGATGAGCGCTGTAATACTTGTGTTCCTAGCTTGTTCTAATAGGTACTCAGCAGTCTTATGGAGAGTACCTTGCATTTGTCCACGTTGAACTGTAACAGATTTCAGGTTGACCAATCATGTACTGTATCTAGGTCCCACTGAAGGAAATTGTGATGAGGTATCTGCTTGAATCCGGCGCCATATCTTGATATCGTCAATAAAAGCAGCAAATTTAAAGCGATATTCTATGCAAGGTCAATGATGAATACCAATAACAACCGTGAACCCAGAGCTGAGCACTGGGGCACACCAGACTCGACTGGGATGGGTTCAGATAGGGAACTCCGGACTCTTACCACTAATTGTCGTTACAGGAGAAAGTTAGCGATCCAGTTAAAGATAATGTCACCGATCCCATACTATTGGGGCTTGAAAAGGAGAACCCGCTGATCTGAACGATCAAACATCTTCGACAAATCCAAGTAGATCGCACTAATGACCTCTCCAGCATCATCTGACTCGGTCCAACTAGGTCGCGCGAATAATAACTTCGTCATACATGATCGCTGTCGACAAAAGGTGTGTTACTTGAGAGCGATAATGTTACCATTTTCTAGATAACACAGCAACGCATCGGCGGTAGTAGATTTCATGACCTTGGATAATACAGGGAGAAGGGACATTGAGCGGTAGTTTGAGGGCTCAGTTCTGCTTCCGCCTTTGCGAATCAGCTTTGTTATTCCGAGTGTCCAAATCGCAGGAATCTGGTCCTGGTCTAAGTAGCGCTGGAAGAATTGTGCCAAAGGTTTTACCAGTTATCTTGCTGTTGCTCCCAGTTCCTCTGGGTGAATGGTGTCGACTACCAGGGAGCTCTAGTTGTGCAGAGACGTCAGCTTCCGCACGAGAGCTTCGGCAGTAAAAGAGATGTGGGTGAGTATTGGGGGCGGGGAAACAAACATGGGAGGATGACCTGATGGTATGTCCTTCTGAATTGTGGGAGCATATTGCGTCCGCAACGCGTTTGCTGATTCTATGACAGTTCTAGTCGGACAATCAGTCGTCCAGAGAGGAGGAATTCTTCGCCTCACCTCACAACGTCCATTAACATACGTCTGCAGCAGTTTGTGGCTAGCGCTGAAGGTTTTCGCCATATTCTGCTGATATGCGACTTTGTCATCTCTGAGCAGTTTAGTGCAGTGTTTACGATGGGCTACGTAGTTGTCCCAATTATCTGGCGTTGGTAATGATCTATACTCTTGCCAACCTGCGTTGTATGTCGTCATCCATTTGCTAGTTTTACTCCTCAAGAAAGAAACTGTTTTGGGCCCATTGGTATCGCTTGTCTCTGAGGCATCCGTAACCAGTTGATTGAGTTTGCTGACGAATTCAAGCCAAGCGACTTTCGGTTGGCTTTCAGTGAGGAAGGACCAGGTTGTGGCGCTGACGAGCTGACTTAAGTGGTCGTGTCGCGTAATGGTTGCGTGCTGGTTGCGATATTCCGCATAGCAGATGAAGTCGAAACTGATGAGTGCATGATCACTGCGACCCAAAGGCATTTTACGATCAATGCATCAATCACATGTTCCTCGTTGGTGGAAGCAAGATCCAGCAAAGAAGGTCTATTGCCTGTTCTTAAACGAGTAGGCATAATGACGTGAGTGTAAAGTGGAATACTGGTTATATGCTCTTGCAGATCTGCTTTGAATAGCTCTCCGATTGTAGCAGGAGTTTCCAAACGGTGTACATTGGAATCACTCATGAGAAGGACGTGAGTGTGCTTTCGCTTTAGGCTGCATCTTAAAGTTGTCGCAAGTTGGCAGTCCGTTTCCGGTGTAGAGTTTGGGGGGCGGTATACCAAAGCTATAATGCAGGTGTCTCTGCCATGTAATTGCAGTCGGCACCAAAGAGAATCGGCGGATCGTAAGTCTGAATTCTTAACGACCCCCCACCGTAGATCGCTTTGGTGATGCAGAATTACCCCTCCTCCTTTCGTAAGGTTATCGTTTCGTATGAGTGACATGCCCGGCAGCGAGACTTCAGCATCTGTCATCCCAATGTGCAATCATGCCTCCATAACACCGATAATATCGCATGGCTTGGAAATTCGGTGATGCATCAGTTTGGCCGGCTTATTAACAAATGGCTTTGAGCATTTGTATAAAGACAGGAGAGTTTTTCGGTCTCTAAGAGTGCACAGGGAGTTAATGGAGTCAAGTGTGGTAGAATGTCCACCGATGCACACATACGTGACGTGAGCAACATATGACCCAAATGTCAGCCGCAGCCAGCGTTTAAACTTAATATATTCGTACATTTTTCCTTTGTTTGATTACGAAATCTTTTGTTTGATAATCAGGACGTTCATTGTTAATTTCTTCCTGGTCGCATAAATGCGCCTACGCGAAAAGTTGCGGGCTACTGGCTTAACACGCCGGTAAACTGAACCCCATTCCACTACATGGCCACTTGTAGACTCCCACATCTCTGGTATCAACCTCATTCCACTTTATCAGAATATCACACTTGAATGTCTAAACAATGTGAAACAAGAATCCTTTGACTGTTTGCAGGAATGTAACTGCTCAGAGGTTGGTGCAGTGCTCGGATTGGCTGCCACATGTGATCTGGTCACGGGCCAGTGTGTCTGTCAAAAGGGCTACGCTGGAAGAGCTTGTGATCAGTGCACCGTTGGCTATTATGGCTACCCGGATTGCAAGCAGTGCGAGTGTGATGCTCGAGGGGTTCTACCTCCGAACACCACAGCGGCTGTAGCTACTGCTGTATGCAAACCGACGGACGGAAGTTGTTTCTGCAAGCCCAATGTACAGGTGAGCGGACAGTTAGATGATCAAATGTTTTTGCCATTGATTTTTATTCTTGACAGAATAATAATTATCACCTTGGTCCTTACTGTTGTGTTGCCGATGATTGTTCACGCCTCCACGATCGCAAGTAGAATACGAAGATGTGCCAGGATCGAGCTGGATACATGAGAACACTGCTTCCTTATATAGGGTATAATCGTATATGATGCAAAGCTACTAAAGCACTTTGGAGCCAATCAACATTATGGGAAACAACGAAGAATAGGAGCGAATGAGAGATCGTAAAAGAAAGAACCAATCAGGCGAGTTCGAGGAAATGGTATTAGTGAAAACAGACCTTTTAGATAGCATCATTTATGAACGACGTAGACCAGCCAAACGAAGCAATGGAATAATGCGTTTAAACAATTGTCAAATAACAAACGATGACGAAACGAAAGCAGGCGACCAAGAATTGTAGCAAAACATGTGTCCATTGTGCATCTCCCTGTAGCGCAATGGTCTTAATCACAGGCAGTAACAATCGAGTTGCGGGTTCAAGCACCCCATGGCTCAAATGGAATGTGTACTGGTAATGATTTCCATTGGGATGAAACGGCCGTACACTGCGTTTTCAGGCGTGTGATGAATGTCTGACTGAGCCTAGATTTGGTGAATCTCTACTTATACCACCAAATGCTACTTATCAGTTGACTAAGTGACAGTAGGTGACATTAAATGGTTTCCACGGAATTTTCCGCAAGTAACCATTAAGATCAACGAAGTGGATAGCCATTTTGTTAAATCTGAGCTCATCAGTAATTCGTTTTCCTCCGGTTCGATGAGGCAATCGAAGGTGCGTTCCCATCATACCAAACAAAACGGTTGTGTTGGCCCCGTGACTGTTTCCATCCACTTATCGTGGTTGCAGCATAATTGAACAGGAACAGAAACCAATGTTATTTTCATAGGAAATGCCTATGTTACTATAGCAAAAAAGCTAACGGACGTGCAGTGGTCTAAATCGACCAAAACACTGGAAACGTGCGACACGACAATGCCAATAAGGAGTGGACAAGTTACAAACCAATCGGATGCGCACAACGGGAGCTAAGTAGGAATGCAGTCCATCGTCGGGAAAAACAACTAGCCAATTGGGCTAGCAAAGGGATAAGTTAAAACAACCATCAGTGAATAAGCGCGGCGAAAGGGTAGTCTGCAGTTATGTATGTTTGCCCAGCCCACCAGAATTTTCAGCACACCGCTGTAAGGAACTTAACCTTGCTGGTAGTGGTGGTTACGGGCATGATTGCATGACAGATTACGATATACTGCAGCCCAGTCACTAGCGCCTTTCATGTTACATCTCTGCACTAGGTAGGGTGACCATCGCCGGGCAACGTCCGCCTAACTGGTTTCGAGTCCCATCTGAGTAGGGCAGCTGCGCGCTGCTCTCGAGTCCCCAAACGATGTATATCATTCATACCACCTGATTCCACGCTTTTGTCTCCATCCCTAACCTGATGCATCTTAGCTGGTCTCCGCCATGCATCCGTGTGAGTTTGTGCTTCGCTTCTCCTGATCCCTAGTCGTGTCAAGCTCCACATAAAACCCCATGCATGGAGGTGATGCACCCGGGAAAAGTGTCGTACTACCGCTATCCAGTTACCACCTTGCATGATTAAAACACTTACATCCGTTGGTACATCCTAAATTGGTGAAGGCTGTAACATGCCGCTAATAGTTTGCTAAAATAGATAGTTTGCACTTCAAGTATTGTGAGTGGTTGGGTGCGTACGGATGTGTGACCACGACTATGCGGTACGGTGAAGTTTAATCCTGTTCCTACTTACAGTCATGCATGTATTCTTTCTGTCGTGGAACGCCCTCCGAGAATTAAAAACAAGAACGGGGCTGCGACCACAATCTAGTTGAATCAGAAGGTAACGCACCATTTATAGGGTAACCAACGCTTCGTACTGCAACTCCGATTTGCTCTGACTTGATTGGCTGCGTCTGGCGGAAACCCACCCTATTCACCAATGGAGCCAGGTGGTCATGCAAGCGACTTGCGCTCACGCGTGCATGCACTACTGCTGCACTGGCAGCGGACAGCCGATCGCGCGGCATCACGTCTGTCCGTTCCGAGTGCCTGAGCAAATACAAACAGCTACCATTAGACACAGGAGTCTTGTCGCTTTTACTTATTACTCGGGGACCAAGGGTCACGTGTTCGGGTGAGAGGAGAGCGCACTAAATTGCCAATTGTCCAATAGTAGATGTTAGTCTCTCAAAATGTCGCTCAACCGATCACATGGGTTGAACGACCGGAGTGATGGCCGTATGCTTGCATTTGGGTACAGGTTTACTTGCCAGTCTCGTCCATCGTGCAAACGCTGGATGGGCGCGGATCGTTGAGTTGAAGTCAACCTACAGGGCTAGTTCACCGATCGATACATACCGTGTTTCGGGGTAGCTGGGACGAAGACAAGCGTATGCAATCAAGACCGCAGTACATCTGTGCCGGCCTTGTAGGACTGGTAAATATTAGTCCGGGACGATCCGCGAAATTAAGCGCGGATTTCAGAAAGCAATTGGAATCGGACACGGCGGACTGTATTCGTTGGGCTACAATAAGAGGCGGAGAGATAAATGGAAACAAGAGCAACACTTAGGCGCGGGAACTTACAAAACGGTCAAGTGTCGAGCCGGATGTAGGTCAACATGGACGTAACATAAGGGCGATTAAAACAAGAAAGAATAGTGTATAATTGGTCATCAGCGAAAGTATACACAAAGATAATAGTTATTTGTTGGAGCGCTACAGGCTGCTGCGGTAGAATTGTGCTGGTACTTGGACAGGCCCAACTGGCCTGAGCAAGGAGCGTTCAATAGGTGTTTATAGTTATCCCAGCTAATGACAAAAGGGTTATTGGCAACGTTCTTGTAGACTGACAGTTAGCTTCCAAAAGAGGCAAAAGAGGCTACGCGGTTTCGTATTTTTATCGTGTTCATCGGCGTACAGACTCTGGCGTGGAATGAGTACTTCTAAACAATAACCTACCGGTCACATAAAGGGGAAGAAAGCTGGGCCCAGGATTTTTCTGTAATAATACAGAGCGTGAAAGTGTGGCCTATCGATATTTTTGACTTTGATATTCGACTTTTGCAGCAATATGTGTCAGGAAAGTTACTACATGGATAACTGGCTTGTGGTGGGCACTATATGTGAAAACCCACATGCGTGTGCTGTGGCCCCACAATTTGTCGATCAGTTTTGCGAGCCAATGAGCTTCGCGCTTTGTGGAATACATGAATCTCAGTAACCTTGAGGATTAGATATTACCTAAAAATACAGCTTCTCAATTCCATGCTAACGGAATATTGCCTCGTCAACGAATATGTGGGGATGAACGCTCATGTGCGGCAGTGGAAACAATTTTCGGTCCCGTCACGGTCACTCTGAAACAAATTGAGCAGCGTAACCCCACTTGTTTCCTGCAATTGTGGTCAACACTGTGACGGGAGAATAGGCTTTGCGGCAGCGAGTAATCTTTAGGCGGCATAGCTTTTTAAGACTTCTTTCTCCAAACGTTACATTTCATATGTGCAAGGCCTAATTGAAAGGAATGCCTCTTTTGCTAAGGTGGGTTGTTGGAAGCTAGCTTTCAGTCTACAAGAGTGTTGCCAATAACCCTTTTGCCATTAGCTGGGATAACACTAAGCACCTACTGAACACTCCTTGCTGAAGCCAATTAGGTCTGTGCAAGCGCCACCACAATTTTACCGCCGTAGCCCGGTACAGATGCACTGCTGTCTTGGCTTCACAAGCCTGTCTTCATTCCAGCCAGCCCGAAACACAGTATGTATCGAGCAGTGAACTAGCCCTGTGGCGTGCTGTAGGTTGACTTCAGTTCAGCGATCCGCGCCCATCCAGCGTTTTCACGATGGACGAGACTGGCAAGTAAACCTGTACCCAAATGCAAGCATACGGCCATCACTCCGGTCGTTCAACCTATGTGACCGGGTGAGCGACATTTTGAGAGACTAACATCTACTATTGGGCAATTGGCAATTTAGTGCGTTCTCCTCTCACCCGAAGACATGAGTCTTGGTGCCCGAGTAACAGAGTAAAAAGAGACAAGACTTCTGGGACAACTGTACAATGCTTTTACCTATCTCCGACTTTTTTAGTTTGGGCTTTTTCGGTGTTGAAATTCCTTCCGCCCTTCCGCTGTGTGACCACTTTCTGTCTTCTCCGTCACCCCTTCTTTCCTGCTGGCTTTTTTTGCTCCCTCGTCGTCGCACTCCTGATCCGAGGTCGTCTCACGCGGATGCGGTTTCGCCGATACACACCGTTTCCCACCTTGACCACTTAACTTCTTTCTCCTAGCGGCGTTGCTTCCACTCCTCTCCTCCACTGTTTTACTGTTGCAGGCGCCAGTTGCATCCATACCACATCACCAACCTGAATGGGCTGTAACTCTCTAGAACCGCGATTTTAAGCCCGTCTCTGTCTGAGCGTTCGTTTTTCCAATCGGTCCTGAACTATCATCGGGGGTTTTGCTTCCCGTTGGACCAGGATTTTGGTTACGGGCACCAGAGTTCTCGTTCTGCGACTAAATAAACTTTGAAGAGAGCTTACCCCGATTTACGGAGTCGGGGTGTTTCTTCGTTCCAGAAGCAAGCTATACGGATAGTCCTTCAGTTATTTAGCTTTGGTTAATATTCTCTTTGCATACTTTACCGCTACTTTAGCCTTTCCATTCGACTGGCTATGGTATGGGCTGGTTAGGCGATAATCAAATTCCCACTGCTTACTGAAAGCTCGGAACTCCTCAGCAGTAAACTGCGGTCCGTTGTCTGATACTACTTTTTCAGGAATTCCATGCCGGGCAAAATGACCGCGCAGCGTGTTTATTACCGCATGAGCACTAATCGAGCGCATTGCATCAATCTCAAAATAGTCACTGAAGTAATCTACCGTGATTAGCTAATCCTTTCCATCGTGCGTGAACAGGTCAACTGCCACCTTCTGCCACGACCTTTCCGGAAGTACTCGAAGCGCCACTGTTACTTCCGTTTGTCCAACGTCATGCGCACGACAAGTTCGACACAGAGTTCCGAATCTGAGTAGCCATTCCAGACCATAACACCCTGGCTCGTGCGACGCAATTATTCACTCTTAAGTGTGCACCATGAACCATCTGTAGCATTGTGCGTTGCATTGCTATTGTGATTAACACTCAGTTTCCTTTGAAGATCACACCGTCTTCTAGAACGAGTTCATCACGAAAATGGAAAAAAGATATCAGTTCTGTTGGCAAACACTATCCACCAGCTATTGTTCGTTCTAAAATTTGGCAAACTGCATCTTCGTCTTAGATGTAAACGCCCTCCGGTGGTGGTGGTGAGTTGCTGTGTCGCGTGAACCGTCTCGACGTCCTCTTGTAATGCACCTGCACCCGAAAGATAAACTATGGGCAACGTACCTGTGATGTACATTTGTGTTCCAGGTTGGTAGACGATCTCCAAATCGTACTTAAGAAGCCGGATGTGCATCCTCTGGAGATGACGTGGCACAACATGGAGCGGCTTTCTGACGATCGAAACCAACAGGTTGTTATCCGTATATACAGTAGTGCTTCACCCAAAGTGTGGTCATTGAAACCTTCGACCACATACGTGATTGCAAGCACTTCTCTTTCTCGGGTTGTGAGTAACGACGTTCGCCCGGTGTCAGACACCGACCTCGAAAATCCACAGAGGTTTTCTGTTTTGCGTTAACATCGCTCCAATTCCATGCTGATTCCTATCGTACTGTAACTCGAGAGGTAGAGATGGATCAAAGTAAGTGAGTACTGGGGCAACCGCGATCAAATAATTTAATCTATTGAAGGCTTTCTCTTGTTCGATGTCCCAGTGGCAGTCTTCTACTTTGTGCGTCAATTTGCGTATCGGCGTCATTATTTCTGCCATTTTTGGTAAAAACCGACTCAGGTAGTTGACCATTCCGTTCAAGCGAATGACTCCCTTCACATCAATGACCAGTGGCATTTCTGTTATTGCCCTGATCCTTTCTTGATCAGCTTTCAATCCATTGGAGCTCAAAACGTGTCCGTGAAATACTACCTCTAGTTTACAAATTTCCCCTTTGTCACGTTTCAATTTAATGTTTCTGTCAACGCATTTCTGGGGAAACTTATCGAGATTGGGGTCGTGCTCTTCTACAATGGAGGCGAATATCAGCACGTTGTCATCCTCACAAGTGGCTCCCGGCAAATCTTCTAGAGCTTACAATAAACGTTTTTAGTATAGTTCACTGCAGCCTTTCAAACCGAATGATAATCGTAGCTACCGGAATCTCCCAAATGGTGTACTGAACGTCGTCAGATAGCTCGATTCGTCATCCAACACGACATGCCACCACGCGGAAGCCAGATCAACCATTGTGAAATACCTTGCCGTTGATAAAACTGGCAATAAATCGTCTTATGTTGGTGGGCTGTAGGGCTCTCTTCTAAGGGCGGCGTTAAGTGGTTTTTGATCGATTCACACTCGCTGGACTTCTTAGTAACAATTACTACTTCGCTGACCCAAGCTGTGGGTTCGTCAACCTTGGTTATAACGCCGACTGCGTCTAAGCGCAGCGCTACCGGTACCTTTCTATCAGGTAAAGCCACTGAAACATCAGACTCATTTCGCGATAGATGTACACAACCGTCGGATCTCCCCAATCCTTCGCCAAAACTTTAGAATAGCGATGAACGATATCCATAGCTAACTGACATGAATACACAAAGCGCTCTCGATTACAAGAAATGAAACCAAGTTGTTGGCTGGGAAATCGCACATAGTTCAGTGATGGCATGAAGTTTTATCTGACGGAATTGGAACGTTGTTACCGTTTCGCTGTTACAAATGTCGATGCATTGGTATAGCATTAGGTCTCTCTGTTGCAATAACTTTCATGTAATGTTCACATTCTGAATGCGTAGTACAACTCGATCACTCACCTGCGAATCGCGTAGGCACTCACCAAAATTGAATCTTCTTATTAACACTTTTAGCTCAGTTACGTATTTGTTGACTGATTGAATTGTTGACTGATTGAGTCGATTTCTACCAAAAGTCAACTAGCGTTGATATGTTTCATTAGTCCTGTCTTCAAAGAACATACGGACACTCTGTAGCACATAGCTCAAATTGGGCTCTTGATGTTCGCCTCCCAAATTGATTGTCTCCAGTATACGTTTTGCTTCATCGCCAACAGCATGTCGGAACATCGCCAACCGGGTGATTGTGCAACTGCTTCAGTGTGGTGAAATCCATTTACTTTGCTTTCCACAGCTGCCATTTTTCGGGAAGTGAACCCTTTGTCATCTGCAATGGTGTCGGCATCACGATAGACGGCTAGGATCCAAAACAAAGCTACTGCTTGTTCACCGGTTCCTTCTTTTCCTCTGTGACCATGTCGTGCAATCCCCCCCAAAATTAAGAACAAAGACTGGGCTGCGATCAGAATCTACTTGGATCAGGAAGCAACGTACTATTTACAGCATAACCAACACTCTGTACTGCGACTCCGATTTGTTCTGCCTCGATTGGCTGCATTTGGCGGAAACCCACCATATTCAGCGATCGAGCCAGCTGGTCATGCGAAGTTGTCAAGCTAAACTCGCTCAGGCGTGCAGGCGTTGTTACTGGACTAGCGGCAGACAATCGATCGCG
This sequence comes from Dicrocoelium dendriticum, assembly GCA_944474145.2. Lineage (NCBI taxonomy): Eukaryota > Metazoa > Platyhelminthes > Trematoda > Plagiorchiida > Dicrocoeliidae > Dicrocoelium > Dicrocoelium dendriticum. The sequence goes on from OX104069.1 coordinate 38,857,984, forward strand.
CGGCCTCATGCTTGTTCGTTCCGAGTGCATAGACGAGCACCAACAGCCGGCATTAGAATTCTCATACCACAATTTAGGCCTACCTGATCTGAACCAAAGGATGTTAACGATTCTCAAGATCCATCGTGGAGTGTTACGTAAGGGTTCACTTGCGAAAGATACAAGCAGTTTACAGTCCTTCTACATAGTAGTTTTTCACCCAACTGCGCAGTCGTCGAAACGCTATATCGCACAATCCGCCTCTTCACTTTATGAGTACCACTGCTCTGCTGCTGTGAGAGCTCGACTGCGGAAGTCCAGAAGCCTTCCATCTTGAGATAAGTGCCTATTCCACTCTGGCTGCTGTCGCATTGTACCTTCAAAGGTTGCGTCGGATTGTGATAACCGAGCACTGGCTCATTAGGTAGTGGGTACGTGACGGTTGCTCTTATCCCTAACTCCACTTCACGCCATTATTGGCCAGTCTGCAGACTAAAGTCACGACCATGGCTGGCCGCGGTAAGAAGCGGCTCGGGTAATTGACCATAACGTTCAAACGACTAGCTGCCTTCACATCTTTAAGGGGCAACATCACTTTTCCAGGGTCGATTTTGATTCCGTCGGACATGACGACATCCCGATGAAAAAGTACACCCCGCTCCCGAAGCTTGACTTTCTAGCGCTTCAGTTTTATGCTCTTTTGAACGCAGCGCTGCAAGAAACGATGGAGGTTGACATCATGTCTTAAAACTCTGTCCTTCAAGGACAGACGGTTAATAGGGAGAAAGCCACATAACAACATAGCTTGTTCCCTCAGCATTTACATTTATATTGTCCAACCGGTGCCACTCCTAGTGATGCAGTCCAATCAGTAGTGTTTTCGGTTATGCAACAGTCGGCAACTGTCATCCAGTCAATGGACCTTAGCGCGGCCGATTGCCGATGCGGTCCGGTCACATCTGGTCGGTTTCCTCGGATACCTCGCTGGTATGCCTGCTCCATGCGGTTCATCACTCTCATGACACAGGGCTCAATTCATCTGACACCTGAAGTGATGTTATGAAAGTGGTGCAGCTATTCTGCCAGGTTCTAGTCACGCAGCTGAGAATCAAGACGATTGTGGCTCAATACGACGTTTATAGATGCTGTCGTTGGCCAATGCTACCAGCGTCGTAGTCCCACACACATTCGACTAATGACTAAGTAGGGTGAGTATCCCAGTGTTTTGCGTAAATCATCTCCCCACCAAACTCTCAGGGAAGGGTCTACTTCGTGATAACCAAGCGTAGGGAGTAATTTCACATATTAAAAACAACCGTTATATGCAACGGCACACCCCAATGCATAAAGTCACGACTATGCGCTAACGCACTCCTGAATGCAAACGAAACTCACCGTTATTCAGTGTACAGATAGTTTCCTCTACTGTCTAACGCAATCTTTACTTCCCAGCACTTGATAATTACTGTTTGCATCGGTACTTCAATTGGTATAAAATAGTTCACTGTGAGCAGATTTCCTGCGGCTACCTGCATCTCGTGTTGTCGAGAAATGGTTGACGACATCCGGTTCCGAATTTGCTTGTCACTGCGGCCTCCACAGGGCCGCTACAGGATGCCTGCGCCAACAGAGGGACCATGAGTGGATTGCGATGCACCACCCACAGCTCCATCCACACACCCCATAACCAGTGTAAACCCAAAGGAATAAGACGGGGGGGGGGCATGTGGATGGGAGCCACGTTTCATCAACGGAGCCGGCCTACACTCCTTCAACATGCACAGTAGCAGTAATATTCCTGTCAATCTAAATTGGGAATCATGCGTGCCAAACATTCAAAAGGCGGTGGCTGGGCCTTGTCCGCTTTACATTGGGTGCATAGAACCACTCTTTGAGTGTAGTACGGCCACGAGGAACATCCAGGCCATCCTTTTGTAAAGCCTAGCAGTCTCCTGGAACCAGTATTCGAGGTGGAAAAATATACACCATAATACTATATCAGTGGTAACTAGACCAAGTCAGAGACCACTAAAAGCAAGGCACGGCTGGGTACCTATTTGTTCCTTTCTGGACATGGGTACCTCAAATAGCTGAGAAAACCTTTCGGGGCTACTCCGGACCTTGGTGGATATTTGATTGGGTCTAGCTAAACTGGAAAGCAGTTGACATTCCCTCTTCTATGTTAAAATTCGATGGTTCGCGTCCCCGTGTCAATAACCCAGGGTCAGTAAATATCTATGCATACCGTGGTGTGCATTCAATTCGTCACTTCACACTTGAAACAAAGAGTCCGCTTCGGCCATTACATCAATGCAAAAAGACGGATGTTGCGATCCATGAGCATTTCGATGGTTCTCATCAGTCGCAAATACAATACAAGTAGAACACTTACACGGTTGTACACGTGGATCAGTTAGCAACATTGGTGTTTTTGATTGTCTCAGGTTTATGTGCACACACGGGTTAATGGGCTCTAATTAGAAACGCCTTACTGATTGCCAACATCATCGGGTATCCTTTACTTAATAACGTCTTGAATGTGTTCTCCGAGTTCATATGTTAACCATTTGCTATGATGAGTTTGGTGGTAGATGTTATTGGCTCCGGTTCATCCTCGAATCCGCTCCGTTGCACCATCGAGAGTTGCGCAGGAGTCTGCAAATGGACCGCGAAGCTTGGTGGTGTGAACGTGCTAGAGGGATGGAACTTGCTAGTCTCTTTGGTAATACCAGAAAACTTTTCCATCTCATTCGAGTCACCGAAGGTGTTCGATCTGGTATAATTAAAACAATATGCGAAGAGGATGGCACCTTAATCATCAATCTTCAACAACGGTTGGAGCGATGGGCCGGATAGTTTGGCTCGCAGTTTTGTTGGCCCCTAGCTCCATCTGCTACCTCTGGCGCTCCTGCTGGGGCCGAGTGGTCTACCCTCACAGACCCTCCCTCTTCCCAGGAAATCGAGCAGGAGCTCCGGCACATGAAGCGTTATAAAGTCCCCGGCCCTGATGGTCTTCCTCCGACTCTATTTAAACATGGTAGCGCATCGCTGGTTCGAGAACTCACCGCTTTTCTCTCGAAAATTTGGTCGAGAGAGAAAGTTCCGTCATCTTGGGGTGAATCGATAGTCGTCCGTATCTTCAAAAAGGGCCTGCGCACAATCTGCTTCAACTACAGAGGAATAAGTTTAGTCCCCGTCGTTCGCAAACTGCTGGTGTCCATCATACTTCACAGGCTATCCCCAACACGCGAATCGTTGCAACGAGAAGAACAAGCTGGGTTTCGCCCTGGTCGCGGCTGCTTCTATCAAATCTTCACACTTCGCCAGATTCTTGAGCTCCGCCATGTGTATCAGCGGCAAACGATTGCTGTGTTCCTGGATATCCGTGAAGCCTTCGATTCTGTCGATCGTACAGTACTGTGGCACTGCCTACTGAGGAACGTTGTCCCCGAGAAGTTCGTCTCCATACTGCGCGCTCTCTATAGTCTGACCTCGGGCAGGGTTAGGGCTTATGGCAAGCTTTCGCCTACCTTTATGGTCTCCAGTGGACTTCGACAAGGATGCCCTATCTCTCCGTTCCTATTCAACTTTGCCATAGAGGATTTTCTGAAGAACTCTCCAGGCGATTTGTTGAACGCTGGCGTTGAGCTCCTCCCAGGTAGTCAAGTTGTTGATTTGGATGATGATGATGATACCGTCTTGCTTGGTGATGATCCACACGTCGTCCAAATTGCATTAAACCGCTTGGCGATTGAAGCATCAAAGTTCGGTATGTACTTTTCGCCATCCAAATGCAAGGCTTTCTTCCAAGACTGGCAGGTGCCTCTGCCTGCACTCACTCTTGCTGGTGAGACACTAGAGGTTGTGGAGAGCTTTGTCTACTTGGGAAGCTGCAACACTGCTGGCGAAGCTGTTGGAGACGAGATTAATATGCGCACCTCGAGAGCACGCCTCAGTTTTTCTAGGCTGAGGCATTTGTGTCGTCGCCACGACATTCGTCTCTCCATCAAAGGGCGGGTCTATTGTGCAACTGTTCGTGCTGTACTGTTGTACGGATGCAAGACCTGGCCGATTCGTAAAGATGACTTGCGCAGGCTATCCGTGTTCGAGCACCGCTGTCTGCGGTCCATTGCCCGTGTGTGGTGGCAGCACCACGTAAGCAATGTGGAAGTTAGACAGCGTGTCTTGGGACGTGGAAGCCACTCGCTCGAGGAGCTCATCTCACTGCATCAACTGCGGTGGTTGGGACACGTATTGTGCATGCCTGTCCAGCGGTATCCTCGTCGTGCGTTGTTTGCACTTGCTGGACAGGCCTGGAAGAGACGGTCTGGTGGACAGCCTACAACATGGAGAAGCCGCATGAAAAAGCTGACGAAACAGTTGGCGTCGGCCGGTCGTTGTCGACTACCCGGTTGGGGTCCGAGAGATGCGGATATTTGCTGGTTGAAAACCTTGGAAGCCATGGCTCAAGATCGATGTCAGTGGCGGACGTGTGCATCGGTGTGTTGCGGTGTCCCTCCTTCCTCCCCCTAAAAAAAACAAACTGAAACACTTTAAAAACCGTGAGTGATAAAATAGACAAAAAAGCTTTTGTTGTTGTTCTTTTCTTATTATTCAACTGTTTTCCTATTAAGCCATGATTCCGATGGCACAATATCTGTACCACACATTGTGATATATATATATATATATATATATATATATATATATATATATTGCGCCATTACTTGTCCAATCACTTTGGCAAATGTTAAGCTACCATATGGACTACTCGTCAGTTCTGTCACAATGGCACCTGAATTGATATCATGAGAGTCCGCACTGCCTGGTGAGCTACTCTGTTTTGTACCGTACGTTTGATAAGAGTCTTTCGATTTTGCTCAGTCGCACAGGGTGAGATTGGAGCGCACTAATTTGCCGACCCACCAATGGCATGTAAGTCTACTGTATTTACTCACCCACGCATGTCTGGGGGTGTGAATACGACGTGAGGACGCATTGCGGTGCATGTGTCCTTGAAATATGTTAATTACCCTCGGCGATTTTGACACCGGTCAGTTCAGATTGGGTCGCTGCCGCCGTTTTTGGCTGGTGGTTTGCAACATCTCGACAGCAGTGCATAATGCACTGGCTACCGTGTTCAAATGTTGGTGGCGCATCGACAGTTGCTTAATGTTATCCCAGCAAATGATAAAAGGGTTAGTGACAACGCTGTTGTAGACTGAATGTTACCTTCACATAAACCACCTTAGCAAAATAAGAATTCGTAACAATTAGACGGTGAAAATATGAGATGCTACTTCTGCATAAATGAGTCCGGAAAAGCTGTCGTTGACAGACTACTCCCGTCACAGTCTTGATAGCAATTGCAGGAACCAAGTGGGGTGCACGCTGTCTAATTTGTTTAACAGTGACCGTGACGGTGTAACATGAAAGGCTGACAGTGTCGCTCAGTCTCTCAGTCTCTCAGGAAAACGTAGGTGTATATCAAACGAAATGATGGTTACATGCTGCCGTGTATGCCAATTAAGAGACTACTCGCTGCACGTGTTTGTGGAGAAGGACTGCCGATGTTTGTCTGCTCCCGTGTGGCGTTGTAGTTGCTGGAAATGCTCCTCTGTGACAGAAACCACCTGCGTAGCATGAACAAGGTCTTGGTCTTCTTGCGTTACAATCACATCCAGAAGATATGCTCTTGATAGCGTAGCTCTAATGGGAATCTTTGATTCTGGTTGATAGACGATTTCCGGGTAGTACTTCTGGAGACTAATGATCGTCTGCCGCAGGCGACGCGGAACGGCGTGGAGTGTTTTGTTGGCTGTGGATACCAACAGTTTGTGGTCAGTAAATTCGGTAGACAGTTCGGCGGCCGAATGTCTATTCAGTAACACGCTTCACAGCATACATCAGCGCGATACTTTCCTTTTCGATTTGACTATAACGACGTTCGGACTCCGTTAGCGTTCGGCTGCGGAAATCAATGGGCTTTCCGTTTTGCATTGGCACGGCACCGATGCCGAACCGGCTACTGTTACACTGGATATCAAGGAAAGTAATGGATCATGGTACGCTAGGATGGGGACGCTTGTGATCAACTGTTTAACCTTTTGGAAAGCTTTCTCTTGCTCTACGGTCCACTGCCAACTTTCGCCTGTATGTGTCAGTTTCCGCATAGGAATCATTACTTCAGCTAGTCCGAGTAAAAAACGGCTGAGATAGTTCACCCTCCCGTTCAGCCTGCTCATAGCCTTCACACAGCTGTCGGGGTGGCATCTCTTTTATGGCTCTGACTTTCTTTGGATCTGTCTTCAGCCCCCCTTTTTGAACTTAAAACGTGTCCGTAAAAAACCACTTCGTTTTACGCAACTCAAGCTTCTCACGTTTCAGTTTACTTTCCCTGATTGCACAGCACTGTAGCAATCTGTATACATTGCAGTCATGCTCTTCTCCAGTAACTCCGAAAACTAGCACGTCTTCTGTTATACACATAATGCCCTCGGTAGGTCGTCTAGTGTTTGCATAATGCGTTTCCAAAATATTTCACTGGATACTTTCAAACCAATGGTAGGTGCAACCATTGGCAGCGTCCAAATGGCGTTCCATGCGTGGTTAACTAGCTGGACTCTTCGACAAGCTTAATGTGCCCGAAAGCAGAAGCGAGGTCAAATTTTGTGAATAACTTGGCCTTGAGCAATACCGGTTGGACGTCATCTGGCTTTGGCATCGTGAAATGTTCTCTTCTGAGCGCGGCGTTTAGTATCTTAGGATCGATGCACAAGCGTAAACCACTTGACTGCTTAGTGACTACCGCAACCTGACTGACCCAACCTATTGATTCATTAACCTTGGCTAACACCCAAACGGATCAAGCGCTGCAACTCGTCTAAGAACTTCTCACGCAAAACGATAGGTACTTTCCTAGCTGGCAATGCTACTGGTCTCACCTATTCGTTTTACGTCAGGTGAGCTTCCCCTTGAAATTTCACCACGACATCGGCAAACACACTAAGATAATTGTCTACCATCTGTGTTATTGTCACACGAATGAACAGAACGGTCATGAATAAAGGAGACGAAACCCAAAGTCTCAATGGAATCAAGGCCCAGCATGGGCACAACATCTGCAGATACCAGGAAGAATTCGAGCAAATGTTATGATCCATCCTTTACCGTAACACGGCCCTTTCGCTGTAACATTGAGCCATTCCACCTCCTGAGACAGATCTGTGTTGTGGCTTATTCTGCATCCGGACAGTATTTGCGGGGTGGTATGTGTAACGTACACTTGTTCGATGACAACCGTCTTTGCCTGACCCAAATTTACTACCCCAACTTCCCCATTCCCCTCCCCAGGTTTAGCTCGTATTTGCTGTTACGTACTGTCTTTCCTCGAACACTCCAATTCCCACGCCTTAGTTGCCCTCCTTCCTGGTGTCCATCCCCATGTGTATCCACCCTAACAGCCCTGCAGTGTCCCTTTGCTTTATGGCCACGTTTGTCCTTGTCCCACCGCAGTTTTACACTCGTGCTAAGCTCATGAGGCCACCCCATACCATGATTCACCGCTGTGTGCGATTGATCTATCACACACGGCTCGTCTGAACTTGTCCTCATTCTAGGAGAGACTATGTCGCAATGAGTCTGGACCTTACCGTGGTGCGATGGTTTGTGTGCCTCAGTGATCCATTGAGCTATACTGGGTGGTGCATTTTTGCACCTTCAGAGTCACTCATACCAGATTGGTCAATGGTTAGAGGCCAGACAAACTCAGCGTCCTGGTCCTCCAGCTTGGGGGTTGGAATGAGGGTGGCACCTTATTCCTTAAAACGGACACATTATAGCCCAACGCCAAACCCGCTGTCTTGCGGTCAGGTTTTTGAACCAAAGGCTTTGGTTGAGAACCCTAATCATTCTCCTGTCTAGGCCTGGGCAACCTGACAGTATCCTGCCCACGCAAAACAAGGAATCACTCTTCAAACAAATACCTGACGCTCTGGCCACCGCAGAGGATAATCAACGGTGCCCCATCTGCTGCATCGAGCAGGGTGGATAGAGGTTTGGATGCTACTGCTCAAGCCTTCCCGTCTTCTTATTTCCCCTCTTACGCTTTTTCCCCCCTATGGTCCCGTTCCAACTTCACTTTTATCCTCCCAGTTTTCAACCCCCCGATTCTTGGCCCTTCCCAACATGCTTTGCTAGGCGTTTATCTTCTAGCTTCAACTCACATGCTAACGCGGAGCGTCACTCCGTTACGTGGATGACACCTTTGTTTGCATAAAACGGGATAAGAAAGACGAGTTTCTAAACCGTTTGAACACTCTTGCGGAGACCAGACATTTCACTATGGAATTGGAATCTGGCAGTGGAACATTGCCATTCCTTGACTGCTTAGTTCACAGGAATGGGGGTAGTCCAAAAACAAAGATATATCGTAAGCCGACGGAGACAGATGGTGTATTCTACTATAGTTCAGGTCGCCCAAAGCATGTGTATTCTGGAATCGTCTCATCACTGTTTCACAGAGCCCAGACTCTGTGCACAGAGGAAGAAGATAGGAAGGCCGCGCGGAAAGAAGCAATGAACTAATTGCTTGGTAGTGGATACCCGAGGCGGATACCCGTTGCAGCGGATTTTAAATCCTCAACCACGGTGTACTACCGAGTGGATTGGGACGGTAGATATTCCTTATAAAGATGGAACTTCAGAGGCCATCCAGAGGGTCTTAAATAAAGAAAACATAAGCTTAATTTTCCAGAAAGGCCAAACGCTCCGCTCTACACTAGTGCGCTTGAAAGACCCACTTCTCGCAGATAGGACAACCAATTGCGTCTAAAAAATTGGTTGCAAGGACTGCTGCGCACATGTGTACATCGGCCAAACCGCGAGAGAGCTAAGCACAAGATAGCGGAACACAAGAGACGCATAACACAGCCACCGATTTCATCGGCAGTCCTTCTCCACAAACACGTGCAGCGAGTAGTCTCTTAATTGGCATACACGGCAGCATGTAACCATCATTTCGTTTGATATACACCTACGTTTTCCTGAGAGACTGAGAGACTGAGCGACACTGTCAGCCTTTCATGTTACACCGTCACGGTCACTGTTAAACAAGTTAGACAGCGTGCACCCCACTTGGTTCCTGCAATTGCTATCAAGACTGTGACGGGAGTAGTCTGTCAACGACAGCTTTTCCGGACTCATTTATGCAGAAGTAGCATCTCATATTTTCACCGTCTAATTGTTACGAATTCTTATTTTGCTAAGGTGGTTTATGTGAAGGTAACATTCAGTCTACAACAGCGTTGTCACTAACCCTTTTATCATTTGCGGGGATAACATTAAGCAACTGTCGATGCGCCACCAACATTTGAACACGGTAGCCAGTGCACTATGCACTGCTGTCGAGATGTTGCAAACCACCAGCCAAAAACGGCGGCAGCGACCCAATCTGAACTGACCGGTGGCAAAATCACTGAGGGTAATTAACATATCTCAAGGACACATGCACCGCAATGCGTCCTCACGTCGTATTCACACCCCCAGACATACGTGGGTGAGTAAATACAGTAGACTTATATGCCATTGGTGGGTCGGCAAATTAGTGCGCTCCAATCTCACCCTGTGCGACTGAGCAAAATCGAAGACTCTTATCAAACTTACGGTACAAAACAGAGTAGCTCACCAGGCAGTGCGGACTCTCATGATATCAATTCAGGTGCCATTGTGACAGAACTGACGAGTAGTCCATATGGTAGCTTAACATTTGCCAAAGTGATTGGACAAGTAATGGCGCAAATATATATATATATATATATATATATATATGTATGTATAGTACACAATGTGTGGTACAGATATTGTGCCATCGGAATCATGGCTTAATAGGAAAACAGTATGAATAATAAGAAAAGAGCAACAACAAAAGCTTTTTTGTCTATTTTATCACTCACGGTTTTTGAAGTGTTTCAGTTTGTTTTTTTAGGGGGAGGAAGAAGGGACACCGCAACACACCGATGCACACGTCCGCCACTGACATCGATCTTGAGCCATGGCTTCCAAGGTTTTCAACCAGCAAATATCCGCATCTCTCGGACCCCAACCGGGTAGTCGACAACGACCGGCCGACGCCAACTGTTTCGTCAGCTTTTTCATGCGGCTTCTCCATGTTGTAGGCTGTCCACCAGACCGTCTCTTCCAGGCCTGTCCAGCAAGTGCAAACAACGCACGACGAGGATACCGCTGGACAGGCATGCACAATACGTGTCCCAACCACCGCAGTTGATGCAGTGAGATGAGCTCCTCGAGCGAGTGGCTTCCACGTCCCAAGACACGCTGTCTAACTTGCACATTGCAAAATCGAAGACTCTTATCAAGCGTACGGTAGAACAATGTTTCACGTGGTATGCATGAGTCGCAAGTGAGCAGTCGTGTGGCTACGCGTTATTGCTTGCATGGGTTTTGTGTGGGATTATCATTTGCGCTCAGTCTTCTTTCTCACGTGGTCAGAGTGTGAATCCACCCGGGAACGGACGTCGGCAGATGGACAACCGATCAAGTTCAACAGCTGATTATCGACAGCGAGACTAACCCGGCTAGCGATTGGCTAAATGTCACAGGTCTCTCTGAACGGCGGAAGGAGGGGTATAGAATACCAGTGACCATGGGGCAGAGGCCAAACTTGGGAGAAATCGACAGCCACCTCCGTGAAGGCTGGTGATCCTGTCGATGTTGAGGCAGACATAATCCCGTAAAAGTGCAGTAGGGCAGTAACGTGTAAGTCAGTGGATAGTGAGCGGCGCTAAATCACATTTAGTAACTTATTTACGATTGTCGTTGCCATTCCACGTAACTAAGTGGTTTCAACCACGGACTGGCAACAGTCGAGTTGCGGTTTCGAGCCCTACCAAAGATCCGATGGAATGCGCACTGCAGATGATCCCCGAAATACGAAACGCGCGTACAGTGCTTTTCCGGGCGTGTGGGGCTGTCTGATTGAGTCTAGATGTGACGAATTTCTACCTATACCATTCAACTCCCCCTACTGCTCTTCTGTAATCAATACGCAGACCAAACTGCTTATAATGCCATAAGTTACTTGTGCCTTAAGTTTGGTAAGCTCGTCGCTTGGTGAGGGGGCTACCCAGTCCACTGTACGGCAGTAACGTGTAAGTCAGTGGATAGTGAGCGGCGCTATATCACATTTAGTAACTTATTTACGATTGTCGTTGCTATTCCACGTAACTCAGTGGTCTCAACCACGGACTGGCAACAGTCGAGTTGCGGTTTCGAGCCCTACCAAGGGTCCGATGGAATGCGCACTGCTGTTGATTCCCGAAAGGATGAAACGCGCGTACAGTGCTTTTCCGAGCGTGTGGGGACTGTCTGATTGAGTCTAGACGTAACGAATTTCTACCTATACCATTCAATTCCCCCTATTACTCTTCTGTAATCATTGTATTTCCCCAGTCACAGCAAGAGGTGGGCTTTAAGTAAAGGCAGTCAACCCTATAAACAACCTGCTCTTCATGGCGTTACTTCGCTATTACTGCGGTCTGAGGCTAATTTTCCACTTCACTCGTCATGCCCTCGCGAATATATCCAACTGGCCTATGTGACATGTTATGTGTGGTTTGCCACACACTCTTTCACTTTCACAATCGTTACCTCGAATAGACCAATTAAACAGCGGGTGACATAGTGACCATAGAACTTACCAGAGTACGTTTTGGGGCAAGAATCGTTCGAAGTCGTCTCAGAGCCATTATCTGAGACCGCTGCACATGATAAACCATGCGTAGCGATGATATTTCTAAAGATGTTCACAGTATTTGACCCAGTCATGGGTGTGAAATGTACATCCACTGCAACAAGCAACAGGAGCAATCAGTAGGTCCACAGAAGTGTCACGGAGGCGAAACGGCTGACTACGTTTACGTGGGCGGCTGGCAGACTCGTTGTCTTGGTCAAACCGGAAGCTGATGAAATCAGTCCGTCAGCATGACACGGGTTGCTACCCGGCCGGTGGTAGCACGGCTAAGTCACACAGGAAGCTGATAAAACTAGCCCGTCTGTATGACACAAATTGCTAAGCGATAGCCGTGAGTGAGCGCGACTACAGTTGGACTGTGCAGACCGCTAGTAGATATGTTCTCTGCCCAGGCAAGTGGCGTGAGTCAGCTCAGAACGTGCAGCCGGAGATGATAGCAGGTGACCTATAGAATTAACCGTGTTCTGTGACTTCTATATTTCAGTCAGTAGGCTTCGGTGTTTTGTTTGGTCCCTGGCTGGGTTGGCAGCGCAGAGAGCAGAGGCGATGGCAGCGTTACAACAAGTAGTCAATGTCTATTCTGTCCCACAGGCGAGAGGACCACTGCCATGGAGACGTTGAAGATGTTTATTCTCTTGGCTACTGTACGATTTCTTCCATCTCTTGACAGACTCCTGGCCATGAAATTTAGTTGCGTGCTGGTGCTTACATTTGTGGATTTCCTTGCTGAGCCATATGGACTTCCCGTAGGATTGGTTGACGATGCCATTCGGGGACGACGATTCTTGAGCATACTTGGGCATCCAACCATAGTCAAGGCTCAATTCATCTCCTCGACTGTGAAGTGCCTTTCCACTTTCGCTGTTACTAACACTAGTCAAAACACATCATTCCGTTAATTTCATTGGCTGCATGTGCTCAGAGTTTCTGACCTTGGATCGCAGTCCTTCTCGGATGCTAACGCTCTCACCTTTTTGTTCGTTGCGTGCCCGTTATTGCCTCCTATGTTGACCAGTCTCCATTGGCTTCATTCTGCTTGCATGGTTTCAGCAATATGGTTGGCTTGAATATCTTTTAGTAGTTTCTTTTCAGCCCATTATCAAAGCTATTTAAGCAGAAATGATTCAATGCATACAATTCTTTTATGGCATGTCTCTGGAGTTCTTTTCTTACGGTCGTGGGGTGAAAGCATTCTCTGGCTACTCAACATACGCTATCCGGTAATCCAGTTAGGATTTAGTCCCGAACTTCCGACAGCTATGTTTCACACCGTGTTTTCGGCTATAACTCCGTTGCTGTCACAGGCAAAGTATTAAACTAAGATACCACTTGTAACAATTCTCTCAAGATCAGTCTTTGGCTTGGAACTTCCCTTAACGGATGTCGGCTGATTGCGTCGGCACACCGATTTTTCTTACCAAGAAGACATTCCAATTGCAACTGATAGTCAACATGCAGTAGGGCCCAGCGAACTATACGGGGCGATGCAATTTTGGGTATCGCTTTTGATTCCCTCGGAGTTCCTAGCATTAGCTTGTGGTCTGCGAGTATTAAACTCCTGCCAGAATTGCTATTGGTGAATATAGACAAAACAAAGGCGATCGCCAAAGCCTCCTTATCATTTTGCGCATAAGTTCGCTCGGTCTGGAACAGGACCGTGAGGCTGTTGCAGCCGAGTTGTTTACTCTTATGGCATCCGGTTTTAACAGTGTTGCATAACATGTCAACGTCATGCTTCTCAAAGTCAAAGTGGGTCAAAACTGGTGGCCTGGCCAATACGATTTTTGCCTAGCGGAAAGCCGATTCCTCCGTCTCAAGCCACACCCCCTGATCGACCTTGCTTAAAAGATGACGTCAAAGTTGTAACACCATGGCGGATCGTGGAACAGACGTTGTATGGTGGCTGTACATCCCCAAAGACGATCACAACTTGTTTTGATTCCTTGGTTGCGATGCCTCAAAAACAGGCCGAATTTTCTTGTTAGTCGTCTTCAGCCCCTCTGCGCTGATACAGAAGCCCAACTACTTAACCTGGGATGACTATAATAGCATTTTTCACATTTTCGGCTCAAACCGTTCTCTTACAGACGGTCCAGAACAACTCAGAGTTTATAGATGTTTATCAATTATTGTCACGGTAATAAAGATGCACGAACGTTTTAGTCAGACGTATCACGTATTTTAAATCGTTCGCTGGAAAATGGCCAAAGCCGAAAAGTAGTCTGTTATATCTAAACAAACCTTGATCGATACTGATTGTTATTATTGTTTTGGCGTTCCGGTGTAGTTCGAGCGGCCCATGGACGTATGCGGAGTCTAAGGTCGACAAATTATCTGCTACGGCTGAGCTGAACGTAAACATTCTCAATTTCCAGCAGGAATATTGGAGTAGACGATATTCTTGTGGTCGCCACATACGTGGCTAGATTGTAATGGTCGGAAGGATACTAGGAAGGTTTCAGTCCTTTAGTAAACGCAAAAGTTTTCGGAAAGAGTCAGCGCAGTCTAATCACAGTTGACTTCGAATCGTTGATTGCGCTATACCTGTGGCACCCGTCGAGCATGATGGAGACAGACGTTCGATAGTAATTCCGGGTCTAATATCCGATTCGCAAGCAGGCTGAACGGCACCGTACACACGCCGAAACACCACAGCCAAAAATCAGCACGACGGAGCGCGGGCAACAAAGAAGTCTATTGTACTCGTTAATTCAAACAAGCTGTACAAACCGTATCATGATAAAATCGGTGATAGGAAAGATAAAATGTGACATCTTAATAACCACTACAAGTACATTTGAGTACTGGAGGAAATGGTGAAACCGAGTCTGAAACCTGTGCTGGTTCTCTATAACACTGATTAGTCGATCAACTGCATCTTTTATCCTCAATCGTATCATGTACGGCAGCGACTGAGCCTTGCTGAATCGTGCTCGCTTCCCAGGTGGTGTGTAACTGTTAACTTGTCCACTTTCCTTCATCTGGTGTCTCATAAACTTGTGCTTATTGCTGGAGCACCGTTGGTATTTCCGACTGTAAGAAAAATTTGTTTATCTATAAAACCGGAAGCTGATTTATCCAGTCTCGGCCTATTAGGTTTGGACCATCTCCATGTGCGAGATATCTGGTTCCCCGGGTTGTAAACTCTTTATAAGTTGATACCTTAACATTCTGCACCCCAGCAGTCTCACTTCACTACCCATGTATGTATGCAATCGCAGGGGCGTCCGATACAGTTTGATGTGGTTCGTCGGGGCCAATCGTTGTGACCAAGTTCGTTTGTTGCACAACGTTACTGCACTAGCCGTGTCAACGCCGATCTTAACTGTAATCTGGTTCAGACAAAGCCGTATACAAAATGGCAGTTGAGCGCTTGAGGTAGCTTTGTGTAGATATCTTCCCTGTGTTCAAATGCAGTAAGTTGGTTGTCTACGACCAAGGAATTTTGTTTGCACTGGATAGGCACGCATGGGCTAAATGCCCACATTTTGGCATCTGTTACACACTGTCTGAGCATGATTGCATCCTCTGGAATGACTATTCCACGAGCCGCAGCGATAGCAGGTGAACGAGCGCGTGGTATTTTCATCAACTCCGTTGATTTCGACCGGGAACTCTTTAGCACATAGGTTTGAATCCAACGGCACATGTTGAAAAAGTTGGCCGTTAGTTTCGGTAGTATCCATGGCCGTCGCTACATCATGAGCACTTTCCAGCATCAATGCATTCTCTGTCAACAGGCAACTCTGAATAGGAACGTTTTGCGCCTCAACAACAAGACGATCTCGGCTCATGTCGTTGCAATATTTGCCGAAATCACAGTATTCCGTCCACATTTGAAGCTAGACAGCGAACGAAAGAAAAATCTTTCTCTTGCCCTGAACGCGAGAATCGAACTTATACCGATATACAATCACTGATGGTCTGGGGCCGAGCGATTGTAGACCAGTATGGTAAATCTGGAGTCACAGGCTGCGAATTACTTCGTATGTTTGCGCTCCACAAATACTCAGTAGGTTGTTATTGATGATGACATTGACCGAGCAACATAATTTACACCCTCAATTGAATGGCTCCAAAAAGCGGTTCCCTTCGTGTACTCTTCCATTTTTCCGGTGGAGGCCATTGTGGGTCTGACCAATCCGTCGCCAGTGTTGTACATATGAACATGATGCGTAAAACGACACGACCGCAAGGTGTACGCATGGTCGACGCATAGTCCGGATACTTACACGCGCTTTTATTCACAAACCAGTCACCTGCATCGCCCGACAAACAGCGGCAAGAGATAAACAAGCACAACGCAATGATAAAGTACTGTAAAAATAATTAATCCTACCGTGTACCCAAGGAATTCACGGCAGACGTTTGCGTTCGACTATTTAAGGTTACTTACGAGTAGGGGGATTGTAGTTATAATTTTATTTTATTCTTCCTAGCAGCTTAGAAGTCATATAGCACAACCTAAGCCGGAAAAGCACCTGACACGTCTTTATCCCTATTGTGACTTGTCAGTAGTGCACATCCTTCGATCCCCTACTGGGGGTCGGACCCATGACCGCTACAGGCTGACGAATACCAGCCAGCAGCTTCAACCACTGAGCCATGGAGGACGGCGGTTCAGCTACATAATTTGCAAGCTAACTGGGTTGTAGCACGACCTACATTTCTCTGCCACGCAGGCTCCTAACAGTGCAGTTGACAGTGGCTAGCATTCAAGATCATGACTTCCTGTCACTGGAAGCTATGTCCATAGCTCTGCAAGCTCTCGCTTTTTGTTCTGGAGTTGTGATTCTGAATTTGTGTGTTGTCCATACTGGATTGGGCTGATATTTTGTCAGTAATCCAGCTCAATGGAATCATAGTTACATGCGTGCATAAATGGCAGACACAGGAACAACTTTTGATTGTTGGTGCTCCTGCTGAGCATCCGTTAGTTCTGGCTTCATGCAACGATTACATTCGTCTATGCTGCCTAATAATGGCAGTGAACTTCATGGCTGTCAATGTTTTGAATACGACGGATCATACCATTGCAGGGCGGATGGAGCACAACAGGTGGGATTCCAGCCGGTGTGCTGGTCCCTGTTTCTAAGGTGTATAAAACTCGATAGGCAGTGCGGTGGTCTTCGCCAAAATGGGTCACGATATTCGGATTTGCCCGAAGCTTTTTGTCCACTTGCGAAGTTACCACTCAAGGAAGAAGTCACTTGGAATGATGATGAAACGTCGGCCAGCGAATTGTCCAACTCAGTGAATATGACAACATCTCGACGCCCTACCCGAGCGCCAAGTAGCTTACCTTATTTTCGAAAAACTTTATTTAATCTAATGAATCAAGGGAGGCCGATTCTGAGTAAGGACCCCTTTTCGATAATTCTTATCAGACTCAAAAGTTGCATGAGGACGATCAGGTGCTATATGTGCTAGGATGGAGCTGCGTATTGGTCCGAATGGGAACGAATCCATAAAGCACGCGGTCACTGGAGATGACAGATTATGTACAGGGGTGAATGACTTACACAAAGATTAACAGGGACACAAACCAAAGGAATATACAACGGAAGTTATAGGCCACGGTAGAAGTAAAGGGCCTACAAACTGTTTTCGTACGCACAACTCCAGCTTGAAGTGGCGGACATAGATAGCTTCCGCAATAGGTAGGTGATGCTTCCGGAATCCGCAAGGGAAACTCTCAGGAATAGTGTACTTGAAACTGAAGTCGTTTCCGGTTCTGCGTGATCACACTCTAAGGGGCGCGACATAATGGAACTGTTAGAAGACTACACTTCGCCTCTATAAAACCACTTCGGAATGTGTTCGTGAATCCTATGAAATAGGCGCCACAAGAGCACGAATACTGGTAAACAAGCATCGATCGAGCCAACAGAGGCAGTCTGACTTTTAAAGGTTTCGCGAATAAAGGGTTGTTGTATTATACTTTGCGTAGATGAGCCGCGAAATAAGTCTTTTCAGTGGCGTTTTCCAGGCGTTTGGACAGAGCAGCAGCTGCACTCTTGCCTTTGAAAAGGAGATGCACAATTAGTTCTCTCTTGGGTACACTTTTCCACGGTGGTTTTATCTTGAGTTCTTTCACATGTTTCCCGATGCATTTATCTGGATACCTATTCGCTGTCAGAGTGTCACTGGTTCTTTGCAATTCCTTGGTAACGATGTCCGGTTGTTTAGGTTTCCTTTAGCAACTGCACGTGTTTATGCTTGTGACTTGGCATTGAAAATCTTTCTTTCAACGACCAAGTATGTGTGCACAAGTGCTCCTCAAGTAGACATTACAGTCAGCATCCAAACTGATTAGCCTCAGTGCAAGATTAACTTTGGTTCATTAGATTCTCGCGCTTTGAATTCGATCGAATAATTCTCCTCTTGTGGCAATCTAAGAATACCGGCGTAAAATGTACGAAAGTAAATGCCCACCGCGAAGACGAAAAATGTTCAAAAACTACATCGACAAAGCAGTAAGAAAAGGTTACGGGCAAAATGTACATGGGTTAACTTTCGCTGATCCTTTCGAACGATGCACGATGATACCATTGCAAAATTCGCGTAGATACATGCATTGACTTAAGGCAGTAGACGTGTATTTCCGATGGGATGTAAATATTGAATAATGACTCCGTAACCCTTACTGCTATTCAGAAACAGTGAGCCCAACCCTGGTTTTTAACCACGGACGCTTGTGAAGCTGAATATTGATTCCATCGATTGCTTACCATTATCTCATCTCCCAGTGTGCCCGATTTGTCAGTGCGTAAGAGGAGCAACGCAGATACGCTTCATGTGCTTGGACAGTTTAAAAATAAGGTTTTATAGAAAGCATTTTTCCCACCACAAATAGTAAGACCAAATTATTCTAGGTGTAAAATGGGAATATCTGATTTCATTTGAGAACTCATTCACTGTGGAAAATGCGTCCATACGACCTAGAATACTTGAAGATACTTGAAGGAAAGAAGATTTGTGAAAGTTTGTTTGTTGGAGTTGGGTGAAACTTATTTTGTCGCCGCCCTTGGGCAGTGGCACCAGTGTGTAAATTCAAATTAAATGAAACGGCCTGTATCGCCTATGTCAATCCTGATGAACAGAGTCGTAGGCAGCCAAGTGCGAATTTGAGATGATCCCTGCCGAAGACATGGGACGAGTCAGTAGTCGGCATCCACTTCGGGTTCGAACTGTGCTTGCTTTGACTGTATACTTTTCCAGGATGCCATGCCCTTTGATGATGATTATCTTATTGGTTTTGCAATGAAATGCATATTTCGACGAGAGTTCGCCTCCATCCACTTGAAGAAACCAGAGCCTAACCTACCCCCACTTTCTCTTGCAAGGGCACGCGGTGTGACGAGTGCAAACCTGGCACTTTTGGCCTCAGCATCGATTACGAACTGGGCTGCTATTCCTGCTTCTGCTTCTCGAGTACCTCCCCACCAAAGTGCAGCCCGTTGACGGGCTATCGTTCGGTTCCTGGGAAAGAGAAGGGTGTTGAGGTGAGTAGCGATGCGGTTTGGTCGAGTCTTCAAAGCGCCCACACTTTGGATGCCATGCTCGGTTATTGAGGGACTTTATCAAACACAGCCAAATACTGGGATGTTTAAACTCTATTGCATGTGGCCAATCAGTGATTTCATGTCCAACTTTAGATCATTTCTACGGACACGGAAAGCAGTCCAGGTGGCGCGTTGATCCAGTTGGAGATTGGGCTCGGGGGAGAAGCAATCACGGATTTGGCCATCGGAATGAGTCAGTTTAACTGGCGCTTCTCAACCCATCGACCAACGTACATGGAAATCCCAGAGCTGAAAGGATCCCTGGTGTGTTTAACTTTTAATTTCTCCTTTTCTTACCCAATTTTCGATTATTTTATGCGGAACAACAATGAGACATTATCTCCTTACTTGACTCACGTTACTCTTTTTGTTCGTTCCTGTTCTACCACAGACGCGCCGCTATGGGAGTGTGGTGATCGCTGTCGCTACCGAGTGCCTTCCCACTGGAGATTGCAAACTCAAGTCGCCGGACCAAAACTATCCCTCTGAACTCATTGCCCTAAATGACTTTGGGAGCGCAGATCTGGCGGGCCGCTTGATTGTTCGGCGGGATTATAGAATCGACGCCAGGATGACCGCACTGAATGATCAAATACATCTAGAATATCAACCGGCGGTAACCAATTAGACTTAACTGCTGATGTTCTGCCATTTCTAGCTGCGACAGTATATTTTGTGATTTAGCTCACAAATGCTCTATGGGCAATTATATATTAATAGATATTACACGTTATAGATGGCCCGTGGCCTAAAGGATCAGAAGCCTTACTTGTGATCCGAGGGCGCGGGTTCGAGCTTGCCTAGGGACCGAACGACCCTGACAATATCCGTAGCCCACGCGCGACCCTACGAAAGGAAAGTTTGGTGGTCTGAGTGTTCGCTGAGCTCGGCAGTTTGGCTGCAAACGTTTCGTCACTCCCCGAGGTGACTTCGTCAGTGCGCGTTCATGCAGCAGAGAGGCGCGGTACGAAGCCTCAGTGAGTGTGAGTGATCAATCTTCTAGCCGTCAGTCTGAGTTTGGGTCGTTCGACGGGCACACGACCACCGAAATCGATCTCTGATTCTTTCCTCTTAGCGTACGCGCGCGTGCCTCTTCGGTTGTCGTCATCGTTTGACGCACTCCTCCGGCGTTCTGTTCCGTTAGATTTAGTCCACTAATTCGATGATCTTTCATCCGTAGCGCTGCATATGTAACATCAACGCGTTGGTTTATTGAATTGTCTGTAGAATACCATGTTTCCAAGAACTCTCTAGGTTGCCTCTAATTTCCACGGGTTAGGATCTTTACGTTCTCTAAGTTGAAGTGATGGCCTTCTTGGTCCTCGTGCATGGAAAGCAGTGAATGGGGGGTCGTGTCTCCGTATGGCCATTCTGTGTGTTCGTTGATCCGTGTTGAAAGTTTCCTTCCAGTTTGCCCAATGTAGTGTTTGTCACACTCTTTGCAGTTACTTTTGTGGATGACATCATTCTGACTGCCTTGTTTGACATTGTCCTTCGGTCTCTGAAGCAACGTTTCCAAAGTACCAGTTGATTTGTGGGCTACCAAGCTTCCATGGGGTTGAAGTAATCTTGACGTTAGTTCAGACACATACTTGTCGTAAGGAAGCGCTACCCATTTATCTACATTTTCCCGCTATTGTTGAGGCACTCTTTTCTTTAGGCTCTTTTCTGTTGAAGTTTCTTGAATACCTGTTGTTTTGCAATACCCGGTATAGCGAACCATCTAAACCGGGTATTGCCAAACTGCTGAGTTCAGCGAACACTCAAACCACAAACTGAACAACCTGAGTTACCAACATTTGCTTCCATATCGAAGGAAAGTTTCTTTTATTGACATTATCCTGCCGTTATGCAGCAACGTGTTTCCTTATTAGCCAGTAACAATCGCTCAATTACCTTCGATTAAACCAGGGAGAAGTCAGTCCCGATAAAGCAGGGTTATTACCATCTGAACTGCACATAGAGGTCGGAATACGGGGCTGACTATATCCCAGTCGCGGATTGCGCATGCCACAACTAG
The DNA here is from genome assembly GCA_944474145.2 of Dicrocoelium dendriticum. Classification (NCBI taxonomy): domain Eukaryota; kingdom Metazoa; phylum Platyhelminthes; class Trematoda; order Plagiorchiida; family Dicrocoeliidae; genus Dicrocoelium; species Dicrocoelium dendriticum. The sequence goes on from OX104069.1 coordinate 38,879,318, forward strand.
TGGTTGCCACTAGCTGGTTTGTTTTAAATGGGCTCTCGGCTTGCATTCTCAATTTGGACTGCAAGTTGCGTTCGGGGACCATAGCCGAAGGCGAAACAGATAACTGCCTGCAACACCGTTCTGCACAGCCGGTGTTATCTTATATTGCCTCAAGCACCATTGAATATGGCTGAAAATCTAACCCGAGACATTGCGATGCTTCCGAAAGCATTTTTGCGACTGGCTCCACCAGCAACGGTTGTTCTGATGATGTTGACCTCGACCGACGTGACTGTTGAAGCTACACCTGTAGTTGATGTAAGTCAGCTGCTGCTCCTACCAGCATTCCATTATCATTTAGGTTCACCAGCTGAGATAGCGGAGATTTGGACCACGCCATGGGATGTTACGTTTGCCAGCAGACGCATCCAACACTACCTCACCGAATCCAGTGGGAACGTTTGGTCTTGTGAACACATTACGGCCTATAATTTTATGTGTCGTTTTCTTACAGCAGAGTTCAATGTTGCCCTTCCATTGAATTGTCTGGTACTTATCTGGAACTAACGTTGTACGTTGACAGCGCTCTGAGAAGTTCATTAAGAAGCGGTCACCGCCCTCATTCTCACTGTTGTGATATCTTCCGATGTCCGTTGTGCGCTCACAGAAGGTTGCGAAACATCCTAGCTTTGTTCTGGTAGTGTTGTTCATTAAGGCTGAAGCTGTATCAAGCTGCAAGGCATACTAATAGATTAACTTCGGTCGCAGGATCAGTTGGGAATGCTTCAAAAGGTTCTCAACTGGACGCGATAATGTTCTTGACCGGTTTCTGATCCGGCTGAGTAACAGGTTAGTATGGCGGTCCGGAGCGCCCCCTATCATCTAATGGTGATGCGATGGCGAGTAGTAAGTTTAATTCGGAGAACTTGGCCGGGGGTTTTGTAATGAAAGGCTATGATGTATGCCAAGAAGCGAGGTATAACAAAAGAAAATGTGACATACAGATAATGGGATCTCAAATGAATCAAGGACTTTACAGCATAAATGGGTAACGTCCTCGGATAGATCGATTCTCAATTAACCATCATATCAGGCTGTTGGATCAAGAAGCCAAAAAAATCAACGAGCTACTGTGGTTGCGTCCGCAACCTTACGGTTAATGTTGGATCGCCCCCGAACTGCTTCTGCCCACTCCGATAGGGAGAATGGTGAGGTGAGTCCAAACTGGAGTGGATCTGTCTCAATAGGGCAATAGTCCTGCTAGTAAACAAAGGTATGAAAGATGTGGTACAAAACGGGGAAAACTAAGCGTTCTCGCATCTCGAGCTGCATTTCATTCGTGAACGAAAATAGAACTGCCCTGAATCCATACAAATGCGTTAAATTTGCGCATTTAGCACCGAACAGTATGCCCCAACATTCTATCGGATCAGGCTACGTGGGTCCATTCCTTCAACGGTTAGTTCGTCAGGTTGAATACCCAGCAAAATGAATGGACCTCAGTGATGTTGTCACCCATGCACAGGCATTGGGATCTTTGTGAGAGTCAGTGCCACTCACGGCAAACCATTTACTTGATACTGCCGATCCGTAGCCTTAAGGATCACGAGCCTAACTTGTAATCTGAGGGTGCGGGTTCAAGCTTGCTTAGGGACCGGACGACCCTCGCAATGTCCTTATCCCACGCGCGTTGTTGTTGCTTATGGGCAGCAAAGCATCGGTACTGCGTAGCAGGGTGCTGCTCAAGCTTCTTCTTCTTCCTTTTACCTCATACTGCATGCCTGTGTGCTGTGCGCGCTCAGTGCATTGATGATGTGTAACGGAATCAAATTGTTCCATCGATTCATCTACAACCTGGGATCCACTTTTGTTAGGGCGGCGATAAAATATCAGGTATACTTATATAAACGCTTATAACCACAGAATTCGTTTTGTTGTACCCATTCACTGACGCATGTTTTAACCTTCCATTTCGTTAAACCACTGAATGTTTACGATCGTTGCTTCTGTGTGCGGATAGCAGTTTTGCTCTGACGCTAACGCTAGTCGTTTCCCTCCATCGTATGTATCCGCTTATTCCTTTGTTTGCGTTGTTGATCATGTATAGTTCACCAGCCTTTTGCACACAAGGCAATTGCGGCAATCGGTTAGATTATCTTGGTCCTGAATACCCTCTTGCTTTTTATTCACGTACATTTGCTTTACGTCTGTACTTTCGTTTATTTCTTGTACGTATTGCGGCAGCGAATGAGGAGAACAATTGGAAAACTAACATAGCGCGAGATTTGTCTTGGTTCTGCGTTGCTGAAGTGACTAAAGCGGACAAAGTGTTACGCTTATTGGCTCTGACTGTTTGCGCAGTTTCAGCATTCTCTTGTGTTTATCCACGTACACGTCATGCTATGTATACCATTTCCACGTTAAACTGGTAGTTTTGTAGATCAAACTGGACACAATTTGGTTCAAGCATAAGTTCTTCAATTTGTTAGCGAATAGTGGTGATTAAGGCGATTGGACTATGCTCAGGCCACACTGCATTCACTCTAATGCAACCCGAACTGTGCAAGCAGCGGGCGATTGTCCAAGTCCTTCTATTATCATGAGTGTCGTTCCGCTCGTTCGAAGGCGGTGACCCAATTTTCGAATGTTTCTCTCTAGGCATTCACATATTTTATGCGAGTGTTTTGGCGAAACTGCACGACAGTGTAGTTTGTTATGACTCCAACAAAGTCAGTCTAACTTTAGTAGCTTGCGCTTCACGAAACCACCAAAATTGGTGATGAACGACGAGAGGACGCATCTCCGAGGCAGCGACGGAACAAGCGAACGTAATCGGTACAGAAAAAGATCCCTACCCAGCTTGTGTTCCTCGACGGTAAAACAACTTACGACGCTGCTGAAGTCACCGATGTCGAGGAGAGCAAGACAAGAAACATTATCATTGCCTATAGGCGAGAAGATACTAATACTCAGCGCGAATGTGGTGGAAACAACGGGCAGAAACTGACTCCCGATGTTCTGCAGCGCGTCGACGATGCCGCCGAACGGCATTTCGAGGACGCTTTAATGCAGCTGCAGCAACGGCTAAGAGAGAACGGGATCCAAGTTTCCGTATCTACGGTCTTTAACGCCATTAGATGGCTAAAGATCACGCTCGGTAAGTGCCACTGCTAGCCAGAACGCGTGAACAGTAGCACGATGCTTGTGACTTGACAGGCCTATGCTCTCAACTTTAGGTGCACGCATCGCATGATAAGGAGAAGTGCATTCTCAGAGACGATATTGGGTTCGGCCTCCAACTGCGGCGGACGCAGGCTGGCATAAGAAGAGGGACGCGAGCGATCGTCCCCTTACCGGCAGTCACAGGCTGCGGGTTGACGTTGATTGTGTAAGTGATTAACCAATGCCCCGTTCATTCAAGTGCATCAACGATGTTACCTGCAATGGTGCAAATTTCTCGATGTTCGTCGGAGCACTTGTGGAACTTGTTCTTTCTCAGGCGCTGCTGCAGCTGAATCAAAGTGTCCTCCGAATGTCACTCAACATCTCAACAATGAGCTATAGGATATTTAGAGTTTGTTGATTCATCCACAGTTGCACTGAGTAATGACACCTTCCCGCCTTTAGGTAATGATGATGTTTCTTGCTGTGCTGTCGTTGATATTGACGATTTCAACAGCCTTGTGCGGGGTTTTGCCGTCGACGAACATACGACTGGTAAGGATTTCGTTATGTGTAAATGACGTTCGCTTGCACCTCCACTGCCACTTGGACGCGTCTTGTCGTCGGTTGCCACTCATTTCATGTGATTTCGTGACGCAGTCGCCTAATAGAGCTAGGTTGCTTTTGGTGGAGTTATAACAGCTTACACTGTTCCCATAGTCGTGTAACTGCACAAATTCACACACACGTGCACGCTCACAAACATCTGGGTCACCGCTTTTGATCGAGGGGAACGACACTCATGATCGTGAGGACTGCCTGGACTATAGTGTATGCTTCTTGCACCACTCGTTGCTTTATCCTGACCACAATGTCGTGTGACCATCGTTCAGTGGGCTTACTCATCAAAACTTGCTAACACTGCGGATTTTCTGTTTAAAACAAACAGTATCCAGTTTGATTTGCAAAATATCCAGTCTGGTTTACAAACGTGTAGTTTGGTTTGCCAAATGTCCAGTTTGATTTTCTAAACGTCCAATGTTTACGATGAAAATGGCATAACAGTGTCGTTTTTTGGTGAAACCAACCCTGAAATTCTGGTCCTACTCGTACATGTTGTCGTTACTGTTACTGAGTGGGAACAGCCGTGAGTTCAACACAACAACCTTAGACCAAAGCTCCGCTCATAAAAACCTCCATTATGTGTCATTTGTAACGTAACGTTCTGCTGGTCCACAAACAATAGTTATTCTCAAGCTATGCACCATATGGTCCTTAAACAGTTGAGGACTCGAGCACCTGGTGCACACCTGTGCATGGACTTAAGATCACTCCATCACGCGTTACGTCATTCGAACAGGTTAGATGCATTATCGCTCATCGGCACAATAAAGTACGGCTGCGGGAAAGGCGCAGTCCCCTCAGGAAAGCATATCGTGCACTCGGTTCGCTCTCTAAGCAATATGTTCTTTCAACGTAACTACGTCGAACGCGGCGTTGCCGGTCAGACACAACTCCCTTTGCTCAGGTTCGGTACCCATTTGGCTGCTTCATCATCCTCCGTAGCGATGTTTCAATAGATTACAGCTTCAACACACAGCACTGTTGACATGGGTTGCCAACATTGGATTGACGTAAGTAGATGAACAAGGCAAATTTCTGGCTTACTATATCAACACTTACCATATCAACACGACACTAAATACTTACTGTTTCCATAGCGCATATTTAGTGATATCATGATTTTTCGTTTTGTGCTGCTTTAAACGGAAAGTCACTGATTACCGAAACACTGGTTGCAAAACTCCTCTTACTTACCTCAACACTCCAGTACCAAGTATTGTGATATATTTATTCGGACAACTACCATCGCGTTGTAACTGATTTCCAGCACACTCGTTTGAATGAATTCGGTTGGCCGAAACGAACGCGGTGCGAATCAACCCGGCCATAAGAGAAGCAATGTATGATTTTCCAACCAGTACTCAACAATTGGTGTGGTATATGCTCTTGGCGAATTTCATATGCGCTTCTTATTGGATGTATCCGTCTTATGTACGCATGCGGACCAGCGGCGAAGCAATCGTACTTCACATCGGATACACCAGTCTGGTTCAGCGCACATGCAATGCGGGCTCTCCGCTGTTCCCGTCAGGAACGAACTTGGCGTTGGTCGCTCTCACAGACTCCTTCGGCTGCACTCAAGCATGGACTCCATCGCTCTGGTAGATGTGGAATGGCTACCTTGACTACTCGGCAAGCTCACGTGCTTACCGAAGCGCCCAATCATAGTGACATTGGAGTCTGGAGCTACCACTGAATGAATGTGTAGCGCCCAAGTCTGGTGCGTGCTCGTGAGCACCCAGGTGGGTCATACCAACTACCATGCGCACCTGGGACGCTGTGGTTATCTCGCTGGAATTTTAGAGCACGCAGCATTAGCCAAATCCCCTGACCACAGCAACCACACGGCTGGCTTCGATTCGATAGGCTACATCCACAAGCTGAGCTCTGCGTACACTCCTCGGAGTCTCAGACGCCGTTCAAGAAGCAAATAACAATAATTATTTCGCTTATTTTCTTCAGGTGAGCTAGATGATCTTGGGCCTTGGCCCCACCGATGACTGCACGTCGGTTGTCGCTGAATGCAACTTAGCCACTCTATACACCATACGTTAAAAGCCGAAGGCAATGCGTGAAATAACAGATCAGATTTTTCCATTTGACGCAGGCTCTTTCTTGCTATTTGGAACTTTGTGAAGAGGTTCTACATAAGACATGGAACATTGTTTTCCTCGCATCAGTAGCATCTACTCTTAAGCTGATAGACTGAGTGCTTTGGACGGTTTTGGAACGAGTTGGTTGTTCCGATGTCAGTATGGCCTTTAATCGTCTGAACGTTAACTAATGACTATTCTATTCAATTTCCCTTACAGGAAGATGCTCAAGGCTTACTTACGGATGGTTACCGCCAAATCTGGCTGCGGGAATCAGATTGGGTGCTGATCCGTGTCGCCGGTGTGGACACGAGAGTTCGGCCCACGCGGAACGAACTGATGCTCGCGTTACTCAACGTGACCTCCTTTAGTGTGCGGCTTTTCATGCCTGAGGCGAACCCCAAACTAGTCAGGTAATTCCATTACATTCTATTCGAAAGAGGAAACCGTCAGGCATTTTGCCGCAGCGATAACAAATGCCAATCTTTGTGCTTTCTAAGTGGGCTTAAGTATGCTCCATCCAAACCAACACTGCACTGCTCAAGAGCAGGGCGTTTTTCTACCACTAAATCAAAGAACCAGTGGTTCTGGTGCGTATTTATGGATTTCACCAATTGTCTGTGCTTAAGTTCCTTCGTAAAGTTACTTCGCGAATGGTCTCATCCTTGTTTGGATTACGCAGGCAGGGGCAGCCGGAACTAGTGCTCGAGCTTTGAACTTCATAACTTGCAGACAAGCACATTTTCCTTCAGGCCATTGGACCGTTCCTTCACGAAGCAGCGCTCCAGGGCACGATTGTTGATCCAACCGTGGCAGTTCTGTTAGCGAGCAACCACGGTCACACGCTATCAGGATATACGGGCCACATCGATAGACCATGTGCCATTACTGCGTAATTCGACTGCCCGAAGATTTACGGTCTACAGCAGTACATGCATAAGGACTGGGAACTCAGGGGAGCACTCACGGATTGTTCATTGCGGGTGTTTCCGTCCCCATTTTAAAGTCTTATAATGATCTAGTCCATTGATGTAGTCTTGTTACCGGCATTTTACTGCGCCGGATCCATTTACACACTTTATGATTTCCATCATTTTAACCTGTTATAAGATGCTCGTGGCCAAAGAGGATATGTAGGCAGTGTACCTCGCACCATCCACGACTCAAGCCCAATATGGTACTGCAGCATATGCTGCAGTTTGCACCTCACTAGGCAGCTTGGCTATTAGAAGCGTATGTCCAAGTGGCAATGGACATCTTGAATGGCGGTGTCCGAACAGGCGAAAGACACTTCACTCAGCATCACTTAGTAATCGCACACGTGTGATGCATCGTTCTTGCAACTGGGCTGCGTGCATACATGGAATATGCGCTGTGCGTTTGGGGTCCTCCATTCGCACTTGGTGTGCCGGGTCGGGCACGTCCTATGAGAACACTGCCACGTGTGTGTGTGTTGCGTATTCGCCACGGCTCAGCCCCCCTATCCTCTCAAACACGCACGAGTGTCGTAGCTAACAACTGATCCGTGATTGGAAGAACGCCTAACGATTGATCGGTGGCACAATTAATGCGCATGCATCGGGTTGTGGGAGAGTACTTCTGTTGTGTCGCCCCTTGTGTCACTCCGAACCCACGCAGACGAGCAGGAACAAAGTGATTTTTTATCAGAACGTGGTGCTATGATATAGCAGAGGTGCGGCAGTCAGCTGAGGCACTGCAAACACCGGACTGAGTCAAGCAGTAAGAGAGCAGTCACACAAAGCACCAAGTAGACACAATCAGCGAGAGCTAGTTTATAGGGCTGATGTCAGGGGAAAATTGTGACATGTCAACAGACGCAACGACTGTTCACGGCCAACAGGGCCACCAAAATGATGCGTCAATACGGACGTCAAGTGACGCCGGTAACAGCAGTGAAATCTTGTGTTGTGTGGAACTGCTGAAGTAAGTCAACCATCAGAAAGTGAAGAGCAAATAGAGCAATTACGCAGGGGCTGGAGTCTATTGGACAAGAAGACGTGAGTCAGTTACATTAACACAAATCGTTCTAACTATAGCCCGATTGATCAATGATGTTGACCTCAGATCAACACTAGTGGGTTGATCGATGTGTTTCCTGTCTGTTTCGACTTAACACTTGGGCATCAGCTGGTTTTGACTGTGGGACGTCTGCTTGTTTGGACCTTTGGTCACGAGCTTCATTGATCTTCGACCTATGAAATGCATTTGCCTAGCGACCTGTCATAACTGAGGGTTCCACCCTCCCCCAACGACTTTTCTGGTCGCAATTTCCCACGCGAGTTCCGTACCGAGTGTTCGCTTTCCGTGTTTTAGGTAAACAATATACAGGCCGCAGAGGGCCAAGTTGAAGATAGGAGTAGTGCTTTTACAGTGACACAACACAGCATACTTGTCGGATGCTGCCACCTAATGGCACCATGGCCCTGCTAATTGCTCCTGGACAAGAGGTTGTGACGTGTCCCAATTGCGCTTGTTTAATAATATTGCGCAGTTTCCTCTTACTTACCTAAGTACGAAGTGTTCTGAAGGTCCTAGGAGCGAAACATTCGTGGATATGGACTAGGTGGATAACGCTGTGAGTAGTGCAGTGTGAGCCATCCATGGTCACCATGCGGACGCAAGCACCGTATAGCCACTGGCATTCGCGTTGACAAGTGCGTTCGGAAAAGGACGTCAATACTTCCTTACACACACGACGCACTCAACACAAATCGGACGTAATGCGATAAAGGTTAGGCGATCGGAAACCACAGTTCTTTTAGAATTTGCCACATAATCCAGGGGTGCACACGGTCTACAGTTGGATGAGAGTCGCAATTGAACCAAACTGTTAGTACACATATTTCATTTCGCCGCATGTCAGATACAAAACTTGTTTTTTGCTCACCATTTGACAGTGTCAAATACCGAGTGTACGAGGCCCTCAGTGAGACGGTCACCTTGTCCGGGACCCAAATCAAGTCGATTGAGAAGTGTGACTGTCCAAACACATCCTCTGGTGACCACTGTGAAGTGAGTGAAGATACCTTCAACCGGACTTGGGTCATTTTAATCGCGCTTTTTGTATGTGGTCTGATCTATATTGTAACATTGGAGCTCAGCTTTAACGAGCAGGTCAACACTCCGATCGCTACAGCTCATATGTTACAGCTACGACCGGACACGGAGGTATCACTGCATGTATGTAAACATTCGACTTGTTTCGTGATGAATTTGAAGGAGTGGGGCATGCTAACAGTTCGATGCTCGATACTCCTCGTCATCTATGACTTGACCGTTGGGTGGAGACACCTTATGAGTTCAAACATTTACCTAAATGTTGCCTTGTCTCAAAACCTGCAACCTATCTGATGGACTGTCTAAGGTGAGATATCAAATATCACTGGGGAAGAGCTAACCGATCACTCAGAACCGTTTTAACACGTGTACGAACTTGAGAGCAGTTAGAATTCATACATCTTAGCATCTTATCCTTTTCCAGATCATAAATCGACCGAAGCACAACGTAGCAAACAGCATGATTGTATCCAATCGCCACTACATGCAGGCTTACCTTACCTTGTAACCTTATTTTTAACGAAACTGCTATCCTTGACAAAACATCACTTGGCTCTACTGTTAATTCCTGTAGGTGGCAAACAGCACAATTAACCATATGAAACATGTCAGTGCGATTACTGTTTCTGTGTCATACGTATTGGCGCATCTCAGAACGGTCCGATGAATGGGTTTCGAACTGGACATGAGCTAGGCGCTCGGTCACAAGACGGGACTTGTAGGCGAATGCCTCAACGAAGTAAGCGCTTTTTATGGTCCGTAAACCAAACATCTGTTTGAGTTTTGAATCGCGAGCTGAATGGTTATGAGTTTGAATCTCATAGGAATCGATCAAAGTGCGTACCGCTGAGGGGACTTAACAGGTTGTAGTACGCCAACAGAAAGACTACTGCACTAAGTAGCAGTAGTATAGAAGTTCCTGAAAAAGCTGACGGTAACGGGTCAAAAGCGGACCATATTAACGCTTCAATAGAAGTGAACCGTTTGGGAGTCGCAGATATATGGGCACTAAGCATAGACAAAGAAGCGTCCCGTATCACGAAATCTCCAGGAAGAAGTTCGAAGTTGCATGGAACGGTTGGTGGTTAGAGGTGGTGCATTTGTCTGATGGTGTTTACCACAATACCCTTTGCACCTTGGGCTCTTGCAAGGTTGCAACTTACTTGAGGCCAACTAGGTCGAACCCGCATGAAACTGCGCCTAACCGTGCTATAACGCCAGTGACATCCCTAGCTGGTCAACGCTATCAGTGCTGAAAATTGGACTAATAAAGTAGCCAGCCGAACACAGGCCCAAGGGATTCTGATGAATTATACCTATCTTAAATAAGAAGTCCAGTTAGTGAGGATATCACTTTTGCAATAATTCTCCTCATTCCAGTGCAATCATGAGAAAGCAACCGGCAACACCGTATGCCAATAAAAGCTGCGTTGAGGGCTGTTGCTGATGGAACGAGACCAGTAAATTGGATCAGTAGATAGGTCGATTCGCTTGGGCAAGATTCGCTGCCGACGTTACGCTGGGAGTGTCGGACATCGGAGGATTTCCGCGGGGCCAAGACAAGATGAGAGCTTGTACGAGAGCCGTCTGCTTGCATACTTCCAGCCGGATTAGTTCGATAATGATTATCTCATACTTCTTCAATGCACGTTTACTGAGCGCTTTAGGATAACCTATCGGCACGGGATAGACAACTTTGAACACTTCGGCTATCCGGATTTTATATCAGCTTAGGAGCAAATGCTCCGTGACCGCGCTGTTGATGCTTCTAGTCATACGATTTCTGAGTGCCTCTGGCATTCTGCCATTTATTTGGCCCTCTGACTCTTTTACGTTTGGCTACATAACCATTTTTTATAACAGTCAAAAGAAGCTTCAAAAATCGTTACCAAGGAAAACAGCCAAGTAATGTGTTTCGTGGTGGTTTGTGGGTCAAATGTGCTGGTTTCTTATGAATAAAGCGTTTGCGTTTATGTTGCGTCGCCACTGACGCCTTCAACCCACGACCGCATGAAATCACATTTGCTTATATAGTTTTGAAGGCAACATAAAGGAAAGCTATTAAAGTACACTTGAGCCAGCCAACAGCATGAAAACGTCAAATACACCGGGCGAATAAGCAACCGTGTACTCAAGAGCGAATTGCATGTGTCTTTAAAAATAGCACCATGGAACCCCAAGCGTAAAGCGAACATCCATTTGCAGTGACGGGCACTGGCCAATCAGAATGACGAAATGTAGCGCCTAAACATATGTCACGAAACAAACGAGAATAAGAAATGTAGACCCAAAAATTAAAGTGGTACAATAATTTTTTGACAACAAAATATTCCTTTAACATAACCAAGTAGAAAAGTGATGCGGAACAATACCAATGCAAGGTGTTCTTGCAAATGGCACTGCAGAAGAAGACACGGAGATGAGCGTCTATTAACAATGCCGTGTGTGCCAATCGGGCTAACACAGTAAAACATTTAAACAACAGTCAAGAAGTAGAAAATAGGTAGAATAAAGATTGGATTTTGAGCACGTTCACAAAAGGATAAATGTCAAATAGCTATGCTCCTAACATTTCGAGGGATAGTCTTTGCGACAGTGCCGTCGGATAGCTATCGACTTAGCGAGGAATATTGTTCATCTGCAAATAAACCTTGTCCTTTGCACTACCGAAGGGCGATATGAATTACATTACATTTGCTAATCAGTCATGATGATCCGCCATTCAAGCACATAGTGTGGCGGCGTAGATCCTCGAGGTTCATGTCATAGCTCACCATTTTGTCTGGTTTTTGGCTTGTTTGGATGTGCAAACTGCCTGCCATCCATAATAAGACAGAATGACTGTTTAGCGCTTTTCAGACTGCAAGGGGGTCGGATAGCTGTATCCAGCTGCGGATATTTAAGTAGGAGAAGCTGTCAAATACTTCTGTCAAATACTTCTCGTATCTATGGAAGAAGATCTTAATATGCACTTCACATGTCATCCAATTCAGATTGCCTCCTCCGGCTTCTACTTTCCACCGTTGATGCCTAAGCCTGGCCCAAGTATTCTCCCACCAGACACCGAAGCACCCCCGCTGATTGCTGAAAACATTATTTGGACAGGTGGAGTGGAGAAGTGTCGTTGCCATGGTATGTCGTCCAATTGTGATGCCTTGACTGGAGTATGTGAGGACTGTACCGGTAACACTGTCGGACCGGATTGCGGAGAGTGTGCGGTAGGCTACATGGGGGACCCCAAGAAGGGACAGCCTTGTATCAAATGCCAATGCCCCACTGAGCAAACTGAGTGAGTTGAATTGCGAATGTTTTCCATCCACTTATGTTACAGTCCCTGCAATGATACATAAGTATGCTCACAGCAGATGTTAAGGTAACATGATCCACTTTATTGAATGTGTTTGTCTCAAAGAAGTAACCAAGTAATCAACCAAAAACTACCGACGGACTACCCATTCAGATTGATACGTACAAACGAGACTTTACCGGTCTACCGCAAATTTTTGGTGCCGTTAAGCCGTTATCGGACAGTAGTGCTCATTGTGGTTTACTTGATCAGTAGCAAACTTCTGACGCGTACAGCGATACCGGTAACAGGGTCAAATTCATAAACAACACGGAGTCTCAGGAAGAGGTTCTTGACTTACTGTTCCAGAGAATTCTTTTGCCTACTGGCAGATTGTTTCTGCTTGTGACGTAAAAAGCCTACGTTTGATTTCGGAAGGTTTGGAATACAGTGCGGTTTTTTAGAGCCCTGTATTGTGGCATTGTGAGATTACTCGGAGTCGAACTTTTACGAAGACGCGTGGGCATCCACTACGAACTGATAGCACATTTCGACGAAGATTTGCATGTGGCATGCAAGTAGTGATGTGCCGAACGGTTATTTAGGACTACCATACCACCTTGAGGCCTTCAGAGGATTCGAGAATCGTAAACTCTCACAAATTACGGCTAGTCACTTTTGAGCGCATCAGTCTAGCATTCAAGAGCTACCAAAACTAATAAGCAACGAATGAATCTTGCTATTGTCTTCGTGCCGCTGGGCCTGATTCCCTGCTACCTGCACTATTTAAAGATGGAGGTGAGGTCCTCTGCAAAACACTAACCTCACTGTCCGAGCATGCATGGAAGCAGGAAACCGTCCGGCTGTCTGGAGTGAATCGATCATAGTGGCAACATACAAGAAGGGCAGTCGCACCAGATGTGCTGACCACAGGGTTATTAGCCTAACCCCGGTAGTGATAAGATTACTGGCCTTAATTCTCGTTCATCGCCTCACTGCGGAACGGCAATCCCGGATTAGGGAAGAGCAGACAGGTTTCCACTCAGAACATGGCGGTATGGACCACATATTCACATTGCGGCAGATCCTAAAGCAGCGCCAAGCATAGCGCAGACCAACGATGACCGTGTTCCTCGATTTCAGGAGTGTGTTCGATCCAGTAGTTTGATGTATTCTGTACAAAATACTTGCACGGAAAGGTCTTCCCTTGAAATCTGTAAACATTCTAGGTGATCTGTACTGTACCACTACAGGCCGCGTCAAGGTCTACGGTGACTTGCCGGATAGCTGTCCGACAACAAGTGGCGTACGTCAGCGTTGTTCAATTTCTCAATTTTTTCTTCAATTTCGTCGTGGACTGCATTAGGGAGTGTTCCCTTGCGGATATTCACGACGCAGGCGTTGTGCTGCTGTCTGGTGAAAAGCCAGCTGACCTTGATTATGCGGACGATATCGTCTTGCTTTTTAACGGTGTTGGGCCGGCGCAGTCGATGCTGAATAACCTGTATAAAGTGGTTCTGTTTATTCGTATGCCTTTCACCCCTGCAAAATGCAAAGTGTTGCTTCAAGACCACCAGCCACTTGGTGATCCCTTGAACCTAGATAGCCGGGAACTCGAGGTAGAGTTGATCAGTGCACTTACGTCGGCAGCTGTATCACCAACAATGGGTGTATAGCTATTGAGGTTATTTCACGTATTGCAAAAGCCAGAACTACCTTTTTGAATCTGCGGTATTTGAGACGACAGTAAGGAGTTTCCCCCCGTCTAAAAGGTCGTGTTTACAAGGCCACAGTGAGGGTTGTCCTACTCTATGGAAGTGAGACTTGGCCCCTTTGATCCATAGATCTGTGGTGCCTTTAAGTCTTTGATCATCGCTGTCTGCGGAGCATTGCTGGTGTCGGGTGACACCAGCGCGTCCACAACGATGATGTGCGTAGGCTCGTGCTAGGCAGTGATACACACGCAAGTTCCTTAGAACAACAGATAGCACTGAATGAGTTGTGTTGGCTTGGACACCCACTATGTATCTCCGGTCCATGCTTGCGGTCCTAGGCTAATGAAGGTAATACTACACTCTGAGGGAATGACGCAAGTTCTGTTGGATAGCTGGTTAAAGTTTCGAGCTAGGTTGCCAACAGAAATACGGCTAAAGGCAGCAGGCGAACGACCAAAAGTCGGAAGAAATTCGATGGAACTTGCAAATCCTGCAAATTCTTTATTTGCACAGTCCTTCGGAGAGATCGACACAACAGCGTCCACGTCACACAGGAGGACCGAGCAAAGCACGAGTGAACCATCAGTTCAGGAACGCTCAATAATGTCATGTAACACGACTGAAATACACAAACCAAAAAACGATTAATTGCCGGCCACCTAACGGCCGGCTTAAAAGCGAACACAAACTTGACATCCACCAATGAACTCCTAACCACAAAAGCCCTATCTTGCATGTACACAAACGCTCAAGGCCTTCGAAGCAAGTTGGCAGAACTTAGAGAACTCCATGCCTCACAACCACGAGACCTCGTCATGATTACAGAGACATGGTTAAACCCTGAGATAACCGACTGTGAGATCAAGTTACCCGGTATGTCGCTGCTTCGGACAGATAGAACCGGAATGGGTGGCGGTGTGATTCTTTATTACAATACAAACCTCCGATGTGAAGTTATCGATCACCCGGAAATCCAAGCTCCAGATTCCCTTTGGTGCCGCCTTTGGTTGCGAAACAAGGACACATGTCTACTAGCCGTGATTTAGCGCCCACCAAACTCAACTTCGGAAATGGACTCCAAAATGAACCACGTTTTCCAGTTGACTTTGAACAAGTCCTACACCCACATTCTCATCGCTGGAGACTTTAACGTGCATGACATAGAAACGCCGGCAACCGACGGTACGCAGTTTAAAGCCTGCTTGCAAGAGCTAATTGCTAGCCACCCTCTTTACAACCACGTAACCTCTCCCACCAGATTTCGAACTTCTAACAAGCCGTCGATACTGGATCTTGTGCTCACTAACGAAGAACTCATGGTTGGCGGGATAGTTACAAGCACACCACTGGGTCGTAGTGATCATGTTACTCTACTCTTTGACTATATTTGCTATGCGGAGTACCCTGAAAAGGAGGAGGATAAAGTGCACACTGTCACGCACTACAATGTGTTGTCCAAGCTTGTTAAGGATACATCTTGGACTTTCTTATTCGAATGTTCCCCAGATTTGGCCTGGGATATGTTTACAAGGAATTTGAGCACACTGGTAGCGCAAGCATCGGAACAGAAGTCCTTCCAACCCAAAAACCAGAGTAAGTCAATTCTGAGGAGCAGAACACGTAAATGTATGTCCCGGAGGGATTTGGCATGGCGAAATCACCAGGGTTGCCCGAATGCCAAAACCTGGACTGCATACGTGACACATCGTAACTTCTGTGTGAAACTGATCCGCGAGGACAAGGTCACGCATCAGCAGAAGTTAATGAAGCGATTCTGCACTAACCACAAACTCCTGTATAGGCACATTAACGGCCTTCGAAAGGTAAAGCGAGGGGTTCCGGCGCTAGTCACAGCTGATGGATGCACGCGGTCAGCAATGGAAGCAGCTGATCTCCTACGGCTTCATTACTCTCAAACGTTCCAACAAGTGTCGAGCCCAAACATTCACCTCATTTCTAATACTCCGCCGTTTGGTTTAGAAAACATCACCTTCACTACGGAGGCTGTGTTGAAGAAATTGTTATCCTTGCGTATCCACAGTTCTCCCGGAGCTGATAACATCCGTCCAAAGGCTCTACAGGCAGTAGCTAGTGATCTAGCAGAACCACTGGCTGTTTTCTATCAGCGATGTCTAGAGGAAAACCTTATTCCACCAGTATGGAAGCAAGGGGTCATCACTCCCATCCATAAAGGAGGCAGCCGCACTGATCCTGCGAACTACCGTCCAATAACATTACTTCCCGTACTATCCAAAGTGATGGAATCAATCGTCGCAGACGCGCTGATGCAATACCTGGAAAGCCACAATTTAATAGCCCCAGAGCAACATGGCTTTCGTCAAAAGCATTCGTGTAACACTAACCTATTAATTGCACGAAATAGCTGGACTGAAGCTGTTGATGATGGAGTTGGAGTCGATGTCATCTACCTGGACTTTTCAAAAGCGTTTGATCGTTTAGACCATCGAGTTCTCCTTCAGAAGCTTCGGAACTACGGCATTGGCGATCCAATCCTGAGTTGGATTAGCAATTTTCTACAAGAACGACGGCTAGTGGTGAGAGTCCGAGAATCATTTTCTCATGCAATCGACGTGACGTGTGGAGTACCACAAGGCTCGGTTCTTGGACCTCGTCTATTCTTGGTGTTCATTAACGATTTGGCGAGATCAATTACTTCCGATTTCTTATTTTTCGCTGATGATATCAAGATATGGCGAAGGATCAGAGGACCGGATGACCATGAACGGCTCCAGCACGATCTTAACACAGTGTCGAACTGGTCAGTTCAAAACGCTCTACCGTTCAACGTAGACAAATGTCGCGTAGTACAATTACGCCATAGACATAACTACACCTACATACTTGGGACAAAGGAATTGCAGAATAGCTCCCAAGAACGTGATCTTGGTGTGATCGTACAGAGCGACCTCAACTGTTCAAAACAGGCTGAGGTAGCTGCGAAAAGAGGCAACCAGCACGTCGGCATGCTGCGAGGGCATTCGGGAGATTTGACCCATCAATCTTCCCAATGATGCTCAATTCCTACGTGCGCCCGCAAGTTGAGTACGCAATCCAAGCTTGGCAACCTTGGTTGAAACGCGACCTAGAAGCGATAGAGGCACCACAACGGAGAGCAACCAAGAACGTGATGGGCCTGCGGTATCACTCTTACCACCGAAGGCTGAAGTTGTTGGGAATTTTCAGCGGACGCTATCGAAGGCTGCGCGGCGATCTCATATTAGCGTATCAAATATTGAGTGACCCCAACCACGTATGCCGCCATTTGCTGAACTTCATTTTGTTACCTAAGCTCCTCTGTTGTGGATTACGCCAAGCATGTTTTCAACAGGACTAATGTATCAAATGGACCTAAGTGAGCGACCATATTTTATTTTCTCACTCCTTACCTCAACTATCACTGCGCCCCAGTGTCTTTCTGAATGTTTACGCGCGATATTTCTTTTTCATTTTACACTGATGTTAATTATCAAAGTATTCATCTCGGCAGACGTTCGATAGATGACCCAGACATATTTTAATTGCATCATATTCACCGCTACCATCCTACGGGACGTGTCAAGCACTTGCTTTTATCCCGTGATAAATCATTGTTCATTGGTATGGGTATGCCGCCATTTGCTGAAACTTAGCCACAACACGCAGCTCAGGGGTAACTGCTTAAAGTTGAAGGAACAATATAGCCGTCTAGAGTGTCGACGGGAATTACTTTTCCCTTCGAGTTTGCAAACCATGGAACGCACTCTCAGACTCAGTAGTATCCTCTCCTACCCTGGATGTTTTCAAAAAACGATTAGATGTTGCCCTCAGCTCCCAACATTTTGTTACCTAAGCTCCTCTGTTGTGGATTACGCCAAGCATGTTTTCAACAGGACTAATGTATCAAATGGACCTAAATGAGCGACCATATTTTATTTTCTCACTCCTTACCTCAACTATCACAGCGCCCCACTGTCTTTCTGAATGTTTACGCGCGATATTTCTTTTTCCTTTTAAACTGATGTTAATTATCAAAGTATTCATCTCGGCAGACGTTCGATAGATGACCCACACATATTTTAATTGCATCATATTCACCGCTACCATCCTACGGGACATGTCAAGCACTTGCTTTTATCTCGTGATAAATCATTGTTCATTGTTCATTGCAGATAAGTGTCTTGTTTTGTCTACCAAATGGAGGGTAGCGCAAGGCTCGTGGTGGACAAAGTTTGACTTGGCAGCGGGAAATGAAGTCACTGACGACCAAACTGGGTGCCGTTGGTCCGTCTCGCCTTCCGGGCTGGAGTCCAAGTGACCCGCCTTGTGCTTGGCTCGAGACTTTACATGACATGACTCGCAGTTGGCACCAGTGGCGCGTCTGCTGCCGTCTCCTAGTCGGACTGCCTGTTTAACGTGTGTTTTGTGCTAAGTAATCTGCAGCGTAATGGCTGATTATGACCCGTGGCAGTGAAAGCCGCAAGGAAGCTGTCTCGCTGATGCCGTCTTAGCTTTGCATGATAGCCAGCTGTTTGTGACCGTATGTTGTTGCCAAGGCGCCTTGACCCTGAATGTTTGCTAAGGGCATGGATGTCTTCCGTTGCATCCTTTGTCCCTCTTATTCTTCTTAGTTCCTTAGGTCATCATTGTTATATGGCAGCGAAGTATCAGTTCAAATGGCTGATGCGCTGCTGTTGATATTGTTGATGATGATTGTTAAGTATGGCCCTAAGCCGATAAACGAAACAGAAGGCGCAGGCGTAGTATGGAACTGTTTAATCAAAGCTTCCTACTTTACAGTGGCTAGAAATGCGGGAACGAAAAACCAATGCAATAAGTAAGTAAGGCAAAGACATGCTCAACCAATCGGGTGAGCATCTGTGTTTAGGAATCAATCATCAACTTCATAGGTGACACTCCTCTCTTCCCTGGGAAAGACTGCAGACTCCGGGTTGATACTGATTAGCTGGCTTAGGCGTACGTTTTGAGAGTCTTAATTACGGTCGCTCCGCATCCCTTTACGGTTCCTGGTTTTGTGAGGCAGATTCTCCGTCTATTTTTGCATCAGCATCAGTTGAATTTTGATCCCGCTTATGTGGTTCGATTGAAAGTAGCCGGATATGGACAAAATAGCAGCGTGCCACACAGCCTTCCTACCACCGTAGCTGTGTTTGGTTACACGTTAAGGGTATTAGTGTAGCAGGCTACCAGCTTGCTTCGTGAATCAGTCTTGTGTATACCGGATCAAAACCATTGAGACACATTTCCTCTGGTATCTTGTCATCCCCACCTATCTTCTCTTGCTTTGCCTCCATTTTCCTTCGAGGGTTCGGAAAATGTAGGTGCAGTCTAGTACGTAATGGTCGGCCAAACATTAACTCCACAGGTGACTTCCATGTCGACTCACTCGGTGTCATGCAGTAACAAAACAGGAGACGATACAACCTAGCTTTTAGTTCATTGAGTCTGTTTGAGGAGACCTTGCTTACCAGTCCGCACTGCACGTTCTGCCATTCCATTCGACGCAGGATGGTACGGAGCAGACTTAATGTGCTGTATTCCGTTGTTACTCAAGAACTGCTGAAACTCTTCACTGGTAACTGGTGTCCCGTTGTCGGTGCATATCGTCTCTGGAATACCGAAAATGGCGAATATGAAACGCATTTTTGCAACCGTTGCTGTGAAAGTAACCTGTGGAACTGGATGTACTTTTAGCCATTTAGAATGGGCATAATCATAAGTAGACACATCAACCCATTGATTGGGTCAAAGTAGTTCACTGGTATCCGCTGCCAGGACCTCTCCGATCAACGCCATTGAAGTATTGGTCCTGGAGATTTTCCTCTTTGGTATTTCTGTCATTGTTCGCAGTTTTTCAGCAGCCACTCTATAACCCGGTCAATGTTCGGCCACGAACAGTAACCACCTGAATTGGGTGTCTTGGTTCAACTTGACTAAGGTCGCTTCAGGCAATCCGAAAAGGCCTCGTAGACTGGAAACCAACACGTCGGACTGTTGCGAGGGGCGTTTGGACAAATAAACAGTTCCATATTTTGACAAATGCTCAGTGCGTATGTTCGCCTCCATGTCGAATACGCAATTCAAGCTTGACATCTGTGGCTGAAACAGGACCTTAATGCACTGGAGCAGCCACAACATCGGGTATCTAAGAACGTAATTGGAATGTGCAATTTTCATACCAGGAGAGGCTGCAACGATTGGGGGTATTCAGTGGTAGCTATCGCAGACTACTTGGCGATCTGATTACAGAATACTTGATTTTGCAGGACCCACACCATGTGTGCCGCCCTTTACTGCGACTCAGCACCAATACAAACCAGAAGGACCACATAATGAAATTCGCGCAACAGTATAGCCGTCTGGAGTGCTGCAGAAAATTTTTTCCATTCCTATCTGCTACTCGTGCAATGTTCTCCCAGAATCGGTTGTCTCTGCATCGAAACTAACAGTATTTAAAGGATGGTCGGATGACGCAAACATCCAATTACGCTTTGTCACTTAGCGCTACATCTCCATCCTACACCTGGAGTTTACTATGGATATATTTGATGTTAAATGTGTGTTGTGAATCTAAGAGGATCGCAAGCCCACAGCAGAGCAAAAATCATCATCATCATTATGCACATTAGCTAGAGGTAGGAAACACCTCAGCTACTGTGCTGCAGTACATAAAGGAAAAGGAAAATAAATATGATAGTTGCATGCTAGCTGAGCTACCAGCCGGCTAGTTGACAGCAAGAAGAATTATTATGTACAATTATATTACGTTACGAAATGAGGCCGTGGTTGAAGGGGGAGGCTAAAAGAGATGAGGATGAACAAAGAAACTTACAGCAGGAACGTCATTGAGGTCAGCAAGTGTATCTAGCCAAACGTGTTCATGCTCTTTTGAACCCAAACCAGGGAGCTGTGACGCTCCAACCGAGGCCAGCTCCGAAGTGAGGGTCTCCATTCCTCTGGACCAATTCATCGCTTGGCCACCCCTCCTCTTCTTCCATTCACACCCTCGGTGAGCAAACAACGCACTTTGAACCGGGGCAAACGACAAGTCCTTATTTTCATATTTAGAATCCTAACCGTTTTATTACTACTACTATTATTATTATCATTATTATTTCGCTATCCCTACTAACTATCCAACGGGTCTTGTAAAGCAAGGCTTCTTAATCTGTATAAATTCATTGTTCACATGAGAACGCCTTCATCCTGTTCACGCCAGAGTCTGCGTCGTGCAGCTCTCTCAGCAACTGGGGCTGTAGTTCTTCTGGTGGAACTATGCTTGAGCCTGGAAATATACAGCCGTCGTATAGACTCAACTCATTACTCTGACAGGCGCATGGTTTCATTTTGTCTGATGTGTTTGCAGGCCATCCGGTCATCAAGCACCGTTTCACCATCGACAACACTCCGGATGGGCGTTCTTTCAAGGTGTTGCGTCAAATTGTTAAAGTCTATGGGTTCACAATGACTTTTTGTGCCATGCTGCTGCGGGAGGCGACTAAGTGCATCGGCAATGGTATTACTTGGTCCGTTTACATGCTGAAGTTTGCTGTTATAGGCGCTAAAAAGTAGTGTCCACTTTTACATTCGAGGCGAAGGTATCTGTTGAATTCCTTTCTCCTTACCCAGGAGCGAAAGAAATGTTTTATGGTCAGGGTAGATGTCAAACTGTCTTCCTTAGACGTACTGGTGAAATGCTTAGCAAGGAAAATAATCGCTAAGGCCTCTGTGTCGAGTTGGGAGTAAATACTTTCAGCGGGTTGCAGGGTGTGAGTAGCAAAAGCGATTGGACGAAGAGAACCGTCATCCGTCCGGTGTCAAAGGACTGCGCCTATTCCGCGGGGAGAAGTATCACACTGCAATACTAGAGGCTGGCTCGGATCGAAATGCACGAGATTCGAGCAGGCGCTGAGCACTCTTTTTGCAGCTGTGGAGGCCTTTCTTTGACAGGGACCCCAAATTCTGAACTTTCCCTTGTGCACCAAGTTCGTACAAGCGTGCAAATACTGTTGGGTAGTTAGGTAAAAAGCGACGATAGTATTGAAACATCCCTAAAAAGGATCGGAGTTCAGCTTCATTCTTGGGTTCAGGTGTGACAAGGATGGCTATAACTTTCTCTCCTAACACGTCTAATCCGATTTTATCGAGGCGGTAACCCAACTAACGAGTAGAATCTGAGAAAAACATACTTTTGGATTACTTCAGTTTGAGTCCCATCAGTTGTAGACGTTCGTGCACAGTGGATAGCGTTTGTAAATGTTCAGCATCTATACGTCCTGTAATCAGAAGGTCGTCAACATAGGTACAAGTGAAAGTTATATCTTTTATCTGATTGTCAGTGATCCTTTGGAATATCGTTGGGGCCGAACTGATTCCGAAGCGCAGACATGTGTACTGGAATAGACCCTTGTGAGTCCTAATCGTAGTGCATGAGCGAGAGGTCTCTTATAACTCAATTTGTAAGTACGCGTGTTTGCGATCGATCTAGGTGAACTTTTGTCCGCTTACCAGCGTAGCATGCAGGACATCTATCCTTGATGAGCGATAGGTTTCCAGAATTAAACAACGATTAACAGTTAGTTTATGGTCACCACAAATACGCACAGAACCATCCGGCTTCAGCACTGAAACTATCGGAGCTCCCCGCCCACTCTATTGGACTGGCTCGATTGCTCCTGCTGATTGCGATCTCTGTTCTCCACCTTTGATCTCAGGGAATAAGGTAGGGTACATGCCTTGAAAAAGCGGGGCTGAGTTCCCCGTCGTAATTTGATATTAGCCTGACATCAGTTCAATTTTCCCAGTTTATCATAAAAAACGCCCGAATCTTTGTTGAGCACTTCCTTCAAGCGCTGATTAATAGACATGAACTTCACTGTCTCTAGCGTGGCCGGAAAGCATTTAATCCAGTCTCATCCGAGTAAGTTTGGACAACCATTCGGCACAGCATATGTCTGTAAGGTCCGCTTCTCCCCATGATAATTAATCAGAACAGTGCATTTTCCCAGGATTGGTAGCGGCTGCCCGGTATACTTCCGAAAAGTTGCTACACAGGGGGATAACTTGGGTAGTCTTTTTCCTGATACAGCACTGATTATGGTAACTGAGGCACCGGTATCAACTTCCATTTTAGCCAACTGGCCTTCTATTTCCAGTTGCACATTATAAGGCGGGTGAGGTTGCTTTCCAAATAGTGTTTACCTGGTCATTTTCCTCTGAAGGCTGGACGACCTTCACGGGCTTCTTGGGAAAACATGATGTCGCAGCAGTGCTGGCTTTAGATCGTCAAACTCGAGCCAAGTGCCCTAATTTTCCACAATGGCGGCAGATACTCTGCTTATGATGACATTCCTTGACCGATGAATACAGATTTCTACTTTGATGACAGGTAAAAGGCAATTCGGACCATCTCGGGGGAACACTATTTCAGTCGATTGCTTAGTGTCTGTATGAGGTTGCGGGGAAAAAGCTGTTAACGGTGATGGACATGCTCCAGTTGCCGAACAGTATTACAGGCCTTCTCCCAGCTCATCGGCGTCTCGTCCTCCGACAACAGCCTTTCACAAGCTTGTCCGTTACAGATACCGAATTTCAGGCACTGTAAAGCCATCGCCCCGTCGAACTTCGTGCCTGGGATTTCACTAGACCGACACTCTGGTAGGGCTTGCTGAATCCGCGCAATGAAATCAATGGCACTATCTTCAGGGTTTTCGCGCAAGATCGAAAAAGAATACCGCGCACTGTGTGTGTTCACTCGTGAACCCCATAACCCGCTGAGGACTTCTAGCCCGCTGTTGACTGTCCCCTTCTCACGGACATGGAGAGCGTCAAAATGTCTTTGGCCTTCGTCATCCAGAACTTGTCTTCAAAATTTGATTTTGTGGCTCTCTGAGAGTACCGTATTTGGTTGCAAGACGGGTAGTAGCTCTCAATAATCCAAAAATGTTGGCCTCCAGCATTTCCAAGTAGCCGGTGGTGATTTCTCAGTATCGATATTCCAAAGTAGTGTAGGGAGGTGCAACATCAAGGTTGTTTAACCTCGTCGCCAATATGTTAAGTATGCCCGTAGCTGATAGCTGGAACAGAACGTGCAGGCGTAGTCTGGAAAGGTTCAATCAAAGCTTCCCACGTTACACTGGCTAGAAATGCGGGAACGAAAAACCAATGCAATAAGGAATTTAGGCAAAGTTATTGTCATTGCCATTGAGCGCTTGTGTTCACGAATCAATACACAAGTGAATACGTGACAATGATGCTGACTCTTGCAAAACATTAGTGAGTTGTTCGCTCGTCTTACAATTGATGTTAAAAGCCGGTTATTGCATCCCGTTGGTGGAATATGGGGGTACGTCAATGAAAGATCTTCAGTTATGGCTAATTTTCCGTACCGTGCTGCTATGCGTTAATGGGGTTTGGTGCTTCATTCGCCGTCGTAAGCATCTCTTTTCATTTTGCCCAGAAATTTCAATCAATAGATCCACTTAGTAGAAATTTTGTAGCTCAATACTGAGCTGGAGATCTCTTCCTCACATAACCAGGACAAAATTTACAAAATTGCAGGGCCAAACTGTGCCCATAAACCCTAATCACCTAACCCGCAGTCGATGGCGCGTAGATCCGGGGCATGCGAGGTGAAAGCGGTCGGTGGACCATAGATGCAGCCAATCACGACGTCTCCTTTGCCTTACAAACTAGCTGTGCCCCATCTCTTGGTTGAAACCGAACGACATTCGGAATCGACTCAGTCCTCTGCAAAGCTCGTAATCTGAATGGCATAAGATGCGTCGCGATGTATCGTAGTTATCTTGAAAAACATGCCTGTCCGCCGCTGTCAACCATTGCTTAATGGCATAAACAATTGGCTAGCGATGCAAGCCGCAAACGGTCATGGATTCAGATCCTGGTGGATCCGATAGATGAGCGCCACTGGCGAGTCCCAACAGGTGGAAACAGCCGTCCAGTGCTTTCTCGGGTATGTGGAAAACTGTCCAGATTGAAGCTGCAACGAAGAAACCCCCAATTATCCGCCCCAAAAAGCCCCTATTTATGATAGTACGAGTGCTGCTTCTACACCGTCAACGGAAACGCAGCGTTTACCAAACCGGTCAGCCGAGTCGCACCACAAGCGTCCAACGGACATGTCTTGTTCGTGGACCCGAAGCACGGCACATTGGTTCAAATCGATCGGCCACTAAACACGGAGATCCTCTTAGACGACGTTTGCACACGTCCAGTTCGCTGGACACTACGCTGCCAGTCTACGGGCGAGCGAAATCTGTGTAAACCGCCACCATATGCGTCCAGTCGGAGGACAACTACACAATGTGAAGTCCATCTTACAGTTAGGGGTGATTTCAACCGTTTTGCAACTGGATTAGTGTTGACTATAGCACCGTAGACTAAGTCAGTTTAGCACCGTAGTATGCAAGAGGATCTTTTCCGGGAATCTACTGCCAGTTGAAAGTACCAGGTATGATTGATAGGGTTCGAGGCACAATCTGATCATGTGTTTACTGAATTTTGATTACTCCGCTATGAAGACCGAGCGTTCGGAAAACTCATCTCAAGCAAACTGTCGTAATAGCCACCTGAAGATCAAAAACGAAGTCTGGGCCTCCATGAAAAGCTACTATTCACAGCCATAAGGATCCCTATCTATCTTCCATGAAGTTGAACCACACAACGTGGCGCATTTCCATCGGTTGCCTTTCTCGTGGCATCAGCTTGAGTGCTGTTCGTGCTATACCAAATCACTTTTCTACTTGAGTTTATCGAGGTGCTCACTCGGGGTCTTGATGTGGTCCTATCGACGCGAACAAGCAAGAGATCGGTCTGGGGCAATCGCCGCTTGCTTGTTGGCTACCACGACACAGACCACAGGAGTACGCAGTCATCAGGGATTGCTTTGACAAGTTATGACTTTGCTGGAGGGGCTTGATCATGTTGAAACTTTTTTTCTCCCAACTGTCCAGCGACCCCGACGACACAACTGTAACTACCATATATACGCACTACCCTTGCGTTTATTACAGCAAGATAGCACTCATCTCCTGGCGCTGATAGATGGTATGAAAATGGTGGCTGAGATTTTGATTCGATATCACGAAGTTGACTTCGGATTCTCTAAGGTAGTCCTGACAACGGTTTTTTGCGTAATACTGTTTACGTTAAAGGATACTTTCATAATTCGTTAACAAGTTACCGCCAAATAATCACGTATTTATGATCATTGTGCTGTTTCCAATTCACCATACTGCAAACCTCTGCCCGTTGAGCGGGATGATGAGCTAAACGGATCTAAAGCATAATTTCTTTAGACATATAGAATCAAAATCTGTAGCTGATCATAGTTGTTTTGATATATGTTTACACCTATATTCAAATGAAATTACCATTCAGCAGTACGCCCACTACAACTTATCTCGTTCACTCATAACGGCGTTTACTTCCATCTTCAGCTATGCTATCACTTGCTACCCGACCTCTGTCCGGCCTTACGTATCACATCAGTGTGTCTGCAAACCGGGCTACACTGGGCTCAGATGCGAAAATTGTGCACCTGGTTACTTTGGCGATCCGACCAGCCTAATTGCTTGTCAGCCATGCGACTGTGATATGGCGGGATCGAGGAATGTGAACTGTGATCAGCATACCGGACAGTGCAACTGTTGGCCGGGGATCTCCGGTCGCCGATGTGATCAGTGTGAACCGGATCATGTGGTCGATGCTGGCAGGTGCCAAGGTGAGTTATCATGATAATTGTCACCCGATCGTAGATGTTGAGCTGCTGCAACCTCTTTGTTGGTGCGTATATGTTTCCTGTGCAAGATGAATGATCACTTACAGCCACCAGTTTGCTTCGCAGCGCTTTTGACACCGAGCAATCCCATGCGTAAGTATGCCCTTGGGAACTATTCACTGCACTATGCTTTTTGTTTAGATTGTCGCGGGGAGTGCACTGGAGAGCTGTTGGTCAAGGCTGACGAGGTCAAAACACAAATTGACAATCTAAACATGACGAGCTTGGCTTACCGGGGTCTCACTCGTCTAGGCCAACAGGCAGAGGTACTCCGTCAGCGGTTCAGCAAAGAGCAGGAGCAACAGGAAGACGACCTTATCCAACACACCCACCAAGTGGTCAAACAACTTGCGGAAGTCGAAGAAGTCGCTGATCGGATCATAAACACTAGAAATGCCATCGATGAGAACAGATGTGAAACCCAACGTCAGACCACGGCACTACTCCAGTCCGTCTCCCAGATAGAAGGTCGTGTCAAAGATTTACTTCAACGTGTCAAGGAGCTACCAATGTCTACTCCAGCCCCCGAACAGTTACAACAGTGGCAAGAGGAAGCGAGACGAGTCAGAACCGACTTGGAGGCTATAAACTTGAACACAACGGAGGAGTGGGTCAGAAAAATGCAAGATAGAGTTGAAAAAATTATCACAGAAGGAGAGAATTTAATCAAATCGGTGCAACCCGGTCGATCGGCGGTGGATCTTGAACGATTGGAGGTGTATCAGGAACAACAGCGGAGGCTGTTAGATTTACAGAATGTTCAGCTCTACGCTATTGGAAATAGCACTCAGCGTGCCGGTATTGAAATGCAAGCGGCCAAGGTGAGACCAGTGTGGTTGGAGAATGTAGGGCCATTTGTTTGTAACTCAATCATAGTTGTGGAATATGTCTACCCCCGTTGTTCCCATGGAACAGTCAAGTTGTTTGTAGGAATTCGTAGACTATTTGTTATGTTTTCTAGGTGTCTCTGGAGACTGTAAGTAGACGATTCTTACTTGTTCGAGTAACTTGCATGCCTACTATGCGTTAAAGCCATACCCTTACAAGTTTATAGTTAGGACCACTTGGCCTTGGGAAACAACGAAGACAGACATCACTTATGATCGGTACGCAATTCAGACCGCATGACTCGGCACGAATAAGCCAAAGCTCTAAGTTTGGAGAGCTTGTTCAAATGGCTACCCTGTCCTCTGTACGCCACTGGCCCGCAAGTCGGTGGACCGCGAGCTGCACTATATCGCATCTGGTAGCCCAGTACTGTTGATCTTTTCCGCCCACGCAGTCCAGTGATTCTAACGACGGACTCGCAAGCGTGAGGTAGGGGACTCTAGCCCCACAGTGGTCAGATGGGATGTACGTTGGTGACAATTGCCGAAAAAATGCAACTGCCATCCGGTGTCTTGGAATATGCATGGAACCGGTCGGGAACTCATCATTTCAGAAGACATTGTGAACAGCCGGTTAGTGTATCTGTTATCTCTCCCGACTCTTGAAGTCTACCTGTAAATGCTGCCTGCGCGCAAGTCATCGCATCACAACAGTTTCAACACCGGTAATCATTTCTTATGTCCTCATCTTAGATTTACTGGTAGTAAAATTCAAACCCTTATACTCTACACCCAGTTACACTTAATGTTCGATCTGACTCATTGATAACACCACAATAGTTGCTGCTGAATACAAGTTTGTCTGTATGGCACTCGGTTTTGTGATATACAGACACCAACCTTGTCATTCCCTCGACTCCCTTCCTCTTTCTGCCTTAAACTCGAAGCCCCTATTAAAAACCCGTCATAATCAGTCTTTCGTCACGGTAGTCTGTAAATCCAAACCCAGTCGACTCGTGTGGAGGTGGATTTCACCCATACGTCTGGTTGTCGAGTAGATTCTCTGCCTCAGAAACGAATTGACTGCTCTGTGGGCTATCCGTGCCGAGGTATGCGAAGTATCCAGTGGTTTGACTATGAGGGATACGGGAACAATGTTATTCTTTCGACACCTGATATTAAAAATCCGCTGATTCTCATAGTTGGCTCCGACGCCCTCTGAGCACACAAATTTACTTGCCAGTTCTCAAACACGAAGTCCGTATCTCCATTCGAGATCTTAAAATACGTTTGGAACTGGTTGGAAATTCATCACTTCAGAAGGTACTATGAACAATCGGTTAGTGTATTTATTGGGCCCAACAAATACAGGCTGTGCACAAAGCCAGCTGGAATGACGATCGCCCGGTGTGCTTCCGGAAGTATGATACCTACCTAATAGAGCCTACATGGGATGCATTCAACCTATACGTGATAGTAAACCTCTTACCACTTTCTTGCAAAACGAAAAATGACGAGAGAATAGACAAACAGAACAGAAAGCGCTAATCGGACGGGCAAAAGCTTGCTAAAATGGACAATGGTCTGTATGCGTGTGTATCTGTGTGTGCGAATCAACATCTGAAATTCGACTGGCCAGTGGTGATGTTGGCTGCCTTTCAAGGAGGTGGCACGCAGCAGTTCGATCATTTTCCGATCAATTTCCGCAGGCTCTTACGCAGTGTTATCAACTGATCTTATTCAAACAACCAGGCGTCGTAACGGCTAGTCGGTCGGTAGCTGTGCCAACCAGTTAAGCTGCTGCAAGTTCCAAAGACATTATCAGCCACGGCATCAGCGAACCAGTTACCAGACCTCAACTGCCTGAATTCAGTGTTGGTGATTTGATTCCCTCAACGGACGTGAACCTTATTTCGCAAGCTTTGGCGGTCACTAATGGCCACTATCTCAATGTGTTCGATGCACACTGGATACGGAGGTTATAGATACACTAACGTTTGTCACACTGCAGCGTTGAAGACCTTTCTCACAACCAATGGTTTTATGCCCAACCGTGTCCATTGGTACCTTGAGCCCTGAATAGATCCACGAGCCTCCTAGAGCGCTGCAGTAACCCCTTCTGCTAAATGATCACCATAGATGATTCAGCTGGATAGATAAGTAAACCGCGCGATCACCTCGATGGGTTGTTCACTGGTGAGCGGAACTGTGAAGACTCTTGTACCGGCACTTTCACCCGAATACGAAACCGACGGCGAAACATGCAGAGCTCTGCGTTGGTCTACTTGGCGGTACCAGCCAATTAGTTGGACTAAACTTCCCGAGAGGTATAACGTTCGCGTGGGTTAACTTTAGGTATTCATTGCCTGACAGGACTTCCAGTTCAGAAGAATCACGTACGACAGTGTTATTCATAACTAGCTAGATTACGAGTTTGAAGTGAAGTGGCTGATCGAGTCCTGAGAGACTGAATGGGAGGCGGTTTTTATGTGAAGTAAACAGACCATGATGGTTCGATCCTATGCACAGTGCCGTCCAACCATCTGGCGGAACGCAAATAAGTGATCAGCGAACTCTTCACCAGAGCGGAATCTAGCTCGATTTTCATCCATTCTACTCTCGTGATGGCAACAGAGTAACCATACTAATCTGCTTGTACGAAGCATGTGGGCAGTTGCAATGAGGCGGTGCCTCGGTGCTTTTCACAAAAATCTCTTGGCCAATTTCAATCTTACTAGAAACCACACTAGACCATCAGCCTAATAACACTTCACCAGTTCACCATGAAATGGTGCACGAAACGGCTAGATCGATAATCAGTCGGTTGCCGCTACCTTTCATCAACAATTCGAGGGAGAGCTCTCTGGTCCATAGCCTTGCTTTGCCTTATCGGCACCAATCTATATACTAACCCATCGATTTTGAGAGGTGTGAAGTATACGTCCTAGCAAGATTCATCTGGATCAGTAGACTATGGTGATCAAGAAGGGGGATGAACTAGCCTTTAAACGCGTCACTTAGCGTTCATATTGGCCGGTCTGAGAAT
Organism: Dicrocoelium dendriticum; assembly: GCA_944474145.2. NCBI lineage: Eukaryota > Metazoa > Platyhelminthes > Trematoda > Plagiorchiida > Dicrocoeliidae > Dicrocoelium > Dicrocoelium dendriticum. The sequence goes on from OX104069.1 coordinate 38,909,945, forward strand.
AACTAGGATAACTATCCAGCCTTCTTGATCACTATTTGACTCATTGTTGAGGTCTGGGGCTACTGCATTGAGGACATCGTAACATGACTTTACTGTCAACAGTGACAAAAGCGCTTTTCTTCTTACGAACTCTTGCAACCCAACGGAACGCCTGATCGCCACTGGGTTCTAATTCATGCACAGTATCATGGTAACTATGATCACCCAACTGTACCCTCTCCTATGTTTCTGACAGATTGTTTGGAATCATGAATCTACTGGCTTTTGGGGCGCAGGTAACCACCCTTGCTACTCTCTTCATGAAGTGTTGGGATGGAATCTAATCGGTGTTTTCCCGTTCGACCTCTCGGTTAGTGACGACTGAAGTTGCAACCCAGGTTGGTTTAGTTACTGCAGAGCTCTTGAGTTAGGATGGCGAACATTTGACCTCCGAATTTAGTACTCGATTTAGAAAAAGAAGTTGAGTGCTGCGATGATACACATAAGCACCAAGTCGTAGTCAGAAGCCAGACAGTTATACCAAAGAGAAAACTCGGATTGACAGGAAGAATCTGTAGCTGATGTCGATATACTTCGGCAAGAGTAAGGCAACACGATGTGAGTGCCTGTGCTCAGGGATTCTGTAGATATACCGCTTGAAATGGACTCAGATAGTGGAACAACTCACTAGTATCAATACTATCATACTTTCGGCTTGTACTATCCTCCAGAGCACTGTTCTAGCTTTGGCAAACTGTCTAGCAGTGCCGGAGATGTCGTTCTTCTGGACACACAACCATAGGATGAGAGTGTTTACAGGGATCTCCTCTAATGGTTTCAGGTCAGTAATTCCTCGATGCCTACACGGAAGCAATAAAATGCCCAATTAACTGTTGATAGTCACTGGATCCAGGTCCACAAATTTATATGCTCTCAGGGTTTTGGCAAGGTGAATGGTATGTAGTGGGGAGCAACTCCACCCCTTGCACAAAGTTAACATGCGTGGCACTAGGAACTGAGTCGCGCTCGATCTTGGTTACTACTAGTCCGTAGTGTCAGCTTACCAATGCCACGCATGTGTTGGTGGCGTGTTTCAGCCCCTCATGAGGAGATGATCATGTGTACGGATCCCACCGGATTCGGCGGAAATGTGCGCTGCGGATGAACCTCAGTAGGGCAAAACTATCGGTCAGTGCTTCAGAGGATTCGTGGTGCATGTCTGATCGTCGCTAATTGAAGCAACTATCCTTACCATGATAAGAGATCTTATCTTTATTCGGAGTCTATTAACTCCGATGTGGGTTAGAGTGGATTGGCACACTCACAGGCATTTGCCGTTGTTCGCTCGAGTAGACTGGCCTAGACCTTCCTGCACATAAAAGGACTCGGTCTGTGGATCGTGCATATGGTTGGCGGCATCCGGTTTCGGATTTGCCTGTCACTGTGGCCAGCCACAGGACGCCTGCGCCTACAGAGGGACCTTGGGTGGCTTGCGCTGCAGCACCCAAAACTCCAACCACACATCCCATATCCAGTGTAAACCCGAAGGAATAAGACCGGGAGGCATGTGGATGGGAGCCACGTTTCATCAACGGAGCCGGCCCACACTCCTTCACAGGCAAACACAAGCATGCTGTAGTTGGGAATCAAGCGCACACAAGGCGGTGGCTGGACCGTAGTCCGCTCCACACTGAGTGCATGGAACCACTCTTTGATCCTAACACGGCCATAAGGACCGTGCACCCCGTCCCCTCTAGCAACGACCAACTGTTTCCTGGAGCGAGTATGAATGAGGTAGTGGGTAATAGACAGGTAGGCACCTTGTCAACATGCACATCAAGCGCAGCCACACCGAGGATATCAAGCAACAGCCATTCACTTTAAATGACAAGCTGAAATAAAATAAATCCAATAATGCATACAGATACGGTGGCATAACTCTTCCCTAAATTACCATATGAAGTAAGTTGGTTAGTAACGAATCCGCGATAAGTAAGAAATGTCCACAAGTTATGTAAAAATGCTACGAACACAACAAAATTACCGAAGATATGCGCAATTCGCGTGAGCAACGAGGCCAGTTAATAGCACATTATTCAGGTAGGCAGAACAAACCAAATAAAGTGGAATGAAATGTATCCAGCTTAAAAAGACCTAGTTTAAGTGTACGTTGGGTTAGCCCAACTGCGATGAAGAAGCATCAAGAATGCAACATTAGCCTCAGCATGGGGCACGGATCGTGCATAACTGGTAATACAAATGACATGGTTGTCCTCAAAAGATTAGGAGCCAGTTGCTCCGAAGTTGCTTTTCCCCGCTACTGTCTAGTATGCGCGTTTCAGAAACCTAGCACACACCAAAGTTCTGACGCTACAAGGTGAAAACCAGCATCGCTTTCTGATCACTCGGAAATGTAGCACGGCGATTGAAGAACCATAGTGCGTTGGCAGACGATTTCGGGTCAGAGGCTAACTCTCATCCGATAACATGTTAGAAGGGGACTGTGAATAGACATGGGAGCGAATAGAATTAGAACTCCGCTGAGGGAGCTGTGCGAGTTGGCACTGCGGTTATGGTCGTAAGGTGATTCGAGTTGGATGGGTTCTCACACGCCTGATTCGTGCTCTGTTATATGCTGGTACACGCGATACTGGTCAAGTAGACTGTATTGGCGAAGTGAACACTGCACTAAACAAAACACCCAGGGTAAGAAGACGGAGGCCAAAAGCACACCACAATCGATAGTTGAGACACGTGTGATTTTGTGTGACGCGAAACTGTAGTGTGTTCGTGGGCCACGGGAGGAGAACAGTGTTCTGTTCTACAAACTAAACACAGGTTTCAAGAGTTTTGTGGGAACATTACCTCTACACTTTACTCACCTGTAATCAAATGCGGACTCAACCAGGTACATGCTGTTTGTTCGCATTTTACTGCGCATGAACAAGTTCGAACACAGTTCCGTATCGCCCTCTGAGTTTTCCAGGCCCTGAGCTTTACTCGGGTTAGGTTAGTCCTACCATAACACTTACTTTCCGGTTTTCCATTCAGAGAGAAGAACAGAACCGAACAACAGACGAGTTATGAAGGATTATGTTTGTTTACGTTTAGTGTAAACAATCCTGGTTTAAACCCACAAATCATCCATATCACACCTCCCTAGGATATTGTATCTATACTCAATTGGCGAGTAGTTTTGTTATTTCCCTATAATTTCATTTACTGCTCGAGTTTGTAGAATAGCGGAATTTATTTATACACGGGATTGATACATTTGTTGCTCCCAAACAACTCTGCATGAGAACACCTTGCTTCTCACATATTTGCTCACTCACACGATGCAGTTAGAGGCGATGGCTGACTCCAGTTAAATACTAAGACAGTCTAAAAGCGAGACATGTACTCGAGTGCTCATTATGTGTGCAACTACGAGCAGTGCACATTCTCTTTTACATGGTTGGCGGCATCCGGGTCCGGATATGTCTGTCAATGTGGACTCCATGGGGACAGGCACAGGATGCCTGTGCCTACAGAAAGACCATGGATGGCTTGCGCTGCACCACACACAGCTACAACCACACACCCCATATCCAGTGTAAACCCGAATGAATAAGGCCGGGTGGCTTGTGGATGGAAGCAAAGTTTCATCAACAGAGCCGGCCCTTACTCCTTCAAAGTGCACAACAACGGCATTCATATCTATCTAAATTGGGAATCAAGTGTACGTCTAGTACACACGGCGGTGGCTGGGCTTAGTCCGCTCCAAACTGTATACATAGAACCAATCTTTGAGCCTAACACAGTCACTAGGACAGCACACCTCGTCCACTGTAGCAATGATCAACGGTTTCCTGGATCCAGTAATTGATGTGGAAGGTGTTAGATAGGTGAGCACCTTGTCACCATTGGCATCAGATGCAGCCACAATTGGGATATTAAACAACCAGGTAGAATTTGTAGGAAAATAATCACACAAAACTGACATATAATATGCAGCAGCATAGCAGAACCGAGCGAATGAAATAAAGGGGAATACCTTTTATCCAGTTTATGAATATCTAGTTCAAGTGTAAATGGGTGTAGCCCAACTGCATTGAGGAAGCATGATGTATGCAATATCTACCTCATCATGAAGCAAATTCTCTCTACATAACGGGGATCAAAACCTGAACTAGTTTATATCGGAGGGATAATTGTGTAACTAGAGTGCGTCTTGCGTCAAAGAATTTTTGTTCCACCCGGTCCTATTGTGTGTAATTCAGTTTTAGCTTTCCACTGGAATGCAGCCATCTCACCCAACTTTGAACTGGCTCAAGATGCGTACGGAGTTAAATTAGTATTTTTGGATTGGACTAGACCAAACGGAACCATGCGCTACATTTCTACACAAACCTCGTGAACGCAAACGGATAGCCAACACGATTGCCTGCGTCCACTCTGATCCGGGAATTGGTGAGCCAGATTACTCTCATATGGCACATGCCATATCTCACACAGGCTGGCAAGTGCTTGTAGGGCCACTTACAGAACCCTAAATTGCTGGCGGTTTATGAGTACACGTCGTCACCGCTAGGCACAGACGTGCCACGTGGGTTTAACGAGCATGCGCTCCAGGTTGCGTGGAACTAGCCACGGTGTAGCCCGTCGTTGCTGCCCGGGTGTCGAGCACGTGCACACGCCTCCCAAAACGCCATCTACTTGCGCCACATCCTACCTCCCTCACATATCTTTTGGCTGATTCAGGCCTGGTCCGCCAACGCACAGTACGGAGCTGTGTGCATGCACGCACACTGGATGCAAGTTGATGGCTGTACGAATTATCGTGAGTGATGTAGGGAGGAATATAATTTTCGTAAGCTGGAATTCCTTTGTGCTACGGATGCGATTGTCTGAGGACAAGTATGCTCTAGAGCGAGGAACTACTGGGTGTCCATACTATCTGGACACATGGGGAAAAATATGTAAATTTGCATACATTTTTAGATACAATAGTGTCTTTCGTTTTGACTGATGCGCTTGGTCGTCCAGAACGCGATTTGTCCAGGATATTGCCTGTTTCCTTAGATTTTCTAATTACTTTCGCTACCGTCGAAACACCAATTTGTAGTCTGCTCGAATGATGTTGATTAAACTCATCTGCTATCTTTCGATATGACCACCCACCACGTCGACTGAGAACTACCAACTCAGCTCGTTCTTCGTTTGGCAAAGATATGTTTGACCTGTAGATGTAAAAAATATGTTAATAACTTGGAATTTTTTCTTAATTTACTGAAAAACATCCAAGTATACGAGCATACGGGTTTGAGCCAATGAGCTAACACCATATATTTGGGCCAGTGGGGAATAGGGATCAAATATGTAAATGTCATCCGAGCGCTTTACGCGTGTAGCTCGGGTAGCTTGAAGGGTTACGGCAAGCAGTCGCTGTCCTCCAATATCTCCAGCGGTATAAGACAAGGATGCTCGCTGTCACCTTACCTCTTCAACTTCGCTATTGACGAAGTCATGGTGATTGCGTTAATTGGACACGACTTAGAAGGTGTGGAATTGCTCCCAGGTGAACAAGTTCTTGACTTGAAGTTTGTGATAGCTCACAAACGTGCTAAGTGGTACTGGATAGGTTAACACTGACCATCAGCCATTTCGGGCTATCCTTTGCACCCACAACGTACAAAGCTTTTCTTCAGGATTGGCAGGTAACCCTTCCTGCGCAGACCCTCGGTGGAGATCAGCTGGAAATGATAAAGAAATTCAGCTATCTAGGCAGTTGTATCAGCGTAGTTGGAATGGAAGATGAGGTCACGAACCGTATAGAAGAAGCACGAGGTGCTTTTGCTAATCTCCGCCGCTTATGGCGCCGGCGCGACGCCACTCTCTCCCTGAAGCGTAAAGTTTACAATGCAAGCGTACCTTCGAACCTACTGTGCGGTTGCGAAATCAGGTTCATCAGATCGGTAGACATAAATAGGATAGTTAAATTCAACCACCGATGCCTTCACAGATTGGCTCATATCTGGTGGGAACACTGTGTGAGCGATGAGCCTGTCAGACGCCTAGTTTATGGCACAGGAAAAAGAAGTGAACCGAGCATCACCGTTACTTTACGCACCAGGCTCCGATGGCTGGACGACATGTTGCACATGCCAGCGCACCGGATCCACGAGGTGTATCGTTTTCGCACCATGAGTGTGGATGGAAGAGATGGAAGCGTGGTCAAGTGATGACTTGTTCAAGAGGAATGAAGGCACTTAGTTCGAAGATTGCCTCGGTTGGAGTCTCTCGCCTCCCTGGTTGTGTCCTAAAAACGACAAACATGTTTGGCTGGACACACTTGCTGACATGACAATGACCTGACCTCAATGGCGTTTGTGTTGTGAGTTTCTTTATCCCTTCCCTCCCCCTTAGCCTCCCCCAACCACGACCAGGTTTATTAGGCATGCTTAATTCCTTTTTGGAGCACAATAGCCGACTGTTAGCTCTCCGAAACGATATCCATCCGTTACGGGTGACTCAGCCGGCATGTCCCTGTTGCACGCGCTTTCTTCTTTTCCTTTTTATTGCGGCAAAACAGCTGGGGGTGTTTTTCACCTCTAGCTAACGTGTAAACTGATGTTGTTGATGATGATGGTGACGAGGATGAGGGGTCAAAAATTTTCTCTGCTCCTTCCCAGTATCATTTATATGTGGAGAGGGAATATCAAGGATATCTGTTCCCGAAGTAACCAGAGAGAATCGATGTTGATTTAGAAGGCAATTGTTTTCACGAAGAAAACCGCTTTCCGCAGCGCCCCAAGGTAATCAGTCGGTTCGTCCATATACTAGTACGCGCAACAGTCGCCTACTTTCATACTTGCTAAGAGACCATGTACAGAAACCGACTTCCCAATACTATAACTTATTCACACACACACACTGGGTCCCCGTGCCACTGTAAAGTTTGCGGCAGTTTTTGATTAACAGTCCGGGTTTGTACCCATAGAGAAGAGGTGGGAAGTCGTGAAGTTGCTTGCACTTGCTAACAGTCCGGGAGAAGTCTGTAAGTTGATAGCCATGGATAGATGGTGGAAATCGGAAACGGGTATCCCTCTTGGTTTAATCAGTCATTTCATTACCACACTCAACTTTGGGGTTTTTTAATCGGCTTTCACATTGTACAACGGATTTCGCAATACATCTGGAAAATGATGGAGTTCAGAACATGTGTGACGGATGTTCAGCACCATCCCGATCTCAAGATTTTGGCCCAAGTTATGGTTGGGGTACAACAACACCTGTGTATTGGAGGTTAGTTTTAAGTATGGTACCCGCGCCAACGCATCGGATTTATGAATCTTCGATGAAATTTTGATACTGTCATGTGGCAGTGCAACTTTGAATTTTCCAAACAATAGGTGTCTCATTTGGAAAACATCGACTTGTGAGTCTAAGCTAACTGTTTAAAGCGCACGATAGGGGGGGGGGGGAAGATGTAAATTCTCCTTAATGGATTTTTGGGCATTCGAAGATTATTCCGCTTGGCGTAAACTTTTTTCAGTATATATACTTGCGCATACTTGATTTAACTTGTTTCTATTGCTTCACTTTTATCTCGGCAACTTTTGCCCCCCTTTAACCCCAATAACAATGCAAGTCCGTACTTCAATGAAAATCCAACGTCCGTACCTCGTGACTTCCACGACGGATTGGGTGCACCGACCTGTTGATGGCTCTAATCAGTTTCCTGTGAACCATATCCTCAGATGCTCAGGTCCCTTCTATTCCCTACAATTAGCATAATTGTGCACATTTGTGAATTATGCTACTACCTAGCCCAAATGTTTTGTCGATGGTCACTGGAAGTGGGCAGGCTGCATCTACGTTGCGACTGCAATCTGTGTGCTATATTCAATAACGAGTGACCGCGGGCGGTGTTTTGATGTTTTTCGATGTTGCGTTCATTTTTGTCACAAGGCGGTTGATGTTTCTCCGAGACCGGATTAACTGCTGTCTCAAGCTTCTGATACTATTGTTACCAACACCAGTTGTTCCATCGGTCACTTCAGCTGAGCTGAGTCCTTAGCTAGGGCGTTGCACTGCTTGCGTGAGCGAGAGAAAGAGCTTCATTTCCAATTTCGGCATGCATGATTAGCCTAGTGTCATGCACTTTGCCTGATCAACTCTATTTATGTCTTTTTGTGTTCTACCTCCAGAGCAAAAGTGATGCTTTGCAGAAAGCTGTGACTGAAGCAATCGATTTCATTGTCATTCAAACGTTTGAGACAAATGCGAATAAAATTCGTCTCGAACTGGACAATTTGACTGTGATATCTCAAGAAGATATAACTAAACGACTGGATGAGGCACGAACAGCGCTGAAGAACCTAACTGCCATAGGATTGTCCGACCTAGATGGAGTTCGCATCCCCCCGAATCTAGAGAGCTCTGTCGTCATACCGGTGGAGCGTGAAGCCCAGGCCATTATCTCCACTCTGCGGTTCTCACCAAGAGTGAACCGAACGGTGGAAGCGCTTGATGCTTACCAGTCGGTGATTGAAGCCATCGACCATGTAGAAAATACCACCAAGCAATCAGAAGACGCCTTGAGCGGAATTGTGAAAGGAGACGACCAAGTGTGGCAAGAAATGGTGGGTCGCGTAAACCAGCAGGGCCAGGATGTAGGAAACGCGTTGGTTGCACAGGAAGCCCTTTTAGCCACACACAACAAGACACTGAACGAAGCGTTGAAGCAGTTGGCCAGAGCTGCTACTGATTTGGACCAAGTTCAACGTACAGCAGACAACGCGCTTTCAGACTCACAGGATGCATACAACAAAGGTGAGTGACACGTGTACGTGATAAATTGCCATGTGCCAGGTAGTGGAAATCGTACATTTGCAGTGATGGAATTTCAAACGTTGTACCTAAACAAACGGAGTCGGTAAGTGCAACTGTTATGAGTAGCCCTGGTCAACGATCCATCGTACAAACAAGAACATCGATGAAGGAAAGTATCATCTTTCTAGGATTCGCTAATAGAGCATATCACTTTCGAATCCCTCGGGAGTGTAACGTACGAACCAACAACCTACACTACTGAACCATGAGTGACGTTGGCAGAGTACACGATTGAGCCACTGTACGATCCAGCACCCATCTAATCCCACACTCACATGCATGGTACCATCATACAGAGTTCAGAATAGGAACACAGAGCCATGCATGCCCTCAGTAGAACGTAGTCTTGTAGAAACATAAGTCACTTGTATGGCTAATACGTTTAAACAAGTAGTGGGTCCGATTCATCTAAGCTCAGAGACATCGCCACGCAGGGTTTAAATGCAGATGAACTACCATTGCGTCTTATTAACACTCACCATTTACGCACGATCGTATAGTGTGCTCAGTGTTCGGACTTAATGCCAACAACTGCTAAACCATCGATTTATGTCGCCTTATCATGCTTGACGCAGTGTCCCAGATGATCAGCTTCTTAACAACACATTGCTATCCTGTAGAATCGTCTCGAAATAGCACAATGGAGTGCGCATGAACAGACACAGAACCCTACTAGGCTGTTTGGTTGTTCTCCATGCCGGATATTCCTAGCTACAAACGTTTCATCAACAAGATAGATAACATCATCAGCGCAGCTTACTTGTTTGGTTGCGAAACACTTGCAGATAAAAAGATCCAACTGGATGAACCACCAAACGCCCTCATCCGCACACCGAGCTACAATTTTTCGCGGCAATTTCCACCAGAACATCTTCCCATGTGGGCTTTTTCCTTAAACGTTCCTTAAACTAAAGTACACTAAACTTAAACTAAACTTTCCTTAAACTAAACTAAAAATCACAGTCAGCCTCACTCTGCACAGTTAAAAGTTTGGAAAACGATAGTGTACAATAGGCATTAGCTGAATTTTCCATTTATCCTCGGCTTTCCACAGGTAGAGAAATGACGAGTTTGCTGATTGGCAGTGCTATTCCTTTAAGGCATTCTAGGTCCCACCTCATCGATCTGATGCATCTGAGCTGATCAGCTGCAATTGAGACGTACTTCGAGATCTGATTTCTATTCGCATATGGGTGGTAGCGACGTCGTCCACTAGAACCCATGTCAGCATTGTCTGTTTGTCGAACGACAATTCTACAATTGCCAGAGCTCAGCTACTATGGGGAAATTCCTTGTGGCCAGCTTCACTCAGCCATCTTTGTCTTCTTCACGCACTAGCGCACATGATTGTGGAGGGTGAGCCGCACTGTCACTCAGCTTGCAGTCAGCCATGGTTGTCCACTGCCATCATCCGTGGCTTGAGCTGCTGACTCTTGTAAAGGGAGTCATACATTCGGATCCCATATAAGTAGACAGAGACGCGTACTAATGGTGCGTTACAATAGGGTAAAACAGCTGTGCCACGAATTCAACTATGAGTTTGTAGTGGCCGCTGTGTGGGTGGATTGTGACACGGAATCTCTATTGAGACCTCACCATTATATCATTATTATACACGTTAGCTGCAGATGGAAAACACCAACTATTGTGCCGCAATACAAAAGACAAGAAGGAAAAAGAAAAAAAGCAACAGAGGCTCACCAGCTGAGCCCCAGTAACGGATGGACATCGTTCCGGAGAGCCAGCTACCGGCTATCATTGCGCAAAAAGTGAGTTATATTATGCCTAACGAATGGGATCATGATTGGAAGGAGAGGCTAAGCAGGAGGGGGATGGGCAAAGGAACTCACAACACAAACGCTCCTAGACATATCAGCAAGTGTGTCCAACCAAACGTGTTCATTGTCCTTAGGACCCCAGCCAGGCAGTGGGCATGCACCAACCGACGCTAAATTCGTAGGGTTTTCATTTCTCTCGACCAAGTCATTGCTTAGTCTCGTCTCCTCTTCCCACCGCATCCCCGGCGCGCAAACAACGCATGTCGCGGGAATCGGTGTGCTGGCATGCGCAACACGTGACCCACCCATCGGAGCCCCGTGCATGATATAATGGGGCTGAGCGGTTCACTCGCTATTCCTTCATCAAATACGCGATGTCGAACATGCTCATTGCTCACGTGGTGCTCCAAAGAAAAATGAGCTAAGCTGCGGAGGTGGCGATGATAGAACTTGGCTAGCCTCTTTAAGTCTGTCGACTGATGGACCAGGTTTCACAACCGCATAAGAAACTTGAACGGACGAATAAATTATAAACACTGCCCTTCAGGGCGAGAGTGATGTCGCGACTGCGTTACAGGTGGCAGAGATTGGCAAATGCACCTCGAGCTTTTGCTATACGGTTCGTACTCTCCGCTTTGAGCCAATAGGCGCTAATATAGCTGCCTAGGTACTTGGATTACTGAACTACTTCTAGCTACTCACCAACAAGGGTCAGCGCAGAGGCGGGTCCATGCCAATTTTGGAGAAAAGCTTTGCGTTCCGATGGAGCAAAGCGTAGGCCAACACGATTGACAGTCAGTGCCAATCGGTCCAGTGCAGCTTGGCACCTTTGAGCGCTGTCACATATGAGAACAGTGTCGTCCGGATACTCCAAGTCTAGAATTTGCTCACGAGGAAGTAGGTCCACATCTTCTAGGTCGTGTCCAGCGATCGCTGTTTCTATGACTCCATCAATAGCGAAGTTAAAGAAGAATGGTGACAGCGGGCAACCTTGTCTCACACCGCTGGCGATTTTGAAGTGCGGTGACAGTTTGCCAAAAACCATCACTCTGCCCGAACTAAACGCGTACAGCGGTTTGATAATGTTTATAAATTTATCAGGCACATCTTTTCTTGTCTGACGGTTTCTGTAAGTGTTAAAAGCGCTTGGGAAGTAAAGCAATGCCTGTCCCACCGGAAAATAAACTAGAACCAAAACCGGAACCGAGATAACGTTGCTATTGAACAAAGTAATCATAGAAAAACAGGTAATAGCTTAACGCTTCCCAAACTCAAATGCACCAAAAGGTCCTTCAATGCGAACGCAATCTCTGGGTCAAATCACCCAGGTCGATTCATGAACCGAAATACAGTCAAATGATCTTGCACAGAGCATAGGGAAACATGTAAAGACGTTCAGACAGGTCGTGAAATCTGACCAAGATGGCCTCGTGTCAGGACATAACGCAATAATGGGCGTACGAGCGATTGGGTGACGTCAAAGTCAGTGGAAGCGAAACGTGAATGAATGGGTGTGGGCGCACGGAGAGACGGTAGAAATATAGGCGGAAAGAAAGCGGTCCAAACATGAGGGGATGACGCTGACAGTAATGAGGCGGAATTCGAACATAGAGGAAACAGAGGTAGTGAAATGCCAAACGACAATGTCCGTAAGGAACAGAGTTCATGCAGGGGTTTGGCAGACGTAAATGTTTGGGCAGACAGGGAATTCCGATTACAGCCCCGAAGGACACATCGATCTAGCGAATCGCAGGCATCTATGATGTCGAGAAATACGACCACGGTGGGTCGCCAATAAACATGGCGTTGCTCCAACAGTTGACGCAAAGTGAAGCTGTGGTTGATGCAGCCTCGATTTCAATGAAACCCGGCTTGCTCTTCGCGCATTTGGCCTTCACGAGCGCCAGTCAATCTGTGGAGAACGACAGAGGCAAACAATTTAAAGGCAAATGAGATCGGACTGGTCACTCTTTGGTTGCTGCATTCCGAACGGAAGCTTCCCTTGAAAATTGGGACTATGACGGCGCGGCTCCAGTCTGTCGGGACAGTCTCCTGCTCCCAAAGTTCCATAAGCAACTCGTGTCAATCATCCACAAGAGCATGTCCCCTGCATTTGTAGAGAGCTGGGGGCATTCTATCTGCACCAGCGGCCTTATTCAATTTCAACAGTCCGATCTCATGTTCGACTTCTGCGCGTGAGAGTGGATCTAAAGAGACGGCCCATGGAGAAGGACACTCAATGTCCGGAAGAGAAAGCGATAACAGATTGGTTATACTGCCTTTCAGTATTCGGCCTAACGCTCCAAGCGTTTTGACAAGTTGTGGATCGGCTGTCCACTCTCATCGCGTATGTCTCGCTTACACCAGGTCTTCTGCTGCCTATTTCCCATAGCAGACGGAATAACTTACGATGATTGCCAACGGCAGCGGCTGTTTCCGTTTTCGAAGCACGATGAGACCACCAGGCTTCGCGGTTTGTTTTCAGGCTAACACGCAGTTTTGCCCCGAGATCTCTGCGAGTCTCATGGTATTCGCTTCCAGCCGGAATACGTCGGAGAACATCCATAAGTTCCAGAGACTTTGTAGAGACCCAATGTCTATGTTGGCAATTTGATTTGCCACATGATGACATGACTGCTAATAGTAACGTATGACGAATACGCGACCAGTGATCCTCGATGGTGTTCAGTGGACGCACACTAAGCTTATTGAGACCTCGGTTCACTTTGAAGTAGACGTCGGTCATTACTATCAAAAGTACCGCATCCGAATTGGAGGTGGTCCTTTGCTGCTCCTCCTGACACTGACACCCCATACCGGGTTTCGTCCTTGTTTGGACTCATCGGAGGGAGGTAGTCTGACCTGGGATGGAATTCGGGGCCTAGTGATTAATGGCTGACTTTTGATCACTATGGCTCTAAGATCCGTGAGCAACGCTTGGCACAGCGGTAATGAATTCATAGTTGAATTTGGAGCACGCGCTGTGTGGTTGGCTTGCGACACGCAATCTCTACTGGAATCTTGATTCACTTTGAAGTAGATCTCAGCCAGCTTGTATATAGGGCATGTGAGTGGGGATGTGAAAGATGCGGCGTCAACCAGCCATGGCTCCTGTGCAGCAGCAGGTGCCTTAACTCCGATCCCAGTCCTAACGACAAGGAAATCTAAAATCAGATGTCACCCATTGTGAAATTTATTCAGTTCATTGAAATAAGGTTACAAGCCAAATAGGTGAACAACCAATCCGGGAAAGCTCCAGCCTATTGTTTCGCCCTATTGGAGCTTGTCAGTGATGCACATTTCCTAGGTCCCCTTTCTAGAATCGAACCCATGACTGGTAGTGGCTCGCACAACTAACCAGCAGCTCATACCATTGATCAACGGGGGCAATAACTGGCCATCATGAAACGAAATCCAACTGTCATATAGCCCGACTCATCATCTAGTACCACGCAGGTTCACGCGCATGAAGAAGAAAGTCGTTGAACCACTGCTGTCAGAATTTCCCTTGTCAGTGGCCGTGAATCCACGCAGCACTTGGAAAACTGGTTGTGCCAAGCTGCAAAATTGTCATCTGAGTCTATCTATCGAACACGACTGATAACACCCTGATATTCAATGCCTTTTTCAACTTAAATGATGAGATTCCTCAAAGCCACGTTCAACCAGACAATTGGTGTACGTCTGAGAGGTCACCGGACTCGTAATTGGTGTAACTTTAACGCATCCGATGAAGGGCTAGAACCCGTAACCATTCACTTTTGTGTCAATAGTACACGATCACCGATCCGTGGGTGACAGGCGGTGGCCACCGTGACCAGTTAACTAGCTGGGATATACACAACGTGACATTTGCATCGTTCGATGCCGTGGGTATTTCCAACATACATAGGCTAGGGTTGGCGCCCGGAGACACGGCTGCGTCACTATAGTCCGATAGTATTATGACAGATCATGTTAGACAAGTAGTGCTTTTTGGAGAATTGTGAAAGAAGGGACTTCGTTTAATTTCATCTTGTAAACAGATCCAAACCCGTTCGTTCACTATTTCTAAAAGAGTTTCTAATTGTCCTTTTCCAAAATGACGACTTTCTCCGGCCTATATTCGAAAAGACGGAAAATTACAATGAGCAAAACATATGCTTTAATCTACCGTTTCTCGAGACGTGTTAAAGGTGAGGAGGAAAACCTATGGAAGTGGAAATTTCAACAAACCAGACATTCATAACTTGACAGGAAGGTTTCCACTCTGGAACTAAGTCGAGTTGTTCATTTATGTAAATGTTATAAGGATGTACTCGCAATCGACCGGTTGGTTCACGTCTGCTGGTAAATCTGCACCCTTACGTCTGCTCAGCTTGACGCCTTGGCCAACCCGACAGGAAGAAAAACAGAAAAAGACTCAGCCGACCAGAGTTGTATTAGAACCGAGAACGCTCATATTTATAGGTCGGTCTCGCCAATCCTCTAAACACCGCCCGATGGATTTCGCTGTCTTCCTCGTACACCCACGCTCAACACTTGACTGTCCGCTCCGTCTGGCCAGTTCACCGTCTTGCTCACGCACAACTGTCTTCATCCACCTACCCGGGGCATAGCAACGTACATGATGTCTGCTGCACGATTTCATCAGCTTTCGACTGGGCCGTGGCAACGCACTCGCTGAGTCTGTCCCAAGCACGCTTTGTGGCGAACACGCGCTCGTTGGCAATCAGCTTTCTCGCCTGCCTGTCATTAGAATTATTCAATCTTAACTTACACATTAAAGGTGGCACCCGAACTGCTTCTAGACAACGATACCTTTATGGTATGACACACATGATACACACAATGGACACAGGCAGTTAACTTATGCGATTGTTAGTTGCCAACTTACCAGCACTAAAATTGTCTATTATACATTCGGTAAACTAACACGCAAGGGCAAAGTGGACGAAGCATTTGCAGCGCACTAAACTCAAGCTTGTCTCCGTGAATTCGTCACTAAGGGATCATTGAGAGGCTGATAGTGGGAACGAGAGAAATGGCTTGTAGTGATGGTCTCTAATGCGGCATTTGCTATCGCGTCACGTGTAGCATGCTTAAATGAAAGAAGTAAGTGCATGTAGAAGCACTTAGCCTCTGAAGGGAATTTGATTTGACGCCTTAATGAGCAGCTACTCCATGAAGCTTGTTTCAGCACATCTGGTGAGAGAGTTGTAAACGAAGGTGCCGGAAGCAGCGAACAATAAATTGCTATCTATAGCGAGCAAAAAAGTGTTTAACAACTCCAATTGGATCGCCGAAACGAGCATCATAAAACAAACGTAAAAATGCCGATTAAAAGGGCAAATTTGAGGTTTTGGGTGACTCGACAATCTATTCACATAAACGCAGATGCATGTTTCCTCATCGCCAGGCACACAGAGAGCTAAAGAGCACACTGGTTCGCGTTGTTACGTCTTTCTACTGAAACTCCCTATAGCACGTAGTGCAAATGGGATAGCGTGTTGTCAAGGTGATCTTTAAAAAGCGTCAGTGTTGGGGCAAAAGTGACATGAGTTAGGGGATCATTCTATGTTTGGGACGCATAAAGGGATAATACAATTTGTGTGTGATCAGCTTGGCTGTATTGTTTGGCCAGTTTAGGCTGGTTATCCCGGAGGTTAGTATGATGACTGAGTTTCGACGTATCGCGACATACATGATTGGGTTTCGTCAATTACAGGTGCACCATGGTGGGATTGCTTCGCACACTCTGATATTCACTATCGACAATCTAAGAGCGACATGAGGCCTCAAGTAATCATACAACATTTGAGAAATAATGGCTCGAAGTTCCCGAACGCCAAGCGTAAGAGGCCTATGGTGCTAACTGGCTCTTCTCGGTGCACTTTCTGCCTGTTTTGAGCAGCCAAGGTCATCCTGAACAATTACTTCGAAATCGCTTTACTAGCGACCAAGCTGTAACTGTTGTTCCCCAAGTCGATATTCGCTAACGCTTATTGCGTATGCTTAAAACTTTGTATTTCCTAAAGTCAAATAAGAGCCGGTTTTCGGATGACCACCTATAGGCCTTCTTGAGATCTCTAGGTAGTACGATGTGATCGTTCATTGTTTTTATGTCATACCAGACCTCGAGGTAGTTTGCAGGAAGTTTGCATGAAGTTTGACTGGAGTACCATAGTGGGATCGTTGATAAATATTACGGATGAACATGGCCCAGTACTAAGAGCAAATCACACTGGACTTCTATTGAGTCGAAAGTTGCTCTACAGACGCTCAGATTCAGCCGATGTTGTATGAAAAATTTAATCATCCAATCCAGGACACAGTCGCTGATTCCACTAACGCGAAGCTTGTGACGAAGGATGGAGTGTACCAGGCGCTCAAACGCTTTAGAGCAGTCTAGGTATCCGATATTGACTCTTACTCCGGCGTTAGCAGATTCCCTACAACTCGCTCGGGCTAGCAAAAGGTGGGTAGTTCTTGACGGATTTTGGCGGAATCCGTGCTGCTGTGACACCTTGATGTGATTATTCTTATACAGGTGTCCCATATGCACCTTTGTAATAATAACGTTCATAACTTTGGTTAGCGCGGGAGCGGACTTATTGGACGATAGTTCGTGGGCTCCGCACGATTACCTCCTTTATGAACAGAAGTGAGTATTCCCTGTGTGCACATTTGAGGAACTTGCATTTCGTCAGAGTATTGTTGAAAGTACGGATCTAACAGTTTGGTGATGTTTCTTGCGGCTTTCTTTAATGCCTTCAGTCCAACCTCATCCAAGCCAGAAGAACTGTGCATGCGCAACTACGATGGTCTTTTATCACGTTTGTTGCCGTGAACACTACGTGACCTAACCCCAGGGAAGTTGGCAGATGTGTCAAAAGCGGGTGACATGATGATTTACTCTGGAAAGTACATTTACACTTTTTCCGAAGCGTGTTGGCCGCCTCGTGTACTTACAGCTAGCTTTTGTGCTGCGCGTAGATCGGAGATTCCTCGCCGCACTCAGCGGAGCTTGTTGACACGCCTGTACATAATTTTAGGAGTAGCACTGAACTCCATTTCCAAAACATTCTAGTTCTTGAGATTTTTTGTGGACCACTTTGATGCAAAAGTTACGTTAGCCTATGCAGGCATCCCGGGCACGCCCGATCGGACAGGGATTATAAACGCTCCAAGCTGAGTCACTTGAGGCCATACATTTTTGAGTCAGCCTTCTTAAGAAGGACTACGTTTGTTTCTAACGAAATACCTTAGATTCCCATGCTTTTGCCACTATTCCCGTGGAAAAGTTGATAAATTCTGTCCAGGCGACGTCGGGGGCTGCTCGCCTACAAAACATCGGTTAGTTGCCTGAACGAGGTCAGACACTACGTCGTAATGGGGGATGGCGTGGAATACATTGGGGATTCCGGTTATGTTTTTTCGTAACAGATGTAACAGGAGAGCGGCGTCGCATGCTCGCTGAAGCCAAGCGGTGCGCCTGTTTAAGATATCGATTAATAGTTCCTCATTGATGAGCACAGTGTCTAGGACAGCTGCTTTGTCACCCGTTCTCAATCACGTGGGAATGATGATATGGTTGCATAGCGGTAAATCGGTGATTACTTCTTGAAAGTCTGCCTTTTATTGTTAATTGTGGGAAGTTGGGACTTTTATTGGGTGCAGACTGAAATCCTCCACCATAAGGACGTGATTTTATAATCGAACAAGAACTTGCCTCATGGCAGAAACTAGGCGGTGATCCATTTGCAGGGTGGACGTTGGAGGGCGGTAAACTGTTGCTAGTAAATGCACATCAGCATGTCCCAGATGTAGACAGTACCAAAGGGTATCGATATTGCTAATGTCGATAGGTAGGTCGGATTGTTAATACCAGCTTACTCTGCCTCTTCGGCTATATCGATAGTTTCGTAGGGGAATCATGCCGGGTGGAGAAACGTCATCATCAGTGATTTCCGTATTCAGTCGTGTTTCGGTTCCTATGAGGAGGACCCAAGGCGTTAACATTTGACGAGTTCGAAGCTCGTTGTATCTTCCTTAGACAGCTCTGCGCTTATATGTTCAAGAACAGGAGGGCTGTGGAGGTTAGCATCGTACTTGTAGATCAAGGTCTCAGATACGAGTTTGTGACAACCCTTGTTGGGTTGGTTACGAGTCGTTTAGTTGTGAGCCAGCTGGCATAGTCTACGAGGCATTTCCAAGTTGATATCTAGAGTACTCCGTGTCAGCACCTGCCTGGTACTTAAACGTCGCTCAGCTGTCGGAGAGGTTTAACTGCGTCCCATTTCATATACTCGTGCGGTTGGGGTTGTAAATAACCCCTGCTTGTTCAGTGTTATCTTGTAGATTTGTGACCAGTGATCTATCAACTTTTAACGCATTTCGGATAGCAGCTTTTTGCAATTTTTACCATGGGTTTGGATTGCAGTGTTACCTTCACTACTCATAGACCACACCATTTGTAGTTAGGCGATGATGGTTACCGGGAAACGAATTGTCGATCACAATTCCGAGAATGAATACTTCACGAATGAGGCGCCATCCATCCCGATCATATGCATGAGCTTCTTGATCGTTTGGAGTCCGAAACTCCGGAAGCATCAGGGTTTTGTTTGCGTTTCTGATGTTGGCTCCAATTAATGTCTAGCAAAATGCGGACGGTGCGTTGGGTGGTACAGAGAGGAGTGACTGACGTGAGAGAATCCTCTGCATCATCTGACTGTAGCGCAACTTGGAGTAGTCTTGGTTCAAGCACTTAGTGGATTTTTTATTCTTGTTCTCAAGACCTTCTTTGAGTTGATCTAATAAACCAAAAATCTTTCCTCCCTAACACAATTTGCTGCAGCTACTTCGCATTTCTTACTACTTGCTTCTCGCATGGCATTCTATAGAATCGATCGATTACCCAACCCCAATCGCCACTCCTTGTGACCTTGTCAACCAGTACGCCGGCGACCAGCGCAACAACATTGCCCGCTCCATTGAAACTTTTAATAACCCCTCATCTGACGAGTGTGCGCAAACGATTGAATTCACAATAATGTTTGGCGCATTCAGTTCGCCAGTCGTCAGACATCTTACCTAGTGCTCATGTTTTGACGTCTTCGTGTGCGACATGCAAGCATCTCATAGAATATTCATCAAACGTGAGCGCCATTACCATAAACACCGCCCGGATAGAACTTGCCGCAAACGACGACAGTAAAGTCTGCATTCCAAATACGATACAACGCCGCGTATGTTTCAGAGAATGGAGGTAAAGTCCTTAAGATCGGGGTAACCTGTTTTAACTGAATTAGATCGCACCACCCCCAATGTGTGGGCAAATCCATCCAAGAAGTGAGACAGCCAAACAAGAATGTTGACAGGATTTGGCTTTGTCTAACATGTCGTCGTTCTAGTTGTCAACTGTTTATCTTTGCTCGTGAAGAAGTGCAATAGGATGACTGAGATAGTCGCGCCTTTTGTAGATACTATGATCGTACCATCGAGGTAAATATGGACACGCTAATTCCTCACAAGGCCAACACAAGCTCCGCCTCTAAGCCGATAAAGAGAGCTAAACTCTCCAACCGCACTACAGCGCCTGTGTCTCTAAATCCCCTGGTTCACTTCATTCCCACACTCGGACAAGCGTCAAACATGTCTGCTTCCACTTTTCCAACCATGGACACAACACCTGGAGATTCAAACATGACACCGACAGCTCAGAGCCAGAGGCAATCTGGTGCAGGAAACAAGCGGGTAAGGTGCGCATTGGTTGTTTCGATAAACACACCGGGAGCGACACACGTAGGTCCGTCTTCCGTCCTGAGCACACGTGGGGCGAAGCAGCTTTCACCGTCAAATCCAGGGGTGCCTTCTAGACAGCACAAATCACCAGCAACAACTTTAAAGCCGAAAGTCATTAAACAAAACCACGCTGCGTTAAATCCCGTGTGCAATAACGTTCCACAGTCTAAATCTGGCACAATAAAGGTAAGTTGCTAGACAATCGCAACCAATGAAGTTCCATCTGCAATGCGATTGGTGTTCGGGTTAACCCTACTACGCCGAGACGCGTAGCGCGTCACCCGACCTCATTGCACTTTAGCGAACCTCGGATTCTTCGAGTAACGCTGAACTCAGCAGATGAGGCTGAAGCTTTCCTGTTCTCAGTCGTTCATCTTCATAACCAACCGAGCGAGGTGCACATATTACCCGATATTCCCTGGAAAGATCGCCCAAAAATACAGATGACCAATGCGGCATTTCTAACAGCAATGGCATAAAAACCATAGGTATTCCTTGCATTCCCGAGCTTCTGGATTCTCTTGATCTCGATACGCAAACACACGACCGAGCGCAGTGGTGTTACATCTGCGAAGCACTCTCGCTGGACAATCTTATCGCCAAATTGCTGATAAGAGCTTCACCATCACCTAACTACAAGGGTTGCAGTCTAAGATTAGTCAAAGTAGTATTACGCACCGGGGAATGACGCGTTCTGTTGAATAACTGGTCAAACTTTCGAGCCGGGTTGCCAACCGAGATCCGGCTAAATGCAGCAGGGGCAAGACCACGAGTGGTAAACAATTCGATGGAACTTTCAACCGCTGTAATTTCTTTGCCTGCACAGTCCTGCAGAAAGATCGATGCAACAGCACCCACAGCACACAACAAGACAGAGCGCAGCAGGTAAGCAACTTCTGCTCAGGACCACTCTAAGATACCGTGCCAATTGACTGAACATCATAAAGCAAAGAGGGTTAAAGACCGGTCACCTGACGGTCGACTTAAAACAAACATAACTTTGACATTCATCAAGGTA
Source organism: Dicrocoelium dendriticum (assembly GCA_944474145.2). NCBI lineage: Eukaryota > Metazoa > Platyhelminthes > Trematoda > Plagiorchiida > Dicrocoeliidae > Dicrocoelium > Dicrocoelium dendriticum. The sequence goes on from OX104069.1 coordinate 38,931,383, forward strand.
CTCCTAACATCAAAAACACTGTCCTGTATGCACACAAACCCCCAAGACCTTCTTAGTAACTTGGCCGGACTTAGAGAACTTCATGCCTTAAAACCGCGTGACCTCGTTATGATTACAGGCTGTAACCTTGAGATAACTGATTCTGAGATCAATTTATCCGGTATGTCGCTGCTTCGGAACGATGGAACTGGTAGGGATGGTGGTGTGATTTTTTGTTATAATACAAACCTCCGATATGAAATTATCGATCGCCCGGAAATCCACGGTCCTTATTTGCTTTAATGCAACCTATGGTTGCGAAACAAGGACACATGTCTACTATCGTGTAGTATGCCCATTTTTATTATATATTGTAAGAAGAAACGTAAGCGGTACGCTTAAAGCGAACAATTGTTTTCGATTTACTCATCATCAGGCTTGGTACAGAAACATACTTTGAGAAGAGGAGTTCATACGGGACAACTGGGAGTAACTATTGATTGAACAGTTTTTAAATGCTTAACTTAACATGTCATGTGGTCAAGTGACTGAAGGCATGTGATACCACTGAGTGAAGTCCGATCCATCTTTATTACTGGCTGGCCAGGGTAGTTGTAATGCTTGTACATGTTGCTTCTGAATGCATAGATTTGGTTTTGTCAACCTGATGCATACTGCTTCAGCGGTAGCGAGTAGCCGAGCTCCTGACCGATGGAGTAACTGTGATTGAACTCGATAGAGGATATCAAAAGACTTGCGCTTATCAATCAGATGATTGGTGCAGATCAGCTGGTTGGTTATGGCACTCAACCGAGTTTTTTCTCGTTGGGTGGCGAGCGACGTTGGTAAATGTTCCTTGATTCGCGTTTCCAAGTGTCTGGTCGTGCGCCCAATGTACCCCACAGGAGCAGGTGAACCGGTAGACTACCATTGATTGGTGTTGATCAAGCATGTTGTCTTTGAACCTAGGAACAAAGAGCGAACGGCTTGTAAAAACGACACTCAATTGAGCTGCATTAAATGTCTTTCGGCAAGTCTGTATCAGTCGTCGTGTGCATATTTCCGCCGGTATGTCACCTTTAAAGGGGAGTTGGAGAAATAGCCGTTTCTTTTCCACTGTTCTTACTGTTGGTCTTGGGCTACTCGACTTTATATGAACGTCAATGAATGGTTCTGGATAACCGTTTTCGCGAAGTATTTGCCTGATTTGCTTCATTTATTCTTCAATTGTGTCCTCACTACAGATTTTCCGTGCACGATTGGCTAGTGTATGTACCAGTGTTCTTTTTCGGCTTATTGGTACAAAACTTCGGAAGTATGTGTATTGGCCTGTCCAATACGGCTTTCTATAGACTCCTATCTGAATTGATCCATCTTCTCGTAGCTTTAAGTTTGCATTTAAGAAGTGCATTTGGTTATCAATTTCTTCTTCAACTGTGAATGTGGCGTTGGGATGTGCCTTGTTAAAACACTCGACGACATTTTGCAAGTTGTTCGTCTGTTCAATTATGCAGCATATGTCGTCAACATAACGTCGGTAGAAACGTAAGCCCGAGATAACCGATTTTAATGCGCCATCCTCTAACATTCCCATATAAATATCAACCAATAGTGATCCGAGAGGTGATCCCATCGCTACCCCATCTACTTGTCTATACAATTCATTGTTGAATTGGAATTGGATGTTATAAGTGCATCTAAATAATAGCTGCTTTAGATGGACAGTTGGTATTTCGATCTTTATCTTGTGCTGTTCAATCTAAGTACAAAGAAAGTTAACTGTTTCTATAGGTGGAACATTCGTGAACAGAGATACGAGGCCCAAAGAAAACCTTCGATAGCCTAAGATGTTCATAGTTTTAACGTTTCCCACAAATTGGAAAGTGTCCGTAAGTTGATGAGGGGCTATGCTTTTCCTAACAGGATCAAAAATAGACGTTAACCGTTAACCATATCCAATATCGGTTGCAATGGGTCACCTGGCTTGTGTATTTTTGGGCGATCGTAAAGTCTAGGAATTATGAAGCCGGTGGGTCTTATTCTTTCATATCTTTCTTTAGTTATGTGACCATCAGTGACCAGTGATTTCAAACACTTTGTCAGTTGTGTTTCTGTGTAATCTGTTTTGTCCTTCGCTCGTTCACATCGTACAAATTTGGAGGAGTCCGAGAAACAATTGTTCGCTTTAAGCGTACCGCTTACGTTTCTTCTTACATGTCTACTAGCCGTAAATTACCGCCCACCAAGTTCTATGTCGGAAATGGACTCCAAACTGAGCCACGTCTTCAGTTTGCTTTGAACAATTCCTACGGTCACATTCTTATCGCTGGAAACGTTAATGCGCATGACATGGAACCGCTAGTAACCGATGGTGCGCAGTCTATAGTCTGCTTGCAAGACGTACTTCCTAGCCACCCTCTGTACAACCAAGTAACCACTCCCAAGGGATTTTGAATTTCTAACAAGCCGTCGATACTCGATCTTGTGCTCACTAACAAAGAATTCAAGATCGATGTAATAGTTACAAGTACTCCACTGGGTCCTAGTGACCATGTTACTCTACTTTTCGGCTATATATGCTCTACGGAATATTCTGAATAGGAGGATGATAATGTGCATTCTGTCACGCGTTACAACCTGTTATCTGCGTGCGTTAAGGATAGGTCTTTAGTTTTCTTAAGCGAATGCTCTCCAGACGTTGTCTAGGGAATGTTTACAAAGACGTTTAGCACAGTGGTAGCGCGCATTGGAACAGACGTCGTTCCAACTTAAAATCAAATATTAGTCATTTCTAAGCATCAAAACACTTAAATGTATGTCTCTGAGGTATTTGCCATAGCGGGCCGCAACCTGGACTGCATACGTGGTACAGCTTAACTTCTGCGTGAAATTGATCCGAGAGGACAAGATTATGCATCAGAAGGACTTAATGACTCGATGCTGCACGAACCGCAACATTTTGTACAGGCACGTTAATAGCTTTCTAAAAGTGAAGTACGGGATTCCAGCACTGGTCACCGCTGATGGATGTACGCGGTCAGCAGTGGAAGCAGCCGATCTTCTACAGCTTCACTACACCCAAACTTTCCAGTGGGTAACGAGCCCCAATATTCTCATTTTTCTTACTCTACCGTCGGGTTTAGACAACATCACCTTCATTTCGGAAGTTGTGTTAAAGTTGTTATCCTTGCGTGTCCACAGTTCTCTTGGAGTTGAGGACATCCGAGCGAAGGCTCAGCAAACAGTAGCTAGTGATCTAGCAGAACCATTGGCCCTTTTCTACCAGCGATGTCTAGGGGGGAACCATATTCCACCAATGCGAAAGCGAGGGGTCATCACTCCTATCCATAAAAGAGGTAGCTGCACCGACCCTACCAACTGCCATCCCATAACCCTACTTCCTCTACTATCCAAACTTATGGAATCAGTCATCGCAGATGCGCTAATACAGTATCTGGAAAGCCAAAACTTAATAGCCCTAGAGCAACATGGCTTCTGTCAAAAGCGTTCTTGTACAACTAACGTATTAATTGCACCTAAAAGCTGGGCTAAAGTCGTTGATAATGTAGCAGGGGTCTATGTGACCTGCCGTCGCCAGCACACAGACTGAGGAAAGTTTCAAGCGGCTTTTGGATTCCCATCTGCGCAAGAATCCTGGACAGCGTTGTTCCTCTGCGACTTCCATGGTCACTCAAGGACGGTTGGGTCGATAAGATACACATGCTTCTCTTGCTGATCTGGAGGCGACGGGCTAACATGCGATTTCCCTTCTGCCCCCTAAAACTCAATGAACGCAATAAATGTAACCGGACTTCTCAAAAGTGTTTGATCGCTTTGACCATAAAATTCTCCTTTACATGCTATGGAACTGCGGCATTGGCAACCCAATCCTGAGTTGGATTAGTAAGTTTCTACACGAACGTCGGTTGGAGTTGAGAGTCCTGGAATCTCTGTACGATGTAACTGATATGTAATGTGGTGTACCACAAGGCTCGGTCCTAAGGCTCGTCTATTCTTGGTGTTACTTAACAATTTGGCGGGATCAATTGCTTCCGATCTCTTGTTTTTCGCGGATGATATCATGATATGTCGACAGGGCAGAGGACCGGACGACCACGAACAGCTCCAGTGCGATGTTGACACGGTGTCCAACTGGTCAGTTCAAAACACCCTGCCATTCAATGTTGACAAATGTCGTACTATGCAATCAGCCATAGATATGACCACTCGTATTTGCATGGGACACACGATTGCAGACCAGCTCCTGGGAACGTGGTCTTGTTGTGTTCGTACAGCGTGATTTCAAAACAGGCTGGGGCAGCTGCGAAAAGAGGCAACCAGCACATCGGTCTGCTGCATAGGGAATTCGGGAGGTTTGCCCCATCAACCTTCCCACTGTTGCTCAATGCCTACGTGCGCCCTCTCGTTGAAAACGATTTCCAAACTTTGCGAACTTGGTTGAAGGGTGACCTAGAGACATTAGAAGCACCACGACGGATATCAACAAAGAATATAAAGGGCTTGTAGTATCACTCTAACCACCGAAGACTGATGTTGCTTGGCTTTTAGCGGACGCTACCGAAGGCCACTAGGCCATCTCATATTAGCATTTCAAATATTGAGCGACCCCAACCATGCATGCCGCCATTTGCTGAAACTTAGCTACAACACGCAGCTCAGAGGTAACTGCTTGAAATTGAGGGAGCAATATAGCTGGCTGAAATTTCCACGGAATTATTTTTCCCTTCGGGTTTACCAACCCTGGAACGCACTTCCAGACTCAGTTGTATCCTCCATACTTTGGACATATTCAGAAAATGATTGGATGTTGCTCTTCGCTCCCAACACTTTGTTACCTAAACTACGCCATTTGGATTGCGTCAAGCATGTCCTTCTACAGGATTTATGTGTCACATGGACCCTAAGAGGCGGCGCATAAGTGAGCGACCATATTTTACTTTTCTCACACTTTACATCAGCGAGCACTGCACCTCGTGTATTTCTGTATCCTTACACTCGACTTTTATTTTCCGCTAACGTTATTTATCAACGCATCTATCTCGTCAAAGGCTTGGTAGATGATTCACACATAGTTTGTCTTCACTGTACTCACCTCCAACCATCTTACGGGACGTGTCGATCGCTTGATTTTATCACGTGATGTTTTATTCTTCATTCTTCATAGTGTACCGACTTTAGGTGACAGAGAAGACGCATCATACTAGCCCGTTTAGCTTAGGTCCCAATGGAGTCTCGCTGTTTCCGGTCGTCTAACCGTTTGTATTTGACTGAGTTTGCATGATGTAGGCACCTGAAGCATATACCACTCAGAAAATTGTAAGGTTATCCACTATTATGCTTCTTATGGAAGTGCTTATCTGCTTAGTTTGGTGGGACAGAGGTTTGCATTTCAAGGCCCGCGGTATTATTGACAGCACTAACTACTCTTAGTCTGACATCGGTCTACGCTACAATGGACAGGGCCTCTTTTATGTGCATGGCAGCAACGGACGCATATGTTGTTAGTCTGTTAGTAGGATTGGGTGTGTCGAGGAACTTCCATGGACCATGCAGTACTAAGGTAGCGTTACATGCCGCTCCTCGTTTCAGGGCAGGACTCAGCAACGTTGAGCTTTCTAATTCTGGATCCTTGCTCTTAAGTCCGATTTGGCTACCCTGCTCTGAAATGAATCTTGGTCTTGAACGTCAAGTTCGTGTCTTTGCTTTGTTTGGGTCCAGCCGAACAACTTTTACGACGGTTGTTTGCTTTACAGTCTCTGCCAGTTTATTGCACTTCTGCACCAACACGGCTATGCATCTGACTAGTAGGATAGTCGTAAAGTCTATGCAGAACCAAACGTAGTCGGTCGTATTGTTATGCTTCATTACCTCATTAGGAGTTAGCCTAGCGCACTTGATATAGAAATATCTCACAGCAGTTATAGCTTTCTACCCCAATGCGCACACCCTGTACACACCTTTCCATCTCGTAAGCAACGTTCACTTGTGGTGCTTTACGCTTGCTTTCCCTGGGCAGGTGGTGCGTGCCATAGTGCTCGCCAATTCGCTTAAGTTTCTGTGCACATCGTTCGCTGCTGGCTAATGCCAAACGTTGCCAGTCATTCTGGTGTTGGATCTCACGCATGTTTTATGGGTTAAGTGGGGAGGCACTCTGACATCGCTGCACCTAAAAGCTTCAAAGTATGCATACGATGTGAATTAGAGGTGAGACATACTGTTGTTTTCATTCAGTAGCCGGTCTGGTTCACTTGCTTGCAGTTCGTCATCAGTAGTGCTGCTGTTAGCAATGGGAAGTACGTACACACGTGAGAACTATACCCTTGAAAATATCCTAATTCGTTGCATGTCCGCCTCAGAGTAGATGGAATCTAGTTCCCCATATCAAGATGGTTATTAAAATACTACTGGATCCAGCATGCACTTGGTTGATGCGCCCGCCTACCCACCTGTCTTATAGAAGGCACATTTAACAACGACATAATTTTATGCATCGATGTCGCAGTGCAGGCACTTGGCGTCTCGACTCATTCTTTTTCTAGCTCATTAGATATGCACGGCCGACCGAGTGTTGGCTTTGTTGGAGACCTACATGATCGTCTTTTCGTATACGATATTCAAGTTGAAGATCTTGTATGCTGGGTATAGGTACGGCTGCGTGGTCCTCATTTTCAGGTTACACCCGATGTAGAGAGAGATTTAAGGTGATTTCCCAGTTGTATACTTATTGAGCGAAGCAAAAGGAGCCAGAACACCTTGCACCAAGATGCAGTTTCAAATATCCAACATCCGTATGGTTTGATCACTTGCTGATATGGCAAGGAGCCGACCTCACTCGGGTTCGTGCTGTGAGTTTCTTTGTCCCACCCCATCCCTCTTAGCCTCTCCCTCCAACCACCATCTCATTACTTAGCCTTATTTAATTTTGCATAGTAATTTTTTTGATGCACAGTAGCCGGCTGGTAGCTTACCGGAACGATGCCCATCCGTTGCCGGTAGCTCAGCCGGCTTGCACCGGTTGCATTTTTTCTCCTTTTTTCTGTGTATTGCAACACAGTAGCTGTGATGTTCCCCACCTCTAGTTAACGTGTATGATGATGAATGATGATGATGGTTTGATCGTGTAGGACAGAGTTTCGCTGTTGATCTGACTGTTTGAAGTTTGGAAAAGGCGGGTTGATGCGCCGGACTTGTTTAGCAAGTTCGTATAACACCATTGTGGTTCCTATGGATCGATCGCAATGTCTACGCAATAAGTGGAAGCACTATGTTCAATTTGCTCATAACTTATGCAGTTAAAGTTTTCTTATTTTATCGTCAGCGGAATCCATTAGACAAGTTCTGAGAGATACTCAGCCCCAAGCAACCAATGTCTCGGAAATGGCCACTATGCAGCGTCAGAAGATGGATGATCTGGAAGATCGATTACAAGGCATGGAGAATCGATATGCCCAACTACAAGGAACAGCGCAGTCCACTGGTTAGTCAGTTTCCAGGTTGATTTTGTTACCTGTTATACGGGAGAATGTCGCTGCGCACTAACGAATTTTCTTGTTAAGCTATGCAGTTTTACTCACAGCTGATTGGTCACTTCAGTTCTCGGCTAATGTTCTCGGCCGGTAGTACTTGGTTATCTTCAGTGTGGAGCCAAATAAAACTCTGTTTACAGATAGTCAAAACTCTTGACCTAGTCTTGGAAACTACCATAAACAGAAACCCTGGTCCAGGTGGACAATATATGGCCAACCAAGGCGGTCCTCTTGATTTCACTGGAGCCAACCTGATCTTATCACACATTCCCACACCTCTCTCCTCATCTCTTCTACGCCTATTGAAATTTATCCACAGTTGTTCATAAGGCTTAGTTAAAATTGTTTCCCGGGCACTTGGAGCAGCATGCTTGCTCCGCGTTCTTTTATCGCTTAACTTCCCACCAGGTGCGACGTTCCCCATTTGTGTTCAGAAGAAGGCTGTCTAGTGCCCGTTTCGTTTTACATCGTTTGGACACTAGGTCAGGTTGGACTCACACCGTATCCCTTTCAGATGTGCCCAAATGTTATCGACCGGGAATGTCTTATCATTCGCACCGTCGTCATCGTCATTCGAGATAGGAAAGAACATAGGATCTCATACACGTCTTAATTGTGACCAACTTTTGTAACAGTTTCCATACCATCAGTGGTGAGAGCACACCGTGGAAACAACTATGTTTGCCGATGTTAGTTTAGATGACACTGCAACCGTCTGGCCAACGATCCCAGAGGACGTTCGGATCAATTCATTGTATTTTATGCATCTCCTGTCGTTTATACTGCTTCCCTTACAGCCGATAAAATTTCTGTTCTTCAAGTGCTTCCTTAGTTTCTTTAACCCAACACTTGGTTACGACACCAGATGGCTGGATTTTGCTACTGCTATTCCCAAACCAGTGAATAATTCCCATGAAATCAGAGGTCCACAATTGCGCAAAAAGCATTATTCTTGATAAATCTCATCAGGCATTTACAACTATAGAGCAAAACTAGAAAACCGATTGGCTAATGAAAGCTAGTTCTAAATTAGAACACACATGCCACCAGGCGCCTGTCCAAAAGGATCGCTGAACACTGCCCTGCTTCGCTACGAAAAGGCAAAGTAAGGAAGATCAACAGTTCGATACTTGAGCAATTGGATGAAATGGGACATCAGACTCAGGCAAATAACTCATTCAGAGTCATATATACCATCCCGAAGCGATTATCTAAAGGAATTAAGACATCCGAACTGTGCAAACAAAGACGCTGGTGCAAATATTGGTTCTCCCGTGGCCTAAAAAGCACTCCGGCTGGAATTTCTCAACTCATACATGACAGGCGACCAGTATTGGTCACCGCTGATCTGTCTACCCTCACACACGGTCAGTCTCAGAAGTCTTGTCCTTTTTTACTCTGTTACTCGATGACCAAGGCTCACGCCTTCGGGTGAGAGGAGAGAGCACTAAATCGCCAACTGCCCAATAGTATAAGTTGGTTTCCCTCCAAATGTCCCTCACCTGGTCACATGGGTATGAACGACCGGAGTGATGGCGTATGCCTGCATTTAGCTACAGGTGTACGTGCCAGTCTCGTCCATCATGCAAACGCTGGATGGGCGCGGATCGCTGAACGGAAGTCAACCTACGGTACGCCACAAGGCATGTTCACCGATCGATACATACCGTGTTTCGGGGTAGCTGGAAGGAAAACAAGCTTGCAACGTCAAGACAGAAGTGCACCAGTGCCGGGCTACTGCCGTCGATTTGTGATGGCGCTTGCTCAGACCCAATTGGCCTGAGCAAGGAGTGTTCAGTAGGTGCTTAGTGTTATCCAGCTAATGGCAAAAGGGTTATTTGCAACGCTCTTGTAGACTGACAGTTAGCTTCCAACAACCCACCTTAGCAAATGAGGCATACTTTTCAATTAGGTCTCGCTCATATGAAATGTAACGTTTTGAGAAAGGAATCTTGAAAAGATATGCCGCCTAAAGACTATTCGCTGCTGCATAGCCGCATATTTGTTTTTCTAGGTTATGCCTAAGGAAAGCAGGGAGGATGTGAACGAGATGGCGATGTGAGAAGAGGCTACGCGGTTTCGTATTTTTATCGTCTTCATCGGCGTACAGACTTTGGCTTGGGATGAGTGCTTCTAAACAATAGCATACCGGTCACATAATGGGGGAAGAAAGATGGTCCCATGATTTTTATGTAATAATACAGAAGGTGAAAGCATAGTTTATCAATCCTTTTGAATTTGATATTCGGAGTTTGCATCACTATGTGTCCGAAAAGTTATTACAGGTATAACTGGCTTGTAGTGGACAGTATGCGTGAGAACCCACGTGCGTGTGTCGTGGTCCCACGATTCATCAATCAATTTTTTGAGTCAATGAGCTTCGTGCTTCGCGCTTCGTGGAATACGTGAATCTCAGTATTCGCGAGCACTAGATATTGTCTACTAATGCAGTTTCTCAGTTCCATGCTAATGGACTATTGCTTCATCAGCGAATATGTGGGAATGTACGCTCATGAGCGGCAGTGGAGACAATTTACGGTCCTGTCACAATCACTCTGACACAGATTGGACATCGTAACCGCACTTGTTTCCTGCAACTACGATCAAGATAGTGACGGAAGAATAGGCTATGCGGCAGCGAATAGTCTTTAGGCGGCATATCTTTTCAAGATTCCTTTCTCAAAACGTTACATTTCATATGAGCGAGACCTAGTTGAAAGGAATGCCTCATTTGCTAAGGTGGGTTGTTGGAAGCTAACTGTCAGTCTACAAGAGCGTTGCAAATAATCCTTTCGTCATTAGCTGGATAACACTAAGCACCTACTGAACACTCCTTGCACAGGCCAATTGGGTCTGGGCAAGCGACATCACAAATCGACGGCAGTAGCCCGGCACTGGTGCACTTCTGTCTTGACGTTGCAAGCTTGTTTTCCTTCCAGCTACCCCGAAACACGGTATGTATCGATCGGTGAACATGCCTTGTGGCGTACCGTAGGTTGACTTCCGTTCAGCGATCCGCGCCCATCCAGCGTTTGCATGATGGACGAGACTGGCACGTACACCTGTAGCTAAATGCAGGCATACGCCATCACTCCGGTCGTTCATACCCATGTGACCAGGTGAGGGACATTTGGAGGGAGACCAACATATACTATTGGACAGTTGGCAATTTAGTGCTCTCTCCTCTCACCCGAAGGCGTGAGCCTTGGTCATCGAGTAACAGAGTAAAAAGGGACAAAACTTCTGGAATTAGCTGCACCATGTGTGCGTTTTGTCCGGGCGGCAGATTTCGACTGACTGGGACAATGATCGATGACCAGTCATAGCTAGCCAATGGATGGTGAGGATTTCATGTTTCTTTCCAATTTAGATCTGGTTTTCATTTGCCAATTTGTTTTCTAATTTGGCTTTATAATTGTAAATGTCTGCAGAGATTTATCAAGATTATTTTCGCGCAATTGTGAACTTCTTATATTCCTAAGCCGTTAGAAAACTCTAGATGTTACGCGCTCACTTATCTATTTGTTCAATGTCACGCCGATATTTTCGTGTAAGCAGTCTGCTTTGTTTGGTATGCAGGTTCCCTCCGACTTTAATCTGAGGCCCAACTGATGGGGTACCAAAAGTTGCACTATCTTTACGCTGGGAAGATTGCACCCAGTCCAAATTTGTGTGGCATGGTCGGTTAGACGTGTTTTCTGATCAATGGAGACGTAGTTAATACATTTACTATATCCTTCATGGGACTTTTACCACTCTACTGCAGTCGAAATGTCTTTCCTCAGTATCCGATTGCCGGGGGCATTACTCTGAGGTAGGGTTGTGGCCCACTCTCCAGAATTTATGGCTAATTGTAGAATGACTGATTACCTATCATTTCAATCCTATTCGAATCGGCACACCTACCTATACTTTGCTACCAGTTGTTTGAAAACCTTTTACAATTTGCCCTATGCGTTCTTTCATCCTTCAGTTGATCAAGCAAATAACACCCAGACCAATTTGGTCAAACTGGTCTCCGAGACAGAAGCATCGATCAAGCAAATGGACGCAAAGCTGCTGCGCTTACGACGCCTCACGGACGAAGCAAGATCACTGTTGGACGTAAGTTACGGGTCATTATCGAAGAATCCCGTACCCCTACTTCTCGGTCGTGACTGTGTCTACACGCTGGTACCCTATGCAGCCTCAAAGTCACGTGTATTTGATATCGAGTTCTGGTTTAGACTGCACGAAGACCAACCTTCTATGGGTGGTGTATTGATGGTCGGGAGGCGAGCTTTTGCTGGGAGAACACAAATGTTTGCGTTCACCCTGGAGTCATCGGGATCAAAGTTACGATTCTCTTGGAATGTGGCCAAAGGGGTTCTGGAGCTCGATGCATTAGAAACCGGAGTGTGGTATCAGGTTCGTGTGACCTCCATCGGAGGGGAAACACGAATGCTACTCACCGATAGGCCAAATGAAGAGCATCCCCGCCCGGTGATGCGCGAAGTCACTTCAAAAGCAGGGTCGGACCATCCTGAGTCCGCCTTAATTTTGGATCGTCAAATGGAAATTCGTATCGGCGGAGCAGTTCAGCGGGGATCTTCGTGGCAGAATCCAGAAGCGTGGGGAGACAACGGTGCAGAGTCGTTCTGGGCTCGGCTTTCTTCCATGGAGCCGGCCTACTTTTGCACCTTCAATTTTCGTGTTGGTGGTATCACCATGAGCTTAGCTGACCTGGCTTCTGCTACCCCTAGTTGCAGACAGCCATCAAGTTTGGAATGCCAACTGTAAGTCGAGTCCGCATTTTTCATATTCTCTTATTTGCGCTTGAGCGGTTGAAGTGTGTGGCAAGTCGCCAGTGGTATCATTCAACGATGATAAGCTAATCGTTTCATTCTGCCCTCAGTTGGTATACCCATTCCGACCGATGCAGTTAGGTTTTTACAATCAGTACAGTTAAGACCACAATCCATTTACGTGTAATAAGATGTTCAAAATTCGCTTGACTACGGTACTTTCACGTTCCTTCACAAGAACCGTTCCTTGCAAGGTGTATTAAACATTTGTTGTTTTCATGCATTAGTTTTGTCCCCATAAATTGCCCTTTCTCTTTCTTTTCCACATACCGCGGTCTTCGCTCCAGCCGGTAAGTTAAACAGTGGCGTTTTGATCTTGTCGACTTTACAAAATGGCTTTTTCGAGTGTGGCAACCTTCTTGATGCATTGCCTTCGAGCACTTCAGTTTACTCTGTTAGACAAAACATTTGACATCCCTCCTAATATGTTGTCACACGTCCGAGTGAATGTGTTTTGAAAAGTCGTCAGGACTCCTTGAGACGGGATCCTTGACAAGAGACCCGCGAGTTGGGGAAATTGACAGGCCCTAGTATGAGTGCAATTGCTTTAGTCCAACTACTAATCCATCGGTGATATTCAGCCTGTCACGTATTATCTGCCCCCTGTTCCCACCACTCGCGCGTGTGGGGGGGTGGCTGGGGGGGACCAAACTGTGGTTGTGCAGTCATAGTATTAACCGTACCTGGGCTTATCGGTTGCTGACGGACTATGCAATAGACTGGATAAATCTATAAACGTGCGCTATCCCTCTCACTTTTAGACACTAGCCTATTGGTCCCTGCTACAGTATAGTTACGATGATGATGAATTGGCTGCTTTTGCAAGTGCTAGTCGGGGGGTTTGTTGATGTAGTGAAATTAGAATTTGACCGCCGGCCGTAATGGTATATGTTCGGATCTCGCTTTTGACACCTTTGCTCGAAGAGCAAAACCAGGTGATGTCCACCTATAGAGAAGCCACGAAAACGAGCTATATTATGACGTATGTCAAATCGGATGGGGCTCCAGCGATCGAGAATGGCGAACTCACCTGTTGGGGAGTATACAATCCAATCCAAAATCTACACTGCTTCAGAGGTGGCTCTAACGGCTGCTTATACCTGTTTGTGTTGCTTGCTCTAGTAACAAGCTCTAATTTTGCAAACAGTTGCATACAGTTGATTCTCCTTCAGTTGTGACAACCCCGTTTCTTCACTCCACAATAGGTACAACTATCGTGCATTGGCTCGGGACGGTTACATTTGGCAAGTGCAGAGCGATTTCGGTGGTGTCACAACCCGCACTCGTCCTCCACAGACAACCCCACCTAATTATCTACTCCAACGATTATTCTATTATGATTTCGCCGGAACTGGTGGGTATGCTCGTGTGCAACAGTTTAAGGATTTGAAATTCTGTGAAGATCGAGTACAATTTCAGGTGACGCCACTGGCAGCAGCGCTGAATGGTCCAATGATGGTGTTTACCTTCTTTAATTTTGACAAGGTGAGATCTTACAGGGATTTATCATGCTTTACACTCTTATTTGTCGTCAAGATAGTTTTACACCTTACTTCGAGGAACCTATTATGAACGTTGGCTAGTCACACAGAACTATTCAGTGGAAAGAGCATAAGAGTGTACACGTTGTAGGCAGACCTGATTAAACACGAACGTGCCTGCGTAACCAAAACCTCCCTAGTGCCTTCGTGCTCCGTCTTACCTTGGGGGCAAATAAGCCTTTTTGCGGTGTTCTAGTAACTTGTAAGCACCTCTGGATAGCTAAAATACTGGTACTCGGTCCTTTAGGCTTCGAAGTTTGGGCAGTCGCAAGGACTGTTGGTGAGAGGTTCAAAATATTAAGCATGAGCCACTTTACGATCGCATGCCAGTCCTTCACTTTCTCCCGGTTTGTGATCTAGCTCTTCTTTATTACCCAGTAATTGTTAGTCCTTGATCGAATAAGATAAAGTATAGTCTGGAATAATCATGTGTTAGCCAAAGTTGTTTGGAGCTGATTCGCATATGAGCATGTCCCAAAGCGATATTTCATTCCGGATTCGTAAGTTGCACATGCTTAACAGTAACGCATCCTGTAGTGCGTTTACATTTTTGTGATGAGAGATCCAAACGGCCAACGGCTGGTTCAGCATGTCCCAGCATGCCAATTCTCGACAATTCTGTTCTACTCGTTTCAGGATATCGGTGTGACAGTAGAGCTACACAATGGCGTCCCAAAGGCTTTCAAGTGGACCGGAAATCAGCTTTATCGGTCTGTGCACCAACTCGACCGTCGTGGTATGGGCGAAAATCTTCGCCAACGTGTTTTACGTGCAGCTGCTTACAGTCCACGTTGGAGACGTTCCAACGCGGCCTCTGGTACAGAAGAGAAAAGAGGGGTATCAATCACTCAATCCGACCTAACCGTACGATTGTGGCGCGTGGATGAGCTCTTGGCTACCGACTGTAACGACGAAGTAGTCATGTTTGTGGGTGCTATCCCTCCCGGATACCATGCATTACGTCGTCGGATGTATGAGTAAGCACCGCTTATGCCGTTGTATTCACGGATTGTAAAAATCCACTTGCTTCTGCGCAGAACACTCATAGGGGAAAGTACAGCCAGCAATGTCTTAGATAAATGAGCAGGTGTATTCCCTATCACGCTGACCAGTTGCGATTTTGAATTACGCAGACAGCGAATAATGGAGTACAATGCAATGTTTTTTCCGAGATTTTTATGCAACATTTCCAATGAACAGAAGGGAATTATCTTTTCGTTTGTACGTTGTTATATTTGCTGAAGTTGGAAAATATCAATGTGGTTTGACCATAGCTAATATCATGCTACTAGGAAGCGTTACGACTTGCGTCATACAGTCGTTTATACGACCAACCCTTCAGACCTGTTTGATTTGCTAACTGGAATAGGAGAACACGTGGCTTATTTTACCGGGCCGCTGCCTTTGTGAACAACAGTGATGTTCTTTTGCGAGTAGTTTACCTCTAATTTCGTTAAACGCAGTAGCCGAAAACTTACATTCTCACGACCAATCGGCACAGTTGTGTGCGTTTAGCATTGTAACTGACGTGTCTGCAGAATTCAGATTTAAAGGCTAACATCAACTGTGAGCAGGTGTCACTTGATTGGTCGACTATTGGCCCCAATGTGCCTAAGCCTCTAATCCGGTTGGTTGTGCCAATGTGACAGCAATCTGCCCGAAAATAATGCCTTGAAAAGTTGCTCCACTTCTGCTACTTTCGATGAGGGAGCCAGTTCCAGCAGTATTCTGAGCGAATTTTATGGTTCTTCCAGCTCAGCTCTTGACCCCTCAACTGCGGCACTTCGGTCGGCGACCTCACATGTGACTGGGACTGTTCAATACGAGGTCATTGCATCGCTGCTGAAATGAAATAAAGCATTAAAATGCATTAGTTTCCGCAAATGTAAAATACGATTCAAGTCACCAGTTTTTCAGTGGTCTTATTTTGTGGAAACTCTAGGGTAGGACAGTTACTCTTCCGTCGACTTTTTATGATTAGCCACTATATTTCGCACAAGCATATTGAACCGGCGAAAGGATTCGCGACTCTGAGTGTCCGATTTTTTCAAAGACAAACAAAGTACAGGATACCCTCTCCCTTAGGTCGTAATCTGGGATTGTCCCGTACGGCTGAAACCATGTTGCCCAACGTTACGGGATTGGGCCCGTGTTGCGCGTGCCCGCTGTGTTAAGTTTGTCGGGTACTTGGGTTGTACCGCGCTTCTTTCAACTGAATAACGGTATACTTCCCACCGATTAATTGTACACCACATCAAAATGGTTTCACAGAAGCTTGGGATCTTTTGGCATTTGGATCGCCCGCCGCATCTTCTGGTCAGTAGTTAAAAGTGAAATTCGGTGGCGATAATGTTTGAAAAGTTCATGCACGTCCAAAAAATTTCCAGTGATTGGGTTACTTAGAAACGAAGTCCGGTGAATCACGTTCTGATGGAGTCAAGTGAGAGGAGTCTCTGGCTCGCGACACACCGTCCTACATTCATCGAGGCTCTTGTTATTGGTATTCAGTTTTTGCTGTAATGATCAGCAGCTATACTTCTCACAAGCTAATGAGTTAATTGTAACAAATACTATACGCCACTGTCCAGGGAAGTAGGGCTTTCTGTACCATTTGTGCAACAGTGAATCCTGTAACCAGATATCAACACGACGCCTATCGAACTGAAACTCCACAAACTTCTATTACGCTGGTTATCCTGATGAACTTAGAGTTCTAGTGGAGCAGTTACGCCATAAGTTGTTCGGCGAGTACATCAACTTATGGAAGCTCAGCCACTAACTTCAAGAGTTTCCCATCGAAAAACTATTCACGTTCAGGTCAAGCAGTGCCATTTGAAGGATACTCCATGCTTCTGATGCATACCTTATTCGCAAAGGCAATCCATTCCAGCCACACCGCCACCTTTCATCGTGCATAACTGATTTAAGTACTTTGCGTATCGAGGACAGGACCCATTGTACACATACCAGGGCAAGTGCAGCACAACGGCATGTCGCACCGACTTTTCGTTACCATGCGAACACCACCATTTGTGTGTTTGAGAACATTTGTCGCAGTTAAAGGCAGGCAGGCAGCCACCATACATCCAGGAAAGCACTAGACGACTGTTTTGTCCCATTAGATCTCTTCAGTAGCACGCACCTGCCGAATGCTACCGGTTTTGAACCCACGACCTTACTCTTGCGAGCCAACGACTAATACCACAAAGCCATGGGCGACGGCAGCGGGCCGGCATGGCTGATATCTAACTGCAATATAGCGCGGCTCATCCTCCAATGTCATGCACATTATGAACATGCGGACGATAGGATTGGCTCCCAGAGCTACAACTTCCCTTGCAAGCCGCTAGCAAGAGAGGTGGCATGTAAGTAAGCTGCTAAGAGGCTTACTGATTATTAGTATGGGGATTTGTTGTGTGTTTGAGAAACGGTGTGTCGGCCATGGATTCTGCGAGATCCCCCGTACCTACACAGGATGGAATCAGTGGCACGCGGTGTAGGCCAGGAAACTTACCCACTTTGTCCCTTGCAATGTCTGGTACCCATTGCCAATTAACTTGTAGTCGGTGGACTGAGAAGCTCGTGATGATGATAATGCTCAATCGGACCTGTCTCGTAAGGGCAACGAAACTAAGCGTTACACGCACATCTGCATAGCCAAGCTGGGATGGTCTTGAGACTCACTGACGGGATGCGGCGTGTAAGCTTGGAATCGTTAATGTGAAAGTCCTTAGAGGATACGTTAGGAGTCAAAGCCAGAATTACACGTTTGCTCACATGCTCGACGACATTCGGGCCATTATGGCTGAAGAGAGATCTCACCGCGTTGGAGAAACTCCAAAGCCGGGAAACCAAGAATGTCAATGTTCTGTATGGTTTTCCATATGAACAAGGGTTTCAAGTGCTCGCGGTCTTCAGCGGACATTATCGAGGATTGCACGGTGATCTAATTTTGACTTATCAGATTTGAGAGACCCCAACTACACGTGCCGCCATTTGCTAGAGCTCAGTCACAACAGCAATTTAAGAGGCCATCACCTCAAGCTGTCAGAGCAGCCAAATCGTTTGGAATGCCGTCGGAATTTATTTTCCGTACGCGTTTACAAAATGTGAAATGCCCTACCGGAATCCGTCATATGTGTTCGCACGCTGGCAAAGTTCAAAACCCGAGTTGATCGTGCACTCATTTCGCTGCACCCTCTTACACGACCCACTACCTATGGATAAACACAAGTGTCTGTAAACGCTTTCACTGGCGGTCAAATCCCAGATTTCGTACCACTTTTTTGCCTCCTGTATGTGTACACCAGGAGGTAGCGCGATTTGTACTGACATCCCATTTGCCGTCATTCCTTATGCATTTACATGGGAGTTACGGCTTATACTACGTAAACCTCAGTGAGTTTACGGGCGTAAACCCAATTTTGTGAACAATTTTTCTATATTTTGTAGTTTTACCATGACCATCCTACGGGACCTGTTAAGCTTTAGCTTTCTTACCCTATAAAACCATTGTTCCATTGTACCTTTTCTTTGGGTTGTCTGGCAATACTGACGTTTGCCACCCAATGACTCGGGAAACTGGGCCATCTGGTATCTCCAGGCTCCATTCGCTATTTCAGGTCGCACAACCTACCGCTTAACTTGGCTTTCCTAAGTTCAACGGTATACTAAATTCATGTATTAAAATCAATAGCAAAACCATAGCAAGCAATGGGGAATTTCGAACTCGTGCTGTAGTATTTGGAGCAAGTTTCAACACACGCTGGGTAGTTATTGAGACACTTTTAATCGCACGGTACTGAGTGCCTTAAAACAACTGCATGCAAGAATACTGCGAACGATTGATCGTCCCGTTATCTTGTTATTAGACTTGGACTTTCCCTTACTCCGTTCGCTGGACGCGTGGGAATAACAAACGAGAAACCAAGCCAAGATGGTGGGCTTTTCCTGGAGGAGTTCGTAAACACACCTGTGTCCCGTCTTGGTGACACTCAATACGCCGACTTGCAACAACGTGGCGAATCTCTCACTCTGGTAAGTTCAGCAGTACAAGCTCTCATTGTGTCAATGAATGACAACATGTAATCTCAATCTGGTTCACAAGCGTTACCCGCCACGGCTTGGCGGCATAAAGCTGACATCCCATTTATCCTGGGTTCGGGTCGTAGCAATAGTACCCTTAACTGACGAGTGCAACTAAATACGAAACCAGTCACGTTGTGCTGTATGTTGCAGGAGAGCAACCCACCTAACATCTGCCTGCTTCGGTATAGGTTATTTTCATTGATCCATTGAACTCCGAAGTTCTATCGCGACCCGCGCAAATGGAGCGTCAGTATGAGCAAAGCGTGGGACCATTGACCTAACAAGACCACAACGACTAGCTGCCTCATATCACGTGATAACTGCAAGCGAGATGGCGCTTTCATTAGTCGATATCCCCTATATATACCGATAGTAATTTCGCCGAATTTGCACCCTTTGTTTGGCGAGATCTAGTGCACAATATCATCTTTTCCTTATAGCCGAGCGTGGAACCAAGTGCTCAGTACTGCCTTCGTTTCGTGCCGGACAAAAGGCGCAACAAACTGGACGTGGATGAGATCAATTTGGACACTTCCAAACTAGGATCTCTGTGGGAACCTGGAATCACTATGACTTTGAGGTTCAACCCGTTGCTTACTTCAGCGACGGACGTGAGCCTGTTGCGATTGCAAATGGTGAGTTTGTGGCGTGCGCGTTTATGATAGTCTTTAAAGTACCACTACGCATGCTTTTCATTATCCTGCCTGGAGCGGTTAGGACGCAGACAACAAACGAGATCATAGTATGATGTCAGTGTTCTTAGCCACCTGGATCGTCTCATCGCTTCCATCAGCTAACGCTCGGACGCACTGGGCCTCTGTTTCTTTCTTGATCGACTTCCAACTGTAGTAGTACCTACCAAATCAGCTGTCGCTTTGTCGCTCCGTAGTTGTGCACAGACTGAGTAGGCACATCATCCCACACGCATCCATCTCCAACAAACCAGAGATATCCACATAGGCTTCAAGCGCATACATCACGACTCAAACTCCTTAGCCAACTTTCATGTCTCTCCGATCTCTACACCTGCGTGTGTAAGGTCTGTTAGGCCCGACTGATTTCTCTGCTAGTTAACTGACAACTCATTTCCCTCAGTCCTGAATTCCAGGCCGTCGGTTATCGTCTATCTGACCGATGGGCATGTCTCGGTGCAGTTTAAGTACATCCCGACCTACTTTGGTGGCACAAATTTTCTCCTTTAACCGATTATTAGAAGACTACGGTGAGTTGGTGTTACTCACTACCAGGGATTAATGGGGAAGACATATAAGTTAAGTTCATTGCGGATGTACTCGGTCGAAATGCCGACATACACCCTGTGCAGCATTAAACAACTGTTCCATTTTTTCTTCAATCATCAGCGGTGTGCGTGTTACTCGACCCCTGTGGGTCTGAAGCTCACGACCTTACTCCTAAAATCTCGTGGATAAGATGGTTGGACCACAGGGGACGGCGATGACCGACATGACCGAGTTGCTGGTTGTTAGCTAACGCGGCTCACTCTCCACTGCGTTGCGTGTTGCTGACGTGCGGAAGACAGGGTGTACCTCTGAGTAACGACTTCCCAACCTTAAATCGTCGGTCAAATTGCGGCGTTACAAGCAACCTGGGTTGTATACTGATAAAACGTCGTATAAGTCTTTACCACCCCCGTGACTTACTGACCTAAACCACATGTTCATACGAGTAGGATCACGGGTTTGAGCCCCACATTGGACAGATGCCATGCGAGCTACTGACAAATCTAAAAATATGTAACAAAGGTCTGATGCTTTTCCGGAAATGTGATATTTACTACCTGACTCTAGTTGTGGAAAAATAAACGTATACTATTGGCTCATTGTTAAGCCAAGTGTTCCTTCGTGGATCTTGGTTCACCAGAATACTCAGCCCGATACTCAATGTGAACATTTTTCGTACGCGGTAACGAAATGAGAGTGATCTCTAGCATCCGCGACGAGGTCGATGATTGTCCTTTCTAAAGCTGTGAAGATGTCCTACTGCAAGGTGAATTCCTTAACAGCTAGAACGCCAGCTGATGGAGTGTACAGCCAACTTGACAACATTCAAAATTGAAATAACAGCGAGGGGATGAAAACCAAGGGAAGCATCACCGTTTCCGATTATTGACCAACCTTTCTGTGGATGAAGATGAGCAGGTGCTCCAACACTCAGTATTTGCGAACAATATGACTTGCAACGTTCTGGGTTTGCACTCTAGCCATACACAACACATTTATTTCCCTCATGAATTAACTGCGACGTCCTTCTTTGCGGTCTCGCATGCAAGAGATCAGTTGTAGCATACCACTATAATCAACAGTACTAGATAAACAAGCTATGAAGTATGGGTAACGAAATATGCAAACATCTTGACAGCTATTTACCATTTGTTCAAACATTTATCATACAATTTTGTGATATACACTCCGTCTCTCACAGCGATCTGCAGAATGGTTGCACATTTCGCTGATGTCCGACTTTCGTCTTGGTTTGGTCATCCCCGGTGCAAGCACCAAGTTGATCACGACCGAATCTCTAACCACCAGACCAGTGAATGACGCGGCCTTTGCTCTGCGTGAT
This sequence comes from Dicrocoelium dendriticum, assembly GCA_944474145.2. Taxonomy (NCBI): domain Eukaryota; kingdom Metazoa; phylum Platyhelminthes; class Trematoda; order Plagiorchiida; family Dicrocoeliidae; genus Dicrocoelium; species Dicrocoelium dendriticum. The sequence goes on from OX104069.1 coordinate 38,952,965, forward strand.
CTGGAATTATTTGAGGCACAAGTTTTGAACGCTTCCATGCCTGCTTGGAGTGATTCGATGACGGAGAGGCGACCAGAGGCAGACCTACTGATGTCTTCCACCATCGGTGAAATCGAAGTCGTTATCACGCTTCATTTTGGTCATGAAGATTCACGACATTTGGATGTGCTGTACGATCAACGCGTCATTCAAAGTTGGACAATCCCTTCGCAAGCCAATGTCGGGCCGATTGCTCAAGCCCTGGTTGGCCCAGTGAACAGGTTCCAGTATCCACTGGCGATCAATTACCTAGTTATAGGAAGCCAGTAAGTTGTTTTCCGCTTAAGATTAATGGTAGTGCAGATACTTAATGTGGAATTTTCTTTATACTTCTAACTGGAATAATGGAACGATGGTATAAAATCCTAATTCCTAAAGGGTTCCGTAAGATGCTCGAGGTGAAAACAATGAAATCAGCGAGATGCAAGCCATTAGATTTGAGTGTGTACAGTTGAACTCACTAAGCAATCTGCATGGTACCACTTATAAGGCCACCTTTTTCGAATTTTAGAATGCATAGTTTACTTGTGTTATGTAGTACCCTTGCGAGCACAAGGGAAATGTCAATGACTCATTACATCGTCAACTCGGCTTTTAAATATCGTTAACCTGGGAGTAGAAAATATGTACACGGAAAGAGTGTTCCACGAGTGTCACACTCGAAAATAGAAGAAATTTTGACGGCATTCCAGCCGGCTCTAATGCTTGATTCACTTCTGATGATGACTTCACAGGCTAGTGTTATGAATGAGTTCCACGACGGGGTGGCAATCATGAAGGTTAGCCTTCGGACGGATGAGAGATAGCAACACCAATAGCAAACGTGGTTAAAGTTCTCCAGAATTGGATTGACCATAATTAACTCCACCACAGACACCACTAACGACCGATGTGTCTTCCGCTAGGTTTCAGTTTAAGCTGGGAGGACATACGAAAGAGGCCGTTACTCCGTCGTTGCGGAGTTTTGAGCGCTGCAAAATCGCATTTTCCCCAGGGCTGCCGCGCATTGGTGGCGTATACAACTTGAGGTCGCATGTAGGTGTCGAACATCTGTAAAAATATGTAAAGGTTGAAAAACGGTTTCAATGCATTCTTGGTTTATTTTGAAGCACGCGATCTAATGGCGTAATCATCTGTTGCGTACGTTTGTGGCAGCAACCTGACCGCAAGCATCTCGAACAAATCATTAAATTCGTGTTAGGTAAGTGCAAGCTAAGCAATGCAGTTGCTGTTCAGTTCGGATAGGTTAGGAATGTAAATCTTCCCGATTGCTTGCATCCATAGTGCAATTGAATTGCTCCACAAAGCCATGATTTGCAACCATAGACCAATTAAATATAGTCATTAACGCATTTGAATTGCTTCTGGTATCTTTCCGCCGCACTATGCGCGCGCAGTGTCCTTGGAATTGAGTTAGCACAAATCAGCCAATGACGGCAGATATAATAGCACTTGCATAGATGTATGAGTTGGTGGTTTACGGTGGAGGCGTGCAGGCGTTCTAGCCTCCATTTAGCGACGAGTGCCTACACTGAATCTGGTTCCACACAGCTTAGGGGCAAACGGATGTCCAAACACATGGTGCGACTGGCTGGAGTGTTCAGTGGGCGTAAGTGAACTACCAGGTATGCTTTGCGAACAGCAACCGTAGGAAGGGAGCTGAGAACACGGTAATGCGACACCCATCAGCCATCTTATAGCTCGTTTGGCACTGGTGTAGCTCAACCCATCCACCGAAGCTCGGGCAATCGACGGCACTGTGACCGCATAGTAAGTGCATGGGTGTGATTGATTGTGGACGGTAATGCAAAGCGCTATGATAAGCTTGCGAGTAAAGTAACAAAATAGGCCTACACGACAGAAATACAGGTTGGAGAGTGGCATTCTTGGGGTACCCAGCGATGGACTGTTGGGTGGGGGACAATGCCGAAACACGACTGCGGCTATTTTGTTAGAAGGCGAGTAGGCACTGTTTTGTTACAGCAAGCATCGCTTACCATCAGGGCGGATGCAGTGCACCGATTTGATGATCCCTTCCTACGGTACTTGTACCTGCAACGCATGTAATTCTGCGAGGTCGATAACACTCAATTCCCCATCTGACGGTCCACTTTCAGAGATGGCAGTACAATGGTAAAGAACGGGTCAAATAGCTAACGCTTGACACATCCCGTAGGATGGCCGTAATGAAGAGAGAAAAATTAATCAATGAACGTGTTAACAAAATGGAGTGCTAAATGGTGGTTTAGCAGAGATATCAGCATGATACTTGGAATACGTCCATTTGGTTGAAACGAATCGCTCGTCATAAGTTTACATCTTCGGCGCGAAGCGGGAAAGTCGAGAACATAATTTTATACATGAACTCCCCTTTATACTTCCAAATAAGAACATCAGAAGACGATGGTTGTGGGACAACATCATTTAATGAATAATTTTTTCTTGAAGCTTCTAGGCAACAAAAGATCAAACGACAGATCAGCATTTGTTGGACCCTTTTCTTGATACCAATGTGATGCTGTCGTTCCCAAGAATAGACTGGATATACACTGGGTGGAGACGGCGTAACTCTCCTTAAGTCGACACAGCCTCTTCAGACGGGGGAGGAGAACCTGTAGGTGCAGACGTTGAGACTTTTTCAAGGACAGCAGATGTCAAAATAGAAATTTAGATAACTAGTCAGCTTATCACCATACTTGGATACGTCAAGGTCAAGGAGAAACAAAATTAGTTACATGAAGCCATTCCACGTGGTCGATCGATATTTTGTGAAGTGCACTGCCTCCACTTGAACTCACTAATACCAAATGCAGAAGCTACCATAATTAAATTCTACTGACGACATCAATCTCGGTATCAAGCATCGAAGCGCCGATTGCTCTCTGAGGTTGAAAAATCATCTGAAAGACGTCAATAGTTGGTCCAAATCTCGTCATCTGTCTCTTAATGCATCCCAGTGTCATAATACGCTTCTTTCACAACACACAGGAAGCAGGAACGAGCAGCTCCCTAGACAGTGCATTAAGCAGTTTAGTGACAGTGATGGATTGCATTCTGCTACATCTGTGAAATACCTAAGTATAGTACTTGAAGTTATAAAAGGTGACGGACTGACAAACCTTATGTACAATATGGTCCTCTTTGGGTCCGACCCAGGGTCTATGTAAGCAAACTGATTCGACTGACCTGTAACACTGCACGCCTCGACTTGGGTTTGCATCTTCACAGTGCAAAATGTTGTGACAGCATCGGTCCGATCAGCCACCTGTGCTGGCTATCCCTATGAAGGGGGAACTTCAGAGGCAATCCGAAGGGTATTAAACGAAGAACAAATAAGGATGATTTACAAGTAGGGTTAAACGGTTCATTCGACACGGGTGCATTTGACTGACTCACTCCCCGCAGTTAGGAAGACACAGGGCATGAAATTGAATCGCATAGCATCGAAATCTTTAGTGAGGTTTTGCGATCCACACCCCAAATGCTGACTGTTGAGGAGTCGGAAATTGCCAAAGCCAACAGCGGCGTACGCAGTGGATGGAGTGGAGTTCTTGTGTGTATGACGGGCTGTCTTAACCGACCAATCTGAGGGGCGTTGCAAACGCATCTGGGGTAGAGCGCGAACATCAAACCACTCCTACTCCTATAGCAGACAGTGACGTAAGTGTGATTACCTTGTACAATGAACCACCTGGGATCTGTAATGTGCCACTTAAAATGGCACTTTGACATGTAAGGTGACTAACATCCTGCCGGCATCTCGATAACCGCAATTACTGTCCCGTCTTTTAATAATCCATCGTTACTGGACCTAATCTGGACAAGTGATGAGTTGATGGTTGAGTCAGTCGCACACGCCGCTCCTCTAGGCAGTAGAGACCATTCAGTCCTAACATTTGGTTAAGTGTGTTATGCAAGTAAGGTTGATAAAGAACGCAAAACCCAACAAACTTGTACTGATTATTCCAAGTTTCACAACTTGGTGACAACCGTTATCTGGGGCCTACAGACTCACAGTTCGAATGACACATGGAATAGTCCGTAATAGTTTGTTTGGTTTTGCGTTCTTTATCAACCATATTTGCGTAACACACATAATCAAATGTTCGCACTGAATGGTCGCTACTACCTAGAGGAGGGTCGTGTGCGACTGACTCATCCATCAACTCTTCGGTTGTCAGGATTAGGTCCAGTAATAATTGGTTGTTTGAACCGCGGTGTTTGGTTCGTTGATACAATGGTTATACAAAACTGTCACCTCCATGAATACAAAGAGTTTTGATTTAATTGGTGGCCTTTTAGGAGACACTGTGAAAATTGAAGGTACATTTCGATACTGCATAATGGAGTACGTTTAACAGAATGTCATCACTGTCTGTGGAGGTGTTCGGTGACCTGTAGACAACTGATAATAGGCACGAATCACGAGTCTTACTCTGTGACCCACCATCCCGACCTGCTAGCTGTAGTCGGCAAAATAATATGTCAAAATTAACGAAGGAATATTAGGTAATAGCCTAATCTTTAGGGTAATCTCGATAGTAAATGGTAACACCGCCACTTCTAGATTGACAAACATTTCGAATTACTGACATCTCACTGAGTTCAATCTCTGGATCAAGTAGGTCGTTTGAGAGCCAAGTTTCAGTCGCTGCTACGATGTCCCAATTTGCTTTTTTTATGTCGGTGGCGCACGTCTGGCAGCTTGGAGTAGAGACTCTGAGCATTGGTGTAGTAGCGTTTTATTTGTTGACGAATTAGGAGCTCGGTTCGTGGTGAGTGAGCGGCACAAATATTGCCGGTCCGCTGGCGTTTTTTGAAACGTATGGTTTTTTTAACGGTAGACTAGTCTGAGATAGGAACAACCGAGACTGGCTCATCTGTAATTAAGATCTGTACTACTTGGATGAATGTTCTTAAACCTAGCTCTACAGGCCCAAGTTTCCTGTCATCGTACCACATTTGCTTTACCATTGTCACCATCTCGGGCGTAGCCAAGGTAACTCAATATTCTTGGCCCGCTACTGTGGTAGTTTGGGGAGACAACTGGACGGGTGCTGTCGAAAACGACGACATTTTGCATGGTATAGAGTTCCGTGACGTACCTTCACTCTTCAATTTCGTGTCTTTGTCGTTCATAGTAATCGTCATGCTTTACTTCTGGTACACCATGAACCAGCACCACTTTCTTTGCCTCATTTTGTCATGGTCATTGATCGTTAGGTTTAGCATTATTGCAGAAATCTCGAAGTTACATATTGCCCTAGATTGCATATCGCTGTGTGAGGACAGGTACTGTGAAATACACTAAGGTAACGCGTCCGATATAAGCCATTGATCCATCCCAGCATGTGAAATAAATGTTTGTCGCTTATCGTGAAGCATTTCAGAAGGCTACGCGGTCGACTGCTTTCGCTTCAGCGCCTAAGTTATGCCAATCTATGCGGTGCATCATGAGTCGCCTGCCAATTTCTAGTGCTGCGGCGTAGAAGAGAATACGAACCACTCAAGCAACTATTCTGACGTCATCGGGATCGCCCACAAGCGTCAGGTGCAGCCGTCGTACTACGTGCAGTATGGCACTGCACCCAGTATGGAGCGGGCTAATGAAATGCATCGGTTCTCACTTACTCGCTGTGCGATATCGAATAGAACGGGAAAGTAGATGATTGGGCGGCTTGTATACTGCAGACTTGTGCAGCCCCTGTGTAAGCGCGATCGCCATCCGTGTCGATACACATTCATGACACAATCAGGCCGAACTCGTGAATGGGGTTTTGGTAAATAGCACCACCGTTCGGTGTGTTAGATCGTAAGTTGGAACATTGGAACATTGTATTTAATGGGAATAAAAGCTCGGGCTTTACATGACCCATAGGGTAAAAAGAATTCGGGTCGGGTCTAATGTAAGGTCAAGCAACCTTATAGCGGGTTGGACTCCCGTGTTAGCCGTATCTTCATCGGGCTTATGCGGCATTTAAACGGAATGCACACCGGCTCGAAGCGTGACTTGCCACAACGCCCTACGAAACATAGTCACTGACCATGACGCGAGGGCACATCGTGGATCGTCGGCAGCTTCGACTACGTTTCGCAACACCCTTATCTACCGCAAAGATGTTTCGTTTGAAACGCTTAAACTTGGGTAAATAAAGGAAGGTAAGTATTTCGTGAAAACGTACAAACAAAGTAGTCTATTTTTTATTTGAAAGAAGTTTTGTGAGTAACGTAAGTATTGTAGAAGGCAGAAGTCACGATTAAACTCCACACGAAAATCTGCCTCGACGGGGAATCGAACCCCGGTCCACGAATTTCCGGTCCGTTGCTCTACCACTGAGCTACCGAGGGCTGACGATTAGGTGCGGAATTTAACACGTGACTTCTGCTTAGTGCGCGACGTATTGCCAATGAGCTCACAGTAACTGTCCTGGTGTTGCAGATCGGCTCACTCACTCGTCACTTCCCAGTGGATCGAAGTAACTGTCCATCCGAAGTCCAAAGGGCGATGGTAGATTATTTGAAAGAAGTTTTGTGAGTAACGTAAGTATTGTAGAAGGCAGAAGTCACGATTAAACTCCACACGAAAATCTGCCTCGACGGGGAATCGAACCCCGGTCCACGAATTTCCGGTCCGTTGCTCTACCACTGAGCTACCGAGGGCTGACGATTAGGTGCGGAATTTAACACGTGACTTCTGCTTAGTGCGCGACTTCGATGGACAGTTACTTCGATCCACTGGGAAGTGACGAGTGAGTGAGCCGATCTGCAACACCAGGACAGTTACTGTGAGCTCATTGGCAATACGTCGCGCACTAAGCAGAAGTCACGTGTTAAATTCCGCACCTAATCGTCAGCCCTCGGTAGCTCAGTGGTAGAGCAACGAGTCTATTTTTTGTTAGAGGGCAACGCATTGCGTTCTATATGAACGCTTCTTCAGGTAAAGTGACTCAGGGGGTGCTTGGTACTGTTTTATTAAGGGACGGGACAGTAATTGCGGTTATCGAGATGCCGGCAGGATGTTAGTCACCTTACATGTCAAAGTGCCATTTTAAGTGGCACATTACAGATCCCAGGTGGTTCATTGTACAAGGTCATCACACTTACGTCACTGTCTGCTATAGGAGTAGGAGTGGTTTGATGTTCGCGCTCTACCCCAGATGCGTTTGCAACGCCCCTCAGATTGGTCGGTTAAGACAGCCCGTCATACACACAAGAACTCCACTCCATCCACTGCGTACGCCGCTGTTGGCTTTGGCAATTTCCGACTCCTCAACAGTCAGCATTTGGGGTGTGGATCGCAAAACCTCACTAAAGATTTCGATGCTATGCGATTCAATTTCATGCCCTGTGTCTTCCTAACTGCGGGGAGTGAGTCAGTCAAATGCACCCGTGTCGAATGAACCGTTTAACCCTACTTGTAAATCATCCTTATTTGTTCTTCGTTTAATACCCTTCGGATTGCCTCTGAAGTTCCCCCTTCATAGGGATAGCCAGCACAGGTGGCTGATCGGACCGATGCTGTCACAACATTTTGCACTGTGAAGATGCAAACCCAAGTCGAGGCGTGCAGTGTTACAGGTCAGTCGAATCAGTTTGCTTACATAGACCCTGGGTCGGACCCAAAGAGGACCATATTGTACATAAGGTTTGTCAGTCCGTCACCTTGTATAACTTCAAGTACTATACTTAGGTATTTCACAGATGTAGCAGAATGCAATCCATCACTGTCACTAAACTGCTTAATGCACTGTCTAGGGAGCTGCTCGTTCCTGCTTCCTGTGTGTTGTGAAAGAAGCGTATTATGACACTGGGATGCATTAAGAGACAGATGACGAGATTTGGACCAACTATTGACGTCTTTCAGATGATTTTTCAACCTCAGAGAGCAATCGGCGCTTCGATGCTTGATACCGAGATTGATGTCGTCAGCATAATTTAATTATGGTAGCTTCTGCATTTGGTATTAGTGAGTTCAAGTGGAGGCAGTGCACTTCACAAAATATCGATCGACCACGTGGAATGGCTTCATGTAACTAATTTTGTTTCTCCTTGACCTTGACGTATCCAAGTATGGTGATAAGCTGACTAGTTATCTAAATTTCTATTTTGACATCTGCTGTCCTTGAAAAAGTCTCAACGTCTGCACCTACAGGTTCTCCTCCCCCGTCTGAAGAGGCTGTGTCGACTTAAGGAGAGTTACGTCGTCTCCACCTAGTGTATATCCAGTCTATTCTTGGGAACGACAGCATCACATTGGTATCAAGAAAAGGGTCCAACAAATGCTGATCTGTCGTTTGATCTTTTGTTGCCTAGAAGCTTCAAGAAAAAATCATTCATTAAATGATGTTGTCCCACAACCATCGTCTTCTGATGTTCTTATTTGGAAGTATAAAGGGGAGTTCATGTATAAAATTATGTTCTCGACTTTCCCGTTTCGCGCCGAAGATGTAAACTTATGACGAGCGATTCGTTTCAACCAAATGGACGTATTCCAAGTATCATGCTGATATCTCTGCTAAACCACCATTTAGCACTCCATTTTGTTAACACGTTCATTGATTAATTTTTCTCTCTTCATTACGGCCATCCTACGGGATGTGTCAAGCGTTAGCTATTTGACCCGTTCTTTACCATTGTACTGCCATCTCTGAAAGTGGACCGTCAGATGGGGAATTGAGTGTTATCGACCTCGCAGAATTACGTGCGTTGCAGGTACAAGTACCGTAGGAAGGGATCATCAAATCGGTGCACTGCATCCGCCCTGATGGTAAGCGATGCTTGCTGTAACAAAACAGTGCCTACTCGCCTTCTAACAAAATAGCCGCAGTCGTATTTCGCAACCACCAACTGGTGTAGGGAAGATGCGTTGATGCCTCTTTTGTCGGAACGGAAACACCTAATATTAGCTATGTTTGACCCGGTAAGTATTTCTCGTTGCAGCGCGTTTTTACAAGGTTTCGCTATACAGGTCACAGTGGACGCTGGTTCTGCTCAACTACAATAATTGATGACCCATTTAATCTCGTCGATTTAATCGCCATGGCGCAAACCGTTTTTCGCTTTATGAACTGTTTTTTTGTGTGGTAGGTAAGCTAAACTCTTGGTCCTATTGTCGTTTCAACTTCTGCGAACAGAGAAATGCAGGGTCAAGAGCCATCTGCCATATTCATTGAAGTGCCTATGCTACGACCTCTCAAGAGCGCGCATTTTTGCGCAACACCAGTTAGTCTTAAGCTGAAATACGAATTCGATCGTATTCCCTGATTAGTGACTTCTCCTGTATCAACTTCCAGCGAGACTGAGGGGGCTGCTTCAAACTAGGTAAGTGTTTCGCATTAATATTTCACCTAGGTGTCTGCTGCTTAAGCTTAAGCCGGACTCCTAGGAGGTACAAGAAAGTCATTACTTAGGCTTTGCATGCTCATCGCCAATGACGCCCTTCAAATTCATGGACGTTAGTACGGGTCCCCACTACCCGTACAAAGTTTCAGTGAAATAACCCTGAGTTAATCGAAATCTCTATAAATATGTTGCTGACGCGGCGCTGGACACTAGTGGTCATGGGTTCGAATCCTTAAGTATCCGATGGATGAGCACAACTGATAATGCCCAACTGGTTGAAACCTATCTGGTGCTTTTCCGTGCACTTGGACGACTATCTGATTTGGAACCTGCTACGACGCTCTCAAGTAAATAAATGAACAGTTTATTTCTCGATTTCACGGGACACGGCCTAGTCTATTGGCCTGATTAACTCGTACAAATGACCGAAAAGTGGTTAGTTGTTTAAGTGAATAGACAGAGTTCCTGTGATCGCAGTTTGGCGAAACACACGTCATTTAAGTCAGTCAGTCAATCCCACCTAAAGCACTGTATCATTCGTATGGTGGTTGGTAGTTCGCAAGGATATTGTGGCAGCGACACACTAATATACACTTGGCCTGCAGTGTAGACTGTCACTGGAGCGCAGTGAGAGGTAATTGAATGGAAAACGAAGTGCCGTAGGCGAGCGCCACTTGTGCTCAAAGGATTGGTTTGCTTCTTTATGTAGAACGAGTACTGCACCATCGTTAGTTGGGTAGAAACAAGACGCCAGTCACAAAGGCATATTCGCATATATTTCAGCGGTACTCGCACGAGTCTGCTGGAAAGGGACAGGTTGGAAAAATGGAACAGTGAACAGCTTAACCGATATACAACTGAAGTAAACCGCTGTGGTAATGTTAGCCTTAACAAATCTAAAGTCTTGTAGGGAAATATAAAACAAATCTATAATGATGTGTTCTACAGCATATATTACGTAAATATAGTTAAGGAAGGCATGCAGTTTAACTTATTTGTAGCATACTAGAGATGGTACTACATCATGATTAATCAGATCTGTGTTTTCATGGATCATCAGTGGACTTACTAACGTCTCGGAATTCCCTAGCGGATATGCGAAACTAGTTTCCTAGTGGTTTTCTATTTTACGCGTACACGTGTCTGTGACAAAAGTAACGATAGTAACTATCGAAACGAGTGCTCTTTAGAATGATTGTAAACAGTTGTCAGGTAAAAGAGTGTGAGTACCCGATTGGCTTCCCCCGTAAGCTTCTGTGCACATGAAATCTTTGTGGCAGGTATGACCGATAATCGAGGGGATATAAGAAGGGGTAAAAAGTGGAAACGACGACTCAGTTTACCTTCCGTCGTTGACTTCCTTGTAGGCAATATTGATATGGGAGCCTTGAGATTGGTATGGCCGAATAAGGAGAGAATGTAATATAGGTTAGAAGAGTGCGCGTGCTAATCTGGTCTGTTTTCTTTTTCTGGTTTCTGTGTTAACAAGTGAGGGTTTTTAATTTATGAACGAGTGGTGTCATTGACGTGATATTATATGCTCCTTGATCCTTTCAAATAAACACTGTCTGTACGATATAAAGCTGTAGTCGTTTCATTGCTTTTGGAACTGTGAGACATTTATCTATCTTCAAACAGAACATGTGAAGGGATGTGCATGTGCGCAGTGGGCAACAATGCCAGATCGATGCATGTTTAATGAGGAAGCAGTTTACAAGCACGTTGGTGCACGTATTTGAGACTGAAGTGTGAATTTTTTATTACGGATAAGGTAAAGTTCATTGTGTTGTAGTTGAAATATGTTGAAAAGTAGTGATATGTTTAGCTTTATTCTACGTAGCTAGCATCAGCAGTTTGTAGCGTTCAAACTATACATGAGTCTGAGTGGAGCCCAAGATCTGTCTTTTGAAGGCATGTTGAACGCGCTCTATCGCCGCAGTGTCACTCTGCTTTCATTGCTGAATAACATAGTGCAGTACTGTAACATTGTGTGTGTACGTTTGACCCTTACTACGGTAAAGAGTTTAGGCAACATTGAATTTTTCTTGGTTTTAGCGACCATGCATTGTATATGCTCGGAGAAGTTAAGTATGTTCCAATAATGAAGCCATAATTCTCTTACTTGACGGCCACATGCAAGAGGTCTACCTAATAATATTAGCGATTGTGCATTTATATCACTTATGACATAGTATTATTATTTTCGACGGAAAAACTCATATTTGCGATAAAACACCATCCTTCAAGTGCATTTAAGTCAGTTTGTATGTTTCGGATCATGGACTCCTGGTCCAGGGGAACAAATATCTACATAACTTTTATATCTTCCATAAACATGTGAGGCCTGTCTTAGACAAGAATGTCCACAATGTCGTTTATATACTCGAGGAAGCAAAGTAGTCGCACAGCACTGGTTTACATGACGCCACGGTGCTGCGATAGGATGTGACTGCCCACCTTGACTGCTTGGGTTCTGTCAGTAAGATGAAATTCTACTGATTCATCCCAACAGTTCACAAACCAGATATTCTTACTGCTAATCCAGAGAAGCACCGGACGTCCGTTTCGCCCTACGGAGGCTCGTCAGTGGTGCGCATTCTCCGACTCTAGCAAGAACCGAATCTACGGCTGCTACCAACTTACGCCACGGAGCCGTTGGGGGCGGATGGAAGATTGGCATCCATTGTAGCCTAACTGGGATATAATGCGATCCATCCTCCACTGCGATGCAAGTCACTACCCTCGCAGCGAACAAAGCCTAGGCTCTTGAGTTCACGAGGTTCCCACAGTAGCCATGTCCGCATAGCATTTGAAGCCTGCAAATTCACCAATCTTGGGTGCATAGAAGCACATTCTTGATTTGAAAGAAGCTGTAGGGATGCATTTTGATCACAAATGGGTAGGGGAATGTTTGATAAAATTATTGGTAGATTCGTTGCAGGAACTCACAATTCAACCTTTCAATACTTATAACACAGTTCTTCTTTGTAATCTAAGGAATAGGGAATGACCGAATTTGGGCGTCTGTGTAGACACGCGGTATTTGCATAGAAACCTGGAGGCTGTGTTTGTGTGGAGGATCTAAGGTGCAATGAGTGTGGACAAGTGAGTTGTGGGTCAGTGGCTGCGCACAGGGTCAGGCGGGAATGTGTGGACTGGATCCTGGCATAACTAGGTACAGAGTTTTGGGAACAATTCGAACAGTTTATCCCTGACCAAGCTGTGGTGTTCCATCCCGATCAAGTTGGGAACGGTGCGATGTTCCCGAATTCGGCACCTAGTGAACATTCCCAATCGCCTAATCAAGACTTTTGTCGGGCTGTCGGGTATGTGGCTCCGGGGTAGGAATTTAGAACCACCTGAAGATCACCACAATCTTTACCTTCTTTCCAATCTTATGGTAGCATACCATATCGAAATAACACGCCGAGCAGCTCCAGGATAGAATATTGGAGTGTGTCACTAAGTGAACGCGTCAGAGGTTTCCCGTTTGCAACACGGCACTTCACGACTTATTTCGTACTGGTTTACACTCATCGCGTAAAGATGACAACACGGCGACTCGAGCTGGGGTTTTTTGATGTTGCGGTACAAGCTTCAGATGAAATCCCAAAGGTCCCGGTTTCAGTGCCCGGTATCTCTACTCCACTTGTCGTGCAGTGCTGCAGTGCAGTATTGCGGGTGAGCACTACCCAACTTTTATCTGCTTCGGATGCGGTCCCAATGACAGAGGGCCACTCCCAAGTGAATTATGGTCCAGATTGAGATTACGCGTCGTAATGAATTCACAGGCGGCAAGTGTTTCAAAATGACACCACCAGCGCTCGTAATTGACTTGACAATGTCAGGATGTGCGTTATCAAGCCCATTCCCTAATAAGCTAACGTTTTACTCACGAACCCAAGCCTTTTAATCTATGAATAGGTACAAGTAACTAGTTGAATAAACAAGTAGTTACTGAGATCAAACCACTTGGTCGACTCCACTGTATCATGCGAAATCTCATTCTAAACTTGCTTGAGCCAGTGTCAGCGGCCACGATCGAATTCACTCACTGTACTTACACAATCGACAATAAGCCTAAGCATTCTGCGATAGCGCAAAACAAAGAGTTGGCCTCCTATTGAACACACGCGTCTTATAATCTTTGGTTAAAACAGTACATGACGCACATTTCTGATCGACGAGGTTGCAGAAGACCCGGTTATCACTTTGTGCTTACTTCCGCCCTTATTTTAACGTACAGATGCGAGCCACAGGTGGACTATACGCATTTCATCTACTAGCAACTAGCCTTTAGCGGTTAGCGTACACGTTAGATTGGATGCTGCGCCGATGTTTACTGCCTTGCTCGCATAACTAGGTCACTCCATCTTGTCACCTTTCAGCCTTGTGGATTTCGCGAAGGACCTGTTGCCAGCGGAAATCAAACCGGGTGTACAGATTGGTGTGTGTGGCGGGCAATTGTATCCGCGTTTTCTCAAACGCGTCGGACCTGTGGGTCCGGTTTGGGTGGAACAAGGATTGGATTTGCCCACCCCACCGGGTGGACGACGCGTTCTATCCACAATGAACGGCGTCCCGATTTCAGATGTAAGTATGATGAGGCCGACATCAAGTATTCCAAGAATTCGAAGAAAAGAGGTAAGGGAACTTTTAACTGACCTACACTTTCCTTTCTTGCTTGTTTAAACATCTAACTATTTCGGCATGTTTTAATGGTGCAAAACATCCGGAGCAGATTAGTTTATGAAGTGGGATAGGATGTTATTCTTGGAAATCACCAAACAATATGCCCCTACAATTGTGAAAGGTACTTTGGCGAACTGAAATCCAATTTTGTTACAAAGAACCTGAATAATGGACCTTAAACCAGTGTCCACCAAACCGAACAGTTAGTCTAACGAGTACTGACCTGATCAACGCTGATACGCTGCTTTAGAGACGAGCGAATAACGAGTGTCTGATGATCATCCGAGTTGGACACACTATGCGTACATGGACTCTAACCGTTCCAGAGTAATCCCAGCTACTGAGCTGTGCACATTTGGTTAGGTAGACCTTGCGAATGTGTCACAGTGTGCTGGCAGCCGAGTGCAATGCACTGAGTCACATGACACCCATACACACCAATCGAAGCATAACTCGGATTGGCAGCCTCGTGCTGCTTGCAAGACACGACGGAATGTTGATCGTATGAATTATTGCACTTCGACAAGGTTCACTCGGAGAAAATTCGCTTCGTTGCAAGTGCTGTGGTCAAGGTTAGTTTAGCTACCCAACATGCCCTCATGTCCACGTTTCGCAGCCGACTTACTGAGCCGGTGGCTCCAAATAAAGAGATATCTTCAAGCAACTCTAGCACTAAAACCCGAAAGTCAAAAGCGGTCATTTTTGTTCATCAGTATGGTAAACAGAACGCACAGCCAGATGGGAAGAATAAGTTGTGCCAGCTGTTATGTGTTATAACTGGTTATATACCTGCACTGTGCTCGCGAACTTGGATAATCCGACTCCTAACATAGCAACGGGATCTTCCGTCAGTAAGGTTCGAGCATTGTTAACATGTTCCAGTGAAATATTTGTCTACTTAACGATAAATGGACGAGTGACCACTGCAGATGGAGCGTGAACAGGTTGGAAGTTGTTGCTGAGGCGTAACTACTTATACATTATCACTAGAATGCTCATAATCGTGAATCGGGATGTGCAACGATCATATCTGAAGCCGCACGCCAACCACATGTAATGCTCCACATGCACTACAACAGTAGTAAAAGAAATTGGATGGACACCAAAGACGACTCTTCCCGGTCATACTCAATCAGCCAGTGGTTTACACACTGAAAGCCGTTTGACCTTTTCGAATCTGTTCGGCTTTGGCATCCCCTCTACCAAGTAAACGTTCCGAAATAGGTGTGAAGACCGCTGATTCATTGTGGCCGCCGCAGCTAGCTACTAGACTGCAACATAACGCAACTTATCCATTACTTCTGTCCGCATTTCCAGTGCGCATAGGATACGCTCTTCCCCTCGTTCTAGTAGTCATCTTATGCGCAGTTCAGTAGTTCAAATTTGAGTACTGCACCGAAATGCGCTGGATTCACTTGGCTGCGTTAATGCGGCAACAGTGACAATAAAATTGGTACTATTATTAGGCAAGAAAGTTAAGCACATAATCGAAATCCTTAGGTAGGATAGTCATGTCAGAAGTGAGGGGAAGAATACGACGATTCCGCTGACTCCGTGACAGTGTCACAACTGTATGCTATCCGACCATTGATGCTCCTTGTCCAGAATGAAGACAGGCACCAAACCAACTCAGCATTTTGGTGAGTTGTTCTACGCTTTTTTGCCATAGCGTTGGTTCACTAGGTTAGAGTTTCACCCAACTTGCCACGGCAGTGACAAAACAGCACACATCGAGACGGTCGGCTAACAAGCATATGACATCCATGACCGAACGACCGAAGGCAATACGAGTTCAGCTAATACTCTAATCAACAAAACAACAACAACAACAACAATAATAATAACAATAGTACATCAGCCATTTGAACTGATGCTTCGCTGCCATGCAACCATCATGACCTATGAAATAAAGAATAATAAGAGGGAGAGAAAGGGGATTTACCTGAAAACCTTAATGCCCTAAGCAAACACTCAGGGTCAAGGCGCCTACACCTTGTGTAGACAACATACCGTCACAAACAGCTGACTATCATGCAAAGATAAGGTGGCATCGGCGAGACAGCTTCCTTGTGGCTTTCACTGCCCCGCGTCATAATCAGCCATTACCCCGCAGATAACTCAGCACCAAACATACTTTAAACAAGCGATTCCCTTCACGAATTTCAAATGAGCAAGTAGAAAGCACATTTTAACAGGATATACTGAATTCAGTAATCTCTTGTGTTCTCCCCAGCCGTTTACAAACCCACGTGGTGGGTTTAAGGTAATCAAGAAACAAAGCAGTCCCCGTCTACCTCAGTTCGCTGAGACCTCGGTGATTCGCCGGTTGAAACCAAGTTTGTGCAAACAAACGGACTTCGTGACCAGCCTCGACCTACCCTGGTGTGGCTAGTGTCGTCTTCACTCTGACCGGGCCACGTGAACTCACCGATTTTCGACCACTTTAAATTTTCGCCGATAACATTTCAACGTGATCGCCCTTGCTGTGTAGCCTATCCTTTCCACAAATTGTTTGCAAACAGCTGAGGAGAACACACGAAATTAATGAATTCAGTATACCTTGTTAAAATGTGGTTTCTTCTTGCTATTTTGAAACACTTTTAACAGGCAATCCGATTAGGTGACGGCAGCAGACGCGCCACTGGCGCCGGTTGCGAGTCATGTCTTGTAAAGTCTCGAGCCAAGCACAAGGCGAGTCACGTGGACTCCAGCCCGGAAGGCTAGACGGACCAATGGCGCCCAGTTTGGTCGCTAGTGCCTTTATTTGCAGCTGCCAAGTCAACTTCTGTCCACCTCGAGCCTTGCGCCACCCTACACCTGGTAGAGTGAACAAGGCCCTTCTAGGTAAGCGGTGACCAGGTATACGTAGCACTCACCCGAGTCAACGCAACTTATTCAGTGCGATCTGTTGTTCTAGGGAGCTAGCATGATTATCACTACCTGGTACTCGCCTACGCACATCATCGCTGCGGACACGCTGGTGCCATCCGACACCAGCAATGCTTCGCAGACAATGATGATAGACTTGAAGGCACCTCAGATATTCAGACCGAAGGGGCCAAGTCTCCCCACCATAGATCAGAACGGCCCTCACTGTGACCTTGTATACACGGCCTTTCAGACAGGGGGAAACTCCCTTCTGTCGCCAAAGATGCCGCAGGTTCAAGAAGGCAGCTCTGGCCTTTGCAATGCGTGATCTGACGTCAGTTTTTATGCGCACATTGTTGCTGACGTGGCTGCCAAGATAAGTGAATTGATCAACCACCTCGAGTTCCTCGTTAGCAAGGGTCCAGGGGTCATAAACTGGCTGGTGGTCCCGCAGCAACATTTTGCACATTGAAGGTGCAAAGTGCATACCAAATAATGGAGCCACTCTAAACTGGCTATTCAAGCTTGTAATTTTTGTAAGGTATCCAACCCGATAGTTCACAAGCTACATAGCACGGCCTAGTCCAGAAAAGCACCAGACGCGTTTCGCCCTTTTGGGGCTCGTCAATGGTGCGCATTCCCTCGGTTCCCTAATGGGGATCGAACCCATGACCGCTAGAAGCAGATGCCAACTAGCCAGGGTTGATTGTGCCGCCGCAACATCGTCCAGTCACAAAGCACCGGACTGGCCAGTGACCGAACGCCATATAATGAAATTCGGTGTACCTCACTCCGTTCTCCCACCGGATGTGAGCAATTGTTCATAGGGATTCGTAATCAAGTATTGTCGGTCGTTTAATGTCCTCAGTGCTGTCAGGTCTATGGTACTCCCAACAACCCTAGTCGAACCAAAAGATCCGATTCCAACTGACCGGAAAAACGAATACAAGTTGTGGAGTGTATCTTCTTATGAATGAAACCTCGTAGGCTTGGACAGGCGCCGAAGTTCAATGTTAAGATAATAAACTCAAGGACACAGTGAATAATTCCTGTGATATCAAATGACTACCACATGGCGTTAGAATTATTCTTGTACTCCGCTGCGCTTTCCATGCTTTAAAGTATATGTTAAGCGACCAGTGAAGACGCGCAGTTTACAGAGGCGGATCCGAATTTCCAGCCGCTCAGTTCGCGCATAAATGTATGCATGTGAATCCAACTTAGTCAATTCATGTTCCGGTGCACCCGGCAGGTAATCAGCTTCTGGACTTTCGAGTATCCCTGGTCGTTCGGTATCGGTAAAACATGTCTAAACTTAATCTCTCAGGCGCTGGCATCAAAGGCATCCGAAGAATTTGAGCCTGAAGTGGTCCTACAAGCCGGAGTGGATTGCACGGTCAAGCTGACAACTTCAGCCGCAGCAGAGGAAAAGCGCTTCGCTTGATGTTCATGTAAGCTTTAGCGCAACCGCCAACTAGCACGACAGTAGGATTCTGCCCCCTTGAAATTTATACATACACTCTTCTTCCATGGTTGCATCAAAAACCGTTATGGTGTGGAAAGGGTGTTTGCTATAACCATTCAATCATGGTAAATTATGTGAACAGCTTGCCAAGCCTTTTAATCCACAGCAAGGAAAACGCCGGAACAAGCCTATGCAACCTGGACACCAACCGTTGCCAAAGCACCCAAACTTTTTCTGAGGGGAATGGTTGTAATCTGGTCACAGCGCTTCTCCACTATGTTTCCGGCAAGAATAGATGCATACAATGTTTCCTGAGGCGGTGCAGAGCCATTAAGGTCATTTCTAAGTGATGGCGTTGTTTGTCGCAGAGTGCGACACAATATCTTCGGGCAACAATAACAACGGTCAAATAAATAAATTAGTATATTTACCGTCAAGTGGTATGCGGCCCCTAAGCGGAAGCGATCATTTGCACACAGCGGCAGCGTCATGGTGTGCGCGATTTAAAACATGTCATTAAGCGTAAAAGATGAAAATTGGAATTTCGGATCATGAATATTTCCCCGGATCATCGGCCCGATCACTCGAAATGCAAAACATACGAATATTTGTACCCCTGTTTCCACTTTTCTGGGTAGCGAAGCTCGGAAGTAGTCAGAAGTAGAGTAGAAGATAATGGGTTGCACAGGCATACGCTTGATTTCATGGGTATGCGTAAAGCGAGGGTAAGATGACTGAAGGCTACTGGCTGCTCATATGTTGTTTAGACCAGCTTCCATCAAAGTTTCTGACGTCTGTTATGCGCAGTATCCCTAACACATTCGGGATAGCTAGAAGAGTTTCTAGAGAATGTCAGACAGTGACATGGTCAGCACTCGTGCGTACTTGTAGTGGAAGTCGGTTCCACAGATTAACATATCTCACTAAAAAGAAGATCCGTCGGCTTATATGACTCGCAGGCTATGAGGTCAACAATTAAACACTGTTACGGGAGTGCTCTCCGTGAAAATCCACTTATTTATAATGTTGAAGAGAAGAAGATCGTTCTTCAATTATTTCAGCCAAAGTGGAGCAGTTGTGAGGTGGCATCAACGGTTATAGTAACTCAGGGTTGCGCAGCGCTCCATGACCAGTTAGGTAAATGATCCTTGGATATTTTTCAAGGCTGTTCTGTCTTACTTTCTTAGTTGGCTGTGAATGACAGTACAGTATTTCAGAGTGGCTCTTACTATGTATAGGTATAACTCGTTGTGTTTCAGAAGATGTTTTAATGAGATAGCCGGAAAGTTGTCTAGCTTTCGCGACTTGGTAAACTATATGTACAGAAATATTGAAGAAGCTAGCATATCAAATTCCCAAAACGCGGAACTGAATTATAGGTTAGGATCACGTTACCGGCAAGCACAACGAAACCTTCGGGATGCGACATCTGTACTCAATTATTTGGGGCATTTTTGCGGAAAATTTTATTGGCAGCCATTCACCAGGTATATATTCAATGTGAGTAGGTGTTCGCGGATGCTACCCAGGCACGCATGTAGTTGGTCTGGTTGAAAGAATTCCCGTGGGCATACGTACATTGCCTAAACAAAGAAATGCATGACTTTAGGGACTAAAACACACGTACTCGCAATGATTACAAAGTTAACATGAAGGCAGTTAGTGTAGTAGGCTTCCATCAAACTTTTCGGACAACGGTAAATTTACAGCTATTCGTTTTAAACTTAAGCGAACATGGTTTGTAGTTCCTGGGATTACCTTTGTCATGAAGCCTTATAGGCATTGACCAGCAATGTTATTCTTGATCTTTGATACCATTCATACAGTACATAAAATGGAACGGTTATCGGATTGGGCTATCCGTGGATTGTTGTGCGTCCTATAATCTCCGCCTGGGATCTATTGGCCCCCAGTCGCTGGCAGTCGGCCCAATCCATAGTGCTTTGCTTAGGGTCACGTGAAGTCTCGTCAACGCCATGTTGAGCCATTCACGAACTGTCCATCCAACCCGCACAGTTATGATCAGGTCACGTTAGCGGTACTCAACTGACACTCCGTGCAGTTGTTCCACATGGTCTCCATTCCCAAAACTACTGCAGTCATCCCTCAAGGCGGATCTGCTGTCTGATCACCGACTATCAGTGCCACCAAAATATTATCTCGGGTTATTACCTACAGTGAGAATGCACTAAATGATGAAGGCCGAAAGTTTGAATATAATGTCATATCGCCACTAGTTTTGGTCACAGACAGACAGTACCGTTGTTTTTAGATGTATTCCAGTCTACTATAGTGGGATACTGGTACGACGGATCTATAGCATCGTTATTTTGACTCACTTGGACCAGTAGATGGCTTATCCTCCTGGGACAAGCACTGTATCCAATACCGACCGTTTTCTATCCGCATGTCATGCATCATTTTGGGGGTGGATTGGACCCATTATTCGATACTCGAGGGAAAAGCAGGACTATCTCCCGCACAGTCGATGGTTGTAACAAGATAGTATGGGAGGTTTTGTTCAGCTAGAGAAGCATATTTGTCAGGAAGGGATCACAAACTCATTCACAGTTTACAAAATAATGTGGTACAGACATACCAAAAAGCTATGAAAGAGACACTGTATCAGATGCGTCCATGGGGGCTACTTTTGTCAACTGTTGGATCTTCCAAACCGGGGTCATTGACCATGCGACTTATGGGATGCAAGAAAAAGTCAAAAATTTCATTAATACCCATCAAGTATACATTTGGGATGAGCTCCATTAGTTTTCCACCATGAGCACAATAACTTTACCATCAGACAATGTAATCCATATCGAAGTCGCCCTCTCGTGATCTGCGTGCGTCCACGCCACGGTCGGCTGTCACTGACAGCATGGCATTCTAGTCGATAACTTGATTCTTAATGTAGCTTTGGTGCTTTTATATCCCATTCATCACTTATTAGTCCTTCTTATTAGAGTCGATTGATGATACTGCCATCGAAGAGAAAAATCCAAATGTGCTACTCCTTCCTGTATATCGTTGTAACTGATTCCAGTAAACCTACGCTAGAATATTGGCTGGTTCGTCTCTCCATCCCATTGTCATACATGGGCCCATGTGTACTGCAACCGCGTGACTGATTCCTGAACGCTTATCGTGTTGAGATGGGTGAGTTGGAGGCCCTCCGATCTCTCATGTTTCTTGTTTGACTGACCCGAATGACAGTTTGATTCTTCAGATCAGCTAGATATGTGAAATAACCTTGTCATACGCTCACCTAAACCCATTAATGTATTGAAAAAGTTAACAACCAAGGCATAACTTCTAACCAACAATGAAAACACGGCAACGACGGAGGTTACTGAAAGTCGTAGTGGTGCTGTTACATCGCCTGATGACAGGACGTAAGAAAGCGAACGCGTAGCTTGGAGAACAGCTTGATATCTTCACTCCACAGCTTGCTTCTGCATCTCACTTTTCTACCAATGTCGGCGATCGTCACGGCCCCAACAATCACAATGACTTCCGATGGTTTCGGTTTGTAATATGGGTCAATTCATAGTAACTTTTCACAGTCGAATCTCGTGAAGCAGTAAAAGTGTGACCTCAGGTAGACCAGTAGCGGGGAGTGTAAACTGTGCCACACGTCCTTTCATGATACCGAGTGTCCATTAGCTTTGTAACATGACATCCGACATTTAATTTTAGTCATCTAAATATATGGTTCAACGTATAATTTCATCTGGGCCACCATCCAATAACTGCCTAGTAATGAGCACCAGCCCTATCGATTGCGACTGTATGTATAACACGTTCTCTCTAATGTCTTTCCCCCTTTGAATCCAGCCCACTTCCATCATCCTAGCTAGCCTTTATCGTGTTCATCTTTTTGGTGTATTTCCTATCTGCGTTAATGTTTACCCATCAATGCAATTCTCCCCTCCTCGCGGTGTAACTCTCTCTACAAACTTATTTACCTCACACTACTATATCCATCTTCATCTCACAAAACTTGATTGGTATTCATATGTTGTACATCAGCGGTGTGGCTTAGCGGCAGCTTTGGTTGCGATATTTGCATGCATACCGCTTTGCTTCTCTATCCACAGTAGTGTTAGCTCGGTGAACACCGAATACCGGATGGAAGCCGCAAGACGTGATGTCACTGGGTAGATACGTCGAAAATCCCTTAGGTTCAATGACCTATTATGTTGGAGGGCCTTCCCGATATTTCATGTCGGAATTTCCTGAATTCTGACACCGACTTTGCTTCGACCACATGCGGCGGCAATTGGTTTCATAATTGCACTACTCTTCGTTCGAAGTAGTTGGTGAGCGACTCTCTTCAAATGCGGTATCACATAGGTAGTAGTGGCCTCAGCATGCGGTAATCAACGAGATGTACTATCCGGTACGTCAAAATGAGGTCAACCAGCACTCAGCGATACGACAGGGTGTAAAGTCCTAGCCTCTGGCACCAGTCTTGGGACGGCACACCTCGTAAACTGGGGATCAGCCCGGTGGCCACATGCTGTACCTGTTCAATCCTTTGTTCCTCGCCCCGGGGGATAGGAGAGTATGCGGGTAAGCCGTACTCTAGCATTGGTCGTAGTATTGAGACGAACAGGCGAGTGGTAATCTCCACAGACCAAGTGCGGAAGCTGCGCTTGAGCGTCCAAAGCATGCGAACTCTGTTCTGGTAAAGCATACTTATGTTGTCCATGGGCTTTAGGTTGCAGCGTGAGAGTACACCAAGGTATTTCACAAAGGCATGGAATGCAACGGTTGATCGGACACAGTGTAACTTCAACTGTGTTCACTCCTATCTGGGCTCATGAGTAACGACGATCGGATTTGACGGAAGATTGACTTCTGCAGACTACATGAAGAGGCGGTCTAGGTCACGATGAAGCAGGTCACAGTCATCGGGTGCGCCGCTTACTCTCCACACCTACAAATCATCTGCAAACAACGCACAAGGCGAACGGAGAAGCTGTACCACACCGTCTATATGGAGCAGGAACGAAAGGGGTCCCAGTAACTTGACCTGAGGCACGCCACTGGTCGAGGAATTCTAGTCGGTTGTCGACCTTGGCCCTCCAATTTCAATCAACAAGGAAATTCCTAACTCAATTGGGACAACAATCTGCCAACACTACACACACTCAGCTTGTGGAAAAGGACCTCACCGTTCATATTGTTAAACGCCATGCTGAAGTCGATGTAAATGACGTCAACCGAATTCTCATGGTTCAGCGCTTGCAGCTGCTCTTGCCTTGTCGAGAGCAGGTTGTTGATGCATGAGCGACCTTTCACAAAACCGTACTGTGTGAATTTCAAGATGTCTTTTGACTAGAGAAGCTGCAGAACACCCTTCATCACGATCTTCTCAGACCTCTTCATCAAAACAGCCGTCAGGCAGGTCAGCCGGTAGTCGCCCAAGTTACTTGGCCTTTCGGTATTGGCTTTACTACTACGCATTTCCACACGCTCGGTAATGAATCTGCGGACCGGGACTTGTTGAACAGCTCAGTCCCGCAAAGTGAGTGGATGGCTGGGAATGAGTTTAGGTTTCGTGGGTGGATTTCATCCGGCCCGGCAGGCTCGGTGTTGT
The DNA here is from genome assembly GCA_944474145.2 of Dicrocoelium dendriticum. Lineage (NCBI taxonomy): Eukaryota > Metazoa > Platyhelminthes > Trematoda > Plagiorchiida > Dicrocoeliidae > Dicrocoelium > Dicrocoelium dendriticum. Next base: position 38,976,973 of record OX104069.1, read on the forward strand.
CAAGACTGGCCAGCAACGTAATGCAGGGTATCTAGTTCGAGAGGAGCGGTACCCACGATTTATGAAGAAGTAGCTTGGTCATGTAACCCTGGATTAGTTTCTACAACGTTTGCACGCTCTCGTCACTCCTGAGGCCCGACCAGAAGCTCTCTTCCATTTACTGGTAGAATTCCTTTTTTACACATTCCATTTGAACCATTTACTTGCTGCTTCTCCTCGATCTTCTAAATGCTAGTCGACGACCACACGTCACTTTGTCTCAAAGCTTCTTTGTTTCAGACAGATTATCATTCCAGGATCAATCTCTGTCCATTGTCAGCATCGTCAAGGTGCCCTATCAACAAACTAAGGGTGAATACCAGAACGGTGACAAAACACTTACCACATGGAAAATAACCTACTTAGGTGGTTAAACAGATAGAAATCGGGGGTTGTCCACTTTCCATGCATTCCACGACACTTTCGACCTTACTTGATCTAATCAGGTAGGAAAAGCGGGCCTCAAACCCGTGGTTCATTACCGTCAAATTCTAAGTTTGCTTTACTCAATCTCTGAGCACAGTGCACTTTGAGCGGCACCTGACAGTACCCAGTTTGGTGGTCAACGCATGAGCCATGTACTGGCAGGCGTTACCCATGTGCTACGCATCCGATAAACCATAACGACTGTTCTACGCGTTAGGAATAGGCTGGCCTTTTAGTAATAGATGGCATGCTCATTGCTACACTGTCAAGTGTCAGGCAACCACTACGTTCGTCTTTATGCTTCGGTGTTTCACTACACGTGATTTCGTAAGCATCGCTTGTAGACAGCTCGCTTTATATGCATGTAAAACATCAGACTTACACTTCTGCCTTTTCCTCGGCCACTGAACATTTTAGGACTGCACCCCAAATCCGGAGAGCACCGCCTGGTTTGATCAAACGGCGAATTCGTATTGGGAACTGAGTGATTTGCGATCTCGAATAGCCGAAAGGTGAGTGCACATGCGACCTGTTTATACACTGCGGCTCCCATGTACAATTGTCAAACGGTGATCTTTCTTTGGGGTGATTCGTTGAACTGAAACAACATCTATTGTGTAAAGACGGATGAGTATGCACATACTTTGACCACTCCTTCCATAAATTAATACTTGAGTACATTGAGAACGGTTGGCGGCATCCGGTTTCGGATTTGCCTGTCACTGTGGACAGCCACAAGACGCCTGCGCCTACAGAGGGGTCATGGGTGGCTTACGCTGCACCACCCACAACTCCATCCACACATCCCTTATCCGGTGTAAACCCGAAGGAATAAGACCGGGAGGCATGTGGATAGGAGCCACGTTTCATCAACGGAGACTGTCCACACTCCTTCACAGGCAAACACAAGCACGCTGCATTTGGGAATCAAGCGCACACAAGGCGGTGGCTGGACCGTAGTCCGCTCCACACTGAGTGCATGGAACCACTATTCGAGCCTAACGTGGACACTAGAACCATGCATCCCGTGCCCTCTAGCAACGACCAACTGTCTCCTGGAGCCAGCATGAACGAGGTAGTGGGTAATAGAGAGGTAGGTACCTTGTCAACATGCACATCAAGCGCCGCCACACCGGGGATATCAGGCAACAACCATTCACTTGAAACGACAAGCTAAAATATAATAACTCCAATAATACATACAGATACGGTGGCATAACTCTTTCCTATGTTACCATATGAAGTAAGTTGGTTAGTAACGAATCCGTGATAAGTAAGAAATGTCCACAAGTTACTTAAAAATGCTACAAACGCAGCAAAATTACCGAAGATAAGGGCAATTAGTGTAAGCAACGTGGCCAGTTAATAGAAGATTATTCAGGTAGTCAGAACAAACCAAATAAAGTGGAATGAAATTTATTCAGCCTTAAAAGATTTAGTTTAAGTTGGTTTAGCCCAACTGCGGTGAAGAAGCATCATGAATGCAACATCAGCCTCAGCATGAGGCACACATGGTTGGCGGCATCCGGACCATCACAACTGCGCTTAGTGACCCCTTTTCACCTTCGCCTCCCTACTGATTTGGCTGCGGATTATATGTGGCTATGTGTTGCGTAATATGCGGACTCAAATCAGTTCATCCATAACAAGCATCGTCAACCGGCTGCTAATTCTGGGCTAGCTGGACGCAGCGTCTCAAGTATCCGCCCATGGTATCTGCGCACAGTCCTTTACTGCCGATGAGCGCACTACTCCGTAGTGTGCCCAGACAACGCTCGTATCACGTGCTGCCAAGAACGCATATGAGCCAGTAGGTTACGAGTGCGTTACTTCCAATCGTACAATAAACGCGGACTCAGCATTTATTCGAACTCGCCAACTCAGTAGGCGTGAGCGGTTTTAACTTGTTTCCATCGTTGGAACAACTTACTAAACGAACAACTAGGTCGCTGATTCCTACCAGATCTGACAAAAACATCGCCTCCTGCTAAGAACTATGGTAGAATCTATGCATATGCCATAGAAGCAGGATAGGCAGATCAATGCCTATGAACTCCATAATGGATAGGTTTCCAAGGTGAGTAGTATGTCAGCATACCTTCCTTTCCTTTTCAGAGATGTACCGTTCGAATTCACCATTGGATTCCGTGCCCAGCTCAGTCATGGGGGCAGAAGTGCACCTCAGGTTTCACCGAAGGCATTGCCAAATGTGCAATACAATATGCTCGCTGCTTTCAACTTTGGTCCCGAAAAAGGGAACATTTATTTGCTGCTATCGGAGACACAAATCTTTGTGACCGACACCAACCGTGTGCTGTGGTCCAGCCCTCAAATGACTATTGCAGATACGAACTGGCATCGCCTAACGCTCAAACTTCCACATACTGAGGTTAGAACTGACGGGAACACGGCGAGTATGCCAAACGGAGTTTACGTGAGTCCACTGACTGGCAGCGAAACCTGCCTTTGTCGTACATAATGATTGATTCGTAGACCCGTCCCACTCTTTTTCATGTACCTTTAAATCTCAATTTACGTGTGATAAACGCTCGGGGTTGGTACCTTTACCATGTGTTTTGGCCGGCATACCAAAGCGTTTTATTGACTTCCTTTATCCCATTTTTGGCCTCAGTTCGATCCCAACGGCGATGTGCAAACTTGCTGGTTCAGGATGGTTATCTTATCTGCATGATGTCAAATAGTCATTAGTAATCCATTGAATCTCATTAAGGCCGAGATCAACCGTGGAATTCAATGAAGCATTTTGGCTTTGTAAGGATTGGAGCCATTATTCCTTCTTACTCGATCGGTTATACTCATAGGCACTACATTGAGAGAATTAAAAACTGTGGAGCTATTGACGCGCATACGAGATCTGATGATGTGTAGGACCTCCGAGACGTTGTTACGCTCTTGCTCCACTGTGCATGCCCACGTTAAGATCTGCATGGTCGTTGGGCCACTCTTTGTGCCGTGGTGCCTGTTCGCATAATCCATAGTACGAGTCGGAGCCTGAGAGCAGCAATCCCCTCCGTTCGTCATGTCAGTTTCGCTCTTCGAAACACCTTTTCTCCCAAGAGCGCCGAGGCGCGTTCCTAAGCCTCTTTCACTGCAGATGTATCATCATTCGTGTCTGGGTACTTATGTTCCCTCTGATTATTGGAATCACTAGATAGACTCCTGTTTATATATATATATATATATATATATATATATATATATATATATATATATATATATATATATATATATATATATATATATCCGCTTCTGCTACCTTGGGAGTGTGATGTCGACTGATCAGCAGCTACATGTTGAGTTGCGTAATCGCGTGTCGAAGACGGCAGCGGCGTTCGGGAAGCTTGAGTACCGAGTGTGGAACAACCATCAGCTTAGCATTGGCACGAAGCTGATGGTGTACAAATCTATGGTACTGTCCGTTCTTCTATACGGCAGTGAAACGTGGACGATGTACCGTCGGGATGTGCGATATCTCGAGCGGTTCCATCAGCAGTGTCTGCGACGAATTTTGCGGATCGGTTGGGGCGACAGAGTTGCAGACACGGAAGTGTTGCGCCGAAGTGGGATGTATGCAGTGGACGGCATACTTTTACTGCGACACCTGAGATGGCTCGGTCATGTGAGCCGTATGGATTCGACGCGAATACCGAAATAACTTTTATACGGTCAGCTGAGTATAGGGAAGCGGCATGCTGGGAAACCAAAGTTACGTTACCAGGACATGATTAAAGTGAGCCTCACACATTCTAATCCTGATTGCAGATCATGGGAATCGAAGGCGGTTGATCGTGGTGCATGGCGCGATCTAATCACGAAGGCAGTTGCTGAAGTGCGGGAGAAAGCCCTCATGCATGCAGAGAAGAAGCGGCAGTTGCGGAAGCGGCAAGCACCGATGAATTGTACTTCATCGACATCGAGCTCATTGTGCTGTAGAACATGCGGTCGCGAGTGCCTTAGTCAGGCAGGCCTAGTGAGCCATGAGAGAGGTCACTCGGGACCACTACCGAAGCGACGACGGGTTCCGCAGTGAATGTAGGCAGCACCGGCGCAGCGTTTGTAGGCACGCTAAATTCGATTTACTAACCGCGTGCTTGCATGCTATGTCTCTTTATTTCAGGTGGTGGGTTTTCGGTTCTCTCCTAATGCCTTCCTTTCTCATATAAATGTCTAGTGGGCCATGAGCGGTGCCATTTGGGGCCACTACAGAAGCGACGACGGGTCCTGCAGAGAATTACGGCGAGCGGGCGCAGCGTTTGTAGGCTCGCTGAATTCGATTTACTAATCGCGTGCTTGCATGCTAAGTCTCTTTATTTCAGGTGGTGGGTTTACAGTTTTTTTTCTTTCTTTTTCTTTTCTTTCTTTCTTTCTTTCTTTTTCTTTCTCATATAAATGTCGACCTGTACTCCATTCCATTAACTTGCACACCTCGCTTAAGCCAAGTGTATTCGATTTCCATAACATTTTTGTGTTCGTGGCATTCCGTGAACTATACTTCCTGACCTCGTGCACTTAGCTAGGATCTGTTTGTAAACAACTTATTACATATGCTATTTACTTAAGGTTTATATCACCGTTTCCTTACGCATTAATCGAGTTTTTCTCTTTTTCTTTCTCTCTCTCTCTCTCAAGTGTTTGGCTGTTGCTTGATATCCCCGATGTGGCTGCCCTTGATGTGCATGTTGACAAGGTGCCTACCTGTCTATTACCCACTACATCGTCCATACTGGCTCCAGGAGACAGTTGGTCGTTGCTGGAGGGGACAGGGTGCACGGTCCTTGTGGCCGTGTTAGGCTCGAAGAGTGGTTCCATGCAGTCAGTGTGGAGCGGACTACGGTCCAGCCACCGCCTTGTGTGCGCTTGATTCCCAAATACAGTGTGCTTGTGTTTGCATATGTGAAGGAGTGTGGGCCGGCTCCGTTGATGAAACGTGGTTCCCATCCGCATGCCTCCCGGTCTTATTCCTTCGGGTTTACACTGGATATGTGGTGTGTGGTTGGAGCTGTGGGTGGTGCAGCGCAAGCCATCCATGGTCCCTTTGTAGGCGCAGGCGTCCTGTGGCTTGCCACAGTGACAGACAAATCCGAAACCGGATGCCGCCAACCATGTATGTATGTATGTACAAGCACGCTGTATTCGGGGAATCAAGCTCACAGTAGGCGGTAGCTGGACTCTGGTCCGCTCCACATTGGATGGTGCCACTCTTCGATCTACGGACGGTCACAAGGACCATGCACCCCGTCTCCTTCAGTAACGACTAACTGCTTCCTGGAGCCAATATATTGGCAGTATAGTGAGTAATAGATAGGTAGGCACATTGTCCACTTGTACATCAAGCACGGCTACACCGGGGATGTCAAGCAACAGCCAATCCTTTGTAATGATGATAACAAATATCTATCGCGTGTAACCTACGGATATGCCGACATAACGCTTCGCTAAATGAGCATATGCACTAAATTAGTTATATATATATACATATATTATATATATATATCTATATATTTTTAACCTGGATAAATTTCATTCCGCTTTATTTGGTTTGTTCTGCCTCCCTGAACAATGTTCTATTAACTGGCCACGTTGATTACACTAATTGCGCTTATCTTCGGTAATTTTGTTGCGTTTTGTAGTATTTTTAAGTAACTTGTGGACATTTCTTACTTATCACGGATTTGTTGCTAACTAACTTACTTCATATGGTAATTTGGCGAAGAGCTATGCCACCGTATCTGTATGCATTATTGGATTTATTTTATTTCAACTTGTCGTTTAAAGTGAATGGCTGTTGTTTGATATCCCCGGTGTGGTTGCGCTTGATGTGTATGTTGACAAGGTGCCTACCTGTCTATTACCCACTACATCGTTCATACTGGCTCCAGGAGACAGTTGGTCGTTGCTAGAGGGCACGGGGTGCATGGTTCTAGTGTCCGTGTTAGGCTCGAAGAGTGGTTCCATGCAGTCAGTGTGGAGCGGACTACGGTCCAGCCACCGCCTTGTGTGCGCTTGATTCCCAAATGCAGCGTGCTTGTGTTTGCATATGTGAAGGAGTGTGGGCCGGCTCCGATGATAAAATGTGGCTCCCATCCACATGCCTCCCGGTCTTATTCCTTCGGGTTTACACTGGATATGTGGTGTGTGGTTGGAGCTGTGGGTGGTGCAGCGCAAGCCACCCATATATATATATATATATATATATATATATATATATATATACATATATATATATATATTTATATCGATCAGCACCAATGCCGATTCGCGGCAATATTGAAGATTGCAACTCCGGTGAACGCTGAACGAGACAGACAGTTTTGCTTGCGTTGGTGGTAAGCCCGAATTTGGCCGCTATCGAAGCCAGAGCACTAGTCATGTGCTGCAACTCATCCGCGCTGTGTGAAAACAACGCACAGTCGTCAGCAAACAGCAACATACGAATAGTTGCATTACATACTAGAGTTCTCGCACCGAAACGACGGATGTTCAACAACCCACCATCAATATGGTGCTCCACACGAACACCATAAGCATAAGTGGCATCAAAAGCACAAGACATGATTGCATGAAGATAGATATTAAACAGGGCAGGAGCTAAGACACAGCCTTGCTTAACACCAGAGATAACTGCAGTCATTCGAGGTCTCTCAACTCAGCTGCACCCTCGCTCGCATACCACTGTGCAGACATTCAATTAAACTTACAAACTTACGCGGGCAACCAAACTTACCCAACACCAGCCACAGTGCCTCGCGGCTCACCGTATCAAATGCCTTGGTGAAATCAACAAAAAGCGAGTACAAAGGCTGGTGTCGTTCTCTGCACTTCTCTTGCAACTGACGAGCCGCAAACACCATATCTATAGTGCTGCGACCCGAACGGAATCCACATTGCTCTTCCGCCACGTTAGGTTTCACAACCTGAGTAACGAGGCAGTTGAGCAGGATTCGGGCAATGACCATGCCCACACAACTCAGCAAGTTGATGCCACGATAATTCGTGCAACATCGCTTGCTCACTTTGCCCTTGTACAATGGTAGCACAAGGGCATCCTTCAGCTCAGCAGGCACCTCCTCCTCAATCCATACACGTTGCACCAAGTGGTGCAGCGCAGTCACCAACGTGGATCCGCCGTGTTTCAGTACTTCAGGCGGGATCCCGTCGACCCCAGCACACTTGCCGTTTCGCAACTGTGCAAGTGCTCTCTGCGTCTCATCCAGTGTCGGTGTGTCTGCCAGACTCGTCTTCACATCGTGCTGCTTGAGGCCGTTCAAGTTAGGCCAGCCAATCTCTGAACGGTTGTTCAAGAGATAGTCGAAGTGTTTCCGCCAGATCTGCATTATGTCTGCAGTCTGTGTGCAGGTGGCGCCTGAACTACCATCGATCAGCGTCCTCAGCGGCTCCAACCTCGGTCCATACACCGCCTTCAAGGAGTCAAAGAATTCCTTGTGTTGGCTGAGTTCGGCGTATCATTCCATCTGCTTCGCCTTCTCTGTCCACCATGCATTTTTAATGCGACGGAGCTCTCGGGTTAGTCGCCGTCGAAGTTTGCGAAACTGACGCTTCTTCCCCAGGTCACTGCGGTCTCCCACATGTGCAGAGAATGCTACATTCTTCTCCTCACCAATGCGTCAATCGTCGCATTGTTCTCATCAAACCAATCAGGCCGCTTACAGTTTGCGCGCCCGATGGTCTCCTCGGCAGCAGCTGTTACCTGGTCGCGAATGTGGTGTGACAGGTCGCCCACTGTGGCTATACTGTCCACATCACACAGGCGTGCAGCCATCGTCTTCTCCAGCTCAGTACGTTTTGCCCCAGTACCGAGGGAGAGAATGTTAAATTTACGCTGATTCACGGCGGGAGTGCAATACATCGATTTACGAAAATATATGTACAGTTTGGTCCGCACCAATTTGTGATAAGTGCCACACTCAGCTCCACGCAGTACACGCGTCAAGTGCACTTCACGCATATCAAGCTGACGTACGATGACATAGTCGAGCAGGTGAGGGTGACCACTCCGTGGGTGCGTCCAAGTTGCTATATCACTCGCACTCAGTGCAAACCGAGTGTTCTTGATCGTCAGACCATGAGTGGCACACAGTGAGAGCAGCCTGTCACCGTTCGCATTCGCTGAACCAATGCCATGCGGACCGACAACATCTGTCCACACTGATGCATCACGCCCAAGGCGCGCGCTGAAACCACCCAGCAGAGATAGTCGGTCGCTCCTCGGCACAGACCGTATCACGGAGGATGGCTGAGTTTAGTATTGATAACGCGTGTCATCAGGATCACACATAGTCGGACGACACGTGCTTATAAAAGTGACAAACTTACTTCGAGTCGTAGGCGAACAGTCATCAGTCGCCCGCTGATGCCTGTTGGTTCACCCACCGGCTGACCATGGAGACGTTCGGACATTGCAAATCCGACCAATATTCACGTGGTGCTGAGGTGGCGTTGCCCACCCAGTAGAATGTGTAGCCAGCACCTGCTTCATGCAACTTACCTTGCTCAGCAAGCCGAGTTTCACTGAACGCCGCAATATCGATGTGGTAGCGCGTCAGCTCCGTCGCGACCAGTGCAGTGCGTCGCTCGGAGCGCTCACTGGAGTTCCGGTCCAGTAGTGTGCTCACGTTCCAGCATCCGATGCTGAGTGCTTTGCGAGCAGGCATACGATTGCATTGGTGGGCAACCGCATGCGAGATGGTCGTTTTGCTTCGGTTTGCTTGAGGGACTCCGCCCGGAGCCTTTGACCCAATAGTCTAACCCACAAAGGCAGTGGGTGATTTGGAGGTTTGCTTGAGGGACTCCGCCCGAAGCCTTTGGCTCAGTAACCTGATCCACAAGGCAGTGGAGAGCAGATCCAGCTCGGGAATGTGATTGAAGTGACAGATTGGGATCTGCTTGACCGTCGTCATACGCAAACTTGGAGGTACTGGAACGATTTACATATGTTTTGCGACCGTAGTAGGATACGCATCTGCGACCACGGCCAGACGCAGATGGGTTTTGACGGGTTTGCACCAATTTAACTAGGGGCTGCCTGGCTTAAGGTGGGCAGTAGCAAACTATTGAACACCCGGAGGTGCCCCCCCCCCACCGTCAGAGACAGTGCGTGGCGCTCATGCTCCACGCCAATCGAGCTGTGAGCTTATAACCCGTAGACATATTGTCTCCAATGGTTTGGTTTCACGGAAAGAAGGCAATCGACCACTTCCTAACCTCCGAAGAGGATGGACTAGGATACTGCCAGGGCACCCACACTTGACAGGAGAACGACTGGGGTCCTTAGACAAAGCCTTCGATTAAATGAACACCCGAAAGCCAGCGGGTCTAACACATGGTCAGTTCACTGACTCATGCGGATTAGTGTCCTGGATCTTAGCAGGGAGAAGGGCAAAACCCAACTCCCACCCAGGGGTGGACACGAGGAGGCGTCCAGGACATGAGCCAATGGCGCAAAAGTAGCAGCAATGGGTAGATCATCTGTCAGGATCTAGCCACCAGCAACCTCAACGCACCATAATTTCTCCCGTCAAAGAATACGATATATATATATATATATATATATATATATATATATATATATATATATATATATATATATATATATATATATATATATATAGTATCCTTGGCACACTCAAATTGGTATGTTTTACCCTGGGATTTCGATAGGCTTCCATTGGTGCACCTTCAGTTACTCACTACTTTGTCGTACCTCAGTGGTACCCACCTCGAAATTTTGATGAGGTGAGTGACAGGCAGTCCAGCACACATCACGGTGATTTAGCTTTCCACATTCACAGCAGTACCTAGCCCCACTTACCAACCTACCCTGCTGTATCCACCGACGTTCATCATGTGGTGGATAGCCAACAACAACATTCCAGGTAATCTGGTGACCGCCGTTGGCGATTTCATTACTGCCGCAATTGAAAGTGAGCGGGTGCGTTCACCCATTCACAGCCAAGCAACTCTGGTGACTAGGCACTTCCATTCGCACCCACTTTAATCCAGGGTTTTGACCTGCGAGCTCTAACCAAACGGATTCTGTAGATGAGAGAGCCCAAGACTTGTGGAGTTTTGTCATGTCACGAGCCACTTTGCACTACTGTGTTCCCAAAATAAGAGGACGGGCCGACGAGCCAATCTTTCTCATTTTGTGGCATAACTCGAGGGTGGTTTCCAAGTAGCTAAGAGGTTAACATTTCCATTGTTCACTGGTCATACGGGCGAGGTGTTACTTAGAATAAGCAATAAGTTAAGAGAGAAGCATTGTCACCATGTATGGACAAAACTGAGCCAACTAAACACGTGCTCATAGATGGCTTGGAATAGATTCTGTTACAGAGTTCTATGTCCCCACCAATCATATTGCACACTGACATGACCTTGTGCACCAGATATTCCACTTGTCACCTATAATTTCGATCGCATTATTTTCCTTTCATTGTATCGGTTTATGTTTGTATGGGACAACAAATGACTCCTAGAACTGACCTGGCTGCGGGAATGCTAAGAACAGTTTGTTTCATCTCGAATACGGATTTTACCATCAACAGTTAATAAGAAAGTAATGATATATTACCCGTGAGAGTATAATACACAACATCCTTCTCGAATGAGTAGGGTGGCAACTTGGCCACCAACAATAAACTTGTCAACAAAATAGGGTGGATACACACATTGACTTGCGTAATGTTCACGTGAAGGTAAATGCGCTCACCTCACGTTTTAGGGAAAACTGAAGAGCAGACCGTTTCTTTTGTTATCTCGTTTCTCTACTAAACTGCGGTTAGTGTGATTGAAAATTGCCCATCAGTACGCTGTTGCTGTAACCTCGATGAAAGACAAAACGCGAGCAGCCAAATTATCGAATCATACAAGTACTGACCAACCAACCCGGGCTACTAATAATACGGTAAAATCTCCGTAAATTGTCCATTCAACGGAATCGACCACAGTGGTCCGCGTTCAAAAGTCGCAATCCAGTAGGTTTGCGTGGTGAACATTGAAGCAGTGAAAAGTAAAACGATCAAGTTAATGAGGTAGTCAGGATATGGAGATGGCCAAATTCGGAGATCTTACTGTATTTCAACTTATTTTCCAGATGAGGGTATAGTACAGGATTTGGGTGAACCCTTTTTAAACACTGGATGCGTGCCAGGGACAGAAAGTTCATAATTTGGAAAAGTATCCCACAGTAGGCGCTCGAAGAGAGGTAATGTGTAGCGACATGCATTTTACTACACTGGGTTGTCCTCTTTACTCATCGGTTTAAGGATGCAAGCAGGCTTCAACGAAGACAGACAACGTGGTTGTGATTCTCGAGGAGCTGGTACACCAGTTAAGTCCCCTTGCATATGCTGTGTTCTTAGGTTGTCCAATCTCAGCTCATGAACTGCAGTTTGATTTGGAAGAGAGGATAAATTTCCACTAATCGTAGTCTTTGTTTACAATGGAGTTATAAGCAGGTCTGGCCAAATGTTGAGCGCTTGCCAACTATGTGTTCACATGCGATTATTACTTTGCTAAATTCTCACGTCTTCGTGGCAGAAAAAGGCACTGTTCATGTTCAGATCACCGGTGAAATCCATAACAGTGTACCGGTCGACTGTTGCCGTTTTACTGCAATGCATTTGAGTTCTTCAGTGCTAAGCTGACATGCACCAGTTAGCTTTGTTTCTTGCTCAGTTCCTTCGAAGGCCACCTAATGAATCGGCCAGGTAGACTGATTTCCAGCCTTTTAACTGCTCTCCCTAGTTATTTTGTATGTGTTGACCATCTGTACCCTTAGATTAATAAATAAATAAACAAGTGTATACATACGTGCATGTGTAAGGAAATAAAAAATGAGTAAATAATGAAATAAGTAAACAGGCACAGTCAAACCATTCTAAGACGACCACTGAAGGGACCAACAAAAAGTGGTCGTCTTGGACAAGTGGTCGCCATGGACAGGTTCATGCATAGGGGCACTACTCATAAAAGAGACCATTGGGGATGTTTTTGGCTGGTCGCCATAAGCAGGTGGCCACCATAGCAGGTTGGACTGTACACGGATACATAAATAAATAAATAAACTGCCATGTCTATCGACGTGCGAAGACTATCTTGTCCGTTAATCACGAATTGATCTCTTGTTTTACTGCTGCGAGCACTTTGCTGGTTCTTTCAATGCAGTCTTAGTTACCCGGGTACCCTGCAGTTCGAGTTTTTCCTTCGGAATCGTACAAACTACAGTGAAACGCGCAGCTTCTCTAGTTACACAATGTTCTTCCGAATACCACGGTGCATAAAATCCGATTACCATATTCCATTTTCTTTCACAAATTATGGATCCTACCCCCAAATTAACAATGAGGGCGCTCGTATTTTACACCGATCCCATCTCATCTCAGGTGATTCAGGACTGCAACACATCAACGTCACCCTCGCCATTGCGTTGACTGCATTGTGATGCAAGTCAAGCGCTATGTTTCAATGGATTCATCTGAGGCCCACAGTCACGTTGATGAACCTCTCCTCTGGAGCATGTAATCTGGAAATATTCCCTGTGCACATATGAATAGTTTTGGCAAATCTACTCGTTTATACTGCACTAAGAATGCTACAGCACTTCCTCATCACACACACTTTTGTTACCGCTGGAATCGACCCCAGGGTTATGCACAATGTTTTATGTTTCTCTCCACAAACAGATGGAATTCGATGGTCGACCGTTGTGGTTACCGCGATTGGCAACGCAAGGGATACCAATTGTAGCTCTGATCGGAGGTCTGCCAAGCGCAATGGAGCTTACTCTAGAACCGGACGAGAATATTGTGAGTTCCTCTTGCTGCCGCCTCATGTCCTGTAAGTGAATACGTGGTTGATTTTATGATATGAATAGATCCCGTGGTTAGGGAAGTCCATAGAACAGTCTACGCACCTCGGACAATTTGGTATCGGACCATCACCAGTTACTTAGACAATTCACGGAATGATACAAAGGTTAAACTGGCCTTTTGTATCTTCTGTATGTGCCAACAAGGCACGAAAGCCTGAGAATAGTGTAGACCACCGAAACAAATTCAATAAGACTGGGACCGGAACTGATAAGCGTATAGTATTCAGCAATATTGGAGTATCAAAATGAGTGCAAAGGTCAGTGATTTTCCGGATTCAAATATGCACATAATTCTTAGTCAAGGAAGATGTCATTTACCGAAAAGCGGAACCGAGCCGACACAAGATTGACAGTCGGACGACACAGAAGTCAGCTCGGTCCTAAACACATGGTCAAGAAGTATGTGATAGCGGGATGAGGAATTACAGACAGATCACATCATAACGTGGAGCTTTGAGCCGGGACCTCATAAGGTCAAATGTCCGTTGGGTGTACTGGGAGCAATTAGAGTCAATTCCTAAAGTGGATGGGTTCTGCGTAGGCAGTAGTTGCCGGGATGGCGCGTTGAATGCAAAGCGCTAACGGAGCGACTGATTATGAGTTAAGGTAGGGACCAGTAAGCGGGGAACCAAACGAGAGTAGAGTGATCACAAACGAGAGGGGACAAATTGGTGTATAACGAGGTAGATGTTGATGGAACAGTCGGACGATGGGTTTATCACGGGCAGAAAAGCAACTACTTAACAATTGCTGTGAGCGAAGAGTGAGACCGAAAAATCAAATTCACCAAGAAAAACATAACGCGTTTCGGCGGACTCACCGATTTTTTCACATGTGCACATAGTTTGGTTACGTCATGCCTTATCCCAATAACTTGTGTTGAAATTATGCAATGCAGCCGGCGTAATGCATCTTTAAGTATAGTTTTGAATCCGATTAACGTGGCATCAAGGATGAGAAGTTGAGATACACCAATGGAGAGATTGTTTTGGCGGTTATGTTATGTTCCGAATTCAAATGTTGACTCAGTGAGATATTGTGGCGGAGCTTGAATTGGTCACCCAGTAGACGATGATAAGACTCACTGAAAATCTCCAGGTCCCTTAGTCTAAATTGGTAAGGCAAGCCCTTAACCCTTTAGTCGCCCTGTGTGGTGGGTTCTCAAGACCAAAAATGTATGTTTTCATAGCAAGGATGCCACACCTAAATGACGTGATCCGCATGCAGTCTCAAGCAAGCGTAGAGCGTTTACGAAAAGATTTTGGGATCAAACCGGCCAAATGGCCTCTGTAACGGCCAAATGCTGTCGTTGAGACCACGAGTAGAAAACGATCCCACATTGATCAAGAACAAAGAATAGATCCAATATCTACGGTGCTATTTACGACCTATTAATTAAATATACTAACAAACCTCAATTGTCCGCGTTCTGTGGTCGATAACAATTAGCGCTGTAGCGCCCAAATGGATAAATTGCAGGGACTCGCTTCGAGCCGACAATAGTACAAGTAAGCACGTGCAACTGCTGATGAGTCACAGGGCACATCCTGGTTCTTGATTGGAGATAGCATACATCAATACACAGTGCAAGAATTGATCTCATGATTAGGAGGAGTGCTGGGTGCACATCATGGCCAAGATCACCCCATGAACGCTGAGTCCGGAGCAATAACACAGCGACACGATAAACAAGCAATAGGAATAGTCTTGGTCCTGGTACCGATCCTTGCGGGACACAGTGCACTTCTGTTGGGTCAGGCAGGGCGCTATGAACTTACACCTTCAAGCGGCGTTTGAGTAGAAATGCTTGTATGAGGCCCAGGATAGGGGCACCTATCCCATGACTCTTAAGCTTGTAAAGAAAAATGGTCAAAAGGTTTTGAGAAATTAAGGTAGACAGCGTCAACTCCTTCCGCAGCATCAACAGATGCCGTCCAGCTGGCACGGGCAAACAAACGTTTCGTAGTGCATGAGCGGTTTTATCAGAAGTCGTGCTGCTCCTGCTCGATGATACTTCACATTTTCAAGTATCGCATTAGCGGTTCTGCAACGATAATTCCATGATTTTAACAAGCACTAGAAAACCGCGCTCGAACGGTAGTTTTGTGGACACAACGAGATTGCCCCTGGAAATAGGAGTGACTATTCCACCCTCCTATATAATTTGAACCTACATATCGGCGAGACAGCACTAGGAATACCGAGGCAGTAGCTACGTTCATTGAGTTGGGGCGTACGTTGTTCGCATTAGGTGAACTGTGCTCTCACAGTGACATCAGTTGCTTCAGCACATCCGTGGCAATTGAAGAGATGTGGATAGGCCCTGTTGATGATGTGCTGTGTGTGAAAATAGTATGAGATAGCGGTGCGTTCTGGAAAGCACAAGCGTTGGTTGCTCCGTGCACAGTTTGCGTTTGCCCCAGGCGGTGTTTGAGGGAGAGATGCTTCGCTGTATTTGGTGGAGTTTCTTGAAATACCTGTAAAGCAGAATAATACTGGTTCAGATCGAGGGGACGGAGGATATTACCTCAGCACAATCTTCTGCACTTCACCCTGCACTACGTGCATGTTCGAGACTGATATGGATATAACAGAATGCATATTTCCATCTAACATATAGAGGGGACTAAATGAATAAAATCAGTAAATATTTTGATCTTTCCCTATGTGGGAATAGTCTCTCGTATTGTCAAGAAATAAAAGATTTATTTGTTTACTTGAGGAGGACATCTTCGTTAAATCCTGTTGGTGTTATAATTTATCCTCTTGGGCTAGCCAAGCGCAATATATTATATATATATATATATATATATATATATCACTTGACCTACAAACAATTGACAGAGTGACACAACACATGGGTAACAAAAACAAAAAGTGGAAAAGAAGCAGTCAGAAGAAGGGTTAAGTGGGTTTATGTGTTCTGTGGGCACAGAGCTTCGCGGTTGCCCATGCCCAGCGAGAGCCTTGACGTAAGTGGCCCCACCCCGAGCCTTTGGTCTTAAAGATCTGACCCGCGAAGCAGCGACGCGATCGTTGAATGCGAAGACCGTTGACAGCCAGGTGACTCATTCACCTTCTTTGTGTTCGGTAACAGTCCACCCGAAAGTCGGTGGCCAACAAGATTGTTCATCCGTCCATCGTTAGGTACGCACCTCGGGTTACAGAAATAAGAAGTCAGTAACCATATAAGCGATCACATTGGCTTTGACACAGCTCCGTACGAGCTCTTGTGGGATTTGTTGGAAAAACAGGTGACCAGCGCAGAACACCCCACGCTCTAAGACGCTGCCGTTGATTTTCCATGACTGGTTATTCATCTCAACTGCAAAACAAACGGGACTTGTTTGCGCTTGCCTTCACAAGGAAGGCATTCCACAATCTACAATCTGGGGACGCGCCAGATGGCGTGCAGCTCCGCCGTGGCAGTCTAGTGCAATGGTTTCGCTCGGCTATGTAGACTATGCAATTTTCGGCCTTCGGAGTGGCTTTTTTGCATGCCCAAGTGAGTGCCTCAAGATCATTCGTTTTCGCATCCTGTTCCTCGGGAACGACTTTGCTTTCCTTGAACTAATAACCTTAGTTTCAGAATGGTTTATAACTAACTTGATTAATTGGCTGACAAATTTTCCCAAATAACACCAGGGAGATGTTTGGCCAGTAACGACCAATCGGTGGGCTTGATGAGGTCGAATAGAATGCTATGATGAATTATGATGCGGATGTCCTTGACGGCCTCTTTGAAGGGTTATGCGTAACAGGTGTAGCGGAAACGCAATGTTGAATGATCGCTGCATCCCAAGGAGCCACTCATTTGTTACTGGTGGAAGGGCCCAAACATTGACTGTGAAAACTGGCATGGCGAGTGAAATACCAGTTACATCTAGTGGCAGATTCGTTTGGCTCCATTTGTGAAGCATTACGTCTCTTCGTCCCAATATTCATCATACTCCTGCAGTTCTGGTCGAGTTAACTTTGATAACACAAGTTTGCAAACACCCTGGCTATTACATCTGTCTACATCTTGTTGAGATATCCCTCAGTTAGGTCCTGCAGTGATACTTTGTAACGAGCATAGACTTTGGGGCATCACGACGGTTTGTGTACCTCCCCTCCACGGAGCTAAACGGGACGGCGCTGCAGATACCTTTACCTCAAGCTAGCACTTCTGCCGGATTGCTACGTGATTAGATGGAGGGCAAGCCAACTCTACTGGCGGTGATGCTGAAGCGGATGTAGATGCTGCTGCTGTTGTTCTTGTTATTACTACTACTACTACTACTACTACTACTACTACCACTACTACTACTACTACTACTGCCGATTATGTTAGTGGTGGTGCTGATTACGATGCTTGTGAAGCTGGGGTGTTGTCGCGGACATTGATCACATTACTTAGACACATTACATAGCATACATTTGCTACTAGTCTCTTGCCATTTTACTTGAATTACGTTCTATCAACGTATTATATATAACAACAGTAGTACTAATGTTTGTGGGTAAATTTCTCGAATTCCTACAGACAGTACCTTCGTTGTTGCTAATAGAGTTGAGTCGCAGCAGACATAAGGCTCAAAGTCAATTATGTACATGTTGTAACCGGGAGATTGTCATGTGCGTTTCATATTCCTGAAATTGCAGCGCCAAGCGTGCGTTTTCTGTGCAACACGCGTACAAATTGCGTGCAACACAACCGTGCATTTGAGTTAGAAAGCCACCGTCAGTGGCTGACGCTGATCAGGACGATGTGCTTGATGGGCTTGGAGTGGGATACCAATGTAGCCTGTGCTGCGAACTACAAGACTGAGTTTTAACTTCGGTGTTGTCTTTACTTGCCCGAGTTTGAGCTTGGTCCTCAAATCCGTCTCCGTAGGCTAACCATCGGTGAACTTAACCTTGTGGTCCGTTTGAACTCCTGTGTGCTATTGCTGAACCAATGGAACAGTGATGTAATACGGACAGAAAACTAAAGCTTTACGGTCCCCTAGGATGGTTTGTGTGAAATATCTAAGTTTACCTCAATGTACTCACCACATTACCCAGATTACACACATGTGAACCCGTCTACGCTAATTTCGTGGGGGCAGATGAGTACCGTGTTTGTTTGTGTTTTGGCGTCACCCGATGAACACTGGTCCTGTCTCGTAATACCTCGTCGGACCGCCTTTCGTTAGTGGATAATGCGGGCGCATAAATGACATGAGCCGGAAGGAGAATATTCCGGTGACATTCTACCAGCTGTATTGAGTGCCAGCTTCACTTGGTGGTCTTTTACTTTGGTGTTATTTCTAGGCTTCCGGAGGTGACAGCCAATGTGACTAAGGGTTAACAAAACCTGATAGGTCAGGATAAGGCCACTTAGTAGACGACAATACCTTCTGCTGTACACTCCTATGGCTTTCAGAGATAGTTGCTATGGCAGATGGAATGAGCCCTTTACGCTTTTCTTCGACTTTTGCTATGAGGTCTCGAGTGAAGCCAGATCGCATTTCTACCGGGGCTGTCAGGCTTGAATTTCATACTCGACATAGAGCCCAACACATGTATTGAGCAACTGCGAGTAGCTAGAAGGGTTGAACCCCCAAAAACACTTCAAAAGAAACCAACGTGTTGGTTTCCGGTTTTTGACACCTTCACAGATCGCTTCAAACAGGCGAGGTCACCCGGAATCAATACGCCAAGGTCGTGATCCTAGTATTTATGTCCTTTCTGTCGGATAGCGTACATGAACCACTTTGCATTTATCCACGTTGGACAGATGTAGATTCATCTTTGACCATTCAAAAATACAGTCAGGATGTTCCTATTTAAGGATCACCAGCTATCCCATGGTATCAGCAGAGAAAGCAGGAAATTCTACTTGATGACACACTTGAGGTCGTGAGTGAAGACTAGAAATAGGTGCCGTTCTAGCACTGATACTTATAGAACATTACATTTCATCACAGTTGGATAAGACAATGGTCCCCAGCCCGAAGCTACAGCCGCCACTGAGGAAGGAACTTTCTGATCTATCGAACATCAGGACCACCAATTCCGTAAGTTTACAGCTTTTGAAGTATGATGCGGTGATCTTAGCGGTCTAAGGCGTTGGAAACGTTTATATAAATGACACCGGGTCCGTGCCACGCCTCATGCCATCAGTAGGTTGGTGCTACGTGACCGGTGTTCATGGAAGCCGTACTGCTCCAATGTTATAGGGTTAAACCACTGTAAATGGCCCATTAAAGCCACAGCAATGATCGAGTCAATTACCGTCGACTGCAGTGGGAGGAGAATCACTGTGCGATAAGTGTCGGATTTCGAACAGCCACTATCCTTGAAAATAGGCGTAATGATACCCTGTTTCCTCATACCATGAACCAAGCAACTTTGAACGAATCGCGGAAATGACTGGGCTAGTCTTGTAGCCGCCACCTCCAGCGTTTTCGGGGGAAGGTTCTCAACATCGGGAGTACTGTAGGTGTGAAACACTAGTAGCTCCCTCAAAACAGTCACTGAACTAAAAGTGACGTGCGTAAATACTGGCGGCTGAGGGAATGGGACAGATATCTGACACATGCTAGTGGCGCATCGAAATATTGTAGTACATTGTGACCACAGGGCGTTGGTTTCATCCTCGGCGGTTTGAGCACATCCATTTGTCCAGAGACATCACGTTTCACTTTTCGGAGGCTGTTCACATATTTCTACAGAAGCGTGTTATTAACATAACCTCACCGCTAGGCACTGATAGTGTAGTAATTTGTCATCACGGACAAGTGTGGTTCAGTGATTACACTGCACTACATAGTTGCTACAGTTGTCAGGGCTAGGGTTTGCTTTGTACTCACTCCACGCCTCGTCTCTTACCGCCATGCATTTTGGGATTCTGCTCAGAAGTAACGAGGCTGCTCTTGCAGAACGAAAGGCCTGTTTCCCGATTCGGGTGTCATCAGATCTCCGAACTTGCCACTAAACTCCATCCAAGCAATCTCAATGGAGCAGTCACCCAAAAACTTCCAACTGGCTTCTCTAATAAGTTCTTTTAGTATGTTGTCATGTGTACTTGTCCGGGATAAGCCAATATGTTCACCTGGATATTTCGTCTTTGTCTTTCAGAGCATGAGGTCTGTGTCCTCGCCATTTTGGAAAGATGGTAGCGCATTCGGTTGAGGTTCGTGATAATCCGGTGGAGGCGACCTAGTGCACCCCATTACCATCTTGCTTACATTCTCAGAGTCTTAAGACCAGGTTGAGTTGGAGGGTGGAATTTACTTTTAACGTTTTCAATTGCTTCTCACTTTGGCGTTTTGGGTGTAGTGACAATACTTCCGCCATAACTCTCAGCCCTTACTGTGTGTTCCAAAAAGCACTTGGCTGTGCCGTTTGCAGTCAGATGAGTCTGCAAACCAACTGTAACACTCACAGTATGAATCCGATATGTTGTTTTACCGTTTTTAATTACTTTCTTCGAACACTTCAGGTGGTTCCTGTCAACACCAACCAGCGACTCGGTGACGCACCATCTGAATTTGTTCCGCAACATGTGTCCTCAAACATACTTGTTGTGTGCCCCATGCTGAGGCTGATGTTGCATTCTCGATGCTTCTTCACCGCAGTTGGGCTAAACCAACTTACACTTAAACTAGCTCTTTTTGAGCTGGATAAGTTTCATTCCACTTTATTTGGTTTGTTCTGCCTAGCTGAATAAGCTTATGTTAACTGACGAAGTTGCTTACGCTAATTGCGCTTATCTTCGGTAACATTATTTCGCTTGTAGCATTTCTAAGTAACTTGCGGACATTTCTTACTTATCGCGGATTGGTTACTAACCAACTTACTTCATATGGTAATTTAGCGAAGAGTTATGCCGCGGTATCTGTATGTATTATTCAATTTATTTTATCTTGTCATTTCAAGTGATTGATCAGTTCAAGCTGCGGACACCCCGCGAACAGCGCGACTACTGTATGACTGTAACCAACATATGATCATAGCTTTGTTGAGGAGCCCTCAGTTTTTGCCTTCTTGGTGGAAGAACAGTTTCCCTGTTGGGGTCTCGAGTACAGTAACGATGCGCGGTTGGACTTTGTGGAAGAAATAAGGTAAATCTACCAAATAGAACAAGCGATAATGCTTGCAGTTGAAATCGAACAGACCGACCCGGATTCGTCAAAACACCTCGATTGCGAATGCAAAGACGCGATTGTCAGCGAGATGCGGAGTCTTATGTGACTGTGTAGTACGAGGACAAAGACAATTCAATTGCATGCGGCGTTGTAAGAACCAAGTAGCCAGTGTGCTCTGGGGTTGGCGTACAGACGAATTGTGTCTCACATTTCATTTCTCGACTACTCCTCGCAACACCCCATGACCTGCAGCCGCATCACACCAATGGTACAGATATTCCTTATGCGGTTTCAGTCCTTGTGAACTCACTTATTTCAGCGTTTTTCTCCGTCCACTGCGCGCACTTTCATCACATGGGTCTAACTTCTCCCCATATACCCACCGAACAGCATAATATACCCTAATACGCAAGGGAGATGAGATACGATAACCGAGCTTCGTGAATCCTCGTGTCTGTTTAGTCCACTTTGCTTGTCCTTAGGTCCCCAACAGCGTTTCTCTTCCATGTGGCACACAGCTTAAATGTGTGAAAGCAGCGGCACTGAGTGTCGCGCGAAACAGCACCGGTGGACTGGCCTCGAAGATTTTCACACTTAGCAGGTACCATGGCTTCGAAGAATACCCTGCTGAGTTTGAATGGACAAATAAGGCACATACGACCTATTGGAAAATACTTGGAACCAATCGAAAACTCATGAATTCAGAAAGGTTTGAAAACAACCGGTTGGTATAGTTTATGAGCAACGTTTCGCTATTGACACGAAACTTCGTCAACCGAGTGAACCAGTCGAGGATTGGTATGGCACTTGTAGCGAACTGGGATGATAATCGCTAAGACCGGGATGTAGGCAGTAGGTCAATCGTGTTACAGGTCAACGCATCACTCCAACTAGTGCATGGAACGGTCACAAGTGGTCCGCGTTACAACGTCACGCACGTAAGCCCTATTAACGATGGGTGCGGGGATGATGTGATGTTCATTCGAGTGTGTGGGGAGCTGTGTTAACCCAACCAGTCTGAAGAGCGCCGGCGGACGGATTCAGGGCAGAGAATGTGTGCGGTTGTAACGCGGACCACTTGTGACCGTTCCATGCACTAGTTGGAGTGATGCGTTGACCTGTAACACGATTGACCTACTGCCTACATCCCGGTCTTAGCGATTATCATCCCAGTTCGCTACAAGTGCCATACCAACCCTCGACTGGTTCACTCGGCTGACGAAGTTTCGTGTCAATAGCGAAACGTTGCTCATAAACTACACCAACCGGTTATTTTCAAATCATTCTGAAAGCATTGCACGTACGATCATGGAAACAGGGAACAAGAGGCCTAGAACCGAGAAAGTTCTTATTTACTAGCCGTTAGGCATGTAACTTTCGTTGCACAAAAGCATTCGAATGCATTCCAGTTGTTTAGCATAAATCTGCTAGTCACTTCCAAGGGCAAGTTTCAGTGCATAAGTTTGAGGTATTGTTAGTCATTCCTTTTAAGTTGCGAAAGCGTAGCGTGGATATTTGAGTAGTATAGGTGGGAATTCAGCCCCCCTATAGACACCGTCAGATAGGCATCACCCTTCCGGAAAAGCACTGTATGACCGTTTCATCCTTTGGGAATCGTCAACAGTGCGCATTCCATCTGACCCTTCTAATGCTCGAACCTGCAACTCGACCATTACCAGTTTGTGCTTGAGGCTACTGAGCTACGGGGGACCGAAACGACCATCGTGACAAAGTTGATAGATCTGATATAGCTCCGCTCGCTATCCACTGAGTTGCACGTTAATACCGTGCAGAGGACAGGGTAGCCCCCCTTACCAAACAGAAAACCTACCAAACTTAGGCCACCAATTCACTTTTGGCATTATACGCAGTTCGGTCTGCGTACTGATTGCAAGGGGGTAGTGGTGAGTTAAATTTCATAGTTAGAAATTCATCCCATATATACTCAGTCAGACAGCTATCACACGCCCGGAAAAGCACTGTGCACCCGTTTCATCCTTTCGGGAATTGTCAGCAGTATGCAGTCCATCTGACCCGTTTGGGTCTTGAATCAGCAACCAGGCGGTTGCCAGTCTGTGATTGAGACCACTTAGCTACGGTGGACAGTGACGATCGTCATGACTAAGTTACTAGATGTGATATAGCGTCAGTTGGGGAGGGCGCGATCCTGTCCTCCGCACGGTAGCAACGTGCGAGTCATTGGATAGGGAGCGGCGCTATATCACATCACTTAGTCACCATGGTCGTTACCGTTGTACAGACTGGCAACAGTCGACTTGCGGGTTCGAGTCCAACATGGGTCAGGTGGAAGGCGCACTGCTGACAATTCCCGAAAAGATTCAACGGCCGTACAATGTGTTTCAAGGCGGATGGTGGCTGTCTGACGGAGTCTACATGTGGCAAATTCCGGCCTATACTTTTTTAAGTCATTTAGCATTTCAGCGCAACTGAGCGTTGCTCACTACTTAACGGTACTGTGATCAACACATGGCACTGGGCACATGGTCGCTTCGACTGGCTTACACTTAACCAAGTCAATTTGTATGGTCCCACTCCTGACGACTATTCTCCTCTACCATGCTTCATCTTAGGGGATATTATGCGAATACTAAGCAGGTGCGTTTCATCCCGATGCCGTCGCTGATTAGTGTCTCCGGAAGATTTCAGAAAAGCCCTGCGCCTCCAGTACGGAGCTCATGGAATAGTTCTGTCTTGGAACTGGTTACGCTTCATCTGCAACTTTGTGTACGTCTGGAACTCATGTCTTTCTTGATTTTACGCAGGTAATGTATCGGTATGTGTCTACACGAGCTACGTGCAAATCTGTTCCCGCAACGCATGTCACATCTGAAGACTGGTAGCACTTTCAACCGCCCACTGGCACTGTGACTATTCAACCAATGATGGCCGACTCCAAAGTAAGGGTGGCTTCCATCTGGGGGTGCCACCTGATCACATTCCTTCCGATCCAACCAGCATCTTCGGTGCAATAGTGAAGCTATGGCGGATACAGCTCACACACCTTGGGTCTGGCTTCGTTCGTGGTCTCACGAAAAACTGGAACCAAATGACACCAATCAAATCACTTTTGATGCGCAAAGACCCAATCGACTTTTAGGCTAACTCATCGATCTTCCCCCAGGTGTTAACACGGGGCAGAAATAAAGGCGTTGCTGATAAATGCATACAACTGCCTCTGGATCAGTTTTGACACGATCAGGATCACTGAACTCACAGTTTGGCTCTAGCGATTCAAGCGGCCTACTGGTCACCTTAGCGTTTTCGCATGCGATCGTTGAATCCTATTGTCTTGGACAAGACACACTGTCCATTCGTCTACTTTTCTATTGAAAAAGCAATATCTTCTCTCTATGTGTTATGCTAGGTAGTTGAATTTGCATCGCCCCGCCATTTGTTGGTTCATATTCCAACGACGTATATTTGTTGCCCACACGTATATTTCTTTGAACGAATTCTCTCGCTGGTCCTTGACATAGGTAAGAATGGCATTCGCAGAACATGGTGAACCATTGACAGACTTTGGCCACTCTGCGAATCTTATCAGTCTTCCACGGAATAAAAACACATGGCAGTATGTCAAATTGCAAATGATCTTCCTGGGCGAACAACTCGTCCTTACTCTGAGGTCCCAGGTGGCACAAAGTCTGCCATTGCTGTTGTTCCAGAAGGTTCACAATTTGCACTCAATCCACTTCGCCCAAGATAACGGTAAGCTCGTCGATATTTGTCTTTCTGTCCAGTTTTTCGTCTATTAAACATTTGCACTGATTTGCCCTGGTGAGTTAGTACAAAAGGGAACTATAGGGGTACGTTGCAGCAGGCTGGTCCACAGTGCGATTAGCTCTTGATCTTACCACCGGCGATCTCATTTGCAGTCACGTTTATTCATCGGTTGGTGGCCGTCGGCCTCCGGTAACATGTGAGTCTCTATCGAATCACAACTTTGGAGATGGATCCGGACATACCTGCATTACATAGAAGAAAATGCACGTCATGTGGATTAAGGTGTTTTCGCGGGGTAGTGACAGTATGCACTTGTCTGTACAAATAGTATCTCCAGCAACGTTGTTAAACGGATTACAGATTAAATGTAAATAACGCACTAGTTAAATTTCCACTTCATCGGTCCATTTGTTTTCCTATTTTCGGCCTCCCATCTGTTTGAAAACATCGTATCTTTATATAGCAGGCTACTTCTAATGGTTCCCAGGTTAGACGCTACTGTCACACGTGAGCTTAAGAACTCGTCCAGGGTTTGTCTTCTCTTGTATTATTGGACGATTACTCGATCTGCCCGGTACCTAACTGTTACTCACTTGCAGATTTTCATAGGATAGAGCAGTTGCTCGGTATATTTTCTACTACGGCGGAGTTAATCATGGAACTGAAGTGCTGCTTTTTGGTACTCACCATACAATTGTCTAAAACTCCGGAGGATATGGACGTTATTCCTGGTATCGTAAGCCTACCCAGATACTTCAGTTGTCGCTTCAAATCTCCTGAACGCATTACGATGGAGGGCTAGAACAGTTTACTGTAGGAGCTTCAGCAGCAAACCTGCTGCTGCGCCCTTATTCTGCCCATGTGATTAGCAGCAGTGTAAGGTTTACAAGCGAATTTTTCTCCTACATGAACACAAGTGTGACTGACACTGAGAACAAAATAGCCATTTTGCTTCTACAGCAAACATAACCGACCCGATGTGCAGAGCCGTGTTGCACATGTTGTATATAGGATCATGAGGCTCGCTTCGCTAAGATCAATTGCGTGACTTCACAGGAGCCCATTCGCTTGTTGGCATCTAAGTGTTTGCTAACGAGCTCACTTCTTCATACGTCTCACGTTTGTGGAACGGTTGGTAGTGGGTGGCGTTGCCTCGGCTTGTTTGCACAGCACAGCGGACGATCGGGCGAAGTTACTCAGATGGAAATCTGTCAGTGCACACGGAGCTTACTGGATGGGAAAATCGAAGGAACCGTTTGCCCCATGAGGATTCAAGGACTAATGTGCAAGGCCAAACAATGAATACCTTTCAACTGATGGTCATGCTTCTCGTACACAAATCGATGCAGTGCGCATAGAGCGTTTCTGAATCCCTGAATGAATAGATTTTTCACAGTAGATAACCTGTCACAAATGCGGTTTCATGATCAAATTAGACAAAGGTTGCCTCAGTAGGAATTGTGGCCCACATTGCGACTGCGCGTCACAATCCATTTACCTAACGATTGCTTCCAAATGGCCCCTCCAATCAATCGTTAACCGTTGTGATAGACGATGCCTCCCCCCCCCCCCGCAACTCGGTGGCTTGGGGGTAGTGGTTTCAAATAACACCCCAAAGGTCCCAGGTTCAGGATCCGCTATCTCAACCTGATGAGAGCAAATAAGGTCGAAACGCGTCGTGCTTTCGGGCGGGCAGCAACACTTGCTTCATCATTTGCGACCCTTATGATCGAAATGACCAAGGTTCAGTTCACTGCGAATCAGGCGTTTCAATCCACTCAACGAGTGCTCAAAAACGACCCATCCAATCAGTAATTCTCCGTTACCACAATGGTTAGCCGGCGTGACTCAGTAGCCAAAGACGCAGAGGCATCGGATCACATCCCCAAGGCCCTCTGTTAGGGTCCCAATGACACTACGCCTGCTTGGTGACCATAACTGAATACCAAACCCGTTGTGCAGTGGAGTGTTACGAGTGGAAACCTTATACTCAAAGCCGTGTGTTTCAGGTGTTTTCGATAGTGAGTGCTGCTCACTTCCAACACTGCACTTCACACGGGGTTTCACTTTATCTGAACGCTGCACGTCGACCCTGAACCTTACCGTGGTTCGATCGTTTGCGTGCCTCTGTGATCCATTGAGCTATGCTGGGTGGTGTTTTTTGCACCTTTAGAGCAACTCATACCAGATTGGTCAATGGTTAGAGGCTAGACAAACTAAGCCCCCTGGTCCTCCAGGTTAGGGGTTGGGGTGAGCCTTGTCCCCTATTCCTTAAAACGGACTCCTTGTAGCCCACTGCCAAACCCGCTACCTTGCGGTCGTTATTGAACCAAGGGCTTTGATTGAGAACCCAAATTGTTCTCCTGTCTAGGCCTTGGCAACTTGACTGCGTCATGCCCACGCAATACTGTTATAACGCTGCGCCCGCAATCGACCGGTTGATTCACACCTGCTGCTAACTCTGCGCCCTTACGCGTGCTCCGTTTGACGCCTTGGCAAACCCGATCGGAAGGAAGACAGCAGAAGACTCAGCAGACCAGAGTTGTAATAGGGCAGAGAACGCTCATATTTATATGTCGGTATCACCATGCGGATTTGGCTGTAAGCCCACGCTGCCCACATGCTTATCCGCTCCATCTGTCCAGTTCACAGTCTTGCTCGGCACTCCAGTCTTCGTCCGCTTGCCCGTTGCATGGCAACGCACGGGATGTGGGACGTGCGGTTTCATCAGTTTCCGGTCAGGCCTTGGCAGCACGCCTGCTGTCTGCTGCGCACTTGCATCAGCTTTCGGCTGGGCCCTGGCAACACGCTCACAGGGTCTTTCCCAAGCACCATTGATGGCAAACCCGCGAGCGTTGATAATCAGCTTTCTAGCCCATTTCTCAAATACTATGAATATTTCACCAGACAATTTCTTGATTCTCTGGCCACCGCAGAGAATAGTAAACGGCGCCCAATCTGCTGCATCGATCAGGGCGAATTGGGGAATGGATGCGTGCTCAAAATCCCCCGTCTTCATATCCCGCCTCTTACGTTTTTTCACCCTTATCGTCCCTTTCCGAACTCACCGTTATCCTCCCTGTTTTCAACCACCCAATTCTTGGTCCACCTTCAGTGTGCTTTGATAGGCGTTTACCTTCCAGTTTCAACTCGCATACAAACACAGAGTGTCACTCCTGTCCTGTCGACAAGCCCATGTTTAACCACGCGGTCAAGCCCAGTACATCTGCTTCCATTTGGAGCCCTCGATGCTCCCTCAGATTGGTTTGCCTCAATGTACGCAAATTGTTACGGCCCGGTCAACAGGCAACACTTGCCCGAACATTAGAGATCCTTCCGATCGATATGTGCTGCTTATAAGAAACCCGCCTGTAAGACTCAAGCTCTGTACGCGCTCTGCGATCCCCTTCAGGTGACACCAGCGGCACTTTCTCATTGCGCCTATTCAGTGACGATGCAGCTTCGAGTGTTGAGCAAGCCGGTGTTAGTATTGCCCTGAGTCCCCGGGCAGAAGCTGTTCTGAGTGATTGGATCCCAATCAGCAGCCGGATGTGTGCGGTCCGATTGACTGGCTCATTCAAAGCTTCGAAGTCACGCAGGTCTAATTGGTGTCTATTCGTTATCGCTACCTACGCAACCACGAACTCTATACTATATCGGAGTCAAGTTAGTTAATAGAAGAAACAAATTGGTTCGTAAGCATCTTCAACTTGGTTCGTAAACATTTTCAACTTGGTTTACAAGCATTTTCAAGTTGGTGTGTTTCAAACTTTGGCTTGGGTGCACACGCTCACCGTCAAGTAGCTTCCTCATTGGTCAGACACCGTCGGCCAACAGAATGCCGTGTGTCACTATAGAGCAGGTGTTCTCAAACTTTTCGGCACGTGCACCCCTTTGTAGTGTAACCTAGCACGACGGACCCCTGAACTTTCCTTATCCACAGAACTAGGCTTTAATAACATAAGAATGAGGTGGAGTTCATCGCTGTACACTGAATTTGCACAGTTGTTCATTGATGTTGGCAAAAGTAAAGGCTGTTGAACTTACATGGAAACGCAACTATATTAAGGCGTAGTACCTTGGATAAAAATCGTTCCGACATGCAGCGCTGACTTGTTTGATGCTAGGTGTTATTGAGGAAAGCTATAACGTCGTATCTCGTTACGCTTCAGGTCTGTTTCGGTACTTTGTTTTGTATAGATATAATGCGAGAATGCAATCGCACACAGCTAAGTTGTAGCGAATGGGAGAAGCACGGCGATAGCTGTCTACCATGACAAGGTACACATCGTTCGCTTTGCATCAGAAATCACACAGAGACAGTCTGTGAAAAGCTTTTTGAAAGGAAGAGTCTTAGGTCATCTCCATGCATTTTGTATGCATGGCCGGATACGTTTCTCGGTTCTGCTGTCAGCGCATTACGATAACTGACTATGTAAAGTGCTTCCGTAGCTTTTTTTCAGTCTGCGCCGCGTGAAGCATATACGTTTGGGTGTACAATATTTCATCTCGCATGCGCTGTAAGTACATTTTTTGTCTTTACAGTCCGTATGAAGTGTTAAAAGCGCCGTTGCATTTTAATAGGCACCATGTTCAGAAGAACTTTGTTACACAAGTCACCTTGTGGACAGTCATTGGACTCCATAAATCCAAAACCCACTGGTACAGTGGATCCTCTTGGCACAGACTTATATTGCATCACGTCACATCACTTATTTCTAATGTATACAAACGATGTATTTCAGAGCATATCGCATGGTACTGCCTTTTCGTTTGCTCATGGCATCAAAGTCGTCGGGTCACCTGAAGTGGAAATACCCAAGAAGCCATACGTCTCAATCAGGAAGACCTCAGTACACTTGATTCCTGGTGCCACTTGTGGCAGGTGTCATTCGCTGTAGACAAGTGGAATAGCTTTTCCCATATATGTCCATTACCGCCAAACTGTTTAGCACACGCATCTCACAATACTGGACAGTTCGCGAACTAGGTGTGCGATATTCCGTCATCTTTAATTTTCTGAACACTACTAATTCCAAGTGTCGAAGGCAATGAAGAGCATCGGCTATACATGTAGCCACTTTCATCTCAAGGATTCTAGAATCTGGCGATAGAAAGCAGTGGTCCAATGGACTCCATGAAAGTCAGATGACCATGCTCTCGAAAGGGTCCAGCGACACTTCACGTAGAAATTATGCGGTTATTCCTCAAAAATGACATGAAGAGCGCGCTTGCATCGAACTTGGACTTGACCCTGTCTGGCTTCTGCGATCGAAGATGAACCTGCGCCTTCTTTTTAGAATCATAAATCATCATTCGCACAGTGCAGAATACGTTGTTCACATGCCTGAGAACAACAGGTACCGTATTCGCAACAAGGAATCGAATGTCACCATTCCGATGTGCACCGCGAAACTCAGTCAATGTTTATTTCTAATCCATTATTGTAAGATGTGGAACAAATAACCAAAAGACATCAGCACATGTTATTCAAGCTTGGGATAACTAGGCATCTGTCCGTTCAAAATGCCGTTAATATATTTGTGCCATCTTAATCCCTGGATGATGCATCTGAAAACGGTATTCATGGTGTTTAACAAATATACCGTATAAATCATGCGTGTAAACTAACTAATCATCTGTAAAGCACCCTCTGGCGCACAGCCACATATTTTTCCCGCCCTTGCATCTATCACTTGCTTGTAAACTACAGTGTTGCATTTCCTGTTTGAAAAACCAGCGTAGGTTTTGGATTAATTGTGCAACTCATTCCCACATGAAATTCATGCCCACAGTCATTCAAGCTCGCTATGTGAGGGCGCGAAACGATTGCAGTGTAGTACTGTTGTTTGATTCATCCCTTCCAGGGAACGGCTTTTCGCATCCACGAGAAACACGATGTATTTGTTCAGTTATTTATTTAACTAAATTGCTTTTCTGTCCGTTACTCACTGCATATTCCACAAACCATTGCGTTACTCATTCATATTGAATACAGATTTCATGAATTAATGACGAAACTCGCTGTACAATTGATCGTTTCCCAACTGGGAACGTATTCCGCCTGTCGGGTAACGTACACATTTATGTAGTTAGTTCAAAATTATACAACCATTCTGAATGCTCAGTTCATTTCTTGGACTATGAAAAATGCCCTCCTTTCTGTTACTGACCAGACTTGTGTGTAACCAATAGGGCAGGGACACATGTGGAGCGGACAAATTAATCCACTTTGCTCAGTTCTCAAGTTTTATTAAGGCTGGGGGATTGCCCACAGCCGTTTGTTCATTTAGCTTGCTCATGTATTGAATGACATAGATAGCCTTCTCTGATCTGTCCAGAACGCCGCCGACGTTTTTGTGGTTCTTGCATCGTTCGGACTGGCTAGCTGTGAGGTAATCGTAATAAAAGATGGTCGGAGCGAGGGCGTAAAAGCGACAAAGCGTCAAGAGTACAGTCCATGCAGCTGGGCAATTAAGCGGTGGGATGACCCAGACAGTGGGCAATTAGACGGTGAAAATGTAGCATATTTATGAGAACAGAATTGGTATTTCGACAAACTGGTCAATAAAGCGGGGTGGGCAATAAAGCGGGTTCCATTGTATAAGACATGTGCCTGTTAGAGGAGAGACAGCATTCAGCGAAGCATGAACTTCCCGAACCGTACGATTCTTCACGGAGGGCCGCGAGCAGATTTAGTGCATCGAGATATTTCGTTCTCACGCCATATGCTTACCACGTTCACAAGTTGAGCTCATATGTCACGATGATAGGTTAACTATCGCAAGATGGTTACCTGTACCATTTCCGTGGACCCCACTTCCCAGCTGCGTATTGTAATAATATTTCCCTCTCATAGTACATAAACGGATCACCATTGTATTTGTGCCCTAGTACTTGTGGCTTGCACCCTAACCAAGTACGAAACTTGCCAAGCACTCACTTCATTGCCCGTGCTATTATATTATTCCCTGTAAGTGTCCTTCTAACTCGAAATGCAACCAGTACGATCGTGGCATATGCACTAAGACTGTCATATTATTAACCGTGTGCAGTTATCAGTGTGCATTTTCACAGTTAGGCAATCACACTGTTCTTCAGTCAGAAGAGTTATTACGCTGCGGTCATCGCATCTGTGAGCATCTGATCAACACTGGACGCCAATGTCGTGTTAAATACTCATTTACAGTTCTCCTAGTTGCGCCATAGCGATGCTCAAAGGGACTCAAAAGGCGCGTCCTGACTATAGTTGAAGCTCTTGCTTTCGGACGTCTTCAGCCGGAATTATGCAAGCAGCGAGCTCTCGTGCAAGCGCTAATTCTGAACTGGCCCTCATGCAGTTATCAGGCCTCAAGGTCAGCGGTCCATCATGACTCGTTTGAATCTGCTATTGATTGCTGTACATAATATGTTCCCAGTTTAACTGTTTCCCCTATCGTCTGACGTCTTTGTCCTTGGACATAGCTAGCAATAGCTTTTTGCAAGTTTTAGTGATCTGCTTCATAATTGTAGCGCCGAACGATATTTATCGAAAAGAAATTTCTTCGTGTCTGAATGGGCATGATTTATGTGTAGAGGAATCTCTCTCTATAGTACTGTTTCTCAAAGGGTGGTCTGCGGATGCCCAGGGGGTTCGTGGGCTATTTTCAGAGAATCCGCGTGATCTCCCAAAGTGTTACAATTCTATTATGAAATTATATAGACGCGATCAGTCTATTTCACGAATTTATGACAAACATGCTGTGGAAACTTTTAAATCAAATCTAACGATTTACATTATAGCCTTGTGCATTGCCCATGGAGGAGGAAGCTTGTTTCGGCAGGGAGTTAAAATGTGAGCGAGCGAGGCTTTCCAAGTTCAGAAAGGTCGTGTGTTAATTTCACCGTGATGCCATGGACAGTGGCTGGATGGGACATTCTACGTCCGCTCAAGCTCACATAACCGAGGCCATGTCCCTCGAGGGGCAGCGAGAAGTGTGCCATATGATAGAGCCCAACTTTGTGGTCATTTCAAGTGTTACTATCCTCCGAAATAAGCAAACCAGAAGGAGAGGCCCGTTTGCGGGATCGCGTCCACGGAAGCTCAGAAGAAAAGCGCGGATATGTCTGTTTACGAATGTGCTCATCCGATTCCGCGAATTCGAGGGAAACTACATCAGCGACGTTACAAAAGGGTGGCTGTTTCGTTCACTACTTTACTTCTTTCTAAGCCCAGCTTATCATAGTAACCAAATTCCTGGTGTGTTTTGACTCTTGTGTTTAATTGTTCATCTCCATTGTGGTAGTTAGACATGTAACATCAACAAGGACCATGAAATGAAGAGTGGAATACTGCTAAATGTTTCACAGGAAGATTTTTCGTCGAATTCAGTTGTTGTAGTAGTTGGGCCATCTAATGTGCCTTCTGAGCATGCAGCAACTGAGAGGTGCGATGTTTCTGTGCTACCTGATGTGATGCAATGTAAGTCTGTGCCAACCGGATCCTCTGTACCAGTGGGTAACAGGCGGAACTACAACAACATTTATCTTCGTTTTGGATTTATGTAGTCCAATAATTGTCCACAAGGTGACTTGTGTAACAAAGTTCTTCTAAACATGGTGCCTATTAAAATGCAACGGCGCTTTTAACACTTCATACGGACTGTAAAGACAGAAAAATGTACTTACAGCGCATGCGAGATGAAATATTGTACACCCAAACGTATATGCTTCACGCGGCGCAGTCTGTAAATAAGCTACGGAAGCACTTTACATAATCAGTTATCGTAATGCGCTGACAGCAGAACCGAGAAACGTATCCGGCCATGCATACAAAATGCATGGAGATGACCTAAGACTCTTCCTTTCAAAAAGCTTTTCACAGACTGTCTCTGTGTGATTTCTGATGCAAAGCGAACGATGTGTACCTTGTCATGGTAGACAGCTATCGCCGTGCTTCTCCCATTCGCTACAACTTAGCTGTGTGTGATTGCATTCTCGCATTATATCTATACAAAACAAAGTACCGAAACAGACCTGAAGCGTAACGAGATACGACGTTATAGCTTTCCTCAAAAACACCTAGCATCAAACAAGTCAGTGCTGCATGTCGGAACGATTTTTATCCAAGGTACTACGCCTTAATATAGTTGCGTTTCCATGTAAGTTCAACAGCCTTTACTTTTGCCAACATCAATGAACAACTGTGCAAATTCAGTGTACAGCGATGAACTCCACCTCATTCTTATGTTATTAAAGCCTAGTTCTGTGGATAAGGAAAGTTCAGGGGTCCGTCGTGCTAGCTTACACTACAAAGGGGTGCACGTGCCGAAAAGTTTGAGAACACCTGCTCTATAGTGACACATGACATCCTGTTGGCTGATGGCGTCTGACCAATGAGGAAGCTGCTCGACGATGCGCGTATGCATCTAAGCGAAACTTTGAAACGCACCAACTTGAAAATGCTTATGAATCAAGTTGAAAATGCTTACGATCCAAGTTGAAAATGCTCACGAACCAATTTTGTTTCCTCTATTAACTAACTTGACTCGGAAATGCTTTAGATATGATTCGGTAAGCGACGGCTTGTATTGCCAACCTACTGAGCTCCTTCACCACAGCAAAGGCACGGCCACTGCAGTTCTGGCTGAGGGTCTGAACGCTCAAGTTGGAAAATTAATCCCTGATGAAATGCATTTTGGCAGCCAGCATCATTTAGGCTCCAGTAATGATAACGTCCAGAACTGCTACTCGATTTTGAGCATGTGTGGACAGCGACCATGCACTTTAATGTGCTGACACGCGCATGCGTTTTGGCGGACCCCCATGACTACGCTGTGAGCGCATTGACACCAGTCAACTGACGAAGCCAGCTGTTCTGCATGAGTATCGAAATATGTTGACATGCGAGTTGAGTAAGCGCTCACTGGAGACAATTGAAGGTCCCCAGTCGCATGTTCACCAGTCCTTACTAGCAGCAGGCAAATCCTCATGTGGTAAATCTAATAGCAAACATGGACATTGGGTCTCTCCCCGGTCTCTGGGACTTATCGATACTCGCAGGCACATTGCGGCTGGAAGCGAACACAGCGAGACTCGCAAAGATCTCAGGTCAAAACTCCATGCTAGCCTGTAGAGAGACCGCGAATGCTGATAGCCTCATCGTGCGTCAGAGATGGTGCTGGCCGCCGCCTTTTTTAACCATCTGAAGTTATTCCGTGTGGTACGGGAAACGGGCAGCGTGAGACTTGGTGTTAGTGTAACTATTCGTGATGAGAATGGACAGTCTATCCACAATTTGTGAAGACGCTTGGAGTGTTGGACTGAGTACTTTAATAGGCATTCTAATCGGCCGAAATTGGCAGATTTCTCGCCGACCACTAATCGCCCTACTCCTTGGTCAGTCACACTTTATCCGTCTTCTCGCTTAGAAGTCTAACGTGAGATCGGTGTTCTGGAGTTGAACGATGCCGCGGGACCACAAGAGCTTCCTCCAACTCTCTTCAAATTCCTGACCATGCTCTTCTGGATGAGTTACACGAGTTACTGTTGAAATTGTGGGAGCAGAAATCTTTCCTGACTGGAGCCGCTACATTGTAATCTCAATTTTCGAGAGCGGCTCACGATTGAAATGTGGCAACCATAGATGAATCAGTCTGATCTCCATCGCCTCCCAATTGTTTGCCTCTGTCACGCTTCACAGATTGACTGGCATTCGTGAAAGACATGTTCGTGGAGAGCAAGCCGGGTTTCGTCGAGATCGTGGCTCCATTGATTACATCTTCACTTTGCGTCAATTGTTGGAGCACCGTCACATATATTGGTGGCTTACCGTTGTCATGTTCCTCGATATCAAAGGTGCTTTCGATTTGATTGATGGATGTGTTTTTTGGACTGTCTACTTAAGAAAGGTGTGCGCGAGAAATATGTTAATATTATCCGAGCATTATGCGCGCATAGCTCGGGCAGAGTGTGGGCTTACGGCAAGCTGTCGCCGCCCTTCAATATCTCCAGTGGTATGGTGCTGCTCCCACGCGAACGAATTCTTGACTTGGAATATACTGATGATATCGCCCTAATCGGTGGCAGTTCCCAAACGTGCCAAGCGGCACTGGACAGATTAGCACCCTCGAAGTGCAAAGTTTTCTTCCAAGATTGGCAGGGACCACTTTCTGCGCTGACTCTTGGTGGGGATCGGCTGGAAGTCGTTCAAAAACTAAACTATCTTGGCAGTAGTATCAGTGCCCTTGTGATCGCAGACGAGATCACGAACCGTATAGCGAAAGCTCGGTGTACTTTTGCTAACCTTCGCCACCTATGGCGGCGGCGCGACATCACTCTTGCCTGAAGGGTACAGTGTACAATGCAGCCGTCCGTTCAACTCTCCTCTACGACTGTGAAACTTGGCCTATTAGATCAGCAGACATAACTAGGCTAGTTACCTTCGACCCCCGTTGCCTTCGCAGTTTGACTCACATCTGGTGGGAAGACCGCGTGAGCAATGAGCGTGTTCGACGCCTTTTTTATGGCACACGTAGAGGAAATGAACCGCTCAGCACCGTTATTTCACGCACCATGCTCCGATGGCTAGGTCATCTGTTGCGCATGCTAGCCCACCGACTCCCGCGACGTGCGTTGTTTGCGCTTCGGGGGTGTGGATGGAAGAAGAGGAGGGATGACCAAGCGACGATTTGGTCAAGAGGAATGAAGGCTCTCACTTCGAAACTGGCCTCAGTTGGAATGTCTAGGCTCCTGGTTGGAGTCCGAAAAACGATGAACTAGTTTGGCTGAATACACTTCTTGGCACCACCAGGAGCCGACCTCAATGACGTTCGTGCTGTGAGTTTCTTTGTCCCTCCCCATCTGTCTTAACCCCCCACTGCAACCGCGATCTCATTTCGTAGCATAATATAACGTTGGCAAAATAAAAGGTTTTGGTTGCATAGTAGCTGGCTGGTAACTTTCCGGAATGATGCTTATCCGTTACTAGTAGCTCAGTCCGCGTGCACATGTATGTTTTTTCTTTTCATATGTATTACAGCACAGTAGCTTAGATGTTTCCTAACTCTAGCTAAAGTGTACAATGATAATGATATAAGCTCGGCTGACCAAATCTGTTAAAATCGCTGTGATTCCGTCGTTAACTTCTTGGAGTACCTGTTGTGTGTAGAGTCTTGGAGCGAAGATGCAAAACTGCAGTCTGTACGCCCAGGATCCGCGCCCCGAATCCGGTTTACTCTCCATGAAGATTCGAAAGGATCACAAAACTAGCCATGAAGCGCAGGGCTGGATGCGGGTGACGCGACGCTTTTAACAAAGTCGAAAACCTTTGGTGCAATCAACAGAAATCGACATTACGAAAACCGCGATCCAACATGAGGATGTGCGTCGCAGCTTTTACACACAAGGCTCAATCCAAAAATGTAGCAGCGCTTTTGTATGATACTCAATCGAGGGTTTAGCATATACAATGGGTCTTATTCAGCTGTGTAATCTCTTACAATTCTTCTAAAGAGAGTCTCGTCCAGTTGATGATAATCCCACAAACCATTGATCACCCACCAATCCCTATTTCTCTAATGCTTCCTTGCAGTCGTGACTCCAGAGACCATGGCCGAAGCGCTTCACAGTTCACCCGCCCAGGCGTTCACCGGTTGCTTGCGCGATATCCGGCTGATGACGACTACGCACACAGAATCCATCCGGTTCCCCCGAGTGACAGGTCTGCTGGAAGGTGTCTGTCACACTTCAGCTGTCTGGTGAAACGACCAAATTCGGTTTACTCCGGAACTGCACATTTTCTACCTGAACTATAGCAATATTTGATTAGTATGGTTATATTTATATGTTTATATTTACAAATAAAACAACGAGTCTAATCCTCTTCATCGTTATTCGCGAGTTAAATAGGGACTTAATCAGCGGTTCACATTCACCTCTCTGTACTTATTTGTACACTAACATTCCATCCGGATAGAAGCTGTGTGACACAGAAGCACTTCATCGAGTTAATGATTTACACACGAAACTAAAGGATGGGTTGATGTTCCAGATTTCGAATACCTGCTGCCGAGTTATACAGGATTTGTTGATGGCTCGGTACGCTGCAATAACTCAGTAGGCGCAGGAACTTGTTTATCAAGACAGCGGGCATACATATTGTGTGTTGGCCACTTGCGATGCCATTCATCTATAATGGTGTATAAAGGCTAGGATAGCATAACATTTTCCCATTAGACTGCCAGGTCGAAAAGTACTGTATGGAAATATAATGTCAACAAGATGAAGCGTGTTATGTTGGGCTCATCAAGAGTTTCTCCGCAGGGATCTTTATGGACGTTGCCAGCTGCTTCCGTGGTAACCTCTGGCATTTGCGCGTCTACTTGTGTTAGAACATTGGTGCGACCCGTCGTTTGCCTGCTATCCTTCGAGTTTGCCGTTTCTATCATATTACTTACTCCTACCGCGATAGTAGTTCATTTTTGGTGCATCACGACGCACATAATGAATTATGAACAATGATTTATAAGGGGCAAAAATGCATTGATGTCTGGAGTGACGGTGATAAAATGATTGTTTAAACTGACAGGAATAAAGGAAAGATGCTAGTTTGAGATTACTCACAGAGTTATTAACATGTATGCATGCTAGTCTGATCACCGCTACGTAGAGGAGAGGACTGGTAAACACACTGCTGAGGTTACTGCTCCTTTCTTTGGAATCAGAATTTATCGCGTAATGCAAATGGGATAAAATGTGGTCCAATCGTTACTGTGGGGACGAAAATAACGTAAGAACGAAGTGCCTTCCACGGTTTGAATACTTGAATGGAGAAAACGTTTTGTCGGCAATCAAGTCGACTGTGGTGTATGGTCAATTTGAGCTGCTGGCCTCTCAGGTTGGTATTGTGGCTGACTTGTACCAGATCGCGGAAAGCGTGGTTGGGTTAGTCAGTATGTGGTACACGGTAATAAGGTCTCATCGCAAGTGTCGGTATTCGCCGCTGTACAGTCTGCAATCTGTGTTGGTAAGAGAGGTGAAACAGTCCACTAACACGTTTTGTTGCCCCACATTGTAGAGTTTCCAGTGCAGCAACATCGTGTTTGCGCCAGGATCGCCAAGCTCCTGGTGGGGCCTCACGTAAGTGTTCAGCATGTGCGGGACTACTGATAGCTCAAAATTCCCGTACGCCCTTCGTAAGCAGACAAGGTATTGACTGGCTCTTCTCGATGTCTTCTCGGTCTGTTTTGAGCAATAAATGTCGTCCTGCACGAGTACTCTAAGGAGTTGAGGCGGGATTTCGAATTGCTACTCACCACCAGCTCTGGTGAGGATGGTAGAGAGCACCAAGGGGAGCCATGCCACCATGAGTCCCTAGCTCTGTTATAGCGCGCAAACCAATGTTCAAAAGCCGCCGTATTTTTGATTGCTATGTATACTGTGTGGTTGGATGGGTCATCTCGTTTAGAAATGGTACACATCTGCGACTTAACTTGGATACATTTCACAGTGCATGGAAGCCCACCTAGATTGTGAGCACAAATATCATTTGTTTATGGAAATTTAACCCTTGTGCCCGAGTTGTATTAACGCGAATTCAGCTGGATTTTGTACACCAAACTTGGTACTCAGGTCCCACTATGCCGTAGTGTTTCCTGGCAATTTTAGATGGATTTCTCTAATGCCGGGAGACTCTAAAATTGCATAGTGTTTTGTCAATGTGTATGTTCCTTCGTATATTCTACAAACTATGAGATAATAAGCGATGTGCCAGCTAGATCCTTTGTGATCACCTTAGCCGATGGATCAAAATACCATTAGAATCAGGCCATAATTTGCGTGTTTTGCTTGCCATGATATACCTAGAAGCTCATCAAGCCTGAAAACTATAGGTACACTTAAAAACTACAGCGTAGGCTTCAAATTGCTATCAGCACCTACATATATGCACAACCGTAGTTTTTCATCTATACAAAACATGACTGCTAACTCCACTTTACAATCTACACTGTGCTTCAAGGCCCCCGTGTAGCAATGAAAAACTCCGTTGTAGCGTTCAAATTGATACACAGTCTACACAACACTTCAAGTTTCCATTTATGTCCATTTCCGAACTTTCACATGCGATTTAATTTCCTATGCCAAGTAGATGAACTCGAAGCAGTCTAGACTATTTGGACAAAGACGGTTACACGGCACTTCTGAGCGATGTGCCGAAGATCGCATACAATCGCCCTGGTACCTGATACAGGTTAAATTGTCAAGTTCAAGGGCTGAATATGTGCTACCAGAGCACTAACGCTTAGTCTCGGGAACAGCACGCTCTGCAGCGTGCCTAAGATGAAGCAGTCTTTTTAATTTTCTTGCGGGCTAGGGTTTTTAAGAAGATTTATGGATTATACTCAGTTACTCGAGGTTTTCCCACATACTTATAACGTGTGTTCATTCATTTGCTACATGTTCTCTGGCTAATTTCGGAGTTCTCATTGATTAGCCTAACAGCCGTCTGTGTCCGCCATCATTGATCTGTTCTACAGTAATCGGCCATCATGATCACCACACCGGTTACCCGAAATGAAGTATTTTGTGCAACTCAAAATTGTGCGAGGATAGTGAACGGAGGATGGACTTGCATAAATTTCCAACCAAGGCCGGTACCATTCGTAATGCTTCAACCTCTGTAGAGCAGACATAAAGAAATACGCTACGCCGCGTTCAATTTGCTTCTGTCCGAAGTGCACGACGGTTCCAATAGTAAAATGTGTACTAGTATTAACACAAAAGTATGACAGCTTAGTCGCCGCAACTGAACATGGTCTGAATGCAAAAATTGTTTCGCCCAACACGAAAATGGCGCGTCTTACACCTAATCCGTCTCCCACAATTTCTGCCTCGAAACAAAGAAAAGGGCCACATTTTCACACGGCCACGCAGTACTAAAAATCTTGGGAGCCCCGAACCAACTTGTTATCGCAACCGATTAAAGCATGCCTAGCCCCACCGCCCACATCCTCTTATCCACTCTACCCACTGAGGTAACATCGGTAACATCCACCGTTCTGATTGGTCAACGAAATCAGAGGCGCTCTAAAGACCGACGCACCTATACAACCGTTGCTGCTCGCCATAATCAAAGCGCGACCACAGTAGCCACAATCAGTACAGCCACATACTGGTCAAACACCATGTGCGACCTACAGAGACATCACTAAATCCCTCGATAACCGTGCTACCAACATCAGCGAAGACCAGGTGGAACTACGGGGCCTCAAGACTTATATACGCCCACGTTCCTGAGTCCAATGCCAACTCCTTAAGGGGTAAACATCTGGACGATTTAAAGCAATGGAATTTCTTTTGTGAAAAATGGGCGTTTAAGCCAACCTCGAATCATTATGGGGAGCCCCGGCTAATACGAGTAAAATTGGGATCAATGGATGATGTCGAGACGGTGCTTTTGTCGGCATACCTCACGCAGACTGGAAACAGTGGAATACGCATATTTCCGGATGCTCCATGGAGAGAAAGCCAGCGGGAGCAAGGTAATTCAAACGAACAACACAAGGAGAGTAAAAAAACGAATTATTTTTATCCATAGCTTGCCCGACATACAGCAACGAAGAAGCCCAAGCTCCTGATCTATAAAAATGGCGTTACATCCGTGAAGCTATCTGTGCGGGTGACGTCATTTTTCAGTCGATCATACGGTTACCCGTGTCGCCAAAGTACAGAAGGAGTGGCCCGAGGATACTGAGACTAACGGTGCACTCACATCAGATGGGCGTGAACTTATTCCGCAGCTGGCAGTTGAGGTGTTCATCCCTCGCCTGAATGGACGCTTGATTCCCAATCAAACTCGAAGTCGCTGGCCCCCCACAGGACAGAGAGAAGACCGGATCGGACGAGCACAGCAACAGGGATATATTAGCAAATCACATCGTTCATTATAAAGGTTAGATGGAAAGTTCGTGAATGGTATTTAAAGCGAATATGGAAAGCTCCGGAAAAGGTCAACTTACGACCAATAAAGGAACGCCGCCCTCGCGTTGATTGATGGCTTTTCCCGGTTGGTTCCCTGTTCGCCCCAATCAGGGCGGATGAGTTTGGATCGCCTGCCGCGGCCTGCCTGGCTTGTTTGTATCGCGGATTCCTTCCTAACAGCAGTTACTACCCAACAAACCTCCTTCGGAGCTACCACTAAACACAGCGGTTAGGAAGCTGCAGCCACTCGCTGTTCTCGCTCAAGCGATACCACCTGCAACTCAAGAGAACTACAACAGCGATTCAAAAAATTGTGCGCTAAGACCCATAGCTATGGATACGGCTGTCGATGGACTACATACGGCGGGTGCAAATGAGATCATGATTTGGCTCTTCACCCAAAAAACGATTAGGCGCTGGGCTCTCATCTGTCGGCACAAATCCACATTATTCCTGTGCTCCTAGTCAACAGGTTTGGATATCCGATAAGCTTTCCTGTATGTACTCTAAAGCTTACTGAGACTTACTGAGAAAAATTTCCGAAATGCGACTGCGTCAAGGATCAAAAGCCTGCGACCTCATTGTTATAACGGAGACGTGAATAGGCCCTGATATAAGTGACATGGAGATCGCACTGCCAGACAAGACCGACCCAGCAAAGGTGGAGGGGTGGCTCTGTACTTCCGCAATGAGCTCCAATGTGAGCTTATAGAGGATCCCGTCAGCACGGTGCAAGCTTCCCTTTGGTGCCGTCTGCGTTTAGAAGGCGACGACAATTGCTTAGTGGCAGTCATTTACCGTCCTCTTTCCTCCATACCAGAGATAAACTCCCAGATGGCATGGGCAATAAGGAGAGTGATAAGCACAACTTACAGTTAAATTCTCATTACTAGCGATTTCAACACCCACGCTCTGAAATCCCAAGCAGCTCTTGGAGAGCAGTTTAAGACCGGTCTACAATAGTTCGTCTCCAATTACCCGATGTATGGCCACATCAACACTTCCACCCGATTCCGAGAAAAGCATAAGCCTCCGATACTGGATCGGATATTCATCAAGCAAGAACTGATGGTCGAAAGGGTTATCTTCGACGTCCCATTTGGCCGCAACGATCATGCAGTACTACTCTTCGTATACATTTGCTATGTAGTATATACCGTGGAAATTGCCGACGCAAGTAGAATATATGTACGCCACGAGATATTAGCTCGACTAGGTGAGACAGCCAACTGGACATTTCTAGCAGACGAGGCACCAGCTATTGCATGGGAACATTTCGTCAACCAGTAT